>CAVLJG010000008.1:80313586-81025346 GCA_963669975.1 Acanthoscelides obtectus | reverse complement strand
TAAACCCACTTGATTACTTCTTGTGGGGTTACTTAAAGAACCAAATTTACAAGCGAAGGTACGATAACCTTGACGCGTTAAAGACTGCAGTTAGGGAAAAGATAACCCAGATAGATGGTAGGACCATACTTAAGACAGTTCGAGCAGTTGAAAAACGTGCCCAAAAATGTATTGAAGAACAAGGTGGTGTTTTCGAGCATCTTCTTTAAAAAAAATTGTTATTGTATTTTGTAAGATTATAAGTTGATGTTGAAAATAAAGTTTGTCGATACAATTTAATTGTTTCAGATTGGAGGCCATAACTTCAACAATTTGTAACCTAGGAGAAAAGTTATTGTAAGCTTTTTTGTTTAAAATTTGATGCTTTAACAGAAAAAAATATAATATACAGGGGTTTCCATTTAAAAAAATGTTATTTTACTGAAAAAAATCAAAATAACGACTCTCAATTGTTTTTTTTTATTTCTCATTTTTACCAGCGTTAAAAATGCTACTAGTTTGCTAATTCAAACAACTTTGTATTTTCACTAATAACAAAGTTACTAATGGTGGACACTTAATTTGGATAACCTGTATTTTATGGATAACAATCCGTCGTCATCCTTCATGCACAGATAGAAATGAGGCAAAATACACCTTTTATACATCATTTGCCTCTAGCTATATAAAAAAAATCCGTAAAAAAGGAAATTGAAGGACATTAAATTGATACGTCCCGTTAGAATAAATTTTATGCGCAAACATGAATTTGAACTGTTTCCACTTTTATCTTCAGTTACCATATACATGGTGAAGACATTTTTACTAGATGCTATGTTTTTATAGCTAGTCATTTCCATCGAAATCCTGTTAAATTAATTTATCTGGTATCTTCACAATGAATCGACGTTCTTAATATATTCAAATCGCGTTTACGCCGCATCAAAACAAACACAAGGATTCAATCATCGAATCAATTTAGGTTTCGCTGCCTTATCCAAGCATTTGTAGTCAATGGGAGCGCAAGAATTTGATCGTCGCACGCTTGTGTTTATTTTAACAGGCGAAAATGGGATTTGAGTACACTTCAGTTTTCTTTCACGTTGAATTATGGTGAATATGCTATCATATCATACCTTAATTTTTAGAGCAAAATAGTAATAGCTTTGAAACCTTATGTAGGGCTCACTGAAGTTGCGTTCGTCCCGCAAGTGAAGTGAGAATGTCCCAACAGAGATGCGGCTGAAAAATCAGTGGATGTCTGACTCACTTCAGTGTTCAAAAAGAACAGCTGAACTAACCTTCAGCAGAATGTAACCTTAAAAAAATACCGCTTTGATTTATCGTGGAGCTACACTCAGGACTCAGATTTTTCACAATTTAATCGATTTTTCAGTGAAACAGAATCAACTTAAGCTAAAGTGATGACAAATCTCAGTCACTCACGTGTAAGAAAGTGAGCAAACTGAAGTGAAGTGATCGTATCTAAGTTGGACGCGACTAGGGCCACGTAACTTGACCTAACGTTATCTCAGTGCTTCCCGTATGACATTCGGTTAGGTTGAGTCAGGTAAAGGTTGGGTAAGTTAGGTCAAGCTAGGAAACTTTCTAAACACACCATTAAAGTCATTATGAGATACAACTCATAATCAAAATTTTATACCATTGGAAAATCAATTTAACGATGTCAAAAGTCTAGTTAGACGTATAAATTAAATTTCTCTGTAACTTCGCAGACTTCCTGTAATATTTCTTATAACAACATAATACCCTCGGAAAGCCAACAGATTAAAGAAAAACGCTCATAATAATGTACTAAGAACTGCTTTCTGTTGGCTTAACTAAGTACAAGGCTGCGATAACCCTTTTGAAGGGATATATAGGGATAGCTCTGGGATGTTCATGATCGCTTTTAATATTATATTTATGCGAAAACCCCTTTCAAGGCCATCGTTCAGCATATCTCAAAGATTATGAGTCATATGAAATTATAGCGCTTCACCAACTAGGTAGTGTTTCCTAATGGTTTGGCATTTAGGACTTTCAACGTTTGAGGTATAAACTGGGGATATTGGTAAGATTTGGACAGATAATTGGCTTTATTGTTTTGAAAGCTTTACATAATGTGACGCCACTTGCTGGCAGCAATTAAAGCCGCCGCACCTGTTGGCGGCTATGAGAACCGTCATGCTGCCGTGAGCCCCAGTGACAACAAAGAGCAGCACCATCTATCAGCGACCCGCAGACGTACCGAGTCTGGCGCCTCGAAAAGAAGCCTCAATTACTCTCGGACTTCTAGAGCGGACCGAGAACAGACGACTCACAGGTATAAAGGCAGCCATGTGGGTGTACCACCCGACGGACTTCTAAGGCAATGTGTGCATGTGACATAGGCATTTATTCCCTTGCTAGAATTTCCCTCTCCCCCCTGTAGCCACGGGTATTTAGGCGTTAGGTCCTCATGGTGGTTCAAGTTTATATAAAATCTAATCGCAAAGCCAAAACAAGTTACATTGCGACATTACCACAGGGGGCAGTAAAATCGCTCTCCCTGATATTTTTTAGCCGAGTGGATTCTCAGCCCACCTAGAACCAGTATAACGACAGCTCAAGATGTGTGCGCTCCAATGCTAGAGGGAACGTGAGAATGTATAATTATATAATATTATGAGTCAACCAGGTTCTGCATCTGGAAGACTGTTTTATATGATAACAAGAGTTCTTAGAATGATTTCTTTGTAAAAGCAACGAGATGTGATATTTCCCTAGTTTGCAGGCTACTGCTCAAATTCTAATTTTTGGCAAACATAAAATATTTTCCATATCTCTATGTAGAGGTAAATATACTTAGTATTTCCATGTTCCGAGTTGCATATCACTTTTGAGCGTAGTGTTGGACTCATAGTTCCGATGATGACAACGCAAAATGGTAAGTGAAACGAAAAGCAGTCCGCCTGATTTAAAATTAACTGATAGTTGAGAGTTCGATAATGATGGTCTTCTGAGAGAAAATTAATCACAAGGGTAACGAGATTGACATTTACAGTCGCTGACCTAAAACTCCCAGTTTGAGACTAGACTATAGTCGGATAAAAGATCAGACAGTAATAAAATGTAGCACAGTGATATAATTATTCTTTTTTGTGATAATGATTTTATTTGTATAGTCATATTATAGATGACTGACAAGGTAATTACATAGTGAGCGCATCTACAATTGAGTTGTATATTCTTGTTGATATGCTAAATCATTCCGTAAGTCCGAATCTGTCACAACCCAGAGTGGCGTAGTGAGTGATCTTATGACAGTAGGCGCAAAATGCATGCATGAATGTGACTTCTGGTTATGAGTATTTTATAACATTATCATATGTCTATCTTTGGCATTACGTTTAGCTTTGTTATATTTGTTCCTGAATATCAACATTTCTGTTCTCAGTATTAAAAAGTTACGCCACTGCACCCGCAACTTTTGGCGACTGGCTCAGAGATCGATTGATTGCCAGCGTAGCGCGTATACCTATGTTTGACACGCAATATGTCCATCGATGCCATTTCTGATTGCGTGCTAATTTTGAAGTAGTTGCTCCGCAACTCCGATTGCATTCTATCTGATTTAGAGAAGAATTGAATCTACCAAGGCAAATATGATTGATCAACGTCTTATAAAATATGCTCATATCTGATGAGGTTTGCGTGAAATAGAAAGGGAAAAGGTGAAAAGAAAAGTGAATTAGGCAAATGTACTTATTTTACTTGAAACTCGTCTGTTCACGTTAACTTTGCTTTCGACCCAATGCGGAGATTGAGTTTAGAAAATGTACTGCATTTTCCTTATTTAGCCAGCTTATCTGTGTTTGGAATCAAGGTTTAAGCTGGAAACAAGGGATTGCAACCCACATACATCGCAAACGCTTACTAATAACCAACTAAGTGCATCTGGCCGGTACGATGGCTCTTTTGTTACTAGCTTGTTGTGTTTGTGGTTATGGAACGGCTTAACAACAAACAGGAGGTTGTATGCGATTGCTTGGACTTCATAAAAAATTACAAGTTTAGCGGCTCAACGCAATCTACCGAAGATATAATTATGTGTAGAATCATTTTCCATAATCTAATCGATCCACAACTTACATTACCGAAGCCTTCATATAAATTCACAATTACATTTTCCTATTCATTGCAGAAAGGCCGGTAGTCCATCAAAGGTCCGTCAAGAATGTGGGTCGCAGTCAAAAAAGAAAGAGTTCAACAATTAAAATTAAGAAATCTATTACTGAGTCTAATAGTTTCGGAAGTGGATAATGATCAACAATTCTATCTGTCCTACATATCTTCACAGTATGTATAATAATTTATTAGAAAGAAGATTATATTACTAATACTGTTATAAATAAAAATAAATAAAATATACTTAATAATAATGGAATTCGGCAATGCACTTAATTTTACCACAACAGACAATTCGGTATCTGCTTAACACACAGTTACAAGGATTGGGAATGTAGATTTATACAATTCCAAGGAAGTCTGACCTCTCTGTACAGTCAGGCAGCTGGCACTTGTGAATCCATTCAAATACTCTAAGATAGCTAACCACCAGATAAGAAATTGCTAAATACAGCTATCTGAAAACTAAACTAAGTGACAATTATTGAAATTTAAATCTTAGTTCCTCAACACTGTTGTATCTTGCAGTTTATTTTTACTAATCCTTGTAGAATAGAATAATCCACCTTCTTCCAAACTATCTATCACCTTTATTTCTGTAATGGCTGAAACTTACCTTGTGGTTTTCACCCTAATAATTTCCCTGTTTTCTAGCCATTAAATGAAACTACATATGTAGTCTTAAGCTATTATCAATATTTCGGCCGACGAGGTAACCTTTTTCAAAGTACAGGTCAGAAGTGGTGACCGGAATGATAATAAATATACTGAGTAAGAAAAAATGGTAAACTCATACGTACAGGTATGTTTATCCAATTTTAATAATTTTTGCCATATATGTTCATTGTCACTTTCTAGTAAAATGATTGAATTTTCAGATTGATTCGTCAACTGACTGCAGTTAGATAGCTAGCTGGTCCGTGTCACGCCTTACAGGGTGGTCACCCGTGGCAGCATTGAGGTTGACAGAAACTACAAAAGACATTCATTAGCCTGTGATAATACAATTCCTGATATTATCATATGAATAGCTTGCTAGGATAGAAAATAAACAATCTTCATGCTCCGGACCTAGAATATATACAAATATTATGTATACTGAGTGACAAAAAAAAGGTAAACACCTACGCATGTTTATCTGATTTTAATAATTTTTGGCAAAGATGCTCAGTGCCCCTTACTAGTAAAATGATTGAATTTTCAGCTGGATTCGTCAACTGACTGCAGAAGCTGGTTCAATAATGTGTTGAGGATCCACGATTTCTTATACACTCATTGACACGCATGGGCATCATGCTGATAATCCTATTGGGGTACCTCATTCCAGGCTACTGCAACTTCGTGAGTAAGAGCTGTTAAAGTCTGTGGAGAGTGTTGTAAATTCAAGAGCGGGCGACCTATCATGTCCCAGACATGTTCAATTGGAGATAGGTCAGGCAATCGTGGTGGCCAAAGTAAACGGTTAATGCGATGTTGATCCTTGAAGGCTAATGATGCTCTGGCCACATGCGTTCTGGCATTGTCTTGCTGAAACATCGGGTTTGGATGGTGTTTAGGTATGGAAGAAGATGAGGCTCCACTACTTTCTGAATATAGCGTCGGGCTGTCATATTGCCTCTGATGGAAATTAGTGGTGATCTGCTACCATAAGCAATAGCAGCCCATACCATAACTCCCACTGTGTGGTGAACGTGCCACTCTCAGTCAAATTGTGGGTCTCGTCTTTCACCACGTCGCCTTCTCACCCCGACCATCGTGAATCCCCAGACAGAAGCGGGATTCGTCACTAAAGACCACCTGATTCCTGGTCCCATAGAATTCTTTCTCTACACCAGAGCAAACGGTTACGCCAATTTTCAGCTGTGAGAGGTAGCACCCAATGTGAGCGATAAGAAAAAAGGCCAAACTGTCGTATTCGGCGATATACGACAAAGTTACTTAGCCGGGACACCAGGCGAATTCTACGCACTCTAGAAATTTTGAGCAATCACAAAAAGGGTTCTCAATAAGGTTCACGAAATTTAACATTTAACTGACACCGTAAATGTACGAAAACTGAATGCTTCTTTACCAAACAATACTCGCAGCGACCACAAAAACTTAACAGAACAACCTGATCATTTTATCACTTATTCATGGCAAGATAAATCGATATGTGAAAAATTCTTGAATTCTAATGAACATACGTAGGTGTTTACCTTTGTTGTCTTTCAGTATAACTAAGACTACATATGAGTCGGAATCTATTCATCTGACTGAATCAAACTATACTAAGTGACATATAAATCCGAACACCCAGTTTAAATGGTTTTATTTTAATAAAATAATGAAGCATAATAGGTAAATGATAAAAATTTCAAAATGATTGCACTGCTTTAAAGCCCTTTGAATTTTAATAATGTGTGGATGCACCCTGATGTGCTACGCATTCTCCAACGCGCCTAGGCATGCTTCTGATCAGGTGCTCAATGTCCTCCTGTGGTATCTCATTCCAGGCAACCACCAACTCCTCTCGAAGTGCTTCTAGAGTCTGAGGAGGACGTTGCAAATTGAGCAATCTCCTACCCATCATATCCCACACGTGCTTAATTGGAGATAAGTCGGAAGATCTTGGTGACCATGGTAACAATGTGACATCATTATGTTGAAAGAAGTCTATTGTGACTCTTGCAACATGTGGTCGGGCATTATCTTGTTGGAAAGTTGGATCTGCCAGGGTGTCAAGATAGGGTAAAAGATGGGGTTCTAGAACTTCGTGGATATAACGCTGCGCGTTCATGTTACCTCTGATGAAGATTAAAGGTGACCTGGAACCATAAGCTATAGCACCCCAAACCATAACTCTAACGGTGTGATGAACATGTCTTTCAACAAAAAACTGTGGATTCCTCCTTTCACCACGTTGCCTTCTAACCCTGGCACGACCATCGTGCATGCCTAAACAAAATCGAGACTCGTCACTAAAGACAATACTGTTCCATTCCTGATCCCAGAGTGACCGTTGTCTGCACCATTCAAGGCGATTACGTCGGTGTTCTCGAATTAAAGGGAGGACCCAGTGTGGCCGGTATGAAAACAAGCCAAAACTTCTCATTCGTCGGTAAACACTTCGCATGCCAATAGGTCTTCCGTGTTCTGCAAACCATTAATTTGCAATGGACCTGGTAGTGGAGAAACGGTCCCTTAAGGCCAATAATCTTAGGCGGCGATCTTCACGGTCTGTTGTTCTACGGCGGCGTCCAGTGCCCCTTGCTCTTTGCGTACGGCCTTCTCGAAGCCATGCCTGACAACACCTAACCACAATGTCTATACTTCTTTGCACTCTAACTGCAATTGTCCGAAAAGAAAGTGCAGCTTCCCGAAGTCCCACTATACGGCCCCTATCAAACTCACTAAGTTGACGAAATCGTACAGGTCTCCGTACTCTAGGCATTGTAACCGATCGTAAAGGATGTCAAGAACCAAAATCCGCCAACGTTGATTCTTTACTGCGGCTGAACTATTCATTTTTAGAGCGTTAGTGAATTAAAAAAAAGCAGCAACTGATAAGGCTGAAAATTTTTTCACTTGTTATTTACAGTAAGATAAATACATTCACCAACTTTTATTAAAATAAAACCATTTAAGCTGGGTGTTCGGATTTATATGTCGCTTAGTATACATATTGGCCAGTCCAACAGGTCCCATAAACATAAAAACCACAGGATTAGTTTCTACATATATGATTTTATTTAACCTCTAGAATACATGTGGAACTTTTATTTTTGTGCAGATTTGATGAAATGCATCTTGCTCAATGACCAAACCAGGTTGTTGTTTTTAATGGGTAGCTATAAAAAATATAATCACCACTCGAGCTTTTAAGTACTAACCGAAGAACTTGCAAGATCTATCTATATCAGTAGTTTGCAATTTACTAAGAACTTTACAAATCAATTCATAAAAATGTCAAACTGGCAAAATCTTAAGTGAGCGTAGTTGTAACGGCAAACAGTTTTCCGTTCCAGTACCTTCAGATTCAATTTGCTCTACGCCATTGCCAAGTTATATTTATAGCCACAGCTTTGGAGCTGAAGCTAGTGGGACACCTGTTTACTATCCGCCCCCAGCTATCTTTGTGTAGCCGCGCAGAGCGGTTCGTTCATTCATTGAACGGATCATATCAGCGTAATGGTCTCGCTGGTATTCCTAATTTAGCAGACAACAGCAACCTTCAATGAGGGATGTGATTAGATTAATCAACTGTATCCCAGCATTTACAGATTCAAAGCAGCAGGTTGAAGGGAAACGAGGTTCTTCACTTTATGGGATAAGATAATTCTCGGGCATTTATATTGAGATTTATTTTGGTAGGAGAAACGGGGGCTTTGCTTTAACCTCCCTCCAGCCGCACAATATTCTCCAGAGTGGGATTCGGGTCATAAAAAAAGATATTCCATGAGATAATATTCAAATAGCGTTGCCACGAACTTTTTGTGATATCTTCAGTCGTATTTTATCAGAATGTGGCGTCTTTGTAAATCTACTCAAGCAGGAGGCTAAGCTACGTTTGCATTTTCACTCGGAGTCGATTCACCGTGGAACGTTTTAAATAGGTTGCGGTAGCTAAAATGATTCACTTTATTAGAAAAAATTAACTTGATGCAGTTTTTCATGTCACAAGAGGTATCCTCTACCAACGCTAGAGCCCACAGGTAGTGATGAGTACAGCTGTAAGATCTTTATTCTAGGAGCACAGTTGCTTGAACCTGACTGGAATATATGTTTTCATCTCGACAATGGGACAATATACAGGGTGTTCCATAATTATTGCGACAAAATGATAGGGGTTGTAGAGGGCATCAAAATGAACAATTTTGCCTTATAAACCCCTGTTCGGAAATATGCCGTTTGGGCTGCAGCAAAAAAAAACATCAGTTTCTTGAAACGGCTTACCTACAGTAATTGCTCAAAGTGTCCTCCACCTAGTTCAATACACAGCTGTGCACGATTGTTCAATGATCGGCGAACTCTGTGGCATACCCCCGGTATGTCCTGAATATGTGCGGACGCGGCCATCACTCTTCCCAGTAGCTCTTGTTGGTTGGGAACAGGAGTTTCGTATACTAAAGCTTTCAGATGGCCCCAGAACAAAGCAATCCAGTGGGGTCAGGTCGGGTGACCGCGCAGGCCAAGGCACAGGGCCACCTCGGCCTATCCACCTATTTGGAAATTTGTCGTCCAAATACTGCCGCACTTGTAAAGAAAAGTGGGCTGGAGCGCCATCGTGTTGAAACCACATGTTGGCTCTTATGTTCATTGGCACATTTTCTAATAGTTCCGGTAGCACATGCTGTAAGAATCGACCATAAGCATGCCCATCCAAACGTGGTGGAAGCAAATATGGCCCGATGATATGCTCGTCCACAATGCCCCACCAGATGTTAATTGAAAACTGATGTTGGTCTCTATGGATGGCTATGGCTTGAGGGTTTTCTTCATCCCAAATGTGACTGTTACGGCTATTAAAATAACCGTCCTTTGTAAAACAGGACTCGTCAGTGAACAAAACGTAACGACCAAAGTTTGGTTGCCTCAACTTCTGCTGCAGCCACCAACGACAAAAACGTCGACGCGGCAGATAATCTTCTGGACCCATGGCTTGGATTTTTAAAAGGTGGTTTGAGTGTAGTTGCTGCACGCACGCTTGTACGCGGATTGGCCTCCACATGGTGCATAATCGTTTCCTCAAATTCTGCTGTGCGCTTCGTGAAGGGCCGCCCTGCTCCCGCGAGGTGTCTGATGCTGCCACTGACACAAACACGTCAATGAATCCTTGCAAAAATGGCGTGATGCGGATGAGGACGTTCTGGAAAGCGTTGGGCGTAGATTCGCGAGGCTCGTCTCTCTTAAGGTAAAATTAGCGGTAGTGCTCAAACGGCATATTTACGAACAGGGGTTTATAAGGCAAAATTGCATATTTTTATGCCCTCTACAACCCCTATCATTTTGTCGCAATAATTATGGAACACCCTGTATACTTATAAAAACTCCGTGTTTTTCCTATGATATATCAATCAATATCAATCAATCAATCAATATCAGTAACCTTTATTTCCATACAGACAATATATAATTGTATTGGAATTGTCAATTTTTCGTTCGCTACGAACCTACAACTAATCTCAAATTGCTATGTTCAAAAATTCATCAACACGATAAAAGCACTTGTTTATCAAAAATTCCTTCAACAGGAACTTAAAGGCGTTAATATTTTTAACCGAGGTAATGTGGCATGGTAAATTATTAAAAAAAAGCGGACCAATTTTATTAGGTGATCGAAATGCCGCTTTTGATTTGCTAAAGTTTACATATAAATTATTACAAGTCCTTGTATCATAATTATGCATATCACAATTTCGCTTGAATTTTTCATTATTTTTGAAAACATGTAAGCACAATTCATATATACAACGAAGGGACAGTTAAAATGTTGAAAGTTATAAAATATTTTTTGCAACTTTCTGTTGGTGAGATGCCTGCTAATGATCGGATGCATCTTTTTTGAGACACAAATACATCTTCAGAGCGCGTTGACCAACCCCAGAAACATACTCCATATCTTAATCTCGAATCCACATTAGCAAAATAAACTTGTATCAATTGTTCAGCTGTTAAGATGGTTTTTAATTGCCTCAACACATAGCTTTGAGAGTACATTTTTGATGTGAGAAATTCGCAGTGGGCCTTCCAATTTAAGTTCGAATCAAAATGAACTCCAAGAAATTTCACTTCTCCTCTAAAATCGAGTTGATCGTCACCCAATCTAACTTGAAACCCTTCTACAGTTTTTTGAGCGTGATGAAAACGAATAAGCGTTGTTTTGGAAGGATTCAAGTAAAGTGAGTACTGGTTAAACCATGTATTGATATTCCTAATTAAGTTGTTACATTTATCTTCCAAAATTATATTTGAATTACTTGATATTATCGCAGAAACGTCATCAGCATATGCTGTAAAATGGGTATCTGGATGAACATTATCAAACCGATTAATGTATAAGAGGAAAAAGATTGGTCCAAGAATAGAGCCCTGAGGGACTCCAATCGAAATGTCTAACGTACTTGACACAAAGTTTTTCATATTGTTCCCTGCATCAAGATATTCTAGTGAAACATATTGTTTTCTTTGGACTAAAAACGATCTGGCCCATTTAAGAGACTGACCGACAAAACCATATTTAACAACAATCTCCAAGAATTTGTTGTGATCAACGCAGTCGAATGCCCTACTGAGATCACAAAATACCCCAGTAGGGCACTCGCCCGCGTCGATGTATTCTATAAGCTTCTCATAAAAGGAATGTATGGCTGACATTGTGGTCTTACCATCTGTGAAGCCATGCTGGTTTTGAGACAAAATATTGTTGTTCTTAAGATGTAGAAGAAGTCTATCCAAATAGGCATATTCAAACACTTTAGAAAGTACAGACGGCACAGTGATTGCCCTGTAGTTTGTAATATCAAGCTCGTTCCCCTTTTTTCACTGGGAAAAATTCACTGGGACGGATGATGATTGTGGTGGGAGACTGTGCGTTGGTACGGATACTGTAATCGCTCTGCCTACTGCAAGACTTCGCCCCTTGTCTCTGCTGGAGGAGACAAACCGTCGGTAGAACCATTCTGGCATGACTGAGTGTATGACGTATTGTTATGATTCTGTATAACCTCACTATTATGCTGGGTTTGTAGAAGTGATATTATACGGTTCAAACTTTTGTTTGATTGTTGCAGTTCCCCAATAAGTCTGTTCTGCATTTTAACTTCACATCTAGCTACCCTTAGGTCACCATACTTATTTAAACAAGAAATATTGCGGCATACCTCTTGTTCCGTCGATATGGAGTCGTGGAAAATTTCGTCATCTTGTTGCTCTTTCTCCAAAAATTTCACTACTTCATCACTCATTGTTGAAATCACATTTTCAGGTAACTTTTTATTAATTATATAATATATTAGATCTTTCTTTACGAGTTTTTGTAACTCGTTGACTAATTGTTGCTGCATCATGGATATGTTGTACACTCGACACTCTCGACACTCAGTCTATTACTCGTACTATTAATTATGCGAATGCTCAAAGGAGACACTTAAAAATATGTTCTAGAACTTGTAGCTAAATTTCGGGAAACTGGGTCAGTCGCCAATAAAAAACGCAACATTGAAAATCCCATAAGGAACGAAGCAATAGAAGAGGGGGTTATAGTTTATGTAGATTCTATGTTAAGTACCCGCAAATTGGAGACTATGTGTGGTGTTAGTCGACGTACTGTCCAACGGATTATAAAGGCCCTTAGTTTTCATCCGTATAAAATTCACCTGGTACAAGAACTTAATGAAGACGATTTTGATCGGCGATTACAATTTTGTGAAGACATGAGTGAACGAATTATAAACGATGAACATTTTCTATTCAACACTTGCTTTTCCGACGATTCTAATCCCAGAATTTATTATGAGGTTAATACACAGCAGCCACTAAAATTAAATGTTTGGGCTGGTATTTTTGGCGATCATTTAGTTGGTCCTTTCTTAACTGGAAATTTGATCGGTGAAATGTATTTGGAATTACTGAATTGAAGTTCAGAATGATCGGCGGTACATTGCGAATCGGTTGATGTTCCAACAGGATGGTACCCCACCACATTACGCATTACGTGTTCGTCAATATTTAGATCAGTCGTTTCCAGATCGATGGATTGGTAGAAGAGGTGCCATTGAATGGCCCCCAAGATCGACAGATTTATCACCTTTGGATTTCTTTATGTGTGGTCATTCAAAAAGCAAAATCTATGCTACTCAGCCAACATCATTAGAAGACCTGCGACAAAGAATTTTGAATGAATGCCTTCAAATTACCCTTAAATATTGCAAAATGTGCGGCAACGTTTTGAGCAAAATCTTTATTATTGCATGGAGAGTCATGGTGGCCATTTTCAACATTTACTTGCCTAACGGGTCAGTTCATTCTTTATTTTTAAATTACTTTGCTGCCAAATGTATTGATCACCACTAATGATGATGTATTAGTTTTATTTAAGCTTAAAATCAATAAATCTTCAAAACTACTGAACTGAAGTACATTAACTTTATATCATTATAAAGCGAATTGAAAGACCTTTAAAATAAGGCTGCACGTGCTAACGTGATTCTTTGCCAAACTTGTGTCCCCCTCGAAAACAAAATCGACGGGTCTGAGCGTTTTTCCAAAAAAAAAACTGAGCTGGCAGTAAAGTAAAGTAAAGTTTCGTTTTCGATGCGCCACCCTGTATATTGCTGAACAGGTGGAATTCTCGATGTGCTTATATTATTTTTATTGCTTAGAACTACCCAAGCAGGATGATTCCAAGTGGAACAGCATAATTGATCTTGCACTGATAAGACTTCCGATCAAGATTGATTTTTGGATGCATATGCTTGAATAAAACTTGCTGTGTCGGAACTCCAAGATTGCATCACCCAATATTAATAACCTCTACCCTCTCCTAAGTCTATACGAGTGACGACTGCCTATGAGTTTCCTGGCCTGAAAAAAACCCTGCGGAATGCTTGCACTTAATGAACCGCCATAAAAAGTAAAGGAGGTGATTGTTAGAAGTGGGAAGTTGATTTCGCAGTTGCTGTCATGCAAAAAATTCCAATCGCGTTCCTCCGCTAGATAATTAATGGAATTTTCGGGAGCGCGCCGTGCGACTCTCTGATCGGCTCCGGCAGCTTCCTGGCCGAACTACCAACTTCCAACTCCACGCCACGCCAAACGGAGAGCATTATTGATGTGCCACCTGTTGCCAGCCGGAGTTGCGAGTTACCGGAGAGTTTAGAGAGACTCTTGAAAACCGACCTGCCGACGATCGATATTCGGCGCGATATATACAGGTACGTATACCGGGCGATCACTGCAATAAAATGTGTAGATGAGAATGGCCAAACGAGAGAGTGATATAATTTCAATCATAAGACTGAATCTTTAATCATGTACCTTATCTGAATGTTGATATTGTGTAAGTTATACAGATCAACATCAGTGAGATTAAATATAATAAACAGTCTAAATCCTAAATAGTGTCACATCTGCTTTCAAAGTTTGCTTGCATAGCTTGCTAAATTCTGAACTTTTCGCAAATTAGAATGAACTGTTTCACATCAAGAGTGTGATTTATCAAAGGATCTTTACACGGACTCATTAATAGCTATAAACAACATACTAACATATTGTTTTATCAATTCGCAGATCTATCAAATAAATAGTGTACTGAATTTGGTATCAAAATGTATCAAAATCTTATGACTTTTATTCCAACTAATACTTTCCGAGCGACAATGCTTTTCGACAAGCAATTAGTATTGAGAAGCGCAACGTACACATTTTTTGTACATTTTACAATACCAGTCTTTTCAACTTCCAAGTGTTATTTTCCTGCAGATTTTTAATATGAAAGTAACAAAAACAGTCGCTCTTCAGATCTACTTGCCTAGAACTAAAGGCATAAATGTTATGAAGGAATATTTCTTAGCTGCTACCGCAATTATTGAGAGCAATACAGAGGAAGGACTATACTGAACTATTCGAGCCATCAAAATTGAAGAATAATGTCTCAGTAAGTAACTTCGTCCACCATATCTTCCCGCTTGGACAAATTTGGGAACACCTCGTAAGGCTTCGGGAGCTGACAAACTACGATAGCCGCATAGTTTTGTAACTACTCCTCAGGATGCGAAAAAAATAGGACCTGAACACATTTTTTAGTCAAATATATCTTCTCGTACACAATGCAAGGTACTTTCTAACAAAAGGAGCTCTGACATTCTGAACTTGTTGTACAGGTTGTACCCTACCAGTTTGAAAATGTGTGTTCAAGCTGATCAAACATGAAGATGAGTGATTTGAGTGTCAATATAAGCCGAATGAGACTTGTCGTTTTCCAAAATACATTTATTGTGCCTTATATCTCCATAAGGGGTAGTATTTGTTGTCAGTAATAACTTCAAACAGTACTTAATAATGATAGCTCAAAAAAGCATAGCCTGGTATGATATTTCGTAGTCAGAACATGATCCTCACAATCACAGTGGCAAAATAGTCGCCCGATTATATGTAATTGGTATGGTGGCAGCTTGCCACCACAATTCACTCGTGATCTTTCTACGAATTGCTTTATCCAGATATTCTGTATTAGCCTCACGTTCGTTTCTATAGTTACTGAAGAATTCCAGTTGTCTAGGTGAGAAAACGTTTATCTCTGACGTGTTATACAACAAATAAATCGTGTATCATCGCGTACTTGTAGGAAAGTAAATTCTGAGCAGGTTAAGACTAGTAGGTGATGAATACGAAGCTTCTACTATTAATATTATTACTACTACTACCACCACCACTACTACCACCACTGCTACTACTACTACTACTACATTCTTAGTAGGGAGTGTAACATTCTACAATGCTTAAGCCTAAATGTAATATACAGCTATATTTGCTGCCAATAGATCCTATTTTGGTAGTATGCATTCATAGAAGGTTTCGCGAAACTTCTAGTATGTTTGATCCAAAAGAGTTGCCGCAATATCTCTAGTCCCTATTTAAGAATAAAGAATTTATACTCGTATATTTCATATATAAGAAGACAAAACAGCTATTTCAATGACTATTTAATACTCATACACTGCACGATTTGTTATTTTTAGTTGGACATCTACTGCATAACGTTCGAGCTGAAACAATCAATGAGTATGTGTGTGATAGACTTAATTATTTTTTACTGGAGAAAGGCGCCAACCCATTCTGACATGAAGTAATAGTTGAACGCTGAATAGCGATTTGTCTGCGTACAATACGTACTATGAATTTTTCTCACTGTTATGCAATTTTTGAACATATTCGAGAAAACAATAATATATTTGGAAAAGCGATAATCGAAGCGTCCAAACGGCTGAATTCTTGCTTGAACGAGTATATTTTCTAATTATTACAATATATTTTTCTTTAAAGTGGCCTCATGTTTTTTCGCCCTTTTCGCCACTCCCTTACGGTTATGGTTACTAAGGGCTTGTATTTTAGTCTA
This sequence comes from Acanthoscelides obtectus, assembly GCA_963669975.1. Classification (NCBI taxonomy): domain Eukaryota; kingdom Metazoa; phylum Arthropoda; class Insecta; order Coleoptera; family Chrysomelidae; genus Acanthoscelides; species Acanthoscelides obtectus. The sequence continues at coordinate 81,009,100 of CAVLJG010000008.1, read as the reverse complement.
ATCAGATTAGACGAAAATACCCCTGATTTGCGAAATAATTGTAAAGTCTGGCTTTATTGCTGCAAGTTGCTCAAGGGGGTATTTAAAACATGGACGCATAACACACAAAATTAGAGTAGATTGGTCAAGCAGTTTTTGAGAATTTCTAATTGTTTATCCCAAAACATCTGTTTTCCGGCGATCACTACTACTTTATTGAGCAATATACAGGGTTAGTTCAAAGCGCATTTCATAGCTAAATACACTAGTTTACCTTGCCGATATGAATCGCAAACCATTCCGGAAGATAAATGTTATTTTTATGCAAAAAAGGATGGGTTACGTTTTTTCTTTTCCATAACCTTTGTTTTTCGCATAAAAATAAAATTTATTTTTCGGAATGGTTTGTGATTCATATCGGCAAGGTAAAAGAAATTCTTAAAAAACTATTTGACCAATATACTCGAATTTTGTTGCTGTTATTCAGAAAAATGAATCCGGATTTGATGAATTACAAGTAGTTGCTTGAAATTATCGTCACATTACCTACCAACAAGTGGCAAAACCAGCAATTTGCCTCATTTTTCGGCCATAACATTTTTGCTATTATTCGGATCTTTTTACGAGTGGTCTTATTTTGTAAGTCTCATAAATACTTAAAAATCTTACATGGAAAGTTGTTTCGTTTCTGTCAACAGTCTCAATTTAATACCAAAAAACCCATTTTCTTATCATTTGTTGTCAAATAAAAAGCTTTCCCTCAAAAATGTGTGTACCCATTTCATGCGTCCATGTTTTAAATACCTCCTCGAACAACTTCCACCAATAAAACCAGACTTTGCAATTATTTCGGGAAAATTTGCTAATATGATTAGACTATTTAGGCTAAATAGTCGTTCAATCACGTCTTCGTAAAAACCGTCTAAACCCAGAATGCATCATAGTTGAATTCCCTATCCTATATAACTAAAAATCTTGAGACGTGGTCATTGTCGTCTAGACCAGTTAGGTGAAAAATTAAAGCTTCCGCCTTTTGTTGGGTATTTCGACAAAATTTAAGCAAAGAGGACTCTTTATACCTTTTTTAATTCTCTCTAGCTTTCAATGGACTTTGCCATCATCATCAGGAGCTGCAATTACAATGATAACAGTAGCAACAAAAGTGTAAAATGAATTTAGATTGACTCAACTTACAGTAGTATGTGAGGATGTTGCTAATTGTTGTTTACGTGTAGGATGAGGGAAACGTCCAGTAACATGGTGAGAGCTGGATAGATTGTACAATGGTCAAAATTATTAAAATATGACAAGAACAAGTTAAAAACAGATTAAAAATTATTTAAAAAAAAAACATTACAGCATTACATCGTGAAGCCACTTGATGATTGCACAAATTAGTGGTCATGGAATAATGAGTGAGATGAAACCCTTTGACAGAAGGTCGAAGGATGTCAATGTCTGTGTTGAAAGATGGAACGAATTGTGGGCGTGTGCCAAAACGTTGCCAAATCACTTCAGATGATGAGATTTTCAGAATTTTATGTAAGGATTTGTTAAACCGACCAGAGGCAGTTGAATAAACTATATTTTAATTAATGGGAATTTAAATTAACAATGATTAATACATCGTGAGAAGAGAATTATTATATTTTAAGTGGAATGAAATTTACTGGTGGAATCGGCCAAAAACACAGATTCTAATTATGGTTGTGAAGAGTTGAAATTTGGGGAGATATGTAAGTTCTCCAATTTTTCGCAGTTTAGCAAATATGAGTAAATGACACTCAGTTGTTTAACATCTGTCTTTTTGTTAATACAGTTGTTATTCATGAAGATGTGGGACATTTCCAGGAATAAACGTTTGGAAAGGTGTTTTTCTTTATCAAGAACTTTGATACTTGTGTAATTCATAGAATGCCCTGTTGTGTTAACATGAGATGCTAGAGCGCATCTTTCAGGATGAAGCCTAGCATCACTTTTGTGTGATGTAATCCTTCCTTTAAGAGATCTGGAGGTCTGACCTATGTATATTTGGTTGCAGTTATTGCAATTGATGGAGTAGACTGTGTTGGTGAAGCCAAGCAGCGGGACTTTGTCTTTCATTTTTGAAAAAATGCAGTTTATAGTGAGGACGGATTTGCAAGCAATTCGAAAGTTCAAATGACTGCACAATCTGATCAGCTTAGGGGTCAGTTCCTTGATATAGGGCAGGACAGCAAAACCAGGTCTGGAGTCCGGGTTGGTGCTTGTACTGTTGGGATTGATGTTATTATTGGGAATTACATCAGTTCCGTTATTAGGGGTTGTGCGACTATTACCTGCATCACCAGAGTTCGGCAAAATATTGGAAGGTGAACTAAATAAGATCTTGTTAATCAGACACTTCGGATAACCATTATTGATGAACAGTATTGATAGTTTACGTAAATTTGAGGTGTGGAAGGTATTATCTGAGATGCTGATTACCCTTGTTTTCATCTGTTTTACCAAATTGATTTTAATCCCTAGCTTATGGTATGACCTAAAATTGAGAAACCGACCTGAGGCCATAGGTTTCTGGTAGCAGTCTACCAATAAACTGTTGTTGTTGGTGCGAATGAGTCTTGTGTCTAGAAAGGGGACAGACAGGTTCTCATCTTCTTTTTCAATGGTAAATTGGATGTAGGGGTCATAGCTGTTGAATTCTCTGACAATACCATCCAGACCTATGGAAGGGAGGCATAAAATAATGTCATCTACGTATTTTTTTATGAAGAAGAGGTTATAGGGTAGTGTCGGAATAACAGTATCAAGCAGATCATCCATGACATATTCCGCCAAAATTGGTGACAGAACAGATCCCATAGGGCAACCATGTGTTTGAGAATATATTTTGTTGTTGAAAGAGAAATAATTGTTATGAAAAAGGAATGTTATAATGTTAGTGAAAGATTCTAGAGATATGTTGCAGTGTTGACTTATCTCATTCCAGTGTTTATTAATAGTTCTTGTACATGCATCCAGATAGATGTTGCTGAATAGCGACACCACATCAAGACTGGCGATAATATGATCGGCTGGTATTGTCAATCTGTTGAACTGACGAGAGACTTCAAATGAGTCTTTGATGTAGTAATCATTATCTGCATGTGCTGATTTTAGTGTTGTCGATATTAATGAAGACAAAGCCTGGGTGGCTGAACCTATTGATGCAACTATAGGTCTTACTGAGAGTACAGGTTTGTGAATTTTCGGAAGTGCATAAAATTTGGGAGGGACAGAGTTATAAGTAGTCAAAGTTCTTTTTTGTTCTTGGGTTATTTGTCCAGTGCTGAGAAGTTACTTAACAATGTCATTACTTTTCTTTTCCACTTTAAGTGTGGGATCTCTATTAATTTCATGATATGAAGGGTCATCATTGATGAGATTGTTGCAAAGATCTAAATAGTGTTGTTTAAGCATTATCACTGTAACATTGCCTTTGTCAGATCTTGTAACCATAAGTTCAGAATGTTGTTTTAGAAATGTTCTAGTTTTATTTAAAAGGTTGTGATAAAAGGAATGTTTTTTATTGAGATTGTGTGTCTACATCCGCTAGGATTGATCTAATTGGAATGTCATTGTTAACAATCGGCTCTACACTGAACTTAGGCCCTAAGGAAAGAAATTTTAATATGTCATGAGGGATGTCAACGTTACTGAGATTTTTTATCCAATTTTGTTGAGTGTTGAGGAAGGTTTTTCTGGTGTCATTCAACAATCTGTCAAACTTACGAGTGTTAGAGTTTTTTATGTTATGAAAGATTTTATTGTAATGTCTGAGTTGTCTATATTTGAAATTATCAAAAATTAGGGGAGAAGTGGAAGAAATTATGTCACTTTGGAGTGAATTGAGTATGGAATGAAGTTTTTTCAACTGTCTGTGGCAGGAAGATATCTCAAGTGTGAGTATTTTGTCACCTAACCTGTGCAGACGATTTTTCATCCCATCTTCTATTGAATGGCTTTCTAGTAACATCAATCACACACTTACTAGAAAGCCATTCAATAGAAGATGGGATGAAAAATCGTCTGCACAGGTTAGGTGACAAAATACTCACACTTGAGATATCTTCTTGCCACAGACAGTTGAAAAAAAAACTTCATTCCATACTCAATTCACTCCAAAGTGACATAATTTCTTCCACTTCTCCCCTAATTTTTGATAATTTCAAATATAGACAACTCAGACATTACAATAAAATCTTTCATAACATAAAAAACTCTAACACTCGTAAGTTTGACAGATTGTTGAATGACACCAGAAAAACCTTCCTCAACACTCAACAAAATTGGATATAAAATCTCAGTAACGTTGACATCCCTCATGACATATTAAAATTTCTTTCCTTAGGGCCTAAGTTCAGTGTAGAGCCGATTGTTAACAATGACATTCCAATTAGATCAATCCTAGCGGATGTAGACACAATAGCATCCTCCATAAGAGATGACACTGAAAGAAACATTTTCACAACTCGTTCCACTAACCTCATCACTAACTATTATCATAATAACAATCTCAATAAAAAACATTCCTTTTATCACAACCTTTTAAATAAAACTAGAACATTTCTAAAACAACATTCTGAACTTATGGTTACAAGATCTGACAAAGGCAATGTTACAGTGATAATGCTTAAACAACACTATTTAGATCTTTGCAACAATCTCATCAATGATGACCCTTCATATCATGAAATTAATAGAGATCCCACACTTAAAGTGGAAAAGAAAAGTAATGACATTGTTAAGTAACTTCTCAGCACTGGACAAATAACCCAAGAACAAAAAAGAACTTTGACTACTTATAACTCTGTCCCTCCCAAATTTTATGCACTTCCGAAAATTCACAAACCTGTACTCTCAGTAAGACCTATAGTTGCATCAATAGGTTCAGCCACCCAGGCTTTGTCTTCATTAATATCGACAACACTAAAATCAGCACATGCAGATAATGATTACTACATCAAAGACTCATTTGAAGTCTCTCGTCAGTTCAACAGATTGACAATACCAGCCGATCATATTATCGCCAGTCTTGATGTGGTGTCGCTATTCAGCAACATCTATCTGGATGCATGTACAAGAACTATTAATAAACACTGGAATGAGATAAGTCAACACTGCAACATATCTCTAGAATCTTTCACTAACATTATAACATTCCTTTTTCATAACAATTATTTCTCTTTCAACAACAAAATATATTCTCAAACACATGGTTGTCCTATGGGATCTGTTCTGTCACCAATTTTGGCGGAATATGTCATGGATGATCTGCTTGATACTGTTATTCCGACACTACCCTATAACCTCTTCTTCATAAAAAAATACGTAGATGACATTATTTTATGCCTCCCTTGCATAGGTCTGGATGGTATTGTCAGAGAATTCAACAGCTATGACCCCTACATCCAATTTACCATTGAAAAAGAAGATGAGAACCTGTCTGTCCCCTTTCTAGACACAAGACTCATTCGCACCAACAACAACAGTTTATTGGTAGACTGGTACCAGAAACCTATGGCCTCAGGTCGGTTTCTCAATTTTAGGTCATACCATAAGCTAGGGATTAAAATCAATTTGGTAAAACAGATGAAAACAAGGGTAATCAGCATCTCAGATAATACCTTCCACACCTCAAATTTACGTAAACTATCAATACTGTTCATCAATAATGGTTATCCGAAGTGTCTGATTAACAAGATCTTATTTAGTTCACCTTCCAATATTTTGCCGAACTCTGGTGATGCAGGTAATAGTCGCACAACCCCTAATAACGGAACTGATGTAATTCCCAATAATAACATCAATCCCAACAGTACAAGCACCAATCCGGACTCCAGACCTGGTTTTGCTGTCCTGCCCTATATCAAGGAACTGACCCCTAAGCTGATCAGATTGTGCAGTCATTTGAACTTTCGAATTGCTTGCAAATCCGTCCTCACTATAAACTGCATTTTTTCAAAAATGAAAGACAAAGTCCCGCTGCTTGGCTTCACCAACACAGTCTACTCCATCAATTGCAATAACTGCAACCAAATATACATAGGTCAGACCTCCAGATCTCTTAAAGGAAGGATTACATCACACAAAAGTGATGCTAGGCTTCATCCTGAAAGATGCGCTCTAGCATCTCATGTTAACACAACAGGGCATTCTATGAATTACACAAGTATCAAAGTTCTTGATAAAGAAAAACACCTTTCCAAACGTTTATTCCTGGAAATGTCCCACATCTTCATGAATAACAACTGTATCAACAAAAAGACAGATGTTAAACAACTGAGTGTCATTTACTCATATTTGCTAAACTGCGAAAAATTGGAGAACTTACATATCTCCCCAAATTTCAACTCTTCACAACCATAATTAAAATCTGTGTTTTTGGCCGATTCCACCAGTAAATTTCATTCCACTTAAAATATAATAATTCTCTTCTCACGATTTATTAATAATTGTTAATTTAAATTCCCATTAATTAAAATATAGTTTATTCAACTGCCTCTGGTCGGTTTAACAAATCCTTACATAAAATTCTGAAAATCTCATCATCTGAAGTGATTTGGCAACGTTTTGGCACACGCCCACAATTCGTTCCATCTTTCAACACAGACATTGACATCCTTCGACCTTCTGTCAAAGGGTTTCATCTCACTCATTATTCCATGACCACTAATTTGTGCAATCATCAAGTGGCTTCACGATGTAATGCTGTAATGTTTTTTTTTTAAATAATTTTTAATCTGTTTTTAACTTGTTCTTGTCATATTTTAATAATTTTGACCATTGTACAATCTATCCAGCTCTCACCATGTTACTGGACGTTTCCCTCATCCTACACGTAAACAACAATTAGCAACATCCTCACATACTACTGTAAGTTGAGTCAATCTAAATTCATTTTACACTTTTGTTGCTACTGTTATCATTGTAATTGCAGCTCCTGATGATGATGGCAAAGTCCATTGAAAGCTAGAGAGAATTAAAAAAGGTATAAAGAGTCCTCTTTGCTTAAATTTTGTCGAAGTACCCAACAAAAGGCGGAAGCTTTAATTTTTCACCTAACTAAAAATCTCTATCTAAAAATATCCTAATATCGTATGAGTTGAAGCTTCCAATTGATAACTGGTGCGCTTCTGGGTTTGATGTGCTTTCCCTATGGCCCAACACTACCTAAGACATGCTCTAATGAAATCACCCCCCGCACTATGCGTATTGACATTCTACCCTCTGTTTTGATATTATTCCAAACCAATGCTAATGAAGGACGTAGAACAACGTAAGGTAACTTCGACCCTAACTGAATTTTGATGTAATTCCAGAAACGTTCACAGTCTGAAATCCAATCGGTCGGAGTTTAAGATGTTTGAAAATCCAATTAGAGCAAGATATTAGGGCATTGAGGTATGTCTGCGAACACAGCTTCTCTTACCCTAATTGCATCGAAATATGAAGTGTGTAGTTAACAACGTTTCATGGGAATAACAACGTTCAGTTTATACCAATGAGCTCAAGTCGCTTGAATTGAAGACGTTCAAGGAGACAATACTCCATCGACCGTCTCAATTGTACATAAACATAGTGCTAAGTGAATGTTTTCTTTCTAAACTTGAGCCACCACGCAGACCTGAGGCTTGAGTACCCGTGGGGAAAGAGGAAATGTGATAGGGATTCTAGTGGTTGGACACGTGTGCATGTGACATTCTCACCCCACCTTGAAGGTCCTCCTTAGCAACTTAATCGTTCACTAAAAGTTGCAAGTTATCTATGAAAAATCACATCGCTCAACTGCCAGCTTCTGAACCCAATCAATTTCGTTTCCCATCGCACAGTGGGTCACGGAGAAACAAAACCTGGCAAAGGCAGTGATTTTATGCATGGGTTGTTATCTGATCTGAAAGCAGACACCAGAGATTGTTCGTCGCAAATCGTTATCGGACTTTAAAGTTAGATATATTATTCAAATGCTTAAATCAAGAAAGGTTCAAGTTTTCTACACCTGCATGCTAAAATAGGTTTAAGTACTCATATATTGTCTAATATAATTTCACATCGAGATCAAATATTGAGCAGGAATACCATTAGTACCTTATGCCTAGTTCTGTGCTTCTCATTCATGCTGCTGACAGTTTGCTGTCTAGATCTACTCGTTCGATTCTGTTCAGAGGAGGATTTGAAAGCTAGACATGAGAATATCAGGTATTTCACATGAGGTATATGATTATCTGATATTTTCCAATTGTGACTTTTGTTCTTGATCTTCTCTTTATGATTAACAAATTTTAGGTAGTCGTGAGTATTTTACAGGGAGTTAGAAACTGCTTATCTCAGAGGTATTCCGCTATCTTATATAGGGTGTTAATAAAATATGTAGACAAACTTTAACCATCGAATCCTTGGTCGATTTGAAGATGAAATTTCCATATGAACATGGGTCCGCAACGGCTTTGTTTTCAAGCTGGAGCATAATAACACTAAAAGAAATGATGATGTTCTAAAGGACTATAAAAGAATGTAACGTATTCTATTTTAATTAAGTATGCCCTGTGGTGGATATCACATGATTTGCAGTTGTTTTTAAACCCTCCGAGACGTAGATACGGATAATGTTATCCAGTATTTTTTGAAAACTGTAAGTTGAGTCAATCTAAATTCATTTTACACTTTTGTTGCTACTGTTATCATTGTAATTGCAGCTCCTGATGATGATGGCAAAGTCCATTGAAAGCTAGAGAGAATTAAAAAAGGTATAAAGAGTCCTCTTTGCTTAAATTTTGTCGAAGTACCCAACAAAAGGCGGAAGCTTTAATTTTTCACCTAACTAAAAATCTCTATCTAAAAATATCCTAATATCGTATGAGTTGAAGCTTCCAATTGATAACTGGTGCGCTTCTGGGTTTGATGTGCTTTCCCTATGGCCCAACACTACCTAAGACATGCTCTAATGAAATCACCCCCCGCACTATGCGTATTGACATTCTACCCTCTGTTTTGATATTATTCCAAACCAATGCTAATGAAGGACGTAGAACAACGTAAGGTAACTTCGACCCTAACTGAATTTTGATGTAATTCCAGAAACGTTCACAGTCTGAAATCCAATCGGTCGGAGTTTAAGATGTTTGAAAATCCAATTAGAGCAAGATATTAGGGCATTGAGGTATGTCTGCGAACACAGCTTCTCTTACCCTAATTGCATCGAAATATGAAGTGTGTAGTTAACAACGTTTCATGGGAATAACAACGTTCAGTTTATACCAATGAGCTCAAGTCGCTTGAATTGAAGACGTTCAAGGAGACAATACTCCATCGACCGTCTCAATTGTACATAAACATAGTGCTAAGTGAATGTTTTCTTTCTAAACTTGAGCCACCACGCAGACCTGAGGCTTGAGTACCCGTGGGGAAAGAGGAAATGTGATAGGGATTCTAGTGGTTGGACACGTGTGCATGTGACATTCTCACCCCACCTTGAAGGTCCTCCTTAGCAACTTAATCGTTCACTAAAAGTTGCAAGTTATCTATGAAAAATCACATCGCTCAACTGCCAGCTTCTGAACCCAATCAATTTCGTTTCCCATCGCACAGTGGGTCACGGAGAAACAAAACCTGGCAAAGGCAGTGATTTTATGCATGGGTTGTTATCTGATCTGAAAGCAGACACCAGAGATTGTTCGTCGCAAATCGTTATCGGACTTTAAAGTTAGATATATTATTCAAATGCTTAAATCAAGAAAGGTTCAAGTTTTCTACACCTGCATGCTAAAATAGGTTTAAGTACTCATATATTGTCTAATATAATTTCACATCGAGATCAAATATTGAGCAGGAATACCATTAGTACCTTATGCCTAGTTCTGTGCTTCTCATTCATGCTGCTGACAGTTTGCTGTCTAGATCTACTCGTTCGATTCTGTTCAGAGGAGGATTTGAAAGCTAGACATGAGAATATCAGGTATTTCACATGAGGTATATGATTATCTGATATTTTCCAATTGTGACTTTTGTTCTTGATCTTCTCTTTATGATTAACAAATTTTAGGTAGTCGTGAGTATTTTACAGGGAGTTAGAAACTGCTTATCTCAGAGGTATTCCGCTATCTTATATAGGGTGTTAATAAAATATGTAGACAAACTTTAACCATCGAATCCTTGGTCGATTTGAAGATGAAATTTCCATATGAACATGGGTCCGCAACGGCTTTGTTTTCAAGCTGGAGCATAATAACACTAAAAGAAATGATGATGTTCTAAAGGACTATAAAAGAATGTAACGTATTCTATTTTAATTAAGTATGCCCTGTGGTGGATATCACATGATTTGCAGTTGTTTTTAAACCCTCCGAGACGTAGATACGGATAATGTTATCCAGTATTTTTTGAAAAGTTTTTCTACATACTTTATTAATACCTTGTATATCTCACACGGAAGTAGATATTGAACAAATACAATTTATTAAAAAATAGCACAGAGTAGTAAGTATCTCGGGCTGCCAATAAAGAGGACTTGCTTTTTGGATTAATATAGGGGACACTTTTCTCTGCAAAGAATCAAGCATGTTGATGTCAAACCAGGGCAACTCTCTTTCCTCCTCAGATATTCAGATAGTAACTAAACTTTCATTAAATAATTCAGTAACTATTTTTACAACAAATTTGAATTAGGTCACATTTTTTCTGCATTATCTAGTAATTTTTCAGGCACACTATTATGCACAAATATTATAGCTTTTGCTCAGCTCTTGAGCAGAAACATTTTCCAGGAAGAATAAAACTGAATTCCACTATTTTAGCCTTTTAACTCAATCCACAGCATCCCAAAACTATGCTCCAAAAAACATGGGCGTGAGCGTTTTTGTACATGAATGGTGGATTTTTTGCCAGGTTTCGTACTACCTGGTCCACTGTGCATCGCTTCTCACTTTGCTTTGGGAGTAATTCCGACTGTATCTCTACAGGTGCTTTGTACTGCTTGATTTGTTGAGGTAATCCTTATTTTTCTGATTTCCACACAGAAATGCGTCTGAGCTTTTAAATATAATGATTTTGGGGACCAGATGTTATCGCTTAATAAGGAAACCTAACTCTCACAAAACATTCTTCGCAAAGCATTCATCTTTTATCCTGCTGTGCCTATATTACACCGGCCTACTGAAAACGCATTTCTTGCAGGATACACGAATTTACGTAGGGCAGAGCAGACATTTTTAGATCGCTACGCTATCAAATAGGCAAGGACTGATAACTAATTATTGTATGAGCCAATTTGACTAACGTGATCCGTTGATTTCCCTTGTTAGACATGTTCGTAGTTTTTACTAAGAAGGGATAATTTGTGCTGAACATAATTTTGAACTGATGACAGCGTTGCATGGGAAGCGCAGAGCCAACGTACTTGACGTCATTTTTTTATCTGATCATTGATTTTCGTTGGCCTATAAAGCGATACTTATGCAAGATAACACAAAGACTAAAAATAAAGCTGTATTCTTGCGGAGTTAAAACCACTTAGCACGACCCAGTCAGTCGCGCCGTACGAAATTACCCTAAAATGAAGGTTTAGATAAAGTTTAAGATAACATACAGCTTAAAGCATTAATTATCCTGCTTACGCTTTCGCGTTCTATGTCACCATCAGTAAAGGGCACCTATGGCCCTACTAAAGCTGCGCTTGTGTGACCATACTGTATTTTCGCCCCAAACAATAGATTTTCACAGTCTAAGAGCTGATGGCAAATTGTACGAATGGACGAGGTAACCAAAAAGCACCGTACCAGAGAGCTTTTAGTGCAACAAAAGTAACGTCCATTACGTAATTTTTGACATCAATCTCAAATAAGACCTGTCAGAGAAAGAAGAGTTTTCACGACCACTAAAGTGAATCATCAATCATCAATTTGACAGCACTAGCTATCGAAAATCATGACAGGTTGCTTATTTTTGTATTTCGATGTAAATCTAACCCCAAAATACCTTTGTAATTACTTTATGGAAAAGTTTAGGTAATATTTATGTCATGATTACTCCAAACGGACTCAGAAACAAATGGGCTCAGAATCATAGAATCGCAAGACAACGGAAAACGCTACTGCTGAAACTCATAAGGACGGAGCAAAAAAGGAGCATCAAAAACTCTCGGCTATTCTTGCGCAGAGTACTTTTCGGTACGAAAAGCAGACCTTAACGTTGCTCTTTCAAAATTATAGTTAGCGGTAATGCAATTTTTTTACAGCAAAGCAGCCGCGTAGGCAGAATCTTAAATACCAAGGCACCGCGGCTGCTACGAGGAGCTTAAGGAAACTTGATTAATCCAGTTTTTGAACTGGTCAAGATTAGCAGAACTGGGAATAGCGTCCTCCGGTAGATTGTTCCACACTCTCGATACCCTAGGGACAAAGTAGTGGTCGTATTGGCCAGTTCTGGATGTATGAATTTCAACCCGGTTAGGATGCGAGACCGAAGCCAGAACAGAGCTATATCGCCGACGACCCGTGCGAAAGGGTCTCGGGAATATCCGTCAGAGAAGAGCCATCGATCAGTCAGTAGTGCAGCTCTTCTCTGAACAGTCGATGCAGGATAATGTAGTCTGAGCCGCAGTACTCCAAACATGTGAGCATTTATCGAGGCTAGGTCTTATCTGGGCCTTGTACAGAGTAAGAAGGTTATGTGGTTGTTGCGGCCTTCAAGCAATGATAACATCCATGCCTTTCGCTGCTAGTTTTCCTTTCTCCAGCTCACAGGAAGAGATCGACTTGACACTCTAAATTCCTGTATGTAGAGCGCTGTCATCAGCAAAGCTGTGGATCTGGTTGACCGTACAGGCAAGTCGTTGATATGTAAGAGGAACAATGTCGGAGCCAAGATCCATCCCTGGAGAACACACGCGTCGACATTATGGGATGAAGAGGAGAACCCGTTCTCTGGGAGGCCATCGGATGGAAGTTTGCATGAGAGGACAGTGTGCCAAAGTTGATCGAACGCTTTCCTGATATCAAGAGCAACGACGTGAGCCTCACTAAAAGACTGGATGAGCTTACTCCACAGTTTCATGACGTAATCAAGGAGGTCCCCGTCGAACGCTGGTGCTAGAGGTCATTCTGTCCGAAGCTAATCAAGCCGTGGCGTGACGTTCAAGGTGCTCCAGAAGCTTCCAGACTATGCACTTCTCCATCACTTCGCCAATTTGAACTTATCATTAGGCAGCAACAATCCAGGAATACAACCAAAAGAATCTACTGTCGCAAAAATTATAGGATACCCTTATACAAAATCTCCCTAGTGCTTGCCCTATACATATTCGCTTGTTTGCTTCTCGTTATCATTAGGAAGCAACACTATCTGAGGATGCAACCAAACAAATTTACTGTCGCATAAATTGTAGGTTTTCCTTGTTCTCTTGTTTGCTCTTCGTTGTCTGTCTAAAATGACTAGACCTATATCATACTGAGGATTGCTCAAAAGTATGAAACAAATTATATATGGTTAGTTATGGTCACACAGATGTAACGCAAAAATCATATTCAGCCAAGCTATAGCATTCGAAACATTGCTTCCCAAACGACACTTGGAGCGAATGCTCTTGTTCTATTGCTAGATGTTCTGCCAGACAACGGCTTTACGTGTTATGGGATCGTTTGCAACACAGTAGCAGTTTTATATGAAATATTAACAGAGCCATTATAGACGGTCCGACGGTTTGAGGAAAATTGCATTTTCTGTTTTAGACCAGCGATAAATTCCAATGAATTTTTAAAATTCGGTGGTTGGTTCACACGAAATGCATCGCTCTTTCTTAATCACTACGTCTGGAGGCACTTGCACACGAGGTACATAGGGTTGGCATGCAAGAAGCAGGTGCTCCAGTACGTGTCGCGGATTTTACTGTTTTTTTTTTAACTCCCAACCACAAAAGGAGTATTAGGTGTGTATGTATCTTTTCCCGAGACTACGTAGCTCCGATTTGTAAATATTCAAGTTATATTTGTTTCAGTATATATCAACCAATATTATACAACAGAAGCAGGCCAGGGAAGACATATCGTGGTGAATTACTTGATTCTGTAATGCCTGAGGCGTATGTACAGGGGACAAAACCAACTATGTATTCTCAAATGGTTATAAAAGGGAATCTGGATAGGTAAATAATGTCTTAAAGATGGCGGCGATTCGCAGAAAAACTGTTGGTTACTACCTCTAAAGTTCTGAACATATCGTTTACACTTCTTTAACAATCGAATATTTCCGGAGATAAACGACAGGAACTGAATTTTCTCAAAATCGTCATCTCTTCCGACTTTATTTGAGATGGGAATTCAAACAAAAACATAAATTAACATTGTCACCTTTTATCCTCTACAAAGTATATCATTTTTTATATGGATTTTAATTCTGATTTAAAAATTGTATAATAAAATACCAATAATTCTAGAAATTGAGAAACTTTTTAAGTGTCATTTTCTTAGTTGCCTAAATTCACAACTTTGCACCCATGTAACGTAACTCTTACCGTTTCCGAGATCCCAGTGGTGATAGTCGAATTTGAAACACTCGGTATAAAGATGATACGTATGAGGTATTAAGATTAATTTTAATGGGAAGAATGTAGTGTGGAGTGCAAAACGCAAGAGAAATTGTCACACTAGCTCGAGAGGGCCAATTTCAAGTCCATGGCAGATGCACTCCTACATGCTGGAAGCGTGTATCACGCCATGCCAACACTTAGTACTCGTATGTTTTGAATGTAGAATAAGATGAATTTCTCAAGTTTAGGTTTCATCCCAAATTGTTCAATCCAAGCTTCCGAAGTGCCAAAGGGAGTGATCTAAAATAAGTTTCTCAAGAGAGATGATTAATGAATTAACGTAATATTTTATTCAAATGTACGTGGTGTCCCAATAGATCTTCTAGTGTTATATCATGAATGAATGTTGACTATCATCTTGGGTCTCATCACTTTAAGTCTTAGATTTTAAGCCGCCAGTTGCGTCTTCATCCTTGGTCCGCGTCAGTATTTCATATTTTTTACTTCCAATGTAAGTTTTTTCGCCTTTAGTTTCACTGACCTCCACATGTTTATCCACCTGATACATTACTGTATCATATTATGTAGGATATTTGTAGCATTCGCTGTTAGAATGAAATTCCGAAGAATTGCAGCCGCTTTGTGGCATCATTTGTTAACGTCCATGCTTCAGCACCATATAAACACGAAACATCACAACGCACGGAAATTGCAAATTAAGAGATAAATTATACAGAACTTTTTTCATTCGGTAGAACGAACTTGGTGCTTTCTCCATTCATATTTTGACTTCTTTAGAGTGATCCCACTTCTCATTCAGGTAAAAGCTAAAGTAATTGAAGCTTTCTATAAAATTAATTTTGTAACCTTTTAACATTTTAATTAAACCCATACCATTTACCCGACTACTAATCTATCAGAGTTTGCAGTCCTTCGGCATTATCTAAGAGCAGCACCGCGTCGTCTGCATAATACAAATGTTTATTCCAACGCTACTGGCCACTATCCCTTCACTTACGTCAGAAAGAGCTTCGTCTAACAGTTGCTTGGAGTATGCATTGAATAAAAGTGGACACAAATCACCACACCCTCACACCTTGCTGTATTTCGATTATCGCAGAAACCTGATCCTCGTTTATTACAGAAACTCTTTGATGCCAATACAGATTACCGATTATTGTCCCAAGAGATACATCAGGACATTGTTTTTAAGTAAATTAAACAGTTTTTGAAACAACATGCTTCTTCATGTCATCAGAATGTAATGCGTAAGTTGGCAATTATTTTACTCTGTTTTTAATTTGCAAGAGGGTTATCACCGCCACCTACCTGCCTACTACACGCACTAGAAGTTAGAATGAAATATGATTATATTGGTTCTGTACTATGAATAATAAATATAATAATATGAATTTCTAAGCTGGTTGCATTTGTAGCTTTATACATTTTATTGAACCATATGAAGGGATCGACTCATAAAGTTTAACAATTAGAATTCAGATACAATGTAACTATTTTCCAACAAAATATCAACGGCAAACGTAAATTCTAAGTGATCATAAATACAACACTGGTTGTAACAGTAAACTAATCAACCATTACCAAACAATTGATGAGCTAAGCATAAACTTGAGCTAATATTCTCGCTAAACAACGCTTGATTATCACCATGAACAATGTACGAGAACTAGCTCGACTGTAATCAGAAATATCTATCTACCTGCCTAATACACATATCTTCCAGAGACTGAACTTTACAAATATACATTGTTAATAGGTAGAGGGGATATTGAATTTGTGCGAGATGAATAAATTTCATCAACATCTGATTGCGCAGTAATGGTAAAAAAATTATTGTAACATAGTCAAACTCTTGTAACTTGTAAGTCTGACAATGCTTTGTCAGAGACGTAAAATAAAAGGAAATGCAATTCATGTCAGCTCCTGAGATTCATTGTGGAACTTTTTACAACAAATCGATATGATGAGAGAATGTTACCAAGTAGGTGCATCGACAATCTATAGAATTTGTCGTATATCACGACAGGTCAAGAACATAATTTCTTTTTCGATTCTCAACACTGGAATTTCGGAAACAGTAACAGGTTCGAATTCAATTAATTGGTGGCAAAGTTACGCATGTAAGAAACAAGTACTTGTCGCAGTTCAGAGCAATTCAATGGCGACAATAAAAATAGGATAGATTCTTCTAGTAGATAATCCTTTATCCTGCGCGGGTACTACGTATCTTGAAAAGTGACATTTTGTTTGTTTTTTTTTTTGGCATTTCGCAGATTTTTTGTGACATAACGTAGGTTCTTCTAAAAGATGTTATCATAGCACAAGCTATTGTACACTTGTTGTGGACACGTTTTGTAGCTGTACGTGTTGCTTAAACGTCAGCGAACAGCGATCATAACGAGTAAACGTGGAATGAACTATTTGCACACTAAAAACTACCTGGTCTACAAGATGACATTTCGCCGGTTTTTTTACATAAAAACACATTATAACATAATAATACCAATGCCAGATATAAGAATAAATCTACCAAGACAGCAGGAGCTTTAATTTTTCCTATTAGCTGGTTACCTTGAAAGTGAACTTCATGATGATCTTGAAAATCAATGCATAAGCATTTTTACCAAAAGTCATGTCGTAAGATTTAACATAAAAAAGTATAAGGTTACAGAAAAAAACTTGGTCTTGGTTTGACCTCCAATCTCACAGTCAGTGTGAGTTTTAGGGTAACCATTGAATAGCCAGAGAAAAAATGCATGTACCTGCTTCTCATTAATGCTTTATCTTCAGAAAAATTGCTGAAATCTTATCAAGCAAGGGTTTTTTACGATGACTTTGGCCAAGGTGTTCAAGGTCACAATGATGTTCGCCCAAGGTTCTTATCTGAAGCTGGAATATTTCCGGGTCCAATAAAATCTTGGCTTGATGGAAGACTTGAACCACCCTCTATAGCATGAATTAAAGGACCGGTGTTGGAACTGTAACCGAACCCTGCAGAACATCCACGTTGATATTTTGAGATGACAGAAGAGACTACGCAGATACAAATATCTTGCAATCTTAAAGTAATTCCACAACATAACTGCAAAATGCCTCTGCGACAGTGCTGACCGGAACAGCAAAAAATGGTAGACGTGATATTTAAAATCAGATTCTTACTACTATGAGCTGAGCGAGTGTTGCTGGTTGAGCAGGGGGTGAATATTGGCGGTTTGCTTAAGCAACGCTTTGAACCGCACCAACAGAAAAGCGCATAGCTGCAGCTGCTGTTAGTCCGAACTGTAAGAGATCTCAGTTCACGTTTAATAGCCAGAACAACCAGAGTCGTCAGTCATCTAGCGGTCACGTGGTGACTGGGCTATTAAAAGAGAACAGAGATCCTTGACCGTTTCAATTAATAGCAGCCGTGTGCTTTCCGAAGTGGTCGATTCTAGTGCTGTAGATGGGGTTTTGCTATGTCTTACTTTGATAGACCGTACCTCCGGTATAGAGGATAGTTGTGATGCATTCGTTCGTTGGTGCAGAGACAAGTAACCAATACTAAACCTTGCTGGTAAGTAGCCAAGAAGCATGAAACAGCTGTCCAGGGCTGGCTATCTTTTTGGCGGGACGGACGAAAGCATCATGCTTAGTTTATACATTGGCAAGTAAACCACATCTGCTCTTCAGCCAGAATCGTCAACCATCTAGCGATCACGTAATGACTGTGCTATTAAACGTGACCTGACATCCCTAACAGTTCCCACAGCTATGCGCTTTCCGCAGAGGTCGATTCTGGTACGATAGATGGCGCTTTGAGCTGTCTTATTTCGGGAAAGCAAGCATTTTATAGAAAAAAATGGTAGGCCTGGGCATCCAGGGCAGGTCTTGTTATACATTATTTTGAAGCTCCTGACGAGTACTTTATAACCCTACCTACTACAAAATGGTGGTACATTTAATAATCACCTGAATACATTGACATTTAACTTGATAATTCGAATAAATACATTTAGTTCAGCTTAGGAGATGCTGGAATGGTTGCCTTGAACTTCTTGACACAATAACAGCCGGTCCGTAATCTCGCGTCGAACATTTTCAAACATAGTAACATCGATATTTCTACAAATATTTGTTATTCTCAGCCGTATATCCAATATTGAAGCAGGTTCAGTTTCGTACACCTTTTGCTTCAAATGGCCCCATAAAAAAAGTCTAAAGGTGTCAAATCTGGCGAGCAAGCTGGTCATTCCACAGGACTTCGACGGCCAGTCTAACGACCGGAGAAAATGTTATCTAAATAATTCCAATCTTGTCTGTAGTAGTGTGGTGGAGCACCATCTTGCTGGAATACAATATCAGTATCGAATTAATTAGGATTCGCCTCGACGATTTCAGTGATTAAAGGGTCAATAGTAGTTTCCAGCATATTCAAATACAGTTCCTCGGTTAGAGTTTGTTCGGTGAATAGAGTCCCTACAATATGATTTCCCAATATCCCAGCCCAAACGTTAATTTTTTGTGGATATTGAGTATGAGTTTCCCGGAAGACGTGAGGATTGATGTCACTCCAATAACGACAATTTTGTCTATGCACCTTGAGAAAAAATGAACATTCATCACTAAAACAAATATTTTGGATATATGTAGGATTCCGTGCAATGCTTTCCGTCATAGTCTCGCAGAATTCTGTTCTTCGATCAGGGCCAACTTCAGTTAGCTGATGTACCATTTGAATTTTGTATGGGTAATACTTATTCTTTTTCAAAAGTCTCCATACAGTAGAAGGACCAACCTCACATAGATTCGCGATGGAGGAAGTAGACTGTTGGGGATTTACTATGATCTCACCAATTATTTGAACTTGCTTTTCTTCCGGGATGGTCGGATGACCTGGGGGCTTTTTGTTGTTTACACTACCAGTAGCTGTCAATTTAGATACAAGTTCCCTTAAATATTTTCTACAGTTAGGACGATTCGGGAAACGATCATTAAAAATTATTTAGGTCTCGTTAAAGTTACGCGTCGCACCATAAATGAAACTCGCTTCGATTTTTTCTTCCAATGAACGAGAATTGACCGGTTTAAAAAAAAGTTCAAACAGTATCTAGCACTAAAACCGAAAACTAAATAAGAGTATTTTAACTGTACAATGATGTTTGTATTCGTACTGATATTCTTGTCACTGTCAACAAAAAATAACAAAACAAGCTTTTATCGCTGTTGCTGTGGATACGGCAGGGAATTACAATTATTTGTAGAGATATGCATGTTAGTGGGTTTGCGTTCAAGTAATTATTAAATGTACTACCATTTTTTAGTAGGTGAAAGCATTGACTTGATATTCTAGGGCTATAAAGTACTCGTCAGGAGCTTCAAATTGATGTGCCAAAAAACCCCCGTTTTCATATAATTTTTTTCACGCATTAATTTCATTACCTCAAGTTTTAATTTTTGAATTGACCGTTCAAAAAATCAAAGGGGAGGGAGACATTAAAAAAAAGTACTGTATGTGGAATAGAAATCGACCTCTATAGTTGAATAAAGCGATGTTGGAGGCTTTTATACGGAAAAGTGTAACATAAGCGAAGATATTACATGCCAGCAGAGCTGTGTAAGGATCTAGTTCTAGAAATATTTAAGTTCAATATACCATAGATTTATCACCTCAGTGAACAAAATACACTTTATGAAGGTGACATTTTCAAAAAAAAATTATTCGCGTGTCAGGACCAAAAGCACTGTTGACGTTTAGCACGATTGCAAGAGCTCCCTTGTCTACTCATGTAATACTTATAAGAATAGAAGTTTATATTCTCTGGAGTGATTATCAAATTTCCCAGAGTAGCATTCAAAGAATACATCCCTACCTAGTCCAATTGAAAGGCGTGTGGCCCATTAGCGATGAACTTTTAAGGCAGCACAACTTTTGACGAAGTTAGCAGCTTAAAAGTATTAATGCGTTTGTTGTTTCTTTAAAAACGTAATTACTTCCCAAACAGCTGTTGGCTATTTATTGTGCAAGCGAAACGCTATAACGACTTCCTAAGCCAAAACTTTCTTCATTAAATTGCATACATAATTAAATATTAAACACTCGACAACTCAACACAAGGTTTTTTGTTCTACCGTAGACCGTAATGCATGTACGAGTATACAGGATGTTTTCAAAGTTGAGTCATTTTAACAGCTTGTAGAACTCGTCAAAAGAAGTTGGTAGACCAAAAATCACCTATACAAAATATAATAAATAAGTTAGTTTACATTATTAAAAATTGTTTAAAAAAAATCATTATCAAGTTAAATCGATACCGTTTTTACAAAAACTGCTCAAAATTGTACCCATTTGATCGATCAACCAAATTTAGATCCTCGTGTACACGAATTAAATCACAAGCATTTTAGTGCGCTGTTGAAGTTCTTCCAGAGTATTTCCTGCTCCATCAAGTCCGAGGAGTGAGCAGGCCAAGAAATGGAAACGCGTTACTTCGATGTTCATGAACTTCTCGTCTAAAATGTGGTGGAGCTCCATAATGTAGGAATCACGTAGTCTATCTCACATTTACACATATTCCAATTATTGTAGCAGATTGTTTCGAAGAAAATCTAAATGAATTTCATCGGTCAGTCGACGTTGAAAAAGAAGCGTCCAGTAAGCATGTCATTTACCACGCTCAAACATTTAAAGACAATATATGTTGAAAATGAGCTCTTGTTAAGCAAGCGAATTTTCTACTGCCCAAACATGATTGTTGTGGAAATTGTGCACTTTATTTCGGGTAAATGTGGCCTCGTCTATACACAAAATTAATTTCGTTAAATCTTCATTTCTGCCGAACTGTTGTAAAAGCCACTGGCTAAATGCAACTCTTCTAGGATGATCTTCAGATTGTAACGCTTGTACCCGTTGATGATGATAAGGATACTATTGTTCTTGTAGTATTGTCTTCCACACTTTACTATGAGAAACTTCAACTTGAGCTGCTGTGGCTCCAGTACTCATTGTTGGGTCGTCTTCGACCATGTCTAAAATGTCTTCTTCAGTTTGTAACATTTTAGGTCTTCCACCGGGAGCTCCTCGCTGTTCTTTCAAATATCCTGTGTCACGAACACTAATAGCTGAATTTACAAACATCCGTGGGGCCGGATGATGTCTTAAAGGAAACCTTTCCGCATACAACCTGCATGCTGTGGCTGCATTTTGTTGGCACGCTTCGTGTGTTAGTATTATGTCCACTCGTTCATTTTTTGGTGAACATTGAAGATTTTTTCGCACAATATAATCAGACAAGTGAAAGAAAAGATTAACACGACTGATCGAACCGAAAACTTGTACTAAAAATCATACAAGAACACAAAAAGTTTGTCAAATTTAGATAAACGATAAAAGTAGTTAACAAAAAACGCTAAGATTTTACACTGCAGTGGTCGAGAATATCAAAAAACTGACTGTGTAATGGCATTCTTACCTTTTTTAAATTTTCAATCTTTTACTATTTCTTTTATTATGCAACATTTAGTGTGAAACGTTTATATAGGTGATTCTTGCCGTATCAGTTCTTTTTGAAGTGTCCTACAAGCAGTTAAAATGAATGACTCATCTTTGAAAACACATTGTATATTGAATTTGTTAATTGTATAAAGGAGAAAGCTTGTGTAAGCTGAGGAATTGCTATTCGCTATATATTTCAGAGACATTATACAGCTGGTAGTTAGTGTAGAGATTAAATTAATTCATCTAATCTCTAAAATAATAGTATAAAATTGAGATTTCCGTAGCTGAAGCCGATTTCTCTGATCCAGCTAAGGAATAATTCAAAAAACGATGCTACTGGTTTCTGTTGCTTATTAAAAGATTATTAATAACTCCCATGATATGGAGCTGTCTCCTCAATATTTTGCTGACATACAGAAGTCCAACGAATAATCCCAAAATATTCCTATCTAATGACACATCCCTCTTGTCATTAGGACCCTTGCTTATTTCCCCTGCCTGCATGAGATCTTCCCGCAGTGCTATATTCATTAATGGTTATAACCACTGCAAAATTATCTCTGTTTATAGTTGTTCTTAGGAGTTCGCATATATAATCATAGCCGTTTTCTTTACAATCAGAACAGGATGTGTGTCAGACAAATATAACGATTTAAGAAATGTTTGGTTTATTTCCGAAACTGCTTCGAATCTTTCACATTTTGATATACTCCTATATGATAATTTGACTAAGTTCTTGTTTTTTCTTTGCATTATTTTAATTTCTCAAGTAATATCTACTTTCATCAAGCTTTGATGCAATATTGCATTAGAACCAAGACCACAATTTATAAGAAACAGAGTCAATGCCACAAACTTTCGTGAGTGCACTACCCTATTCGTATAATACAACTCACAGTTTTTGTCTTCGGCTTTGGCCGGAGGTTGTGTTAAAAGCCGAACGGCTTTAACTTAGGACAAAAAATTAGACTTTATACGGCCCATTGGTTTTTTATTGCTTGGTCGTATCCCCTATTTCTGTTTTTTTTTTTTTGAAAAGTTGTGCTTCACGGGACGTCATATTTGTGTACTGATACCGGGTGTTTCAGTTTATTGTTGCATAACTTTAAGATTCGATAGAACTTTTAAAATTAATGGATAAAATCTATATATACATGGGTCGAAAAATGCGTGGCTTCCGAAATACAGGGTGTAAATTTACTTTTTAAAATAGTTTTTTTTAAATATTTCGAACAATATTTGATGTATAACAGTGAAAATTGGTAGACAAATGTTTTTTGGTACGACAAAACGAACCATGGGCATAGTTTTACTGTAGCCGCTAGAGGGCGCTCTCTACTGTACCTGTAGTGTATTAAAATGACCGAAAAATTTTTCTTAGTGCAATTTTTTGCTTTTTGAATAAAAAAACTGATTCTTCGCACTTTTCTGCATAAAAAAGCTCTCTTGTGAGTTTTCGTTATAGTTAGCCGTTTTTGAGATATTTCGATTTTTAAGGTTCGATGCATTTTTAATTATTTATGGGAAAATAATATTTTTTTTACATTTTCGATTTGGACATTACAAGTAATTAAGATGATCGATCTTTTTGATTGTGTTTTCAAACACAGCAATAATTCATAACTCCAAATAAACACAAAAAACAGAATATTAATTTGTTCAATTTTCCAATATTATTTTTAACAAATTAAATTAATTATTTACAACTAAAATGCTATTGGATAGTTAGGACAAACATACAAAATCTAAAGTAGTTGCTCGAAATGTAAACCCAATTGTTCAATACACAATTCGCATCTACGAATGATCGAACGTGGTATAGCATTATTCAAATAAGGCCTTATTTCATCACATGCATTCCTGATTCTGTCTATTAGCATATCTCTTGTGGTTAAGGGAGTCTGATACACTTTTTCTTTTAGAAATCCCCACACAAAGAAATCTAATGGATTCAGGTCAGGCGATTGTGGAGGCCAGGCGACTGGTCCTCCACGGCCGATCCATCTTTCTGGATAATTTTCGTCCAGCCAGTTTCTAACTATTCTCGAATAATGAGCTGGACAACCATCAAGCTGGAACCAGGCCAATCTTCTTAAATCTAACATAACATCATCCCACATATTTGCATGTTCAGCTTTTAAAAATTCCAAGAAGGTCCCAGCATTTAACATTGCAGGCAAAAGGTAGGGTCCAAATAGTCGATTACGGTAGATACCAATCTACACGTTCACACTAAATTCATGCTGAAAATTTCTTTCCCGAACTGCATGCGGATTTTCATGCGACCAAATATGTTGATTATGAAAATTTACCATTCCACGTCTTGTGAAGCATGACTCATCGGTCCATAAAACGTTACTTACTATTATTATCAGTTCTATCAAGAATCCACTGACAAAATGTGATTCTTCGTTCTCCGTCCCCTGGCTGTAGTCCTTGCACAGGTTGCAAATGGTAAGGACGTCTATGGTCATTTCTAAGAACACGGTGAACATGGCTTGCTGAAATTCCCAAGGCACCAGAAACTCTCCTAACACTTGAGGTCGGATCTCTATCAAACTCACGCAGAATCATACGGGTAAATCTGCGCTAACGAACATTTATGTTTTGATCCCCTTGGAGATTTCCAAAACCATTTTCAATTATTTGGCGATGCACTCTTACAAATACTGAGCGAGTTGGATGTCGTCTGTTTGGAAATCTTCGTGCGTATTCTGTGGCTGCTTCTGCTGCGTTTACATTTACAAAGCCATACACAAAATGAATATCCGCTAACTCTTGATTGGAGAATAAAAATGGCATTTTTATAAAACTTACAAAAAAAAAACAGGTAAAAGAAACTAAATTTCGTGCATTCACAATTGCAAAAAAACGTTTCAGGTTTCAACAGACAACAAAACTAACTGCCAACTAATTGACGTTTAACCTTATTCTGCTTTCAATTTCAAAAATATTTGCAGGCACAGCCTACTTCTAAAAATGATCGAGATACTGACTTTTTAACGTTATTTTATCATAAATATAATTTTAATACACTACAGGTACAGTAGAGAGCGCCCTCTAGCGGATACAGTAAAACTATGCCCATGGTTCGTTTTGTCGTACCAAAAAACCCTTGTATACCAATTTTCACTATTATACATCAAATATTGTTCGAAATATTTAAAAAAAACTATTTTAGAAAGTAAATTTAAACACCCTGTATTTCGGAAGCCACGCATTTTTCGACCCATGTTTATATAGACTTTATGCATTAATTTTAAAAGTTCTATCGAATCTTAAAGTTATGCAACAATAAACTGAAACACCCAATAGCACACAATATTCGCGCAATAATTATAATTGTTTGTTTGTATTTTCAGGGACAAACTCCAAAAACGTAACTTAAAGATCAACGTAAGCAAATCCAAAGTCATGATATGCGGGAACACCGAGAAACGCATAGACATAAAAGTGAACAATGAGGTAATGGAACAAGTATATAGAATCATTTAAGTACCTAGGAGTCCAAATAGAGAGTAAGGGTTCCCAAGAAGCAGAAATGAGCGCACGAATGGCAAATGCCGCCAGAATATATCACGCAATTAAGAACAAGTTCCTATCCAAAAGAGAAGTATCACAAGAAGCCAAAATAAGTATCTACAAAACAGCATTTGTGCCTGTCCTGACAGTCGGAAGTGACAGCTGGACTCTAACCACCAGACTAAAGAGCAAACTACAAAGCATGGAGATGAAGTACTTAAGAAGGGTAATGGGTATAACTAGGATGAACAGGATACGGAATGAAGTAGTACGAGAACAACTACAAGTACAGCCAACCTTCAAGAAAATAGAAGAGGCCCAGCTGAGATGGTTTGGACACATGATCAGAATGAACCATAACCAACCAGTGAAGCAAGTATGGGAAGCAAGGAGAAGATACAGAAGACCAAAGGGGAGACCAATGAAAACGTGGGACAATGAATTAAACGACATCCTGCAAAGAAAAGGAGCCACCCAGGAGCAAGCTAGAAGGACAGCTAAGGATAAGAAACAATGGAGGAAGTTTGTATATCAAGTGTAGTTCAAGACTATTAAGGCTAGTTAAGTTAAGTTCAAGAATGTACACCCAACACCGCAAGGTAAAAGGGTTAATGATTATATATATATATATGTACTTTTTCAGGGAATGTTTCACGAGGAGGAAAATTCGTTGCCAATACTAAAAAGACTGATGATGTTGGCGAAAGTACTTTGAGAATTGGAGCTCCTTTTTAACAATTGTATTTATTTGCAAAACATTTACTTCCTTTATGGAGAGATCAATAATGTGGTTTGATTCGGCAAGACAATGGAGTCGTATCGTAAATATAGGACGCCTTAATGGGCTCCTTAATTTTCATAGTTTTCTACTTTTCCGTGTCAGCGCTCAATATTGAGGTTATGTCACAAATATCTATTTGCATCAAATTGTTCAGGCTTTTGATTTATGTCCATGTTTTATCAGCTTGCAATTTCCTACAATTCAAAAAGATAATATAACTTCACAATAGGAGAATGCTGACGCTGACACGGAATAGGTGTAATCTAGATTTTTTTTAAAGAGAGAAGAGACTATGACAGTCAAGGAGGCCATAAAGGCGTCCTACAATTGTAGGAACGACTGACGATACGGCGCTTAGTTTCTGTTGTCTATCTCCAAGATAAGACCTACTAATGATTGCTAACAGGCATGAAACGACGTCGTACACGATTTGTCAGTCAGGTTCCATTCAACCTATAGAGGGTGGTTCAGAAATACGTGACAAAATTGCTAGGGTAGGAAGTACATCTTAAAATAACAAAAAAGTTTTCATAAGTATGGGTACAAAGATGCTTTCTCACCAAGATAAAGGGTGATAAGTTTTATTTACAGAGTTTAAAAAATATATATCTACAGGCCGGGTAAAAATACTGAGCTAGGATTTCATCATCAGCAATTAACACACCTGGCCTAAACTAAATCAGCGACGTAGAAACTGGGGTATCTGGACCCCTAATAGCAAGTATTTTCTATGCCACTGGCCTTTTCGAAGAAAAGAAGTGCATTCAATAAAATATCACTTAATTTTTGATAAATTGTGTCTCTTAAGGAATTTTGTACAGATCACTCGTTTTGGAGATATTTAGATTTGAATGTTTCAGTTAAAATCCTAAAATATTCGTATGAAAGGGTTTAGCCTCCCCCATTCTGAAAAAAAAACGTGCTGTTTGATATTGGAGACACTATATGGCATTTGAAGAAAGCTATGATACCTGATATAGCATTTATCCAGCATTATTTTTTGTTCCCGATAACCACAACTTAAAGAAACAGACCCAATGCCGCAAACTTTCGTGATTTCACTACCGTATTAGTATAACTCACATTTTTTATATTTGGCTTTGTCCGGAGGTTGTGTTAAAAGCCGAACGGCTATGACTTTGAACAAAAAATTAACCTTTGGTCGGCCCATAGCTTTTATGATCGATCGTATCCCCTATTTCTGTTAGAATTGAAAAGGCGTGCTTCACGGGACATACTATTGTGTCACTAAGGCACACCACTTAGTGTGTAGTCTTTTGCGATGTGATTTTGAATCACTGAAGCTTCAACATAGATAAATTCCGTAATCAACTTCTACAGCAAAGACCTCTACCAATCTTCTTTATACTGATACTTCACTCCAAAGTTACGATACATGGCACATTTGCTTAACAAGTGAATCGACGTTTTTGCCCTAATCTTCCGCTCTCATGAGTGGTTCTCATCTCTCTATACATAAAGCAGTGACCCGTGAAAGCCGCCAGGGGACGTTGAGTGATTGATTTTTGCCTTCGTCAAACAGTACAAAATCGCTTACGAGTAAAACCTCCTATACTGAGTGACAAAAACGGGTAAGCACCTACGTATGTTTGTCCGATTTTAATAATTTTTGGCACATATGTTCAGTATCCCTTACTAGTAAGATGATTAAATTTTCAGCTTGATTCATCAACTGACTACAGAAGCTGTTTCAATAATGTGTTGAGGATCCACAATTTCTTATACACTCATTGACACGCCTGGACATCGTGCTGATAAGGTGGTCGATATCCTATTGGAGTATCTCATTCTAGGCTACTGCAACTTCATGAGTAAGAGCTGCTTAAGTCTGTGAAGACTGTTGCAAATTCAGGAGCCTGCGATCTATCATGTCCCAGACATGTTCAACTGGAGATAGGTCAGGCGATCGTATTGGATGGTGTTTATGTATGAAATAAGATTAGGTTCCACTACTTCCTGATATAGCGTCGGGCTGTCATATTGCCTCTGATGAAAATTAGTGGTGATCTGCTACCATAAGCAATAGCACCCCAAGCCATAACTCCCACGGGGTGGTAAAAGTGACGCTCTCTATCAAATTGTGGGTCACGTCTTTCACCACGTCGGCTTCTCACTCTTGCCCGACCATTGTACATCCCCAGACAGAAGCGGGATTCGTCACTAAAGACCACCTGATTCCATTCCAGGTCCCATAGAATTATTTGTCTACACCACAGGTGTTACTCCGATGTTTAGCTGTGAGAGGTAGCACCCAATGTGGGCGATAAGAAAAAAGGCCAAACTGTCGTATTCGGCGATAGACCGTACGCATACCAACCATCCTTCCATGCTCTTTTTTTTGTTCTGTTATTGGCACTGGTCGATGACCAACTGGACAGATCCTTATGTTCAGTATAATGCTATGCTTTAATAGAAAATAGAACATCCATTACTTAATATTACTATTGTATATTATTTCTATTATAGTTACATAGACTATGCGAACACATATTTCTCTTTTTTTTAAGTTATTTTTTTTACCAATACTTTTTACCTATTTTTTCCTTTTCTCTATTTTGCTTATAAGATTGTTTTTTTTAATTATGCATATCTACATATATACATATATATATATATATACTGACCTCCTTTTTTTCAATATTTTCTTCTTTTTTCATTTTTACAAACAAACTTACTGTAATTTACATTTTATAATATTAGGCCTACTTTCCGACAATGCTTGTATAAAAGTTCGTAAACTTGCTGGAACTGAGAATTGATTCCAAATTTAGAGGCAAAGGAAGGTGATTCGCTAAAATTTTATACAATTCAGAATTTTCTTTGTTAGAACTTGTACATTCTAATATTAAGTGTTGCAAGGTTCCTATATTTCCACAACTGCAAAGTGGATCATCTCCGTGTCCAATTCTTGATTTATGATGGGGCGTTAGGACATGACCACTTCTTATTCTGCTAACGGTTCTAATGTAAGGACGATTGGTAATTCTTTGAAACCAAGGTCTGCTTCGAAGAGTCTCTTGTATACGTTTCAGGTAACTTCCTGTTGGACTGATTTTGTAATGGTTATTCCATTTATTCTTTAGTCGTTGTCAGATCAGAAAATGAGCGTCAGTAAAAGGAATATCCATGCCCGGAACGTAATCGCCTCTAGTTGTAGCTCTTTTTGCAAAATTATCTACCATCTCGTTTTCTTTTATACCTGAGTGGCCTTTGATCCAGACTATGTTTATAGTTTTGTCGATTCTATTCAGCTCCTAAATGCGCTTGATTATGTTCGCAATTAGATGATTAAGATCTGCAGTGGGGTGACAATTCTCCAATTTTGTTACAGCACTTCTACAGTCGGTAAAAATAACAAAATTGTTATTTCCATGCAATTGGAAACAGTATTCAATAGCTTGTTGATCGCAACCAGTTCTGCTGTGTATACCGAACATTCAGGTGGCAACTTGAATTCTTGGTGATACGAATTGTTGCTGTGATTAAATGAACATCCCGCTAAATTGTCTTTCTTCGAGCCATCCGTGAAGATATATTCCCATCCACTCCATCGTGTTCGAATATCATGCCGGAATTCGTAAGGTGTTGATAAATCTAGTTCGGAATATTTCGTAAAGATAACTTCGGGTGGAGAGTTATATGCAGAATATTCAGGTATGAAACATGGGTTGATTTGATTAGAGTGTACCTTCTTGACGGTAGGAAGAAGCCACTCATAACTATCTACGATCAGAGGAAGCCTTTAGTGTTGCCAATATTTCGCTGTTAATCCATGAATAAATAATTGATGGATCTTCAAACCACTGATTAGCGATGGCTCGAGAACTACTGAATCTGTCTCTCAGAGCCAAAAGTCTTAATCGGAGGTCTTGTTGCTCTTTGGGTCCCTCTGGGACGTCCAGAACCCCTCGCTCGCTGTCTTTGCCCTTCCTGAGTCCTCACTCATTAACACTGCAGTATTCTGCGTGAGGATCTGTTGGTCCTCCTAGAAATTTCTCTTATCGATAGACCGGCTTCACTCAACCCAACAAAGGCACTTAGCTGGGACACCCGGGGATTCTACGCACCCTAGGCACTGTGAGCAATATAGGCTTCTCAATAAGCTACGAAATTTAACATTTAACTGACACCGTAAATGTACGAAAACTGAATGCTTCTTTATCGTCAAACAACACACGCAGTCACAACAAAAACTTGACAGAAGAACCTGACCATTTTATCACTTGTTGTTCATGGCAAGATAAATCGATATGTAAAAAATTCTTGAATTCGAGTAAATATACCTATACTCTAGGCGCTGAAGAAAGAAACTAAACCCAAACAAATACACGCATATTGCTCGTGAGTGAGTGTTTAGGCGCAGGAGACATTACAGGACCGCATCAAGATATTATGGGTAGTCATCAAAAATTTCATACAAGATAATTATTATCTTTTACAGTAAATTTCAGTTAGAGATTCACAAATGAGTTAACTACACTTTTTAGTTATTAGTAAGTAAGCTGCGCGCACTCATTCAGAAGAGGAACTTGAATCTTCTGAATCGTTTAAATGAATTATTAGAGGTTCAATTTGGGTATCGATGACATTGTCCAAATCCCACATTTTGACCTCAACCTTCTCCCGAACGTGGCGGATACAGTTTTTCCATTCCTCTGCCGTAACTCTATTGACTGCGATGTGAAAGAGATTTTTAACATCAGAAAATTTATAAGTATTATTATTCGACGCCACGTATTGCTTTATGTTGGCCCAAATCAGCTCAATAGGGTTCAGCTCACAATGGTAGGGTGGCAGTCTCAAGACTGTTTTATTTTGTTTTTTGGCCATTTCGTCGATCATTTTAAAATCGTATTTGTATTTATGTCTATTGACTATACTTATCAATTCACCCTTGACCATTGTTTCATCAAAATCGATCTGTTTTGAGGCCAGCCATTGTTGTATGTTTGCTTTTTTAGTTGCCATTGTGGGAATTTTTTCTATTTTTCTAGAATGGTACGGGGCACTATCCAGTACAATAACAGCGTTATTCTCCAGCTTTAGTAACATTTTGGAGAACCAATTTTCAAAGGAATTGCCGTCCATCTCCTCATGATAGTCCCCTGTCTTTTTTGATTCAAAGGCCCACAGTGCTTCGGGAACAAAGCCGTCTTCACTACCTACGTGACAAATGATCAGCCGTTTGCCTTTTCCTGGAAATAAATTATTCCTTACACTATGGATTGATTAAATTTGAAGGAATGAGGCAATTGAGTTCATTTAGCTGAATTTAAGAGTCACGGAATGCTGATCAAAAACTGAAAAACGTAGAAAATTGAAGTTTACAACTTCTCAAAACCCATTCAAAGCAAATTGACTGCACCCAAAAATGATAATAAATTTCAAAATAACGCTTAAAAGAGGGTCGAAGTTTTTTTCCTAATGACTACACTGCGAATGCACCATTTTTGGAGAATATCACACATTATCTGCTATCACAGCATATTATTTGCCCGAATTTATCAAAATTAAATTGCCGGATAGATGAAGGAGCTTACCTGCAGGATTTTTCAATCCAGCCGAAAGACCGTCTAGAAAAGCCTGCCTTGATGTTACTGATTTGTCGACCCAAACTTTCACTTGAGTATGTCCAGCATTCACCCACGTTTCGTCCAAATAGTAAATTTTTCTTTTTTCATCGCGAAACTTCCGAATCTTCCTAAGGTATTCCCTTCTCCACACAACAATTTCTTCTTTCTCTATTAACATACTGTTTCTTCCCCGTTTCAAGAATCGAAAATTAAGTTCCTTCAAAGGTTTTCGGAATGTGGTTCTTTTAAATGATGGAAGATCCTCATCAGCATTAACTAATCTTAATATCTTATCTACTGTAGGTATCTCATTTCGGAAGAAAAAATTATGCACTTTCCTCCTGATGGCAGTTCTGTCAAAGTCATCTACTCCGTCCGTTATCCTTTTTCTTGCAGGATACGGTTTTGGCTCAGAAAGTGAGTGAGTGCTCCTATATTCCTTAATGATCCTATAAACACTGGACCGACATACTCCAGAAATATGTGCTACCTAACATATAACTTCGTCCACGACCAAATCGGGTTTTTCTTG
Source organism: Acanthoscelides obtectus (assembly GCA_963669975.1). Lineage (NCBI taxonomy): Eukaryota > Metazoa > Arthropoda > Insecta > Coleoptera > Chrysomelidae > Acanthoscelides > Acanthoscelides obtectus. The sequence continues at coordinate 80,976,655 of CAVLJG010000008.1, read as the reverse complement.
AATTTGGTTTTTGTATATATTTAATATTATTTGCTTTTCATTTGCACTTAAATGTAGCTTCTTAGCCCTTTTTTTGGGTGGGGTTGCGCTGATGTCAACCACTTCGTCGGCTGTATCTGTGTCAGACATCGTATCTTAGGCAATATATAAACAAAACGTTCCACTCGCGAAAAACGAGTATACGCTACTGAATGCGTAATGCGTATGCAATGCAATCCTGTACGTGAATTAACTGTTAGATGCCTGTCGTGTCATCTACAACCACGTTTACAAGTCCAAACCTGTGCAGATTCGTAGAGCGCCGACGACTGCTAGTGACCTTGAATTTGTCTGTAGATCGATGTTACTCCAGTCAATTTAGGTTCAAAGTGGATGTTTTCTAAACCAATTTGTTGTTCCTACATCAAAAATATATCGATGATGTTTTGTACTGGGAGCTCATGAAAGATCAAGGTAACTTATTTTAACAGTCATCCTTTTTCTAGTCTCAAGATGACACGAAAAAGGGTCTGTGGATTCACTAGAAATACACTGCCGAGGATGTTTAGACCTAAAGTGACTGGAGTATATCCGTGGATGCTTTCGAGGGATCTGTTCACGTGCTGATCACTGTTTACGTTTAATGTCTTTCTTCAGCGCCCAGAGTTTAGGTGTTTACCTTTGTTTGTCGTAGTATATTTGTGGAGAAGGGACTGCTGCACTTGTATAATGTGTTCAGTAACTCAGGAACTTGAGAAAATAAATTTATAATTTTTTTGTGAGATATTAAGTACCTATATTACGTGTAATCTTATTCTACAAATAAAATGCTTTTACTGATCTTATGGTAATCGGCTTCAAAACATTATTTCACTTAAAATTCTGGAATTGTAATGTGAGCTTGTATTGTATGCAGTCATATTTAGTCATGCGCCTTACGATTTCAGAATAAAAGATATAGGGGAAAAAGTCCTAAGCCTAGACAAAATTTAATGGATGAAACCACATATATATATATATATATATATATATATATATATATATATATATTTTTAAAATAAGGATAATCTTCAGATATTCATTAAAATTTAATAGATTGCGTACGTCCGTTTTCGCTTGTGTGTTTAAAAATTTTGGAATTTGTACTTTAAAGGAGAGTCCTCTATAATTCGCCGCCAAATAAATCAACAATCAGGATTTGATTTTAATTCCGAATAACGATTAGAGTGTCAAGACGATATCTGTCATCAGTTGCTTACAAAGCAGTAGTGTATCTTGACTAACAAGACGTGCCCTGGCGCGTATCCGGTTTTGATGGATGGCCAAGTTCTTCCAACGAGCCGTTTATTTGTGCTGGCCGGAGTCCAGACCAAAAAGCACTTGATCTGGCACGAACACATCTCGTCAATCACGGCAGCTGCTGGAGAAAAGCTAGGCTATTTGTTCACTGCAAAAAAGAATGCATAACCTCCTGGCTCTGTACAAAACCCAGATAAGACCTATCCCCGAGTACTGTTGACATGTCTGGGTGCTGCCACCTCGACTACATTATCCATGCTCGATGCTGCTTAGAAGAGTGCTGTCCGACTGTCCAACGACTCTTCTCTAAAGGACAGTATCGGGAGCTTTTCGCAACGAGCCGTCCTCGGCAATCTGGCTCTATTTTACCGCTATTTCCACGGACTTCTTGAAAATCCTCAATCCGCTTTTTGGCATTTCTCAGTTTTGAACGGAAAATCATGGGTTTCATTTTTTCAGTTGTTCTGAGCAACTTGTAAATATACAAAAGTTACTATGAAACTCCTCGAGCATTTAATTTCGTATTGCATTTCTATCCGCTAGTCAGCGTAACAACTGAAAGGATAAATTTCTGGTAGAAAAGATCTTAGTCAATCACATATAAATCAAAGCATGGCAAATATCATTTGTCAACTAAATTGTATATGTATAATTTAATGACGGTCCTTAAATAGACAAACAAGCTATTTGAAAATACGACACAATGTTTGCACAATAATTATAATTATTTGCAAATCGTTTCTTTGTATTTTCAGGGTATGTTTTCAATACTAAAAGAATGCTTTGACGAAAGTGCTTTGAGAATCACAACCTCTGTTCAATAATTGTATTTATTTGCAAAACATTTATTGCAGACAATGGAGTCGTATCAGGTATTGTCGAACTATTTCTAGGTGGCTGTGTCGCACTACATACTGAGTTTTTTGAGACTTAGACCATATATGCTTGTCTAATTTCTGTTATCTGTCTCCAAGAAAATACCTCTTGATTGCTAACAGGTATGAAACGACGTCACAGAGACGAAAGGTAACCAGGTCCCATTCAGCCTATGTACTTTTTTGGCTGTTCATAGATGCGTTTTTCGTGTTTTGAGTTTATTGTAGAGAAAACTATGGACACACACCTATACATAAATATTGTTGTCTTCTTCAGTATTTCAAGATAACGCAACTTAAATGTACATTTAAGTTTTATCTGCAGTATAGTTTAGAAAAATATGAAGGGTTTGAGAAAAAAGTTATTTGAGGAAGCTCCAGGAAAACTACATCCATTTGTCAAAAATATGACAATACTGCTAAATTAATTGTGACGTGGATTTATACTCTAGTCTCGTGTCGCAAATATTAACACTAAAAATCATGTCTAAAGTAATTCCAGAAATATAAAAAGTCGCTGACATATTACCTTCTCGTATGAAATAACCTGGAAAATCAAACCAATAAATATATTATTGTATGATTAACATAATATATAATACTAACCTTCGTAATTGATATAGAAGATTGTCACAAACGGGCTTTTTCACTACACACTTATACACTTAACACTTATACATTTATTCAACATCGAACATACAAAAAATACTTATTCGATCGGATAAATTTTATACAAAAATAGAGATGGACTATGTCGCCGGTTTCGACGATTATGGACCTGTTTTAAGAAATATGTACAGGGTGATCAAATTGTCCCTAATATAATGCACGGGAAATATTTGAATCCCAGTGAATATACTCTAACAAAGCAGCCGAAACGTAAGTGAAGTTTGTTTAACTAAAACATATGGTTCTGGTTATGGAGCAGCGAAGTTGCAATGAATCGCTATTATACCTTTACGCGCATAAGCATGGGAGTACTGTGACTACGAAAAAGTAGAATTTCAGATATTGCATTTAATGGTGTTTTTCTGATATATCTATGTCGTGGCCATATCGCAAAATTGGCCATTTAATGAGATGATCCATTATCCATTGGCTAAATCATGATGTGCGTTGACCAGATCAATAATAACAAATCGTTAAACGATATGATCGACTAAACGTGCGGCTATTTCATGAAAATCGAAAAATAATAACATTAAGTACCGACAGAGGAATTACCATATTATTTTACATTATATGAAATGTATGTAAAACTCGTCTTAATTTTTATTCCATTTGTAGGTTATACGTCAAATAAAGGAGAATAGAGAGACCACACGAAAGTAGATAGTAACTGGCTATCAAAGTATGATATAGACACTGCGACTCAGGAACACATATTTAAGCAAAAATCGTAGATCCTGCTGTACGAATAATTCCAATGGAAAAAATACTATAATATTTTATAAATAAGTGCAGAAAGCTGTTGAACACAGCGGCCTTCTAAAATTTAGTTTCCTAAAGCTCTGAGTTTTAATAAAATACAATTAACAAGTTCGTAACGTATTCTGGATTCTTATTAAATGTTTCAGTATGGTCAAACGCGAATGACAAAATCGTTAAACGTTGATAATTTAACGATATGGTCAATAGTGGATGACCAGATCGTTGAACGTAGACGATTCAACAATATGGTCAAATTCAGTTGGCCATTTCATGGAATGCTCGACCATTCCATTAAATGGTTAATTTTATAATATGGCCACGACATCTACACCACGAAAATATATATTACTCATTTGTGTTGACGAATGTTATGTCAGTCTGTTGGCGCTTTTCTGTCGTTGTTATTTAAGAAACATCACCACTGTACCTGCTCAAAATTTTAGACTAATACAAAGCTCGTATTATTTCATGTGTGAAAAATGTGAATCGAGGATATTATTTTGTACATATGGCAAATTTAAGATTAGACCTATACTAAGTAACATAGAAACAAGAACACCCTTTAGTAATGCATGTATTACAAGGATTTCTTGTATATGTTTCTTATGGACACGTAAGTGATTGATCATAAAAGTACATCCGTTGAAAAACAATGTAAAAAATTAATAATTTCTTACTTGTACCTCGTGCCGAAGTGTCGCTGGAGTCTGTCGAGGATGGGGTAAACGGAGTAATATTCTCCCAATAATGTTTCAGACGTGGTCAGCGGGCGAAATATCGGGAGATCTAAGAGCCAAAGCAATAGTTCGTCTTGGCTGTCTCCAAAATGAACCAACGTAGTCCTTGCTACATGTGGTCGCGCATTGTCTTGTTGGAAAAGTGGGTTGGTGAGCATCCGTATATAACCGATACCGTAATTCCAACATGCGGTTCCATAGAAACTTAACAATCTCATTTTTCACCTCGTCGTCTTTGCACGGTCATAATGGTCCTCAAATAGAATCTGGATTCATCACTAAAGACAATGATATTCCATTCGAGGTCCCAGTTCAAAGCCAGTCGATTACTTCGGTGCCTTGCAATGAGAGGTAGGACAAACTAAGGGCGGTATGAATTAAGTCCAAAACTTGTGATCAGGCGAATAATAAGTCGCATTGTAATAGACTGTTTGCTCATGCTCTACAAACCACTGGTCCGTAATTGACCTTGAGTACGAGAAGCTGTCCCGTAGAGCCAAAAATCTAAGGCGACGATCGTGGTGTGGATCCCTTTTTCTGATACGCCCTGTACCTCTAACTCTTGGTGTACGGCCTTCCTGATTTCATGCGCGACAATAGACCACCACCGTATTTAGACTGTGATGTACCCTCGTGGCTATTTCTCTAAAGGACCAGCCAGCATCACACTAACTCGTTAAGCTGATGAACATTTTCTCGTCGCCTCACTATGTGCATAATGAACAGATTAAAGCAGCCCTTCACAAGGTACTGTACAATGATCAGGTACCAACTGTGGCTACAAAACAAAACTGTCCCTTACCGACTTTTTTACAGATGATATCACAAAAACCACTTGATCGATATGATTGAAAAGCTGATCGTTTTTGGACTGAAATAAACATATAGCTAGAAAATCTTTGTAATACATACATCCATTATTACTGGGTGTTCTTTTTTCTGACACATATTAAATATGCATACATGAGAAGCACTGGATCAAACTACTTAAAACCAGTTTTGAAAAAAAAATGTAAAATCTTATGTAAAAAAATGTAAATGGTACTGTTTAGCACATTTTATTATTTTATTATTTTATTACTGCTCGTAGCTTCGTTACATAAACTGAAGAAATTGACATAGTCAAAATATTTTATATAAAATTAGTTGCCTTTACTAGAATCAAGAGCAAAATTCAGCGATAATGAATTCTTAAATGTAACGCTCCCTAATATTCAATTTCCATTATAAATAAACTCCCAAAATTCGAGGAGTTTCATACTCAAGCGCTCCTGGGAATACAATCTCCCAACCCTATCTACATAAATAGCTATTAATATATTCATAAGGACGAAAAATTCAGCAATAAATAAAATAATATAGACGAGCATCTGCCAGCGTGTTGATTCAGGTACTAGGATAAATACGAGTTCAAGAAAAAGAGCGATTTACAGATTTACTGCGGAGTTTGATAATCTTATTAGTGTGAGTGTTTTGTGAACCAAGCCATTTTTATTTGGATTAGGTACTTGAGAGCGCAGAGCAGCATATGTAGCGGAAATCTCGATGTACTCCTATCAAAGAATAGTCAGAAAATGGATAGTCTAAGATCCCAGGGCTGCCAGAAATTACTTATTTGCTGCAAGACAAAACGTAGAACATTCAATAACGTTTAAATGTACTTTTAACGCCTGCGTACCTGCTTAGTTAGGTAGAGGGCCGATTTTCTGGTATGAATAAAGTTAAGTAATAGTAGTGGTGATGGGGAGGCGAATCCAATCTGAATAAGCAACTTCACCAACCGATTCCGTGGTCACGAATATTTCAGCCCTTAGACAGCAATACACGGGGCAATAGCCCAGAGAATGTAAAGCTGTTTCGACCTCCTCCCAGCACTTGGGGCATGTTGGATCTCTTTCCACCTTTAGAAGGGATAAGTGCCTGTTCAGTCTCTAGCGACCGGCTAGAACCGCCGCCAGAAGATTGAGTGGTTTTCTACCCCTGTCCAGCAGCCTGTCTGCAGTCATCTCTCTTTCTCGCCACGGTCTTTCCAGTTCCATATGCACCCATCCATTCAGGATCGTGTTGACCTGGCTCCTGCTTATGCCCAGCCTAGGCTCGAGACCGATCAAGTGCTTCTCGCCCCCAGCCTATCCAGACGATCTGCTTTTTCGTTGCCCGGCTCTCCGCTGGGTCCGGAGACCTAAAGCAGGGTCACTTCTTTAAGTCAGGCTAAGCGTTGAAGGGCAGTAGTGCATTTCTGAACTAAGGGGGTCCTTGTCCTCGGGATCTCACCGCCTTCAAGGCCGCTTGGCTGCCAAAACATATGAATATTGCTCCGCGTAAGCCACCATTAGATGGCAAATATCTCTCTCTGGGAGATCGTTGGGCAGGTTTCCAAGCACAAAACTTTCCTTCATGCTTCGCCTTTCCAAGTATATTCCCGCCCTACCGGATCCCGCTTCCTTTTTATCAAGATCTATCGTGTAGCATAGGGTTGAGTAAAAATTGAGACGAATTTAAATTCTAACGATGAGCTTTAAATAGGCTTTTCAAAATATTACTAAGTAATATTCAGCACAATTTCTGCCTGTTTCTTTATACAATTGTTCCCTTTAACTTTTTGTATGAGCGATAAGAATAAAATGGTTCATCCAATAAGTATAAAGTCTACTATCAACAATTTATGGAATGCTTTTTTGATACTGGGTGTCAGTACTTAAAAAATACAACTTATGCGATAGGATTTTTCTGAGACATCATGACCTAGCATGACTTTATATTAGACCCATCTTACTGTAAATAACAAGTGAAAAAATTTTCAGCCTTATCAGTTGGACATTCCGGTTTTTATACTGCTTTTTTTTAATTCACTAACGCTCTAAAAATGAATATTTCAGCCGCAGTAAAGAATCAACGTTGGCGGATTTTGGTTCTTGACATCCTTTACGATCAGTTACGATGCCTAGAGTACGGAGACCTGTACGATTTCGTCAACTTAGTGAGTTGGATAGGGGCCGTATAGTGGGACTTCGGGAAGCTGGACTTTCTTTTCGGGCAATTGCAGTTAGAGTTGAAAGACATGTTCATCATACTGTTGGAGTTATGGTTTGGGGTGCTATAGCTTATGGTTCCAGGTCACCTTTAATCTTCATCAGACGTAAAATGAACGCGCAGCGTTATATTCACGAAGTTCTAGAAACCCATCTTTTACCCTATCTTGACACCCTGGCAGATCCAACTTTCCAACAAGATAATGCCCGACCACGTGTTGCAAGAGTCACAATAGACTTCTTTAAACATAATGATGTCACATTGTTACCATGGCCACCAAGATCTCCCGACTTATCCCCAATTGAGCACGTGTGGGATATGATGGGTAGGAGATTGCTCAATTTGCAACGTCCTCCTCAGACTCTAGAAGCACTTCGACAGGAGCTGGTGGTTGCCTGGAATGAGATACCACAGGAAGACATTGACCACCTGATCAGAAGCCTGCCTAGGCGCGTTGGAGAATTCGTAGCACATCAGGGTGCATCCACACATTATTAAAGGTCAAACGGCTTTAAAGCAGTGCAATCATTTTGAAATTTTTATCATTTACTTATTATGCTTCATTAAGTACTTATACAAAATTTTATTAAAATAAAACCATTTAAACTGGGTGTTCGGATTTATATGTCACTTAGTATATTAGACTCTATTGTTCTTATATGAAAATTTTCTTTCTAAACCATTTTACAAATAAGTTAGAGAGGTCAATTTACCGAGGGACACCTTGTTTAACGCGCCTGGGAAAAGTTAGGGCCGACCAACGAATTCAGACGGAGCCAGTCAAGGATTTGTAATTCTCATAGCCTGTAGAAAAGGGACATATTTCATTCTACAAGTTTACTTGACATACCATAGGTTATTATTTTGAGTTCTGTCTTTAAATTCATGTTCGTGTTATTTTTATAAATGCGAGTTTTTGCAGAAAATTGTGGTGTTATACGAAACATGGTACCTCTTACATAATCTGCAAAGAGAAGCACAGGCCTAATGGAGGAAGATGTTTCCACCGGTAATTTTTATTATTGTATATATAAAAACATGCACTAAAACTACGCAATTTTGGCGACAAACAATGCATTTTAAAAATATAGCCTTGGCTCCTTTTTTAATCCTGGAATTGATTGGGGCGAATGAAGAGTGTCTGACAGTGCGGAATATTACTTTGCGATAATGTTTTTCAAAGTAAATATAAAAATCAGCCATCAGAATTCAAGTTGGTCTCATTTTTACTCAACCCTTCTCATCTGGTACTAGTCAATCAGCCTTCTAGCCAAATCAGTAGGTATGAAGGCGTTAGCAGTATAGGTATATAAACGTAATGCGCCTCGAATTGTTTTTTCAGAAAATAAGTAACGTCTGGTATTACTGGGATCTTGCACTAGAACAGGAGTTCCCAACCAGGGGGCGCATAGAGAGATCTCAAGGGGGGCGGAAAGCGTTTGCATTTTAGAAAGAAAAAACAAAAAAATAAGCATACAACGTTAACAAATAACATTACTATGTAATGTCTAATTTACACACATAAAATTAGAAATTAAATATCATATTCACTTATTCTGTCAACCGCTGTTCCAAAGCCCGGCATCGTGAATCGCAGTTTATACAAGTTTCGACAAGTCACAACATGAAATCCGCACGTACCCCCGCCGCGATCCACTTAACATTCATCACTTAGAAAACAATTGTGTACCTGTGACATTCATTTCCACAAACTTGCGAAAAATTTGACGATCCGATGTACTTACATCTTTTGTTGAGAAATCTGTTTGAGTGTGACAAATTATTGTGACTCACTGTTAAAAGGTAAGTTTATGTATTTACGAACTTCAGTTACCATTTTATTTAATTTACTAAATTGTTGATTGACTGGAGATGCGTTGATAGATCGGCCATTAGCACTTTTTTACCACATCACAATCAAACCAACGTGGCGAAATAATTTTCAAACGACAAACTTTAAGTACCTAATATTGATTCCAGATGTATTTAAAATTACTATTATAACGTCAACCTGGCTACAAAAATATAAATTTCCCGGTGGCCAATACACTATTGAATACATTACGTTATTCGTGAGCACATATCAAACTGTATCAAAAAATCTTATCTGGCTCTAAAATTATTGTATCCTCACCGAAATTTTCTCAATTTAGACATCAAAAGAATTCTTTGCGAAACCTTGGTTTTATCACAGTTTTCGTGCTGTGTTCCAATTTACTCTGCATGTTTAGATTGTGATACATTCATGCGAATACAGAGAACACAGAACTCATGCATACGTTTTATATATGGCATAAGAAAATTTAAAAGAGTTAGTCATAAGCTGAAAGAACTCCGGTGGCTAAATATTAAGGCTCGTTTTGAGATATTCACAATATGCTTTTAACATAAAGTTTTAACTCTCAGGCCCTCTACGACGAAATAACATTCAGAAAAGACATCCATTCCGCAAATATTCGTTCGAAACAAAACATTACCGCTCCATTCCACCGAAATAAATTTTATTTATAAAGCTATACAATCCTATTCCCCAGTATCTCAAATCATATGAAATTCACAAGTTCAAAGCGGTTTTGCGTGATTCTTACCTTGAATGTGTAAGTAGAATTATTCTTACTGAGGAATTTCAAATTTCATTTGTTTGCATTCCATTATTTTATTTATATTTTTTTTTATATGATGCATAATGTACGTATATGTATTTATATATCATTCTAGACTTTTAAATTTACCACCAAGTTTTCTCTTTGCTCTTTTTTTTCAAACTTAATTGTCGCTCATATTGGCGTTTGTTTATGCGGTATGTATGGGTATATATATTAAGTGACATATAAATCCGAACACCCAGTTTAAATGGTTTTATTTTAATAAAATTATGTATAAGTACTTAATGAAGCATAATAAGTAAATGATAAAAATTTCAAAATGACTGCATTGCTTTAAAGCCCTTTGACCTTTAATAATGTGTGGATGCCCTCCTGTGGTATCTCATTCCAGGCAACCACCAACTCCTCTCGAAGTCCTTCTAGAGTCTGAGGAGGACATTGCAAATTGAGCAATCTCCTACCCATCATATCCCACACGTGCTCAATTGGGGATAAGTCGGGAGATCTTGGTGGCCATGGTAACAATGTGACATCATTATGTTGAAAGAAGTCTATTGTGACTCTTGCAACATGTGGTCGGGCATTATCTTGTTGGAAAGTTGGATCTGCCAGGGTGTCAAGTTAGGGTAAAAGATGGGGTTCTAGAACTTCGTGGATATAACGCTGCGCGTTCATGTTACCTCTGATGAAGATTAAAGGTGACCTGGAACCATAAGCTATAGCACCCCAAACCATAACTCCAACAGTATGATGAACATGTCTTTCAACAAAAAACTGTGGATTCCTTTCCTTCACCACGTCGCCTTCTAACCCTGCACGACCATCGTGCATGCCTAAACAAAATCGAGACTCGTCACTAAAGACAATACTGTTCCATTCCTGATCCCAGAGTGACCGTTGTCTGCACCACTCAAGGCGGATTAGTCGGTGTTCTCGAGTTAAAGGGAGGACCCAGTGTGGCCGGTATGAAAACAAGCCAAAACTTCTCATTCGTCGGTAAACACTTCCCATGCCAATAGGTCTTCCGTGTTCTGCAAACCATTCATTTGCAATGGACCTGGTAGTGGAGAAAAACGGTCCCTTAAGGCCAATAATCTTAGGCGGCGATCTTCCGGTCTGTTGTTCTACGGCGGCGTCCAGTGCCCCTTGCTCTTTGCGTACGGCCTTCTCGAAGCCATGCCTGACAACACCTAACCACAGTGTCTACACTTCTTTGCACTCTAACTGCAATTGCCCGAAAAGAAAGTCCAGCTTCCCGAAGTCCCACTATACGGCCCCTATCAAACTCACTAAGTTGACGAAATCGTACAGGTATCCGTACTCTAGGCATCGTAACCGATCGTAAAGGATGTCAAGAACCAAAATCCGCCAACGTTGATTCTTTACTGCGGCTGAAATATTCATAGAGCGTTAGTGAATTAAAAAAGCAGTATAAAAACCTGAATGTCCTACTGATAAGGCTGAAAATTTTTTCACTTGTTATTTATAGTAAGATGAATACATTCACCAACTTTTATTAAAATAAAACCATTTAAACTGGGTGTTCGGATTTATATGTCACTTAGTATATATCTATATATTATTCTAGACTTTCTTTTTTTTTAATTTATTACCACATTTCTCACTGTTCTATCTTATTTTTAAAAAACTTACATGCTGTTCATATTGATGTTTGTATATGCTTGATGGATGTATTTACTGGCATAATGTTTCTTACAATTTCAAGGGATGAGTGGAAGAGCACTAGATAGTGAACTCCCCCTTGTGGTTTTCAGACAGTCGGCATTTGTTTTATTTATTTTTTTTTTTTTATTTTCCTTTTTTTTGGTTAATACTCTTTCTGATTTTCTTTTAGAACTGTTTGGAAATAAAGGCATTTATTATTATTATTATTAATTAGTGATTACATGTGGGTATTTTGCTTATTTATTTATTACTTATTAGTTTTATTGTTAGAGGTACAAAATGGCAGCGAAAAAAAGAAAGTTTTCCGAAGATTACGTTAAGTTTGGATTTACCTTCATAGAAAAAGACGAGTTACAATTGCCTCAGTGTGTGATACGCGTGAAAGTTTTCTGTAATGATAGCATGAGGCCCAATCGCCTTGAAAGGCATTTGAAGCAACAACATCCTACTCTGGTATTGAAGACGAAAGAGTTTTTTTCTTCTAAAGCAGAATCGCTCAATCGGATGAGACTGGATAAATTGGGAAGTTATCACACAGGTACATCGCAGCATCTCAAAGCTTCACATGAAATAGCTTTTATGATAGCAAAGCAAAGAAACCTCATACTATCGGTGAAGAATTACTAAAACCATGTGTCCTAAAAGCCACGCAGATAACTTTAGGAGAAGATGCAGAGCAAAAAATGGAGTCTATCTCTCTTTCGAATAACACAGTTAAGCGTAGAATCGATGACATTGCAGCAGACATAAAGTCACAAATTATTAACAAAGTAAAATTATCGCCATTTCTTGCCATTAGTTGCGATGAATTCACCGACATTGTTAATTGTGCACATTTAATAGTTTATGTTCGTTACGTCGGCGGAGATATCATCCAAGAAGAGATTTTGTACTCCCAATCTTTGACAGCACGTACTACATCTGAAGATATATTTAATTCAATATCAAATTTTGTTGAAAAAAATGATTTGGATTGGAAGAAACTCATTGGACTTTGCACAGATGGCGCACCTGCAATGATAGGTGTACGATGGGGCTTAGCTAAAAAGCTCAAGGAAAAAAATCCCGCAATGGTTAGTACACATTGTGGCTTCCAAAACGTTGCCACAGAAATTACTCCAGACTTTGGACTCGGCTACAAAGATTGTAAACAACATCAAGAGCAGCGCTTTGAACAGTCGGTTATATACTTCACTCTACGAGGATCTCGATTCTGATCCCAAAGTTCTTCTGTTACATGCAAAAGTACGCTGGCTGTCCAAAGACAACATGTTGGCTTGCCTTTATGAATTGAAATAAGAAGTAATTCTTTTTCTTGAGTTCAAAGAAAAACACGATTTCTTGACAATGTTCAGAGATGACACATTTCAATGGAGGTTGGCTTATTGAACTAAGATATTTGACTCCTTGAATGAGCTAAACTTGAAACTTCAGGGCAGAAACAACACTATAATAAGCAATTATGATTATATTCAGGCGTTCATATCAATTCATTAACTTTGGATTCAAAAGTGTCTTCTGAAAATCTTATATCTTTTTCTCGACTGTTCGAAGCAATTAAAAATAACATACTGGACGCAAATTTAAAAGCTGACCTAAAAACTCATTTGCAAGCGCTGGAAGATGAATTCCGCCGATACATCAATTCAGAGTCACCAATATGAAGAGAAATGAATGAAGGCTGATTCGTCCATGAAAGATGACTTCCATCTTTTAACATTGTAGAAATTTTGGATCAAAAGATTGCATGTTAATTCGACACTTGCCTCTCTTGCTTTACGAATACTAGGTCCTTTTTCTTCAAGTTACTTATGTGAGGCAGGCGTTTCTGCCCTAGTTTTAATTAAAACTGAACAGCGAAATCATCGTGATGTAGATAGCGACTTGATGATAGTTCTGGCAAAAACAGAACCTAGAATCAACCAAGTGATACAGAACATGTAATCTCAAGTGTCTCATAAGTACCTACTCTTATTTTATTCAAGTTTCTCGATAAAAAACATTTATTAGTTTATTTAAACTTTTAAAGATTCTTTATTAGAATTAAAATAAAGGTCTTTGCACCTATATAATGTGCGTTTTTTTGTATTTATTGAAAAAGTAAAGGAGAGCATGAAAATATAATTTATAGTCCGGGGAGCCTCAACAAAAAAAGTTTGAGCAACCCTGCACTAGAAGAACGTAAAATGTAACTCCTATAAATAGTAGCGACCAAGTCTGACTGAAAATGGAAAATCACATAAGTAGTTCTTTATTGATTTCTGGGGCTGATTTACTTTTTTTATATATAGCTTCGAGTAGAGAATTACTCTTTTAGAATGATTTTGTCTAATAGGTTAATGTGCATCCACCTTTTTTTTAAATGTGCTATACTAAAAATTTCTAATGGAGTGCAGGCTGCCTTTCAAACAATACGTTAGAAGACATTGGAACTATTTTGAAGAAAATCAAGCGTGCTTTTATACTTGTCGTTATTGTAGTTTTGAAGTGTGTGGTATCAAAAACTCATCTTATATATGAGCATTTTCTATACGACTTTAGGTACCTGCTAGCTTAATTAACATTGAAATCTAAGAAACGCATTTTTAATAAAGGAATAACTTATCGGAATAGTTTCTCTATGTGTGGTTGAAGAATGTCAACAAGTGAAATTCTCTTATCGCTTCCAGGTATAAAGTCCTCGGTCAATGTTGAGCAAAGTCATAAACCTCTTTTGTAACACATTTTGAAGCTACATGATGATCCAACAGATCAATTATGTCCCCTAGAGACAGAAAAGAAATATGAAAAAAAGTTCAAAGTATTGGCAATCTTCGATAACGACTTCTTTAAGTAACTTTTTTCTACGTCTTCAAATTTTCCAGATACGTATGTGCTGCGTATGTACAATGTACAGATTTTCATTTCGAGTGAAGGCGTTATCAGAAAGTTACACACAGCAGATAGCAATGCGCAATATCGTATCGAAGATATATGAAGTGATGTATATCCTTGAGTTTCAAAGTACTCATAAGGAACTTCAAAATGATGTATCACACGACTCCCGTGATATTTCATAACATGGTTGGAGATTGAGCTCAGCAGCCTTGTTAAATTTTCAACTGTTATCTTTATTTTAAAATTTAAAATATGTAATTCATACATCAACTGCATCACCCCGAATTCCAGCTCGCCTACTTAATCAGAAGTTCAAAATATAAATAGGCAGGGACATTTTTAGAAAAGTAGTTATATATTACTTTGTTGGAACTACCAAGTAGATATCCTCAGGACTTATTTTTTCTTCTTCTACTAATCTACGTTTCCTGAATGTCAGTCACTTTAAAATTAAATATCGAATAAATTTTAGCTTTCCTGGATTAAGATATTCGAACGTTTCTGATTTGTGAATATAAATTATTTTTTTTGTTTAGAAAGTGGGACCCAATAAACATGTATTTTTCTTTTTAAAAATTTTTCCATTAGGGACACATCGATCTCACCCTGTACGTATACCAAACCACCAATTACGCAATTACATTACGCGCACAACCGCCTCATCTCAATACAAAAAGGGAAATTCCCATCGCCCCGTATTTTCTGTCGCCACCTGATGCGCGTCGGGATGTCTGTTGATCCGACGCGAACCACGCGGGCTGGCAGCTGCGTAGCTGATCAGCTTCGTTCGTCCCGGCCGTCGACGCCACACTACTCCTCGTTCCAGCTATCCGGGACCCACGCCATGCTACATGCTACGCATCTCCTTTTTGGAGGGAAAACCACCACCACCGGCAGGCAGGCTTCAGCCCGGGGTTCTTGCGCGCCACCCGAAGACAACGCACCCCGGACGTCGAACACAGCAAACGCTATAAATTAAATCAAACTGAAAGAGGAACGACGAGGGCTCAGGGTTTTAATAACCCAAAGTTAACTATTCCGCTCAAAACATCACCAATCGGATTTGGGGTTGCTTGGTTATTTTGCAGCCATGTAACATTTGTCTTTTTCTCGTTAATGCGGTAAGAAATAGTAAATAATATGCAAAATATTGTTGGTCCACCTTCCTTGAAATTCGATCATTCCGACCATCACTGTCCATATCAGTTAAATATACTGACGTGGCAATATAAAAATCCGCATAACATTAATATCACGCTGGTGAACAAAATTAAAATAATTTTTTGTGACATGGACAAAACAAGATGGTTATTATGTAAAATGTAAGGATACGTATGTAAGAGTACTAATAAACACTCGAATAAACATTAATCTCAGAATATTGTTGTCGATGTTTTACGAAATACCTCTTAACAATGTCCAGCAATAATCAGCAAGCAAATTGACACTCCATTTGCCTTGATACCGTTTTTCCACAGCAGAAATATCTTGGTGGAACCGTTCACCGCACCTAAATTTTCCGAAAAAAATCGAGATGAGAATCAAAAAAGTGAATTTTTAGAGAGATGTTATATCCCATTCCTTTATAAGCATTAATTAGTTCACTCACAATATCTTTATAATTGTCCGCCTAAAAAATTTTCAGTACCTGATTTAAACATTCCAAGCTCGTAATTCAATTTCATTTAGAGCACTGTCAAATATATCATCCTTCATGATGTTCCGTATTTGTGGACCCATAAATATGCCCTCATTAATTTTTGCCTCACTAAGTCTCGGAAATGCTTGTTTTAAATGCTGAAACCCTCTTCCATTTCGAACCATAGCTTTCACAAAATTTTTCATCAGTCCCAACTTAATATGCAGAGGTGGAAGCAACACGTTTTTGGGATCAACTAGTGGTTTATGAGCAATGTTTTTGAGGCCCGGACTTAATACCTGACATAGTGGCCACTCCTTCTGTTTTAATGATGATCTCGCACACGATTGTCCCTTTCACCAAGAAAACAACAACATTTGGTATATCCCAGTTGCATTCCAAGAAGAAGGGCTATTACCTTTAAATCTGCACATCCCCATCCCCCCATTTATATTCATTATAACGGATATGCTCTAACAGAACTCGCATATTTTCATATGATTCCTTCATACGAACTGCGTGCGCTATAGGTACAGATGGATATTTATTACCGTTGTGTACCAATACCGCTTTTAAACTAAGCTTAGAGGAATCAATGAACAGGCGCCAATCATTTGGATCATGTTTCTGTCCTAACGCGTCAAACAATGTGTCAGGTCTTGTTGCCGTTTTCGGTAAAAAGTAATGACAACATCACCGTGAAGAAGATTCCATCCTTTTAACCTTGACGCTAAAAGTTCTGACTGGGAACTCAGTCATTAAGTCCGCCCTGTGTGATCAAATGCGGCGCTGTTAAACATCCTAGCAGGTCAATCGAAGGATCGGAAATTTGTACGCTTTCTGTATCACTTTCAGAATCGGTGGATTCGATTTTTTCATCCAAAGACTCTGGTGGAACTGGGACAGAAAGTCCATCACTATGCTTAACGGGCCGCAAAGCTGATGGTAAATTAAAATACTTAGCAGTATGTTTCGATTCTCGATTCTCTCCAAACCATTGAAACCGCAAATGGCATTTTGCGATTGTCGCCTCTTAACCAATCTGTTAACAACATTACACAAGTCTTACAACATATATGAGGGGCCCATAGTTTATATTGATCGCCAACTTTAATTCCAAAATAAAGTTCGTATGCTTTCAACACAAAGGGAGTAAAAGTACGTTTTTGGGATTTAAAAGTTAGCTCTCCGCAGACATAACAAAAACTGTTCGCGCTATTCACACAATTTCTAAGCATTGTCCATAAAGCTAGGCTCGATCGCAATAAACTAAAAACAACACACCGTTTTAACAAAAATTAACAGTACTCGGAACATCTCAGTACTCTTCAACATAGAAAACGTAACTGACTGGGCTGCTATTAGTCTACTAATAAACACAATGTGCTCTCTAAACATAGAGCTCGCATATAATAAACAGGAATAGATAGGTCTTAAGATTATATATGTGCGTCATCGCACAAACGTCGAGGAATGCAGCAATATGAGATCTTACGTATTGTAATTCATAAAAGTAGATGTTACCGAATATCTGTGGGTGATAGAAAAATTCTGTTTTTCGATTTGATTTAAGGGTCTCAAAATACATAAGATGGACCTAAAAACTGTCATGTCACAAATCCTGTATTTAACAGTGTTATCAGACATTAATACAATACGAGGAATAAAAATCCAGAAAAGAATGTTTGTTGTCACAACAGATACAACAAATACAGTCCAAAAGCTTTTCCATTCAGAAATAAAAAATGGATCCTAAGCCCATCCAGACATGACATTTTACAAATGACTGACATCAAGAAAGTCCCAACATAGTCCTAGACCAAAACCTTGACGTGATTTGTTACTCTATTCAGAAATAAAATATAAATTTTAAGCATACCCAGAAATGAGATTTAATCAAATACTGAAATTTCAAAACACCAATATAGTCTTATACCAAAAGTTTACTTAATTTGATTCTTCTCATTTAAACTTGACCCTTTATTGAGATTCTGTAACTTTGTGTATATCCTTTTGAAACTACTGTTCAATATTTTAAGCCCTTATTGCGGCGAATTAATTTTTGGAACTACCACGAAGGCCTAAGGCCTAACACCCATGAGGTACCGTGGGGCTATACGAGGGATGTCTTTTAAGTTTTGCATATGGAAATAAAGTTTTAAATGACTTTATTGTTTTTCGAAGTACTCTCCATGAAGATTAATACACATCTGCATGCGCTCGAACCAATTTTCGAAGCACTTATTCCACTCGTTTGCTGGCAGATGCAAAACGGCATTTTTGACCACGCAGTCTGTTTTTAATTTTCGGGAAAGTAAAGAAATCGTTAGGACTTAAATCGGGACTATATGGAGGATGGTCCAATAATTCCACGTTTTCTTCCGTTAAATACTGCCTTGTTTTTTGGGCTGTGTGCGAGCTTGCATTGTCTTGGTGGACGATCATTCTTCTTTCGGGGTTGATTTTTCGAAGATCAGTGATGGCTTTTGACAAACAAATGGTGGTATACCAATTCGCAGTAACAGTTCTTTGCTCATTAAGAGGAATTGTTGCAATATGACCCGTTTGTGACACAACTGTCGCGACCATCTTTTTCGAAACACCTCGAGAACGGATGAGTTTTGTTGGCTTTTCTTCACCTTGGAACACCTAAACATCCGACTGTCGTTTATTTTCTGGTTGATATTAGTAAATCCACGATTCATCACCACTAACAATGCTGTACACATTTTTTGAGTTTCCGGAATTGAAACGGTCAAGCGTTTTTTGACACCAATTAACCCTGGCTGCTTTCTGCTCTTCAGCCAACAGGTGGGGTATCCAACGAGAAACTAATTTTCTTACTCCTAATTCTTCATGTAAAATTTTTTGAATTGAGGTCTTTGAGATCTTCAAGGACGCCTCAATCTCGCATATGTCACATGTCTATCTTCAATGATGAGTTTGCGCACAGCATCGACGTTTTCCTGGGTGACTGCCGTTTTTGGTGCACCCACCCTGGGATCCTCACTAAGACTCACCCGTCCACGTTTGAATTCTCCATACCAACGGGAAATTGTCGACCGATGTGGCGCTTCGTTGCCGAAAACAGACAGTAACTCAGCAAGGCATTCTTGTTGCGATAATTGTCTCTGAAAGTTGTAATAAATTATGGCGCGAACATGTTCTCGGTTGAGTTCCATTTTTCTAATGACTTGCTGACACTTAAAAATTCACTGTAGTGAGAACACTGCACGTATTGTGAAACTTTGTATTTACGTTTACTAAAGAGGGAGGTTAAGATTCAGTACTGACGTTCGATCCGCGCGGCCTACTATGTTTCTACAGTATATTCAGATAAGAGATAGACCGGATGTAAACAAAAGGTTCGGGTGATTTTCACGCTAACGACGCCGTCTCGACGTAAAACAGGAGCCCTCATTGGTCAATTCGCAATTAAATGCCTATGCCGAGCGGCAGAGCAGTCGTATCAAGGCAGAGTCACATTCAGGTTCAGACGTGTTACGTATGTCGTGTGCATCATTGCAATTTGATATTTCTTTGGACGTTTTCGTTTGTTATCTTATTAAGTTGTTGAGTTTGTCGTTGTTATTGTTATACCTTGTTATTGATTGTTATTGTTATCAACTGCTTGCGCAAAATGCCCAGTAGTACAGATACTGCCGATGAAGTTGTAAACTCCTGTAGTCCACCTAGGAAACGCTCTAAAAAAAGACACCTGAGTGCAGAAATGAAAGAGGTCATTTTGAATATATATAAGATCGAGCGCGAGGAGAACGAGGCATCAACCATCAAAGAAATTGTTGTGAAGGTTTCTCACAAAGTTGGGGTGTGTCGCGCATCAGTGTTTAATGTGTTAAGACAATACAAAAAAAATCACACCTTTTCTGAGCCAATGACCAGTAAACATCGCAAAAGTATTGTTAAATCATTGGATGAAGCTGATAAGCATGCGATTAGGAGGAAAGTGCATGAGTCTGCCACTGCGGCCACCGCTGCTGCCTTATAAATGTGTTACACGCACACACGGGTTTCCCTTCTGCGGAATTATTTTATGTATTTGCAAATGTTTTATTCCAAGTTGGGGTGTGTCGCGCATCAGTGTTTAATGTGTTAAGACAATACAAAAAAAATCACACCTTTTCTGAGCCAATGACCAGTAAACATCGCAAAAGTATTGTTAAATCATTGGATGAAGCTGATAAGCATGCGATTAGGAGGAAAGTGCATGAATTCTTCTTTAGGAATGAAATACCTACTATAGATAAAGTACTGCAGGAGGTAAATGGAGATACAACGTTGCCAAATTTCAAACGATCAACTTTCCATGCGTTACTGAAGCATTTAAATTTCAAATGGAAAAAACGGGGTCGTAATAGTTTACTACTGGATAGAGAAGAAATTGTGCTATGGAGGAAGGATTATTTAACAAAAATTGGGAAATATAGAAATCAAAACAGGAAGATTTATTACCTTGATGAAACGTGGGTAAACGCAGGACACACTACAAGTAAAGTATGGGTTGATGATTCTGTAACTTCATCCAGGAGGGCCTTTCTAGATGGACTGTCCACCGGATTAAAAAATCCAGCAGGTAAATACGAGGAACAAGGTTCTAAACATTAATTCCAGGGGACAGATAAAACATATTACAAGTAACAAAACTTTTATAACTTTCGATAAAATGCGTGGATGTTTTATTGTCATTTTCATTTGTTAGAACTTTTTTAAGCCATGTTTTTATGTGTTTTTGATATTTCAATAATTTTTTAATATAATCTTAAAATATGTCGAATATTATAAACTTAAAAAAGTTACTAAGTTTTATATTGTGTACCGTTCCTAATATTTCTAATCATTTTAATTCATACTTTAAGCTTTATAAAGTTATAATTTGTTAATATTAATATTTGCGCGTATTTCAGGTTCCTGATCATTCATTTTTTAAAGGTTTATAACTTTAAATTAAATTGTGAAGCGCTGAGTAATCATACGACGTTCAATATTCTTTCTTTCAATATGACTAAATAATCCTAATTATAGCAATCTGATACTCATGTCTCAATGTTTTTTCGCTGAATGTGATGAAAACATTTGAAAAAGGTTCGCTTATTGAAATAAATCTACACCAGTTAGTACTTCGATTTCCAGGTAAAGGGAAAAGGCTCATTATCTGCCATATTGGCAGTGAGGATGGATTTGTTGTTGACGGTCTGTGGTGCTTTGAGTCTAAGAAAACTGGAGATTACCACGAGGAAATGAATGGCGAATCGTTTGAACAGTGGTTTTCAAAAATTTTACCGAACTTAGAGGAAAACGCAGTAATTGTGTTGGATAATGCGCCTTATCATTCTCGAAGAATGGAGAAGGTCCCAACAACGGCTTCAAGGAAAGTTGATGTTCAAAATTGGCTCCGCTCGAAAAATATCAACTTTGAAGAATGCTGAAAGTACAATTATTAAGAATTGTCAAGGATCACAAGGCGGAATATCAAAAATACGCCATTGACGAAATGGCAGCAAGTCAAAATAAATCTGTGCTCCGTTTACCTCCATACCATTGCGAGCTCAATCCCATTGAGCTCATATGGGCAGAGGTTAAAAATTATATAGCTAAGCACAATACAACTTTTAAATTTTGTGACCTTAAAGGACTTTTCAAAGAAGCACTAGAATTAATAACAGCGCAAAAATGGGAAAACTGTATTAAGCACGTGAAAGACAAAGTTGAAAAGAGAATGTGGGAACTGGACAATATTTTAGAGGAACAAGTCGAGCCATTCATTATTGACGTTGGTGCTTCAGGCAGTAGCGATGATGAAAGCTCATCAAGCTCATCTTTCCAATAAAAGATGTCGTTCATCAAATTCGGTAAGTTATAAGCTACTGTATTTTTTAATTAATTATTGACATTTTTGAACCCATTTTGGCAAAACCTATTCAAGAATCTACTTTCTGATAATGTTCAACCATGCACATTTTTTTACGTTTTGAATGTTTTAATTTGGTTACATATTTACCTAGAAATCAAAAAATATACTAATCAATATTCTAAAAGCAATTTTAAGAGATATACGATTATTTTTAATTTAGGCTAATTTAAACGCCATTTTGAGATTATATTCGACTGTATTTCACCAAACATCAGGCGGCATCCGAAGCTGGAAATCGAAGCGAAAATTTTGAAACCCTTATGTATATTTACATCATTATATATTTCTTACCCCACCCCCACATGATCCTATATCCATCACCAATCGTATACACATCGAATTGTGCTAATTTACTACAAAGTTACGCAAAGCAGCATCTACTATCTAAAATATGTACTGCGTGACTCTTAATACGTCCCTGCCGAATGTTACAGCGTTCGATGATCACGTGGTCTTGTTTATGTCCGGTCTATCTCTTATCTGAATATACTGTATATGCAAAACTTAAAAGACATCCCTCGTAGGGAAAAGGGGGGAACGCCACGCGGACTCTGGCGAGGGAACACGTGTGCATGCAACATGCACACATTCTGGCCCCGCCTACGAGATCCGCCGGGTGGTACCTCCGCGTACGACTGTCCGAGATCGTCTACCACCTACGGACAATCACAACATCCATCCATAGCCGAAAAGTTTCTCTTTGAACGATATTCGAACCCGCGCAGCGAAGGGCGATTGATCAGGAGACCGAAGAGTCTGCCACTGCGGCCACCGCTGCTGCCTTATAAATGTGTTACACGCACACACGGGTTTTCCTTCTGCGGAATTATTTTATGTATTTGCAAATGTTTTATTCCATTTTTGCATGTATATATTCTGGCAAATAAATTGTCTATCTATACTCATCCCCATCTCTAGTAGGGTTCCTGACCTTGACCGCTTGTTTACCTGAAGCGGAATTGCCGAATTGTTATTCTCTTTTCTTCAGAATCATCATACATGCAACACGTATTTATTGCTTATCTTCTATCATTATGCTGCTTATTTTGTAATGTAATAAAAGGGTTTTTGATTAAGGAAATCTGTAATTTTTTATTGTATTCTGTTCTATTCTTCACTCTTCTCGTCAACTTTTGCCATACCCTGTCTTTAGCCTCATGCCTCCAACTGAGCTGCTGGAAGCTAACCATAGATAGCCGCCTTCTTTGTGTGTGAGCACAGAAGGGGTGGTACATTCAAAATGTATCATCTCTCCTAGTCAAAAAGACGGTTATAATATATGCAGGGTGTTCATTTGAAAATTTCCCAGCACGGATTTATCGAAAACCACTGACGGACATTTTAAAAAACATGTTGCGGGATATCATGGCAGCTTTCGATGATGCGTTGACGAAGTTCATCCAAACTTTCAGGCTGGGGAGTAAACACAATATATTTCAAATGGCGCCACAGAATAAAGTCTGATGGTGTCAAATCATGAGATCTAGCAGGCCATTCTATAGGCCCTCTTCACCCTACCCATTTATCTGGAAACTCGTCGTCTAGCCATTGCCGAACCGGAAGAACATAGTGCCGTCTTGCTGGAAATATATTTCAGCCTCATCAAGTATAGGGTTTCCATCCTCTTCGATTTAGTTTTCAGTGGTTTCAATGATAGCGGATTGATGGTATTTTCCAACGTATCCAAATAAATCTCTCCATTGAAATTTCCATTAATAAAGAATGACCCATTCACTTTGTTTCCTAAAATGCCTGCCCCTACATTAATTTTTTGGGGGTACTGAGTGTGCCCCGTCTACAGAGTCATGAGGATTTTCATTGCTCCAACACCTGCAGTTAAATGCTTATTAACAAATCCATTTAGATAAAA
The DNA here is from genome assembly GCA_963669975.1 of Acanthoscelides obtectus. Taxonomy (NCBI): domain Eukaryota; kingdom Metazoa; phylum Arthropoda; class Insecta; order Coleoptera; family Chrysomelidae; genus Acanthoscelides; species Acanthoscelides obtectus. Next base: position 80,952,691 of record CAVLJG010000008.1, on the reverse strand, counting down.
TGTGCATTCATCACTGAAGCAGGATATTCTTTACATGAATGATATTATTACTAATCGCTGCAGTCATTTGTTCACAAAACTCAACTGGCCTATCAAAATCATCTTCGGTTAAGTCTTGCAATATTTTCATTTTGAATGGACGAAATTTATGGAGTTCAGTAACTGTGTGAACAGAGCCTAATGAAATACCAGTCGCAGCAATAATCTTACGTAATAAATTATTAGGATTTATTCCAAAATGACCCTAAACTTCAACTTGAGCGGCTTCATAGAAAACTCTCCGATGATCACGTTTTTTATCCAGTTTGAGTAAATTCAGTAAAAAGGTCCAAATCATACCTTAGCGAAGTTATCTTCCCCGGATGTCTGGTGTTAAGCGTGACGGCAATTTGCCGAGCACATTGATTTTGGGCATCATATATTAGAATCATATCCACTCTTTCGGCTAGTGTGTAAGCCATTTTGGAAGTAAAATCTGATTCAATAAACTAATTTTCACTTTCCCAAGATTGTCAAAAAGGTAAGTGACAGCAAACTAAATTTTTTCTTACCATTAGCAACAAAGAACTAAACAGACATAGCAATAAATACAGTTCGCTCAGGATATCTCTGTTGATGAAAAGAATGCGGCAAAATTCGGGTTGTTATTTAGTTGTTGCCACGTCTAATCTTCCAAATTGCTTTTTATGGTGGTAGATTCCGTGTTGAATTATAAACTAATAGTATATTTTTCAAACCCTAATGGGCAACAGATAAACACTTATCGAAATAAAAAGTGATATTTTCGTGTGTTTTTGTTTTCTACCTGAGCAAATTAAGATAAATAAAGATTTTTCTAATTTTCTTGAAAACGAATCGACTGATTTTAAAAAATCAAACGTCAAAATAAAGGACCTCGAAAGACCTTTCAAATAAGCTATTACTCAATTTTTTGGTTAAAAAGTTGTCCCCCTTGGCAAATCTTTAGACGTGACGTCGGCGATTTTTTCTTTCAATAAGTGGTTTTCGATCAATCCGTGGTGGGAAGTTTTCAAATGAACACCCTGTATATCGCGCTAAATAGCAACGCTTCCAAGGTATTGGGCTTTGGAAGTGAAGAAATGGGGTATAGGATAAATACTTCGTATAGGCAATCAAGTGGCTAGATGGGACTAAATTTTTTAGTTTCATGTTTTATTTCAAAAGTTTCATATCATATATTGTTATATAGCCTTATTCTATTCATGATTGCCTATTAGAGCGGCCTGTAGAATCTTCATTCTTATAGTCCAAGATCCCATGGCTGGAAATACATAACTTATTTTCAGGAAGACAGACCGTGAGGGTTCGCCTGTATACCTGCTAAGTAGGATAGGATCTTAACTCAAGTTGTATCTTTCAGAAAGGTACCCCCAATTCATTTTTTTAACACGTCAAGTTAGCCAGCTGAAATTCGAAGTTTCTCTATACCGAAGCAGCCGCGCAGGCAGAACCTTAGATACCAGAAAATAACTTATGGCAGCCCTGGACTCTTACGCTATGGGTTGAAGTATCGTAGGTCAGTTCTTCTATCAGGTCTGGTTGCTAAAACAAAGCCAGTGAGAAAGAAGGGGAAAAAAAGTGTGGTAAGATTGGAGAGAGCAAAGAGAACGAAATGGATCGGTTATAGAACTGACTTGGCACTATTGACTAAGACTTGGTCGTATTTCATCAAATGGAGTATGATCATGTGATCTCCGTTTAAAGTTTCCTGGCGTTTTTTTGATCTCGGTCAGTCTGTTACTGGTTTCACCATGGATGCGTGAACCAAGATGATGATGTAAGTGAATGACTGACTCTATTGGTAATCAATGCTATCTATTTAACCTTGAAATTGCCTCCAACATCATATTCCTATTCTTAGTCGACATATTTTGCATGAATTCTATGTTTCATATTGTTATTACGTATTATCTTTATTTTATCAGAAACAAAGATTTCCTGAACGTTCTACTGCTTGTTTAGTGAAATAGGTGAGCCCAGTGTTGCCAATACTTTATTTTAACGCCATTTTAAGCTAAAGGTGATTTTACATATGCATGGTTTTAGTGGCGCCAGTCGTCGTGCCAGTTTATTTGCATGCCAGTAAAGGTTTACACTGTAGTACAAAAACAGAAATATTTGGCAAGCCAGTTTCATTTTCATAATATAGTGCGCAATATGTCTGCTGAACTTCGCGAAGCCTGCAAAATAGTCGCTAAGCTTTTAGTGAAAAAGAAAATAAAAGAGATACAACAAAAAAACGCTACCAAACGAAAAGCTCGTATGTGGGTTAAACCATGGATCAGTCGACGATGATACTTTGGGTGCGTCTGCAAAACTTCTAGGAGAACTGTTAGTAGAAGATCCAACGAGCTACAAAAATCATCTTCGAATGACAAAACAAAATTTTGATACTCTCGTTGATTGTGTGACGCCACGTATTTTAAAAATGGATACCCACATGAGAGATGCATTAACACCAAAATTAAAAATGGAAGTAACATTAAGATATCTTGCAACAGGAGATTCTTTCACTTCATTGCAATATTTATATCGTGTCCCAAAAAGCAAAATATCAAAGTTTACCCCTGAAGTTTGTGAAGCCATTTATGATTCGTTAAAAAAATTTATTAAGGTAGGTAAGCAAATACATAATATTTATTATACAGTAGAACATAGGCAACAGTTTAAACATTTTAATAGGGTAAATTTGGCATGAAAGGCTTTCTTTAAACATCGTCATAAAGAGAAGTATTAATTGCCTGTGAAAGTATATCAGGATTTGAATGTAAATTTGTATCGTGAGAATTATTATCGTAGTATGAACGGTTTGAGCTTGGGGTTGCAGCATATTCATAATTACTTGATGAGGCAGAGGAGAAAGGTCGTTGTATTTGATGGGCATTCGATGTTAACAGTTGGCGTATAAGATACGAATGTATATACGCCATTGTTTCCAAAGCAACTGTTTCTGGCATCTTCTTCAGCGAACAAGCCACCGACCTGCCAAAACAATCAAACTCGTTTTCCTCTGCTCTACTAGGTTTGTCATCTAATTGTTGTGCAATTTCTTGTAGCCCTTGTAAAGCCCTCTCGGTGCTACTTGCCCTTTTTGCAATCCTCTTTGGAGCTGTGCTGCTCGATGTTAATTTTTGAGGGACTGGTTTTCTGGCCACAAATGAGTCATTCGAAGGAGGCGACAATACCTCTTCAATAGTTGCAGAATGCATACTTTCTATACTATCATCAACTTTCGATTGTGATTCAATCACCTAGAAAAAAAATAAAAAACCAGTTTAGTTGAAAATTATTCGTAAAATCAATTTTAGTACCTAATTAGTAATTTAATTTATTATTTTCTGGTGCCAACCTCTGAAAAAGAATGGAAAACAGTTATTCAAGAATTTTCAGCACGGTGGAATTTTACAAATTGTGCTGGTGCTTTGGACGGAAAGCATATTATATTGCGAAGTCCTTTCCATTCAGGTTCAGAATTTTACAACTACAAGGGGACATTCAGTATTATACTACTTGCTTTAGTTACCAATACTGTTTTCAATATATGGGTGCAAACGGAAGAGCATCTGATGGAGGAGTATTTTCAAAAAGCAGTTTGAAGAGTGCAATAGAGAATAATTTATTGAAACTTCCTCCAAGTTTAGTGTTTGTAGCCGATGACGCTTTTCCCCTTAATGAATATTTACTGAAACCTTACTCACACCATGCTCCCTTAACACAAAAAGAAAAGATTTTTAATTATCGGCTTTCTCGTGCTAGACGTATTGTAGAAAATGCATTTGGATTACTTGTTTCCAAGTTTCGTATATTTGAGAAACCCATTGCGTTATGTCCTGAAAAAGCTGACATTCTTGTAAAAACCACTTGCGCGTGACACAACTGGTTGCAAACAACATCTGATGGATATATAACCCGAAACTGTGTAGACTATGAAGACTTTGAAAATAGTGTAATAGTAGAAGGTTCGTGGAGACAAGAAGTTCAAAGTGGCTCACTCAGAGATTTAAGATCACCTGCAGATAGCCGTAATTATTCTATAAATGCTGCACAGCTCAGAAATAAGTTAGCTGATTGGTTTATAGGTGATTGGGCTGTCCCTTGGCAAATGAAAATGATAAACTAAAATTCAATAAATATAATTCAACTTACAATTTCTGATGCTTGTGTTTCTATTATTTGTACAACTTGTTTCAATTTTTGCTAATTCTAAAGCATACGCATTTCTTATAGAACGTATTTTTGCTTTTACTTCAGCAATACCAAAGCCTTCAATATCCATTAATTCAGAAAGCCTTTTGATAAACGTTTTCTCGACCGTCTTTATTTTTATAAGAAGTACTATGTTATACATCCCATAAGCATGAATATGATTCATAGCCTTCAAGAAATTTGATTGTCTGTCCTACTGACCACTTTCTTTTAGCTATATTATACAAAATAGTAGCTCTACGCTCTACCGAAACGAAACTCAAGCTAAATACTGGAAAACCGCCGTGCAAGTACTTGTTTAGGCAGCAGAGGTGGCCGCAGTAGTAGACTCTTCGGTCTCCTGATCAGTCGCCGTGCGCTGTACGGGTTCGAGTCCCGTCCCAGGAGAAATTTTTCTCTTGGCTATGGATGTTGTGATTGTCCCTAGGTGGTAGACGGTCTCTGACTGTCGAACGTGGAGGTACCACCCGGCGGATCTCGTAGGTGGAGCCAGAATGTGTGCATGTCGCATGCACACGTGCTCCCTCGCCAGAGTCCGTGTGGCGTTCCCCCTTTCCTCTGTATCCCCCTATAGCCCTACGGTACCCAATGTGTGTTTAGGCCTTAGGCCTTCGTGGTAGTTGGAGTATAAAAAAAAAACGCCAATTAAGGCAACATTATGTTTTTCCGCGAAGATCTGTTGCCAGTGGCGCCAGTGATTTCAGAGGCATACAGAATTTTTTAGTCTATGCATGCCAAGATTTAACTTGTATGCAAATTGATGTTCACATGCGCAAATTTAATTTACTGGCGCGCCAGTTCCTATTGGCGCCACTAAAACCATGCATGTGTAAACTCACCATAAGACAAAATAGCTACTGGCGTACGGTTCTAAAAAAGTATGTTCACATATTTTTCGTTAACAATATTAAACCATCGACTTACGCATGTGGTTTTTATTGGCCAAACAAGCATGGGCGATTATCAAACACTAATTCTTTTCACAATTGATTTCTTAATTTATTTTTGTGTTCTGCTCCTCTATGTGATTGCAAGTAGAATACGATTAACGAACTTGGGAATCTATTTTCACGTTTTCGCTCCATGATATTATGTTATGAATAGTTAGAACAACTATGTTCAAATCAATCTTAGATTGTTGGAGGAAGATTCGTTCACAGGATAAGCAACACTTTAGCTACCTCAAGTGAAAACTGTCAATCAGATAGCTAACCTCATGCACGTTTTTTATTTGCTGATCTATAACTAATTCGACGGAACAATCCATGTACTGTGTGCATTGTCTTAACTCAAGATAGGAATTATCCATTAAATATTCTCAGTAGGTACGCCCACCCCCTTCTTACAAGGCATTCTGAGGTTCTTATGCACCACTCGACAACACACCCTAGACGACGAAAGCCTGCTGGTAAACGTAATAAATCAAATATACCGCCTCTCTGCCATTTCGATTTAATTTATCGTCACACAGGTGAGGATTTACAATTTGGATAATAGATGCGTTCAAGGGGCGTGGAGTCACTATGACTCTGAACTCTGAAGCTGTCATTAGAAAAAGGGGTGAAAAATTGCTACTTGATTAAAAAGGCAACGAAAAACAGCTGACTGCATCTACTGAAAAAAAAGGAGAATCCTCATAAGTAATGTGCTTCCTCCCAGTCCACCGTCATGGTCAAAGATTGTGTAGTATAGGGTGCAGCAGAACGAAGTAAGCAGTAGCTCTCCATCACAGGTCTCCATTGTCTGACCGAAGCATATAAGGCCAAAGTGCAATGACAATGTGAACATGGTGGTCGAAACGTCGTGTAATAAGCAGAAATTTGAGCGTAATGTGGTTTGATTCTGACAGATGGAGTCTTCTGAACATGAAAACTACAGGATAAGGTTGAGAAGTTATGTCATCTAAGCAGTTTCAAAGAGTTATGGAAATATAGCATTAAGTAGATTGTCTCAATACTGCCAACGCCTCCGAAACAACTTCTAATACAATTTTCCGTGTAGTGGAATGACATCAAAAGAACGTAGGTTTTGTCAGAACCAGCAATGTACTATTTGGGCTTTTCATGAAAAAAAAAATCCGTCAAATTACAGCAATGAGCGTATACGAAAACCTCATTTCTTTGGAGCTCTAGTGTAAACAACGATGTTTGATAACTGATTATAATAGCTCTTATACTCTATACTCAATAGTATTACGTCACGAAACCAAATAACATCATTGTCTGTGGCCGCGCCGCTTCCCTGTTCCTGTTTTCAAAGTCAATAGGATCGAGTAATAAAGATGCAAAATTTATTTTACATGTGTGACCGATAGACGATCGGTCTACTGAAAAAAGTTTCGAGGGCAAATGAACGGGGAATCTGTGATGTGTGAAATATGTCTAATAGGTGCGTAGAATTACCGTATTAATATACTAACTTCCAAATATTGCGATATACAGTCCCCCACCTCCCTAGGGTTCCTACCCCCCAATTTTTACCACTTTTCAATTTTCCAAAAATGATCCAGACCGTCTGAAACGTCAAAAAACGAAGGTTAGGTAATTCCTTTTTTTTCGTTTTTGGTATTTTTTCTGCCGCCAATGGACTGATTCTCAAAAACTATAAAGGTTATTCGTCTTTGTGTGAAAATTTCATCAAAATCCGAGCGGTACTTCTCAACTTATTGACGGGCCAAGGATTAGCGGACGTAGAATCAGACAGATAGACCGACAGACTGACAACCAGACGGAAATGACTGGCATCTTTTTTCATATTATACATGTCATATAACATCTAAAAAACACAATATCTCATTTTCGTTATTTTATCGCGATTACAATACCTCCTCGCCCAGTTGAGTAAGAAGTAAAAGACATCTAACATACAAAGAATGTTTTTAATCTCAGAGTAAGCAGTCTATGCCATTTTGTCTTTGAGTTTTGAAAATGGTGTCTTCAAGATGGCGGCAGCAACACCCTGTCAGAAAGTCAAAATGATTTTTTCAAAAAAATTCAACTCCGTATAGTGAAGAATTTGGGCCATAACCATAAAATCCGCCATCTCTACAAAATAACTTAAGGTATCCTGGACAATTATACAATTCTCCAGCGATCTTTGTAGAGATGCCCACTTTGTTGATCCAGAAACATCCACTCCATCTGTGCTAGAACACGGAGTGCCAGGCTTCAACAAACCGTATGATTCTGCTCGCCCATAGCAGTTCCTTTTTAGAAAATATATGTACAGATGCTCATATTTGAGTCAACCTTTCATATGCTTAATTAGAGCTGGTAGATCATTTTCTGTGAATTACGAGTGAATACAAAATTTTCAAACCTTACTGAAGAGATGCCAATGCCAATGCCTCATAAGTCAATAAAACCTGTTTTAATTAGAGTGAGAAATGGTACTTATATGTAGCTCTCCATAAAACCACAGAAACTGACTACGTATAACCCTCAATAAAGTTTTAAATTATAAAGGCTTATTATCTTGCAATGGCGCGCTTGTCTTTGAATATTAAAGAAGTCGTAAAAAATTCACTGTGCAAGCAATGTCTCAGCAGCAATCTTGTTAAAACTGTTTTAATGGGAAAATTTTCACTCGATATGATGGTTACGATGCTGCAGTGTACAGCTTGAAAAGTTGTAAACTGAATTACTGAATTAGGTTTTTTTTGACAGGAAAGGAGACAAAACATGAACTGACGAAAATGGTGAATGCGTATTCCGTAACATGTATACGCATTCACTAAAATTGTGAAACTCTATACAGATTATTCCCGGGCTAAAATACGAGTCATTTGGTTATGCAACGGAGACTCTTGCTAAACAGGCCTACGGAGATAGTGATACGCCAAGAGCCCAGTTTCGGTTTTTCAGAGGGGTGAGAGTCGATTGAAGATGATCCTCGACGCGGAAGGCATTCATCTTCAATAACCGAAGAAAATATCCACAGAATCCAGGATTTTGTGCGTTCAGATCGTCGGTTGACAGTCAGAAGATCGAAGAAGAGTTAAATTTGACTCACAACACCGTTCATATGAGACCGAACATCAAGGATAACTGGGCTTTGTATCACGATAATGCTCCTAGTCACACAGCAATGCATTAAACAAGTTTTTCTGCAAGTAAATACATCCCTGTGGCTCCTCAGCCTCCTTTAATTGACCGACTTGACTCCTTGTGACTCATTTTGGGACAGTCGAAAACATTCAAACGGCTGTAACTAATCAGCTGAAGACTATTCCGGTGTCGGAGTTCCAGCAGTGCCACCAGGCGTGGAAGAACCGTCTCCAGCGCTGTGTGGCTTCAGAAGGAAGTTATTTTGAGGGTGACAGTATAAAATTAATTATATTTGAACAAACAAAAATTTAAAAGATCAGCCTCGTAGATTAATTTACAGTCCACGTAGATATAGTGAAATGGCAGAGTAGTGGGGACCGAGGCTTTTTCATATATGATAGGAGTAACGAAAATCTAGTCGAACGTTAAAAAAAATCGATGACAGGACTCTATTATTGGTATTTTAGGAGCTACAGCTATCACTTACAACTCAAAATTTGAAACATTACCAACTTAATTTCATTAGCATCTTAATGTAAATTATAATGTTTAGAATTGAACTAAAGATATTTCTAAAATTAAAAATTCCAAAGCCTTGGACGTTATACTTTAAATTTATTATTATTTCACTGAAAAAAAAAACAATAACTGATATAAATTAATGTGATTTCGTGGTAAAAATATTAACCCTACTTCTCTCGAGGGGCATCTGATTTATGGTTATTCTGCTATATGTGTACTCTTTAATTCCCGAAGGACTTATGCAGATGCCCGTTGGAAACAAAAACGAGCATATTCAAACAAAGATGTTTAATAATGTATTACACCTGAGACGATTTGTATGATACTAGTGTCATCTTCGAAATAGTAGCGTAATACACCCACACACACACAAAATGAATATAGAAATCCACTTTGAGAAGAGTTAGAATGTTTGGGTCTGCTACGTTAGTCCCTTCAAATCCATTTTTGGACGCCGTAATACAATATATGGTCGGGTAGCTTCAGGTGGAAAACGTTTCTGAATTGACACTTACAGAGTTTATGAAACGTAGTAATTTGCAAAGCCCTTTCTTATTTCATCTTCGTAAAGGTATTGATTCATATTTCCAAAGCCTTTTATTCTTGGAATATCGCATGCAAAAATATGTACAAGCTCTGGGTCTTTATCAAGCAATATTTGATCTCGACATTAGACAAAAAGATTACATTAACGTGCTTTTATCGGTGAATTCCCCTCTGAACTGTCTTTGGTAAAAATCCAGATCGTGGAGGTTTGTCAAAGGCGGTCTCACAAAGATTTTCCTTTGCCTTGATCGTAAAGCTCACCACAGTACATCGATACATATACATGTATGTATATAGAACATTGGTGCAGTCTCTGTAAACAGGGACAAATATACCCCGGATATATGGTTTCATCTGAAATTGAATGCGCGCATGTTTATTTGGCAGAACATCTGTAATTTTCTTTGTATGAATAGGAAATAAATTGGTACAAGTAGATTGACTCAATTCTTTACAAAAGATGATACGTTCCTAACTCTATTTTAAAAAAAAACAAACATATATGAGTAAAGACATTCGCAGTACATAAAAAAAATCAAAAACTTTCGAAACGTCCAACTTTTTTGTAAGCCCGCTTAGAAAAAAGAGGTTCTAAAGTTTTTCGAGCAATGTATTTTTTATGTACAGGATGTTTCACTTTTCTGTTATCGAATAAAATTGTATTTCTTTAAATAGAACATGCTGTATATTTGATGTATATTAGTTATACATTCTTACTTTTATTATTATAGCCGAAAAATTAGATTTTGTGTCAATCATATGTATTCACACATACTACAGTGAGTATTGCAGATATTAGACGCAATAAATGATACACAAAATTTAAGCTTTTGACTGGAGCGATAAAAATCAGTAGAACAGACCAAATATTATATATATATGGAATTATAAAAATCGCAAATTAGAAAAATACGTTGTTTGTTCTATTTAAAATATATATATATATATACTAAGTGACATATAAATCCGAACACCCAGTTTAAATGGTTTTATTTTAATAAAATTTTGTATACGTGCTTAATGAAGCATAATAAGTAAATGATAAAAATTTCAAAATGATTGCACTGCTTCAAAGCCCTTTGACCTTTAATAATGTGTGGATGCACCCTAAAAGATGGGGTTCTAGAACTTCGTGGATATAACGCTGCGCGTTCATGTTACCTCTGATGAAGATTAAAGGTGACCTGGAACCATAAGCTATAGCACCCCAAACCATAACTCCAAGAGTGTGATGAACATGTCTTTCAACAAAAAACTGTGGATTCCTCCTTTCACCACGTCGCCTTCTAACCCTGGCACGACCATCGTGCATGCCTAAACAAAATCGAGACTCGTCACTAAAGACAATACTGTTCCATTCCTGATTCCAGAGTGACCGCTGTCTTCACCACTCAAGGCGATTACGTCGGTGTTCTCGAGTTAAAGGGAGGACCCAGTGTGGCCGGTATGAAAACAAGCCAAAACTTCTCATTCGTCGGTAAACACTTCGCATGCCAATAGGTGTTCCGTGTTCTGCAAACCATTAATTTGCAATGGACCTGGTAGTGGAGAAACGGTCCCTTAAGGCCAATAATCTTAGGCGGCGATCTTCACGGTCTGTTGTTCTACGGCGGCGTCCAGTGCCCCTTGCTCTTTGCGTACCGCCTTCTCGAAGCCATGCCTGACAACACCTAACCACAGTGTCTACACTTCTTTGCACTCTAACTGCAATTGTCCGAAAAGAAAGTCCAGCTTCCCGAAGTCCCACTATACGGCCCCTATCAAACTCACTAAGTTGACGAAATCGTACAAGTCTCCGTACTCTAGGCTTCGTAACCGATCGTAAAGGATGTCAAGAACCAAAATCCGCCAACGTTGATTCTTTACTGGGGCTGAAATATTCATTTTTAGAGCGTTAGTGAATAAAAAAAAAGCAGTATAAAAACCGGAATGTCCAACTGATAAGGCTGAAAATTTTTTCACTTATTATTTACAGTGAAATAACTACATTCACCAACTTTTATTAAAATAAAACCATTTAAACTGGGTGTTCGGATTTATATGTCACTTAGTATATATATAGGTATATAAAGAGAAAATGATCATGCGGAGAAAGGTATATATAACAAGAAGTAGGAAAATAACGGGCAAAATCCGCAGAAAGGATGAAAGTGGATTCGAGCAGAAAATAGGATAGGTAACCCGAGCGATAGGTATTTCTGCTGATTGGTTTCATCAGGCCCGAAATAATGTACATATGCAACTACAAAAGTAGATACACATGTCCACACATCCAGATACGGATGTAACCTGGGGAAACGAAGATGTAATATAAAATGGCTAGAAGACCTCGAATTTTCAATTAGACATCTAACCACAACCACGCGGCCGGTTATAGCCACTTGTTGTGGTACTTTAAGCCTAAAGGATCTACAAAGAGCAAATGCGGAGAAAGGTATATAACAAAAAGTAGGAACATAATGGGCAAAATCCGCAAAAAGGATGAAAGTGGATTCGAGCAGAATATCGCTCGGGTTACCTATCCTATTTTCTGCTCGAATCCACTTTCATCCTTTCTGCGGATTTTGCCCGTTATTTTCCTACTTTTTGATATATATATTCATTTCATTTTATAGCGCTTTTCTGAGATACCCTGTATCAAGAGGTCATTGCATGAAAAACTTTATATTGGACTTCTGAATATTTTTTTTAATGGTCATGCAGAAAAGTTAAAGAGATTTCAATTTACAACGGGACACCCTGTGCTTACGGAGCATGAAACTTTTTCACAAAAGACAGTATCAGGAACGCAGTCTATTAAGTTTCTTTGGAGTAGTATCAACCTTAAGATTGCGATTTTTGGATAGAATCTTATTTTGGGTGGCATTCATATCCAAAAATTCAAAAAATAAGCTCCACAATATCGATGAGGGTATCCCTGTTACTTAAAGAAAAAATTGCCTGAAGTTAGTTGACTTGGTCGTGTATTTACCACACAATTCTGTTATCAATTAGATTATGTTCGGTTTGCCTGCAAACCTAATGATATAGGAACTATAATTCAAAACAGAGATTTAAATTCCCATTTTTTTTTAATATTCTTTATATAACGTGGAGTAATAGTATGTAATAGTAGCTGCTAAAGCGAAAGTAGAATAAAGAAACCCCTCTCAGCACCTTTGTAGCATACCAAAAAAGAATGCATCTAATCGATTCAAAGTACCCGATTGGAATCTGATCTTAGGCAAGTACAGTCAAGTACGATATATTTTAGGACCCTACGACTCAAACTATAGAAAACAAGTCTATCATACTTTTGTTTCAATACGGGTGCGTAATATTACCGGGATGAGAAACTTCTTAAAAATAGAACGTCTTTCACTGAAACCTCGAAGATGCAATACTTACAACCAATCAAAAAAACTGCTAAAAATGTAAAGGCACCACTAAAACGTCAAAAAGAGCAGTTCGAGCCACTGTTATTTTTTTATTATTTTCCCTTAGCTCCACCGTCATTAGAGCAATTTCCACTGTGTCAAAATATTACTTAAATGCGAGGAATTATTTTCGTCCGAAGTTGTAGGGGAGCCAAAGATTGGGTGACAGACATACTGGCGGAAATGAGGAAGCGGAATTACTCGCGACCACAATATGTACTTCCTTTTCAATTGGCGTGTGAAAAAACGGGAAACGGATAGTATCTCTTTGCAAATTGTTTATCGGCTTACCTAATATGTACTTAGAAGGGTATCTTTTGATCAAAATCAAATCCACAGCTTTGCTGACATCAGCACTCTACATGTAGGAATTCGGAGTGACAAGTCAACCTCTGGCGATGAGCTTGAAAAAAGAAGACTAGCGACGACTTCCTCTATTGACGAGAGACCTGGGGCCTATAACACAAATCTTACAATTGTAACAAGTGTACAAGTTACAAGTAATTCGCTTATAGCTACAAGTATCCTAATTTCTCGTAACACAAGGGAATTTCATATACTTGTGGCTACAAGTAAAATATTCTACACTTGTACGAGGGATGTCTTTTAAGTTTTGCATATAGAAACATAGTAGGCCGCGCGGATCGAACGTCAGTAGTGAATCTTAACCTCACTCTTTAGTAAACTCAAATTCAAAGTTTCACACTAAAGTGAATATTTTTAAGTGTCACCAAGTCATTAGAAAAAGGGAACTCAACCGAGAACATTTTCGCGCCATAATTTATTACAACTTTCAGAGACAATTATCGCAACAAGAATGCCTTGCTGAGTTACTGTCTGTTTTTGGCGACGAAGCGCCACATCAGTCGACAATTTCCCGTTGGTATGGAGAATTCAAACGTGGACGGGTGAGTCTTAGCGACGATTCCAGGGTGGGTGCACCAAAAACGGCAGTCACCCAGGAAAACGTCGATGCTGTGCGCAAACTCATCATTGTAGATAGACATATGACATATCGCGAGATTGAGGCGTCCATGAAGATCTCAAAGACCTCAATTCAAAAAAATTTACATGAAGAATTAGGAGTAAGAAAATTAGTTTCTCGTTGGATACCCCACCTGTTGACTGAAGAGCAGAAAGCAGCCAGTGCTAAATGGTGTCAAAAAACGCTTGACCGTTTCAATTCCGGAAACTCAAAAAATGTGTACAGCATTGTTAGTGGTGATGAATCGTGGATTTACTATTACCAACCAGAAAATAAATGACGGCTGTTTGGGTGTTCCAAGGTGAAGAAAAGCCAACAAAAGTAATCCGTTCTCGAAGTGTTTCGTAAAAGAAGGTCGCGACATTTGTGTCAAAAGCGGGTCATATTGCAACAATTCCTCTTAATGAGCAAAGAACTGTTACTGCGGATTGGTATACCACCATTTGTTTGTCAAAAGTCATCACCGAGTTTCGAAAAATCAACCCCGAAAGAAGAATCATCCTCAACCAAGACAACGCAAGCTCGCACACAGCTCAAAAAACAAGGCAGTATTTAACGGAAGAAAACGTGGAATTATTGGACCATCCTCCATATACTAGTAGCCCCGATCTAAGTCCTAACGATTTCTTTACTTTCCCGAAAGTTAAAAACAGACTGTGTGGCCAAAGGTTCCGGTCACCAGAAGAAGCAGTTGATGCATTCAAAAATGCCATTTTGGATCTGCCAGCAAACGAGTGGAATAAGTGCTTCGAAAATTGGTTCGAGCTCATGCAAATGTGTATTAATCTTCGTGGAGAATACTTCGAAAACAAGCTCAAAAAGGTGAAGAAAATTTTTGTGCAATATTTATAGTTAAATTTTTCCTTTCCTAAGAGATAGCATCAGTGAGGGAATTTTTTTCTATTGTCTTATTTTTCACATTAATGCGATGTCGAGGTATGTGGCCCTATCGCAATTGAAAATAAGGTTTCGATAATCCTTCCATAAAGTTTCGATGAGTACATCTGAAATAACCTTGAGATATTCTTCAGGGAAATACAAAAATCTCCTTTTGTGTTTTTTTGTGCAGATTTATCTATTAAAATCCTATCCGCAATCTATTTTCCGTGCACACACCTTCAACCGAATGTATGCCATATATGATATTACCGTTTCCAACTTTCACCAAGGTTAATAGGAACCATAACAGCTCCCTACCCTTCCCCCCTATAAGGATATCGATTTGTAGCCTTCAAACTTCTTGTAATGTTTCTGTTCAACATTCGGCGATTTCTGACAATTTTCCCAATAAAACATGATCATTGTGACATTAAGCCTGGCAACGCTGCATAGTAGAGGGAACTCTCAGCGTCACGTTGATGGTTCGTCACCACGCACAGGATTGTAATCAGTTACGGATACCCGTTTATGAGCGCGAACGTTTTATGCACGACTTGACTTGATTTTTCTTACGGAAATTTAATATTAGTATAAAATGTCTGACACAGATACAGCTGATGAAGTGGTTGAAATCAGCTTAACGTCACCCAGAAAAAGGGCTAAAAAGCGCAGGTGAAAAACAAATTATTCTAAATATCTACAAGAACCAGATGCAAGAGAATAGTGGATTGGCTATAGAAAATATCGTATGAAAGGTTGCTGAAATTTCTGGAGTAGGTCGATCAAGTGTTTACAAAATCTTGAAGGAATATAGACAAAATCACTCACTATCTGAGCCAAAAACATATCCAGCGAGAAAAAAAATCATCGAAAAAATAGATGACTTTGACAAAAGTGCCATTAGAAGAAAAGTACATCACTTTTTCTTCAGGAATGAAATACCTACAATAGATAAAATATTGAAGCAAGTGAATGATGATGAGGACCTGCCAAATTTTAAAAGATCTACGTTCCATAAGCTGTTGAAAGAACTAGACTTTCGATTTTTGAAAACAGGAAGGAATAGTTTATTGATAGAAAAGGAGGAAATTGTTATCTGGAGGAGAGAATACCTTAGAAAAATTAGGCAATTCCGCGCTGAAGGAAGAAAAATTTATTATTTAGACGAAACATGGGTGAACGCGGGGCATACGCAGGGAAAGGTTTGGGTAGACAGATCTGTGAGGTCCTCAAAGCAGGCTTTTTTAGATGGCCTTTCGACGGGATTGAAAAATCCTGCAGGTAAGTTTCGAAGTATATGAACTTTTTTGGATGCAGATAATTCATTTTCTGATCGAATCAATGATTTGGAAGCTCCGAACTCAGTTTTGCTATCTCATCCAAGTTTCTGAGTATTTCCTTCACCCAAAAACTAATCTAAGACCCTATCCTACACTAACCTAAAAAGAGTAAGTTGCTTAATTTCGTCATTTAGTGCGCTCGCTGAGAAGTAAAATAACTAATTACTTTCAGGCAAGGGAAAACGCCTGATCATTTGCCACATAGGTAGCGTAGATGGATTTGTTCCTGAAGCATTGTGGGCATTTGAATCCAAAAAAACTGGAGACTATCACGAAGAAATGGATGGTAACTCATTTGAAAATTGGTTCAAAAAATTTTTGCCGACACTTGATGATAACGCAATTATTGTGATGGATAATGCCCCGTACCACTCCAGAAAATTGGAAAAAATTCCAACAATGGCCACCAAAAAGGCAGACATTCAACAGTGGCTTGTCTCAAAGAAGATCGACTTCGACCAAACAATGGTCAAAGCTGAGCTGATAAATATAGTCAAGCGACATAAGTATAAATATGATTTAAAAATTGTTGACGAAATGGCCAAAAACCAAAATAAAACGATTCTCAGGCTGCCTCCCTATCACTGCGAACTGAATCCTATCGAGTTGATTTGGGCCGACATCAAGCAATACGTGGCGTCAAATAACAGCACTTTTAAGTTTTCTGACCTTAAAAAACTGTTTGATGTTGCTGTCGATAGAATTACGCCAGCAAAATGGAGAACATGTATTGACCATGTCCAAGAGAAGGTTGAAACCAAAATGTGGGATATGGACAATATCATTGACACCCAAGTTGAACCCCTTATAATTGACATCAACAATTCTGATGATTCAAGCTCCTCGGAATACAGCATATAAATCGATTGATACCATTAAGACTGACAGTTTAACGGGCTTTTTGGCAAGACAGGTAAGTTCATTATAGACTGCAATCAAAGTGTAAGTTTCTAGTTATTAATGTGGAAATTCCAAATTTATAATTACACAAAATTAAGGTTAATTTAGGAGTTCCAAAGCATAATAGTGCCATTTTGACCTTCTTCCTATTTCTCATGTAAATTTGAATAGCAATCAAACTAACAAACTTTATGGAGTCTGTAATAAACTTTTGTACTACTACTACTACGTCTGTAGTTTCTATTTGCTCAAAAAAATTTGCTCTGCATTGTGAATAGAAGGTTGATTTGTAAATATTATTGGGTATATATGTAAGTTAATAATAAAATATGAACAATTTCAATTGAGATGGTCCACAAGTTTTTTTCGTGTGCGTTTTAGTAACATTTTGCTGAAATGGTGAATACACAATTTTTTGCACTGATTCCTAATGTCGAAATATGATTAGAAAGGCGTGGTATATTCCTGATAATTTACTATGCTTTTGATAGAATTTACAGCAACACATATCTTGTACGACATTTTTTGATAGATCAGTCACAATAGCTTGATACGGCCCTGTAGCGTCTCCTACGGTTAAGTTCTTGATCACGTGCAATACGGGTGTATATGTTTGATTTTACTTTGTTTCTTCGATGGATACAGTTTAGATATATTAGGAAAAGAGTCCCCAGTGATTGTAGGTCTTGGGGTACCAGAATCATCGGACGAAGTGGACGATGCAGAACCGCTACCTGAAGACAGCACAACAATAGAACAGCCGAGCATTACTAGTACTTATAAATGGCACAAAATTTTCTGATTAAAAAATGTGACCATTTGGGATCTATAGACTCGCTTGATTAGAGAATTAATTTTACCGTATTTTCATTTTTGATAGATCAAACAGGCCTTGACAGGAACATTATTTTTATTTGCTGTGTAGGTAAAGTACCTCTTCTCTGCAAAATATTTAGAAATTTTACTTAAAAAACTTGTGTAGAATTCAAAATGATATAATACCAAATTCCATAACTATCAGTGTACAATGGCTTTTTTGCAGTTTGATTTGTGAGAAACTACTAATTAAAATGTTTTATGTATTTTTATTTATTCAACAAACACTAAGTAATTATTTATCTAATAGTTCACATCCACATAGCAAATAAAAATAATGTTCCTGTCAAGGCCTGCTTGTTGTATTAAAAATCAAAATATGGTAAAATTAATTCTCTAATCAAGCGGATCCTAAATGGTCACATTTAAATAAGAAAATTTTGTGCCAATTATCACCACACAGTTTACATTTTTTAGGAAAACAGAAGCGTAGCCTGACACGTGAAGAAGAAATTGAAGACAAGAAAAAAGTAAAACTTGACTTGCAAATTGAACACCTGAAACTGCAAAATCACAAGACCAAACTAGAGAGTTTATAGTTGGAAACTGCACTGAACCTTCCAAGATCCGAATTTACACAAAGTTTTGCAAGAGACTACATTTCTTATGGAGAGGACCAGCGTGCCACATATTTAAATATTTAGTTTTGTAAAAAAAATCATATTCTCTTACATATTTAATTAATTAAAGTTGATTTTTCTTCTTCACGATAATTATTTATCCTAAAATAATCTATAAACTGTTGAACTCTAGCTCGAGCTGCTAGTGGAGGTGCTTCGTTATCTCTGAGGTTGATTTCGTCACCTTGATCATCATCATCACCATTTAATACCATATTATCATCTTCATTAATATTTTTAAAGTTGCGCAATGTTGCACAACATTTAAAAAAATATTTGCTGCGAAGGCTGGATTAACTCGTAGGTGGTTCAAACATGGAAATTTTTCCTTCAATACGCCAAAAGCGTTTTCAATAATGCGTCAAGTCCGTTTATGAGCTCTGTTGAATGCGTTGGGTTCATCGGATCGTCATAGGTTGGTGGAATTAACCATTCACGCAAAGGATAAGCGGAATCTCCAAGAATGCCAGCATTTGCATGAGGTCTCCAACCGTTTTCCATTCTACGAAACATAGAACTGTTACGGAGTACCCGCGCGTCGTGCACACTTCCGGGCCAATTTGCACTTATATAATAAAACCTTAAGTCAGGCCCACATACAGCCATGCAGTTGATGGAATGCTTCCCATGGCGATCGACGTAAACAGGTTCGTTGTTTGTGGCGGCATCGATATTTATGAGGATTCCATCTACAGCTCCACAAACTTCAGAAAATCCTGCCAAATTATGAAAACGTTCTATTACGTTCCCTGTATTGTCAGGCCATCGAACTAATACATCAAATTTTATTTCGTTTACGGCAGCAGTAACTTCGTGAATACATCTGCATACGGTCATTTTTGATACTCCATGCATATCACATACTCCATGGTATTGCCCTCCATACCATCGAATCGTTATATTCGCTATGGCTGACCTATATCTTGAAGAAGACTTTCACGCTGTTGTTGACCAAGTTATCAATTTCTAAATTCGTTGAAATAATTCGTCATGCCGCCTACCCTTGTAAAGATTCGTCGCATCCATAAAATAGAAATAAACATAAAAACTAAGGGCAGAACAAACACTCGCATCTGCAAACCACCCAGTGAACGACAAGGGAAACCAAATTCATATTTTGAAGAAAATAGATAATAGAACCGGATGCTATAAAGTTGGACTTTTCAAATATGCCGGGACAAAAACATGGTTTGGAGATCTATTCTGTAATAACATTTGGTTGCTATAACTATAAAGTTACAATCAAAGGAGTGCTGAGAAATTTGAATCTCAACCATTTGGTTAGCAGATGTTATAAACTACCCCGAGCGCTGAACGGTCACGCGTCAGAGGCATATCATGGGATATCTAAGACTTCCGAAGACTAGCATATTACTAAAAAAATGTCATAATTGTGGGAAAATATGAAAAAGAGGAGACAAACAGCTAGGTTTTTAGTAGAATTTTCCCCTAGCTGATAGGAGCAGGTGCGCCAGGCTGGATACGATTCTACCTTCTGTCAACGTACGCGTTGACAGATGCGGTTTGGAAACTATCATTAGAGAGGGGCAGGTGAAACTAACGAAAGACTGCGTAGTTCCAACGAAGCTAACTTTGCTAAAATACATTAAAAATTCCAGAAGAGAGTCACCGTTAGTTTTACCTAAACGCTATGTATAATTTTATAATTAATTAAGAGGACATCTCGAATTGTGGCCTCAGCATTACAGGAATTCCCAATCCATTGAAATTATTGAAAACTGCAGGGTTTGCCCAAAAGCAATTAAAGCCAGGAGACGCCACTGAAGGGGGCGTGTTGCGTAAACTTAAGGGAAGACTGTACACTGATGACACTCCTTGAGGTGGGACAAGGGAACGTAATTAACCAATAGAGTTTAAGGCCATTTTGAGTTCAAAAATTAAGTCTAACAGTCATTGGCCAAGTTATTTTCCATCTTTAGAGATTCAGGCGACCTTTGCAAGGGTTGTAAACTGATCGACCAATGAGGAGACAAGGGTTGAACTCACTAAGAAAAGTGACCAGCATTCTGATAGAGGGAAAAATCCGCTGACCCCCGATAATTTTGAAACTAAAAACTTCAGTTCTTCTCTTATCTTTGATTTATACGGTTGAAAAAGTTGCTTCGATTTTCCCTCAGTTAGTGGCTATTAATAAGTGTTGCATTGGCAGAATTTGTGTAAGTTGTGTTGTCATCAGTAAACACTTCCAGTTACTTAAAAGGGGGCTTTTCCCTTCTTTATTAGCCTTTCTCGCTAAAACTAAACTAACACCTAGTCAACTAAGGATTCCATGCATTAGCTTGATTAATTAGCATTGTAAAATTGACATTCTTGAGTTTAATTTTGCTATTAGGTTCTTAAATTTATTGTAAATTAGTTGTCACCGTTCCTTTTAACTTAGTCGTAATTCACTCCTCCAGTGATCCTTTCCCCAGCCTATTAGTTTGACGAAGTTAACTGTTCTTTGTCATTGCTACTTCACTCATCACGAGTGTATAGATATTTTGAGTCTGTAATTCAATTATTAATAAAAATCATACTCCTTTAACTTGAGTTCCATTAATTTCATTAACTGCAGCTAACTGAGTTCGAGGGTCCCGAAAGTATTCATTCGGGCGTTTACCACATTCTCCGATTACTTGAAGAACAGAGGAAGCATCGTTCCGCGTAAAATAAGTGTTTCAATGAGTCAAGATTAGACTACTTTATGTCAACTTCTACGCGAGTCTACCTCCTATAGGAAGACAAGTAAAAGGTAACAGAAATTGAAATTCGAGTGGTCTCGGACCAGTCCAGAAATTGAAGTATTGGACTGGAGATTCGAACTATATATTCAAGGCACGACATTGAGAGGTCCGGGAGTCTTGGACTAAGATTCTGTTACAACTAAGTCAGAACCTTTCTACAAATTCCCCGTCTGTCAGTATGACAAAGTTAATTCTCTCCCGATAGTGATATGCTGCACGACCATTTTCGTTTTCACTATACGAATCGCTTGACCAGATATCGACAGTCGAATTATAGATATACGCTCACGATGAAAGACTTCACTACACCAGTACGCTCAATCTACTTATCAATCAAGATAGGTAGAAAATTGTCTACAATTGTCGACAATTCCGTAACACAACTGTACAAGTCTCATTTTTGTGTTACGAAAAGATACTACAATTGTAGAGAAAGTTCCGTAATTACCAGTGCCTCACTAGTAACTACAAGTTACTTTATGTTACAGAATATCTACACTTGTATAATTTATTTATACACTTGTTAGACTTTTAGTGGTTGTGTTATGGGCCCATGGAGGTTATCACTGCTTGGGGTCGCAACAATCTTTACAGTTTCATGCTTCCAAAACACAGTACTGTGCCTTCTGCCAAAGAGACGTTCATTTCGGCTGATGCGAAACGGCTAGGCTGTTTCTGTTTAGGACTAAGAAGTACTAGTCTCCGCATGACCTTTTCACTCTACACAAGGCCCCTACCTTTCGTAACCAGAAGCGTAGGCTCATTTATCAACTCTGTCTAGGCGAATTCGTATAGGTTAGGAGCCAACCCTATAAGTTTACATTGAAATGTTTATCGCCAAAATTAGGTAGTTTAAGTGCATACCTTTCAGTAGATTTGCCTACCAGTGCCCACCAAAGTGACAAACCAATATACTGGTTTGCGTTCTTTTTTCTGGAAAGGATATTCAATTAGCCAATCGGAGTGGGTATACTAACGTACAGAAGGACTATTTGTGTTGCTTGTAAGCAAGAATAAAGTAAATAAGAAAAAGAAATGAAACGAAATGTTTATTAACGGTACATCGTAATTTTGAAAGGTGGAAAATACGAAAAATTATCTTCACCAAGCTTGCTTAAGCTCAACTCACTTTTTCTAAATACATGTGATCTAAGCAGATTCTTAGCGAAAACCATGTACCTAATTGGGCATGGTATGGAAATTGCTACTTTTATATTATGCAGCAGATCGGTGCAAGATCAAATCAGTGCATCACATCACTGGAGCTGATTTATTTAATAATCAGTTATATCATTGTTAAGTGTGTAGCTTAGAAGTAGGGATTTAAAAAATAATAGATTTTCAGCAATTTTTTCATTTAAATCGATATTTGTAAACAGCGTACAACAGATACAAAAACTCGAAGTAAGCTCCTAGTTCACTGACATGAACAAGTCGATAAAAGACGACGTCATCTGCGTGTAAGCGATTTAAAATAATTTTTATAGCTTGTCTTGTGTGCATTCTTCTTAATACTACAATTTCACCTCCTTTCTGTTGACCGGTTAATCTGAAATTTGGTATATATCTGTAGTTCTGATGACAAAAAAATCATTCATATTCAGCATCATTGTAAATCCGAAATTTCCACCGCCACAAAATGAAGGTGATTTTTAAGCAACTCTTCCAATGTGGTCTTAACTAGGTGAATGCAGTATGAAGTGCACTATGAAAAATCCAAGATAGCATCCACTACCAAAAAATATAGTAGGGTTTTTTGGGTTCTTTTGGGTGTGGATTAAAACACTGGATTCCACAAAAAGAAATACACCAATTTATTTTACTCGACTAGATAGAACATTTATGTACACCACTATTTATGTCTAACTAATTCTTATGTCGCTCCACTGACTGGACACTCCACTCTGCTCTACTCTGGTGTAATCTGTACTCTGCTTCCATCTTCCGGCCGCCGAGTTATATATAGTCCCCATTGCTGCTTCGAGAAACATCTGGTGAATATTGGAGATCCCTTCGGGTCGATCTAGAAGGCCATCCACTGTCACGGTCTTCACAGACGCCGCCAAGCGGCTTGAGCGGTCGTGGTTCGCGTAAAAGCAGAGATCGGTCATGAAGCTCTGGCGAGTAGGAGACTCGCCCAACAGATGGCGCCAACAGTACTCTTCGTCACAATATATTACATATTTTTTCATCCCCTTAGTATGGTTATCAATTATAACATAGTACACTTTTGCAAACAATATCTAATTTTAAGTGCAACGGCTTTATAATAAAGAACAATGTAACTGCACTTTCCTCGTAAATCAAAGGACTTTTTTGTTCTGAAACCAGAGGGTTGTCGTTGTGGTCTTTTGAATACCTACTTATCATCTTATCTGATTTTCATTCTGATAAATTGTTGATGTTGATCTCTTAATTTCATTATCACTATATGTGTAGTATGTTGACTAGTAGAAAAATTCGATATTTTACAAATCGATTGATATTGAAAAAGAAAAAATCGCCGGCAAAAACGGTCAAAAATGGCCTAGTAAGCAGGCTATGCCTTCTCACCACTATAACTACTATTAGCTTTATATCACTGCTACAGATTTATTTTATTTAAAATCCATAGTTTTTTTTTCACGTACTTCCGCAACAGAATTTCATGGCACAAAATGAGAAAACGTAAAGTTACTGTTTAAAAGCGAATGTTAATGCATTTCTCAACGTTAAAGTTTTGTTTTTCCTATTCAGTACCCATAAAAAATTATGTTAGCAAACCTTATACTAGGACTGGACACCCACAGAAGCCAATAATATATAAATTACCTCAAAATTTATCGATAAAAAGATACTTTTACTCAGCTTAAGTTTCTTGCAATGAACAAAAAACACCATTTTCTTCAATTATCTTAAACTCTAGGATTGTATGGAAACACACGCGCTTTTAAGTTTTCGGAGAAAAATACGAATTTAATGTGACTGGCGGATCAAGCCTGATGAACTTGTATGCAGTTCCATCCAACTAGTCTAATGATATTAGTATTAGACGAAAATACCCCTGGTTTGCGAAATAATTATAAAGTCTGGTTTTATCGATGCAAGTTGATCAAGGAAGTATTGAAAACATGAACGCATAAAATGGGTACACCAATTTTTGTGGGAAAACTTTTTATTCGACAACAAAGAATCAGAAAACATGTTTTTTGGGATTCAATCGGAAGTGTTGGAGGGACGAAAAAACTCTTCATATAAGATTTTCAGTTATTCATGAAACCTGCAGAATGAGAGTATGTACTCAGAAAAAGATTCGACTAATAGCAAAAAGTTATGGCCGAAAACCGAGGCAAACTGCAGGTTTTGGCACTTGTTGGTAAAGCGACGATGGTTTCTCGCAGATATTTGAAATTTTCCAAGTTCCTAGGATTCGTACTTCTAAATAACCACAATAAAATTGGAGTAGATTGGTCAAGTAGTTTTTGAGAATATCCAATTGTTTATCCCAAAATGTCTGTTTTCCGGCCATCACTACTAGTTTATTGAGCAATATACAAGGTTAGTTCAAAGGGAATTTTATAGCAAAATACATTAGTTTACCTTGCCGATACGAATCGCAAATCATTCCGGAATGCAAATGTTATTTTTATGCAAAAAAGGATGGGCTACCTTTTTACTTCTACACAAATTCAAACATTTCGTATTTGTGAGTAATTCGCAGCAAAAGATGATAGATACATCCGCTTTCTTTTAAAATGTGTACAGTAACGTATGTTTTTCGAATATCGTAGCGCATTTGTTCAATTACTCACAAATACGAAATGTTTGAGTAATGTTTAGAAGAAAAAAACGTAACATTTGTTTTTCGCATAAAAATAACATTTATCTCTCGGAATGGTGTGTGATTCAGATCGGCAAGAGAAACACGTGAATTTGCTATCAAATGATCTTTGAATGAACCCTGTATATTGCTCAATAAACTAGCCGGAAAACAGGTGTTTTGGGATAAACAATTAGAGATTTTCGAAAAACTTCTTCACCAATATATTCCAATTTTGTTGTTGTTATTTAGAAATATGAATCCTACGGATTTGAAGAATTTCAAGGAGCGGCGTGAAATTATCGTCGCATTACCAACAAGTGCCTGATTTCGTTGGCTCTGACCCTATATACACAATAATGACATTAAAACACCTGAAATGATTTACCAAATCAAACAAAGATTCAGATTCCAGGCGACAGAATCCAAATCCCTTTAATTTACCATGTGTTAATTTTAATTCAGAAGATAAAGTTTCATTTAGGGATCACGAAGGACGTAGCTTCAGTCTGTACGGCGCGTTGTGCGGGTCGCTGGATCAACTTTATCTTAATTTAGCAAGCGAAAGCAACCCTTCGAAGAAATGAATACGTATGTGGAAATGGTCTAATCGTTTGCCCTGCAAAACTGCGCCGCACGTACTAATTATCTCACAAACTGAACGCAAATAATTTGTGCGCACGTATAGTAGATGGAAAATTCACAAAAGTCAGTGACCTGATGGGCTCATTTGTTACCCAGTTCATATTTCCATGTTCCATATTCGTCAAGCACTATTTATGTATATTGATAAAACTGTCAAGTAGCTGTAAACGCCGTCGAAGTAGCTATTATAACCCGTCGGCCACAATCCGCCCCTATATCTACCTATCTAAACTTATGTTAGTTCCATACTTTCACAAGTATAACCCCCTATGAGCAAAAGTTTTTGAATTTTTCCTCCAATGGTATGACTTTAAACTTGAAAGTTTCATAGCGCAAAATTTCCATTTTTGTCACGTTTCTTACAAGTGAACAGAAATATGAACACGGTAATTTGGACGCGAATTTCAAGTATGGACATCATGGGGAAAATAGGCTATTTGGGGCCTCCCCATTCGTTATCTAGTACGCACCTGATTTACCCGGAAAGCTCGAAAAACTGATCAGTTACATCATTGAACCTATATCCCGCATCTAAACTTTCTCCGACTGTCCAGTAGTACGTGCTTTTGAACTTTGAAGTTTCACAATACAGACACGCCAGCAGCCTGCTGGATCTCTTTCTCACCACGCATCATGTCCCTTACAACACTGCTATCCTGTCTTCCCTGGGTAACTCAGACCACGGTTTTGTGGAAGTTAGGTTTTGGTCAAAACCCGCTGTGACAGCGGAACCTCGCCCATGCCGCAAAATTTGGCATTACGGATATGCCGAATGAGAGGGGCTCTGAGACTTCTTCTTCACTTTCCCTTGGAGGGACGTTTGTTTCGCTGACGCGGATGCGTCGGCTGTGTGTCCATCGATAACCGGAATTATTCACGTTGGGATGGAGGAGTACATCCCTCATACAGTGAATGTGCCTAGGCCAGGGTCCAATGGCTGGTTCATCAAATCGTGCGACAATGCTCGTCATCAGAAGATCAAGGCACACAGAACCTTCATTCAAAACCTCACGGGTTATCCTCTTCATTCAAAAACGTCAACACGGGTGTTCCCCAGGGATCGTTCTTGGCTCCGACACAGATCCCCTTGCATATCAACGATCTCCTTCCCTCTACGATAAACCCAATCCACAGCTTTGCTGATGACAGCACTCTACATGTAGGAATTCAGATCGACAAGTTGTTCTATACCGGTCTGCTGGGGAAAAGCTAGGCTATTTGGTTAGGACTAAGAAATACTTTTCGCAGCATGACCTCCTCACTCTATACAAGGCCCAGATAAGACCTAGCCTAGAGCCACTGCTCACACGCTTGGAGTGCCACCGCCCCGACTACATCATTTATGCTCGATGCTGTCCAGAGGAGGGCTGTCCGACTGATCGATGACTCTTCTCTAACAGACGGTCTCAAGACTCTTTCGCACCGGCGGGCCGACGGTGATCTAGCTCTCTTCTGCCGCTACACCTTCTGTCTTTCCACCTCAGCGCTCTCCTCCATTTTGGCACTGCGCGATGTGCCTGCCAGACAGACCCGCCTGACTTCGGCCTCCCATCCTAACCGGGTCAAGCTTCGTACATACAGAACTGTGGAACAATCTACAACCTTAGGCAGATCAAAAATGGAATTAACAAAATTTCTTTGAGATCCTCATAGCAGCTGCGGTATCCTGGCATTTAGGCTTCTGCTTCGGTGTAAAAAAACACAAAATTTTCATTCCGAATGTGACCAAACATTAGAAAATAGGGCTTTTGAACAAGGGCGGACTTTATTGGGGTAATTACAGACGCCGATTTTGAATATAGGAACATCAAGAAATCAAATGAATCATAGATGCAGCCAATCTACCCCAAGAAACAATAAGCTTTCCCCGTATAGTAGATTCCCGCAGCAAATGGCATATTTACGATAGTGGCGTATGTACAAACACTGGAGTATTTTTATCGTCGATTTAATCTAGCGGTGGTAATCAGTGCGTCCAGGGCAATCCATTAAAGAAAATAGTTCACCACATCGTGCAAGAAGCAACCTAGTTCTTTTTTGTTTTCGGAATTGCGGATATCACGCGAACAGTAAGCTACTAGTGACCACACAACATACACAAATGGTTTCCTCCGTATCAGATTAGTTTCAGAATCGGGCTAGCGTGAGAAATCAACAAAAACGATAAAAATTCAAATACATGCGAAGTGATCTCATTTCAAAAATAGGAAACCCCGTAAGCTTAACACAAACTGGCTGTCAACTGTTGAGAATAAATCGATATACAGTAAAAGATCTTTAATTTCTTCTCAAGGTCAAAAGAATATGAAACAATCTTTTCTTTGAAAACAAGCAGCCATGGAGGCTACGTCACTGAAGTTAGCTTCAGATTCAGATTCGAATATGATGAAACTTTTACACAAATTATTCTAGATAATATCCCAAAGTTCGAGATTACCAGTGGTAGAGTGAACGGGAAAACGAGAACAGGCCCCAGTGTGCCATCTTAATAGGGAAAAATACCAAAAATGATTTCTTAGGGTTTGTGTCGGGATTACATATAAAGCTAAAAAAATCTCAGAACCCAAACAGACTCATATATGTTGTAGAGACCTCAAAGGAGTATATCTTTATGGCATAGCTTTGTGAAATATCAGGGGACTACAGGGTGATTCTGCGCGTACTAGGCTTCACTGCTTAAAACAGAAAAACATCGCAGAACCCAAACGAGGAATTGTGCCACCAACAGACTCATATATGTTATAGATACCTCAAAGGAGTACATCTTTATATCATAGCTTTGCGAAAAATCAGGGGACTACAGGGTGATTCTGCGCATGCAATGGTTAACCCCTTGAAACAGAAAAAAATCGCAGAACCCAAACGAAGAACTGTGCCATCAACAAACTCATATATGTTGTAGAGACCTCATGGGAGTACATCTTTATGGCATAGCTTGGCCAAAAATCAGGGGACTTCAGGGTGAATCTGAGCATACAAAGGTTGATTCCTCAAAACAGAAAAAAAACGCAGAACCCAAACGAAGAATTGTCCTATCAACAGACTCATACATTTTGTCGACACCTCACAGCAG
This sequence comes from Acanthoscelides obtectus, assembly GCA_963669975.1. Classification (NCBI taxonomy): domain Eukaryota; kingdom Metazoa; phylum Arthropoda; class Insecta; order Coleoptera; family Chrysomelidae; genus Acanthoscelides; species Acanthoscelides obtectus. Next base: position 80,924,070 of record CAVLJG010000008.1, on the reverse strand, counting down.
TACATCTTAATGGCATAGCTTTGCCAGAAATCAGGGGACTACAGGATGAATCTGGACATACAAAGGTTGATTCCTCAAAACATAAAAAAATCTCAGAACCCAAACGAAGAATTGTGCCACCAACAGACTCATATATGTTGTAGGGACCTCATAGGAGCACATCTTTATGGCATGGCTTTGCGAAAAATCAGGGGACTACAGGGTGAATCTGGGCATACAAGGGTTGATTCCTCAACACAGAAAAATATCGCGTAACCCAAACGAAGACTTGTGCCACCGACAAACTCGTACATGTTGTAGAAACCCTATAGGAGTACAGCTGTATGGTCTAGCTTTGCGAAAATCGGGGGACTACAGGGTGATTCTGCGCGTACAAGGCAACACTTCTTAAAACAGAAAAAAAAACATTCGCTTGGAATCTGCCGGCCGGCACGTGTTGGATAATGTGGAGGTTATTAGGAAAAAAGGGATTTTTCAATAGTTGATAGTTTTTCAAGATCTTCCAAATTAATCAGTATTTAAAAGAATTTTTTTAAATAAAAAAACATAGCTATGATATATTTTTTTTTTTCGTAAAATGAATGCATTTGGCCACCCATATCCTTATTATTATCTATTGTTACTCTAATGTAGTAATCTATAAGTGCATAATAAGAATGGGTATTCCATATTCACCGAACTTCTTCTATACAGGGGACTTCGAAGTTGAGTCATTTATTTTAACAGTGAGTAGATCTGATCAAAAGAAATGTTTTTTTTCCTTTACCATTTTCCTGGTAAAATTAAAGTAACAAAGTTATAGCCCTTTGGAAGTTTGAGTACCGCCCTGTCTCAATAATGATATTATGTTCTCGTGTTTGGCAACAACAGATATAATCCGCCTTATCCGTTCATCGCATCGGAAACAAAAAAGCGAAAGAATTTGGAACGATCTTTTTACAATTATTTTCTTCAGTTGTATACAGTCAGTATCAGTCGGTAGTCGGTAACGCGTAAGTGAATAATCGTGTCTGTTGCGAGGCTCAAATCAAAAATGGCACATGTTTACGAAAATGCTGAACTTGTGGACATGGTTCTTATTTACGGGGAGTCTTTACAAAATGCTGCCGCGGCATCACGGATCTATGGAAGACCACACGATCAAATAGAACTAGAAGAACAAATTTTAGAATTAGTAAGTGATGATCCAACAGTAAGCACCCGACAAATTTCAACTCAATTGGCGATTAGTCAGTATAAAACTTGGAAAACTCTACGTGAAAATCAGTTCTATCCGTTTCACATACAAAAAGTGCAGGCCTTACAACCGGAAGATCATGAACAAAGGGTTGACTTTTGCAATTGGCTTTTAAATAAACATCAAAATGATGACAATTTTTTAAATCAAATTTTAGTGAGTGATGAAGCCCTCTTTACTAGAAACGGAATTATTAATTCACGTAATTCTCACGTTTGGGCTATTGAAAATCCCCATGAAATAAGGGAAACCAATTTTCAACAGCGATTTGAACCAATCAACCTGTGGGCGGGAATTGTTAATGGAATTTTAGTGGGGCCTTTTGAATTACCAAATCGCTTAACTGGTGAAAATTATTTTGATTTCTTGCAACACAATTTGCCTGGTTTACTGAAAGATGTGCCTTTAAATATTAGACAAAACATGTGGTTTTTACAAGATGGGGCACCACCCCATTATGCAAGAAATGTGCGTGAATTTTTAAATAGACAATTTAATAATCGTTGGATCGGCCGTGGCGGTTTTGTACCTTGGCCGCCAAGGTCTCCGGACTTAAATCCTTTAGACTTTTGTTTGTGGGGTTGGCTAAAAACTCTAGTGTATAAAACACCGGTTAATACACGCGAAGAATTACGTGCTCGAATTGAGGAAATGAGTACAGTGATCAGAAATCAACCAGTGATTTTATTGCGTGCTTGTAAAGAGACATGGCTAAGACGCGCCCAGCTGTGCGTCGAGCAAAACGGAAATCATTTCGAACAGTTTTTGTGACATGCTTTTGGGCGCACAGGTCCGCACTGAAATACTTGTCGGGAGGATACTTTATAAAACAAGGTAACATTTTTTTTTTAATTTTTTTTTATTTTTACACACATATTTTGGTTTATCTTCCTTCTACAATCATTATCTGAAAATTAATGACTCAACTTCAAAGTCACCCTGTATATACATATATATATATATATATACTCGTATATATATACACAATGTGTTTGGTCACGACATACCGATATTTAAGGGGGGTATTTTTCAGCTATTTTTATCGACAAATCCACCCCCTTACAATGTCCTACCTCAGCCCCCTTGAAATGGCAGCCATTTTTATTTTTACGTTACGATTACGCTAGTACGTGTATCAAACATTGTAATAACTGAGAATATTAGAGTCACAGAATGATAAATTTGGTATCATTTGAACGATAACATGTTGTTCTAGCGATTATTGGAAAACTTGTATTGATACTAACCGTCAAACATTCTTAAAAACAGGAAAAAAATATGCCTGAAAATTGATTATTTTGTGCATTTCTGCATACCTTTAAAAAACTAGTTTGTGACGTTGTACTTTTTTGTGCTAAATCTACAGCTATGTTATCTACAAAATGACACCAAATTTTTTCTACGTTAAGTAATAAATACTATCTAACATGAGTCAAAGTATACATAAACAAGTCAAATCAAAGATTCTTATAAATAGTTTGGACATGTTTAATGTTACAGAAGCTGTTCAAAATGCCCTCATTATTCGATATGCACATTGTAGTTCTTAAAACAATGTGTCGTGTTGAGCAGCGGGTCATATCCGTGTCAGTTCTAATTTAGTTCGCAGCGGTGTGGATCTTTTCCACGAGCTCTTCCCGTGTCGTCGACACATGGCAGTAGACTTTTTGCTTCATTGTGTCCCAAAAAAAATAATCTAGGGGCGTTAAATCGGGTGATCCGGGTGGCCAAGCGTCTGTGCCTCCAATGTTGCCTATCCAAATGTTGCGGCGGTTGATAAGTGGCGTAGATCTGAAAACTCGATACTCAAGAAATCCAAAAATCCCTGGCCATCTAACCTTGGAGGTAGCTCAACTGGGCCGGCTGAAACTGCGTCGATCACTCGGGCCCACGTGTTTACATCAAATTCCTGTTGGAAGGTGCTCAGTCGAACTGCGTGAGCGGTTTCCCAAGACCACAAGTGGTCGTTTCTATGGTTTATGATCCCCTGCCTCGTAAATTTTGCTTCGTCCGTCCATAGAATTTTTTGTGACATTGAACTATTTATAAGAAACTTTGATTTGTCATTTTTATGTATACCTTGATTCATGTTAGATAGCATTTATTACTTAACGTAGAAGACTTAGGATAACAAATTTGGTGTCATTTTATAGAAAACATAGTTAGCTGTAGAATTAGCACAAAAAAGTACAACTTCACAAACTAGTTTTTGAATGGTGTGCGGAAATGCACAAAATAATCAATTTTATTGCATATTTTTTGTCTGTTTTTAAGCATGTTTGACGGTTAGTATCAATATAAGTTTTTCAACAATCGCTAGAACAACATGCTATTGTTCAATTGACACCAAATTTATCGTTATGTGACACGTATGTACTCAGTTATTACAATTTTCATACATGCACTAGCGTAATCGTAACGTAAAAATAAAAATGGATGCCATTTCAAGAGAGGTGTGGTAGGACATTATAGGGGGGTGGATTTGTCGATAAGATAGCTGAAAAATACCCCCCTTAAATATCGGTATGTCATGACCAAACACATTGTATATATAGTATTCTTAGTTAATTACCTTAACTGATAGGAGAAAATATCCTTAAATTTCTTTGGGTTGAAGGCAAAATTTTGCATCAGTATACTCTTACAACTTGAACTCGAGCTTTCGATGGTCTATGCCATCATCGTCCGGAGTAAGTCGGCGAGATTGTTGGTGAAATTGTTCTTAAACAACAGTGAAAGAGAACACATAGTCGACGAACAAAACACTGGACCAGTGAGGTTCGATTAGGAATAAAAATGTTTGTGTTATGGCGGAATAAATCGCTCTGTAGAGGACGTTATATTTTCCAAGTAAGAAGTGTATATATATATATATATATATATATATATATATATATATATATATAGAGGAAGTTCGGTGAATATGGAATAGTCCGGGTAATATGGGATTGCGTTTATTTCAATAATCTACTAGCTCTATCTCGATTACGATTCGCCTATTGAACACGTGCCGCCACCTGTTGTTACCCGCGCATACTCGGTCAATCACATCTCCGTCGACGAGCGGCCATTAGCAAAAGTTTGTTCGGCGAGCTTGCGAAGTTTCGGTAACGCTGCAAATTTGTTCCCATAGTTTTGAAGCTTTACGAGGAAATTTATTTTGGCGATCAGGTACGTACACTATAGACACCAGTGCATGCACTAGCTATTATGAATATTTAGAAATGTAATTAATATCACCTCAGTATACGAACACATAACCTCTATGTGATGAGGGTAATATGGAATATCCAATATTAGCCGATATTCCTTATTACCCGAGATTCAGAAGTACTTACAGTGTCAATTTTTTTACAGACTTATAACGGCACCTCAAAAGCTTCTTAAAGCTAAAAGACAAACTTGGAATGTCGATAGTATACGCAATGCAATAGATGCAGTAAGAACAAAAAGGATGGGTTATTTAGCGGATTCCAAGAATTTTGGCGGTCCTCGGAGCATACTATTTCGCTGTTATAATGAAGGTGGTGATTTTATTAACAAAACTTCACTTGGAAGAAAACCAGTTTTACGACCAGCTCTAAAAAAGAAATGGTAACTTATCTTCTAAAAATGGAGCGGAAATATTTCGGGACGTACGTAGAATGGCTTTTCAGCTGGCCACACGTAATAATTTAAAGCATACGTTTTCTCTTCTGAATGAACTCGCGGGCAAGGATTGGCTTTGTGCCTTTCTAGAACGACATAAAGACACCCTCAGCGTAAGAAAGCCAACAGGAACTTCAGTGGCAAGAGCAGTCGGCTTTAATAGGGAAAATGTCACTCAATTCTTTGACTTGTTAGAAAGCCTCATGGAAGAAAATAATTTCACGCCTAATCGTATCTATAACGTCGATGAGACAGGCTTATGCATAGTACAAAGTAGATGTCCGGAGGTTAACGCAATGCGAGGAAAGCGGCAAGTTGGCGCAATTACCTCAGCAGAAAGGGGGTTCCTTGTTACAGTTGTTCTCTGCATGAGCGCAAGTGGGACTTTCGTCCCCCCTATGATCATTTTTCCTAGAAAGAAATCTAGCGAGTAACTTTAAAAAGGAGCTCCACCAGGGTCCCTCTTTGCCTTTCATCCATCTGGGTGGATCCAAACGGGCTTGTTCACCCAATGGTTCGACCATTTCTTAGAGCACACCAAACCCACTCAAGAAAGTCCTATACTGCTGTTATTAGATGGGCATCATACTCATACCAGAAATTTGGATGTCATTCTAAAAGCTAAGGAACATTTTGTGCCGATTATTTGATTGCCTCCTCAAACGACGCACAAAACGCAACCGCTGGGTAAGACAGTAATGGGAGCTCTGAAAACTCATTACAGTGAAGAAGTTAGAGTACTTATGAGAACGACTAACAGAGCGATAACTCATTTCGACGTGTGTGAATTATTCGGGCATGCGTATTTAAAAATCCAGACAGGAGAGAGAGCAGTGAAAGGCTTCAGTGCTACTGGAATTTATCCAGTTAGGCGAAATATATTTTCGAACAAGACTTTTTAGCAGAAAGTCAGCTTCAAAACGAAGCAAGAATGGAATCAGTCGGGGATCTAAATATCACAGTCCTTTCCTCAAATATTATTCCATTACCACAGCTTAAAAAGAAAGAAGGAACACGTGGCAGACAATGTGGCAAGGCGGTGATACTTACATCGACACCAAATAAGAACGAATTAGAGCAAAGTATTTCAGTTGCTTCAAAGCAGAAAGAAAAGGTTGTGAGAAGGATCGATGATGACACTCCAGGACCCAGTACGAAAATGCTGAACTTGTGGACATGATTCTTATTTACGGGGGGGGTCTTTACTAAATGCTGCCGCGGCATCACGGATTTATGCGGATCCGTTTCCCAATCGAGTGCAACCAACCCCTCGTGCCTTTGTTAATGTAGTACAAAGGGCTCGTGAATCAGGTGACTTAAGACCTCACAGGGGATGGCATGCCGGTGCTCCAAGACCTGTATTTATACAGGGTGGCGCATCGAAAACGAAACAGACGCATTTACTGGCTGCTCAGTTTTTTTTTAAAACGCTCAGACCCGACGATTTTGTTTTCGAGGGGGACACAAGTTTGGCAAGAAATCACGTTAGCACGTGCAGCCCCATAAGCGGGGGTGACACCACCCCCAAAAACTTAAATAGAAAGGGGGGTCGAGTGATACCTTATTTTAAAGGTCTTTCAATTCTCTTTATAATAATATAAAATTAATGTACTTCAGTTCAGTAGTTTTGAAGATTTATTGATTTAAAGCTTAAATAAAACTAATACATCATCATTAGTGGAGATTAATACATTTGGCAGCAAAGTAATTTAAAAATGAAGAATGAACTGACCCGTTAGGCAAGTAAATGTTGAAACTGCCTACCATGACTCTCCATGCAATAATAAACATTTTGCTCAAAACGTTGCCGCACATTTTGCAATATTTGAGGAGTAATTTGAAGGACTTCTAATGATGTTGGCTGAATAGCATAGGTTTTGCTTTTTAAATGACCCCACATAAAGAAATCCAAAGGTGATAAATCTGGCGATCTTGGGGGCCATTCAATGGCACCTCTTCTACCAATCCATCGATCTGGAAACGTCTGATCTAAATATTGTCGAACACGTAATGTGGTGGGGCACCATCCTGTTGGAACATCAACCTATTCGCAATGGACCGCCGATCATTCTGATTTTCAATTATGGCTGTTAATGCAGGCTCTATGCCATCTTCCAGTAATTCCAAATACATTTCACCGGTCAAATTTCCTGGTAAGAAAAAAGGACCAACTAAATCATTGATTCCCAAAGTGGTCTATATCGACCCCTAGGGGTCCATGAAATGAATATGGGGGTCCACGATAGTGGATCTCAACACATACACTGATAGTACATATTTACTTACATCATACTATCTTATAATATCAAAACATATACATATTTATAAAAGTACCTATGAAGTAAAAAATTTATTATATATGTTTATAAAATTATGTAAGTTGTAGGATGTTGGTATTCGCTTTGTGGTCGCAATACATTTTGAATTTGTAAAAACCTGAGAGTCGCAGTCTCAGAGCTTCGCTACCTTGCACTGACTTGTTCAATTCGTCACTCTATAAATACGAATGTAGTTTAAATACGTTTATTCTTTTCCTGAATCTTGAAAAGGAAAGTGCTAAGAAAATATTTTAAAAAATATAAACAGATAGTATATCACACAAATTATAGTGTGTCAGTGTTATTTTGTTTGAGAGTGCTGGAGAAAAGTAAGTACATTATTTTTTATTAAATTTTAGTTTTGTACTCGTAGTTAGCAAAGATAGATAAATTACGCCAATCATGACTTTAGTTATTAGTAGTTAAATATTCAATCATGCAAAATTACACGAGTACTCCTCAATAGTTTCTTTTTGAAAGTTTTAGCAATCGGTAATAATATTACAGTGCAATCTCCGTAATTCGGCTAATTGTTGCAAGAAGATGTTCGAATTATGGAATGTTTTCGGAAAAATCAAAAAATATTTTTAATATACAGCTGCTGGATTTTCTGTCTTATTTAAATAATTTAATTTTGCCCACAGATGACTGATGCCATGTCCGAATCTAAAAAGAAATGTAGACAGTACAGTGTAGATTATTTGAAATTTGGCTTCATTCCATCATTGCCGGACAAACAATCGCCTATGTGCCTTTTATGCAACAAAGTTTTGGGCAATGACGCTATGAAACCATCTAAACTGCAAGATCATCTGAGAAGATGCCACCCTGATAAAACAGAGAAGGATTTGAAATACTTTCAAACACTCAAAAATAAATTTCAGAAGAGACCTACACTGGACAGAATGTTCGCTTCGACGTCACAAAGAAATGATGATGGTTTGGGGGGGTCTTACAATATCTCGTTACTTATAGCAAAATCCGGAAAACCGCATACTATCGGAGAGAAGTTAATTTTGCCAGCCGTTGAAGATGTTTTAAAAACTGTTTTACACAAACCTGCATCTGATATCATTAAAAGAATTCCCTTAAGCAACAATACTGAAAGACGTACTGATGAAATGAGTTCTGATATTGAAAGCTTATTATGTAATTATTTGCAATCGACCCATTTCTCTATACAACTGGACGAGTCAACTTTACCTGATAGTGCAGCATTATCATTGGCATATGTTCGTTTTATTATGAATCAAGAAATCTATGAAGAACTGCTCTTCGCAAGAACTTTGATAACCGACACTAAAGGTGAATCAATATTTCATGTTTTGAAGGATTACTTCATTGAAAAAGCAATTCCTTTATCAAATATAATATCAGTAGCTACAGATGGAGCACCTGCCATGGTTGGACGTTATCATGGATTTATAAGCTATTTAAAACAAAATGTGTCAGGGGTGTTAGCCATACATTGCGTCATCGACAAAATTTAGTTGCTAAAAATTTGAGTGTTAGATTGCATGAATCACTTCATTTAGTCATTGATGCAGTAAACCGAATCCGAAGCAACGCGTTGAATACGCGGTTATTTGCGCAGTTGTGTGAAGAAAATGATGAACACTTTCATCAATTACTCCTTCACACTTAAGTACGCTAGCTGTCGAAAGGCTTGTGTTTGACAAGATTTTTTGCACTTTTTGAGACTATTTTAGAATTTCTGGATACTAAAGATAAAACTTTAAAAGAAAATTTAATGAAGAGGAAAACAGACATCGCTTATTTAACAGATTTGCTTACAAAATTTAATATGGTTAATTTGCAATTACAAGGCGACAGTTTAAATTTGATCAAAACAAAGTCCATCTTATCAGCGTTTCCTGCCAGAGTTAAACTAATGAAGCAAAATATTGGACGGGGCGAATTTTCTCAGTTCCCCAATTTGTCACAGACAAGCTGCCAGGAAGACGACGTTTCAACTTACGTTCAACATTTAAATGCCCTCTATTCAGATTTTGAATCTAGGTTTGAGGATATTTTGACTATGGTAATACCACCGTGGATAATTAATCCATATGGTGACATAGAAGAAACGAATGTCATAATACAAGAGGAACTGACTGAACTAAGAACAAGCGAAGAACTTAAGGTTCAGTTTAAAAACGGATATCAGCAATTCTGGCTGCAAAACAACATACCCGTTACTTATCCCGTATTATGGAATATAGCGAGGAAATTTTTAATTTCCTTTCCATCGTCATACCTAGTGGAAAGGGGGTTCAGCGCTGTTACCAATCTCCTAACGAAAAAAAGAAACATCATTAGCCGAGGAGATTTAAGATTAACCCTTACAAAATTGACGCCAAATGTTGATAAGTTATTATTAAAGCATCAGGTTCATCCGTCTCACTAAAAATATTGACTTATTGCTTATGTTATTATATTTATAGTTTATTTTATGTTTATTGGTGTCTGACCAATAAATGCCCGCATTGGGAATAAGTGCCCGCATTGATTTTTTTAAAGAACCCCCTTTATAGAAAATACTTTTTTTTAAATTATTCTGAAAATTCAAGGATAGGTACACACAAAAATTCGTTAATTTTTTGCCTATTTTTAGATAACTTAAACGTATAAGAAGCGGAATTTAATCAAACTATCAGTGAAATTATTGTAGAACATACATTTATGTTATAATTAATAAACGAACTCGCTTATTGTACTATTTTAAGTAAAACACTTTTTTTATTATTTTTCAATTTTTTTTATTTTATCCCTCTTATTTTTTTTTCAATGCGGGCACTTATTCCCAATGCGGGCACTTATTGGTCAGACAACTGTTTATTTAATGTTACGTATATTTTACATAACAGATACAAAATTTTATTTTGAGTAGTTTTAATTTAAATTCAATTAATAAATGTATAAATTAACATGTGTTTTTACTTACACTAAACTTCACTACAGTTAGAAATTTACAGGAAATCAACATCAGGTAAGTAGGGGGTCTACCCAACACGGAAAAACATGGCAAGGGGTCTACGACACAAAAAAGTTTGGGGAACTCTGAACTAAATGATAGCCAAAAATACCAGCCCAAACATTTAATTTTTGTGGCTGCTGTGTATGAACCTCATGATAAATTCTGGGATTAGAATCGGACACCAATATCGGCAGTTATGACGATTTACTACGCCATTTAAGAAAAAGGAACATTCGTCGGAAAAGCAAGTGTTGAATAGAAAATGTTCATCGTTTATAATTCGTCATTAAGTTCTTGTACCAGGTGAATTTTATACGGATGAAAATTATGGGCCTTTAGAATCCGTTGGACAGTACGTTTACTAACACCACACACAGCCTCCAATTTGCGGGTACTTAACGTAGGATCTACATAAACTAAAACCTCCACTTCTATTGCTTCGTTCCTTATGGGATTTTCAATGTTGCGTTTTTTTATTGGCGACTGACCCAGTTTTCCAAAATTTAGCTACAAGTTCTAGAACATATTTTCGATGCACGTTACTGTTGTCATGTCGCTCATAAAATATTTCAGCTGTTCTATTAGCGCACTGATTATTTCAGGAAAATATTTCGATAATTCCAACTCTTTCTGCTGTGGAATATACCATGGTTAATTTATGTAATAAAGCATTACAAGTTATTTTAGCAACAAAGTTTGGTCGAATCAATCGCAAAGTATCTACTAAACTCCTATTTAAAATAAGTACGAGATATGTCCTTGTCTTTCTTCAAGAAATAACTTTTTTGCCACAAAAGACGCTCCAAAGCTATTTTCAACAACAAAATGGGCGTAGTGAAGAAAAGCATTTACCTATTAAGTAAAATCTTTTAGTCAAAATTCTTCTGAAAGTAGTACAAACTAATCTGATGTACCTATTAAAGTCTACTTTAAGCTTTAAATCAATAAATCTTCAAAACTACTGAACTGAAGCTCATGTATTTTACATCATTATAAAGGGAATTGAAAGACCTTTAAAATAAGGTATCACTCGAACCCCCTTTCCATTTAAGATTTTAGGGTTGGTGTCAACCCCGCCCAGGGGGCTGCACGTGTTAACATGATTTTTTTGCGAAACTTAGGTCCCCTCGAAAACAAAATCGACGGGTCTGAGCGTTTTTCCAAAAAAAAACTTAGCTGTCAGTAAATGCGTCTGTTTCGTTTTCGATGCGCCACCCTGTATGTATATATATATATACAATATTTGTAAATAACTTTTTTAATTACCTTTTATAGTGATGGAGATATTAACCAATTACCTACTGAAAACTCACCATGCATGCCTAATTTGTTGCAAACGTTACGTCGCTGAACAGCTTGAGCAATTTTCATTTTTTTATGTTAATCACTACAATATATACATATACATATACATATTTGGATGCTATATCATATTTACTTTTATGCCCTTTTCAGTAACAAATAAACGATTTTTTGCAATAACCAATTAACCAATGCAATGAACCAGATATATCTATTATTTCTCGTTTTGAAGGTTTATTCATTCCCTACAATTCTTCTATAGATTTGTAACTTTGAAGTTTGATAGAAAAGTTACCTTGAATTTTTCACTTCGAGATGATTGAATTAATTTTAAAGAATATATAATTCCTCTATAAAATCCTTCTATACAATTTCAACTACTGCAAGGTTCACTTTTGGCTACTCGATACTGATCAAATAAGTATTGTGACGTTTCTAGATAACATATTGCAACAGCAGTTTCCCGATTTTCATACTCAAATTCCACCCCACACATTTTCGAATTGCACACATCTTGTCGTCTTAAATTATATCAACAAACATGTTTTGAATTCTGTATTCTCTAAAGAAATGTTTGATTGTGTCCAAGATCATCAAAACAAAAAAAAAGATGAAGTTTGGGGGAGTTATAGATTTTTTAGTGGTAATACGGGTATTAAGCAGACCTTTCAAAATTTCTTCAAAATCCAGTGATACTTTACGTTACAGAGGGACCAATGATTAATCCGTTTTTCGTAAGAATATTCTATCGCAGCCAGACCTATAAGCAAAAACTAAATATTTTTCTGGCTAATCGACGGCCAAGGATTACCTGACAGGCGCCACAAAAGATTTACCTACTGTGTTATATCTGAAGAACGTTGTTTTATTTGAAGTTTTTTCGTGATTGAAGTACTTTCCTACCATATTAACTTTGCTGAAAAAATGCGCTCCTTGTATGAACTTTGAGAGAGATGTACGCCCAAAAATTTGAAATAAGTCAAAAAGTAATCCTAGCAGTTTTTCAGATCCATATGGATTTTCATAGCATCGTGGAAAACGATATGAATGGTTAAGATGTTGAAATCCAAACAGAAAGAAAAATATCAAGCATAATAAAGTAGATGATATTTGTAGAACTTCCACCAAACATTTTTTGAAGCTGGGTACGCCCTTGTTATTATGCGTATATCAAACAGTTGGTATCAAGATAATGTTATTTCCTCTCTCTAATCTGCCTCGTACTTGTTCTGGAGAATGTTGAACATTGTATGAGAATCAGATTCAGCCTAGTCCTAGAAGGGATAAGATGAGAAATAATGACAACAGATCGATGTAAAATGCGTTTATACCATAAAAATGAACACCAAATAAAAGATATAATCATAAAAAATGAGATAAAGAAGTATATTCTGGAACCGCTTAAAAGGACTTCTTATCTCATCTGGATACAACAGAATAGAGTGGATATATTTCTCAACCGCATATGTATAGCACACAGTTTGAACAGTTTCTGGCAGGTGATGAGACGCGCTAACAAAAAAAATATTTTTGAAAATATTTAGTATTAGACTGATATTGCTCTGCATCCTAAAAAGTTCCTATTAAGTATTACCTAGCCTAGACAGTCATTTATAAAAAAACTTATTTTAATGTACTTCGACCCATATCATTGTTCATGGTTTCTAGATATCTGTTTCGATAAAGATCAACCCAGGGTATAAAGGTATCATCTATATGATAAAGTAAATGTTAGTTAACCTCCGCTTCCCCGTCATGAATAATGAAGATCAAAGACATGAATTTTGTGTAAGCCAGTAAGCTTTCAAGGGCATGTATAATTCTAATGTAACAAGATATCTTTAATTAGTGTCGTACATTGGATGTATGATGTCAGATTTCAGGTTTAGCTCCCTCTGTCTCATAAGTCTTGTACTCGCTATAACTGATATATCCATCGTTATCCTGATCCAGAGTGTCAAGGGTGGCATCGACCATCTCCTGGATATGTTCATCCGTCAACATTTTTGCATTTTCCCCACCGTCGCCATCTGTAAAATAAAAATAATCCGAACCGTTCAATATGTATATTACATTCAGTGAGATGACAATTTTACGTTTTGCAACCATATCGAAAGTAACTATAATTTTTTACCTTCACCATCGGCTTATCTGAACTTATCTACAGCAGAATTCATGTAATTTTAATGTTTTCCAAAAAAAAAATGTTCGAGACGTCCCAAAAGGCGTAACAATTTGAAGAATTATTTTTCAAACACGTCTGATTATCACGTAAGTTGTGATTTGAAGGTCTCTTATCTTTTGATGCTCGCGATATTGAGAGGTCATACCATTTAAAGAAAGTAAGTTTTTTGCACTCCGTGTGTGTAACTCTGCATAAGTCGCAGCAAAGTTTGTGCAGTGGTTCCTAACAGTTCACAGAAGCTTATCGAGGTCACACCTCTCTGTTGTGGAGGATACCAAAATGTGAGTATTGCACCTAACTCGCTCGTTACATATTCCCTTTCATTTTCTGATATGAATTTCTGAGTGTTCCTCATTATAAATACTTATTATTCAGAAGATAGGTACCAATGACTCTACTTATTAAAATTAGCGCCCTGCTAGATTGAGGATTTGTTCTGGCGGGTTTCATTTGATAGCTTTGCATCATTAATTAACGTATTCTACGTGAAGATATAGCGACCTGATAATGCATTCGCGCTTCCAAATAACTATCCGGGATGAAATGAGATATTGTCTCATAGATGGCACTGTATCTATATGCTCATATATAATTAGGCTGTAGCGCAATCTATGAGAAAGTAACATTTTCAAAGTAGATTTCTAATTATCGCGGAGAAAAGAAACATAGACGTGACAAATTCTTGTAGATGGCGCTACAGTATCTCATTTCATATCGGACAATTTTTGGAACGCGTGAATCCAGTATTTTTTGTCGGGGAAGGGGTGGCTTCCAGCAATATCGGCTGCAAAACAGCTACAAGGCAGCTACAAAATAAAACTGAAGGAGTGTGAACGGTGGTTCTCCGCAATGCCTTCCCACTAAAAGGAAGCAGATATTGAACAAACTTCTTCAGGACACGCATTAATGCACGTGGTCTCATGGTATAAAAAAGGAACATACCGCTGAAGATTAAAATCCAAACCAAAACAACTAAACGTAAGGTACAAAATAAAGGGGTACTACTCCATATGGGGTATAATATCCCAGAATCTGGAAGTTGAACAAACGACGCAGACACCACAATATCAGCAGGAGTGGCTGACCGAAACACCTAACTATGAAGGAAAGTTAAATGAGTGGCCTTGAGAAAAATATGTTCAATAGGAAAACAAATAACGGAGAAAAGTCACAGTGTTTTGCTGATTGCCAATACGTGGACCCTAGAAAACCAACTCTACGAGGGACCAACGATATTTTGTGAGGAAATTTCTGAGATAGTCATTAATAATACTATAACATTAGTGTCAAAAAGATTTCAACACCAACACAATACTGAGTCGCTGAGAAAGAAAGATATAATACGTGTGAAATTATACCATCAATAAACTATGAAATTTAGGGTTTATCCTAGGAATCGGCACTCTACCACTAATAAAGAAATTCAAATTACTGGTAAGTGATCAAAATAGTACAAAAAATGTGATTTTGGCACGTGACATCAGAATACTTTAATCAGTGCTGTGCATGGAGGTGGCACCAAAAACGGACAAGTCATTTATTGGTCATATTAAGGGAGGCTTTTATACGCTCTTTTGAATAAAATTAACGATTCTGATATTTTCAGATTGTAGGTGCTATAAGTTGGAGATCTTCCATGATATGGCCAAATATTACAATTTTTTGTAAAAGTTTCACTAAACTATCGCCAGACGTCAACGGCATTTCCATTATTTTATCGTAAAAATTGTACAACACATTGTATTATTCGATCGAATCCTCGAATTATAAGGAAGACACTTGGGAGTTTTCAGGACAGTGGTATATTCATATAGCAACAAAATTGGCGCTAATCCGCCTTCAAGCATGTCCTCTATTAAAACAAACTCAACACTTCGCTAAAAAGGGAATGTATTTAAAGTCTTTTACAAAAATATCAAGTACAAAAATGTACAAATATTGTTCGAAAACCAAAAGAAACATGATAATAAATACGAGAATCAAAACCTCCAAACTTTACACACAGAGCAACAATTTTAATCAATGTAACAAAACATAAAATATCGAATATATTTGTTTCACCACTCTATTTATCATTTAAAGTAAATATTTATCTTATAAAAATACAAAATATGAGTAGAATCGATTACAATGATGAGATTCGAGAATTATTAACGCTAGCGGAATGTGATGAATATAAAATACACATAAGCATGTGTCCATTGAAAATGTAATTTTACTGACCAAGAGTTATATGTATTTACATAAAAATAGGTTTATGGTGAGAGCAAATATATCCGACCGACACACCATACAGGGTGAATCAAAATAACAATGAATATTGTTTTAACACGATATTCTAATTTTCGGAAAGCACACGGGGCTATTCATAAAAACGTGGTAATATTTCTAGGGCATAAAGTAGATCAAAAAGTAACGCAAAAAAATTATATAAATGTAGGTCCTAAAATGGTCCCTTATATATTACATATAAAAATAACTTGGGTACCTGAGACTACAACAGTAGCACAGAAATTGAGAAATTATTTTGTAAGCCATACTTTTTCAAAATTATCATTGTATTTTTCAAGAAAGTACTGAAATGCATATGAATCGCCTTACTTGAGAAATGTTTGTAAGACTACCCCTTGTGGAGGGAAAATGTTTTTAATATTTGGGGTTAAATCCGTACAAAAGACTTCAATCATTTATGCGTTGAAAATAAACTAAAATTAGTAAAGTCTGATATTGAAAATTGTATATAAGGAGAGTAATCCTACATTACTATAGTGTTATTTGAAGAATATTAATGTCTTCTCCTTGTTCACTCTCATCAGTAGCGTATAAATTTACAACACCCTGTATCTTGGTAAAAAAATATTTACGACGCATGCGTATGGAAGCTTTTTTATATACTTTCCGCACTAGAAATATTGCACGTATTTCTTGATCACCCTATATATTTCCAATGGAAGAATTTAAACCATGTACGTTTATCAATTATAGAATATGCTGCTGCTAAAGAATATGACGTCCAAAAACGCTATTCTAATTTGTTCTAGTTTGTTTTTAACAAAGCAAAACATGAATTATTTATATTCTAATCCAATTTTTGTAAGCATAAACCAACATATAAGTGACACACACCGTAAATAACCGCAACAAAAAAAATAAATCAATATCTAAATTTGTCGATCGACACGGAATGTAAAAATGATTTTTCACTTATACTTCACTGAACATGAATATATTTCCTGAATAAAACAGCTTTTTTGGCCCTGTATTAGTTGAAACTTACAAAAGTTTGAGGATGTATTTCACAAAGCTTTATGATCGATTCTAATGAACTTTATGAATATACTACAGACAAATGGAAGATCTACTTCTAACAATCCTTTACCTCGATCATTCAGATTCATGAAGTCCACCTCAAAAATCAACATCACTCCAACATAAAGCATTTTGCATTCCAAAACTTTTCATGAGGCGAACGTTTTCTTTTTTTTTTTGAAAAATTACCTGTATATCATTGTATCACAAAAAATTTTTTTTTAGATATATTTGTTCATTGAGCAATCTTAATGTTGTCATTCGCCAAACAAAAAATCTTTCACACTTCTAACCCACCTTTGGATACCAATAGTCTCCACAAAACGGGTGTAGGAAGTTTTGTCTAGAAGTTAAATGCATGCCTGATTACCCAGATAACCAGAGAAATGTCAAAATAATGAAAAAAGTACTCATTATTTCAAATTTCATATATCAATATTGATGAGCATGACCCTATGAATATAAATTATTAGGACGAATAAAAGCGACCGATCATACGTTGTCAGTATGCTACATAGATGGCAGAATATACTGTTGGGTTCGCAATATATTTTGCCTTGTGGCCTTGTATAGCAATGCAGCTTACAAAATCTTCACTGAGTTTTTTTCACCAATCATTAATTCATTTTTAAAACTGAACCATGATATGTATTTTGGGCTTTTGATATCCAAAGGTGTGCCCCTTTTAGCTCCCTTACTGCCTGCCTTGCTGCTGAGCAGCTGCCGCTTTCTGCTGAGCTCTTACAAACTCAGGATAGTCGATGTAGCCGTCTCTATTGTGATCGTCCACGTTCAAAATCGGGTCGATCAGATTCACTAGCTCTTCGTCTTTGAAGATTTTTTCATCGACATTGCCAGGTTTGTCTTTGCTGCCTTGTTCTGCTTTAGTTAGCGGACGCAACAAAAAGCCAAAACAATGGATTACTTCACACAAACCACACCACGTTACACGAGTATTTGATGTATTACAGTGAAAACATTAAATCTGGGATGAATGATTAACTCATTTGACAAACATGAAATACATAAAACAATACTGTGATGTCAGGATGAACCAAATCAGGTGTAGAGAGAAGGATAGCCAATGGAAATAAGCATGAGAGCAAAGTGAAAAAATATTGATGCTAATGATTATTTCTGTTTAGTCTATAGCTGAGTATTTGGAAAAACACACTGGGAAACATGATCAGAAAATAATATGAAACTCAGGAAATGTCAATGACATGGTTTAAAAAAACAACAGTGCTTGTACCTTATCACAGCAATACATCATATATATACAAGTTCCTTCACCATTAAAATTAAAAAATACTCACCATGCCAGTGGATAAGAGACTTTATCAATTCACAGCCGTCAAGTTTGTTGTTGTTATCAGCATCATGCATTTTGAAATAGTGAAATTGTAATTCTTGGTCAGACATTTTGCTCGTATCTATTGGCACCTCCAAGTGCTCTTTAATATGCCTGCAACCAAGTAGAAAATCAGGGTGATTGAAGTTCTTGGCCAAACTTCAAGAAGTGATTCCTTGTGTGATTTTAAAAAAGAGAGTTCCTACACAGAGGCCCAATGATGCCTTGTTTTTGAGATACTCGATTACACACATTATTTGTCTTTTTTTGTTGAGAACATACGGTTTTGATAAACACTGTTGAAATTTATCAGCAACAGATGCATCGCCAAAAAGTCAATTTCAATCATAAGTAAAAACAGAAAAAAACATTATTGAAACCACAAATTGACATAGCGATCTGGATCGCAGGATCTAACCCCGTTAAATTTTCCCTTTAAGGCATTTGGTTTCTGTTGGCATTTTTTTTTTAATCGAACAAATCTAGATTTTCGGATATTATGACTTTTCAAAAAAGGTTTAACACATTTTGAAATTACAATACTGGACCTATGTTCATATGAACTGTTCTTAGAATTGCTCAAAGAATCAGAAATCACCTCTCGAAATTTGGCCAGGCACTTATATACTAAAGTTATAAACTCTGTAAGCTAGATTGAAAAGGTCTAGATCAAGGTTTGTCAAAAATATTAAATATAGGATTTATGGTATTTTTTCTACTTGAATAAATGAAATTCTATTTAGTTTCCTCATCGCAGTTTACCTTCCACTCATACGTGAATCGTGAATTCTTTTGAATTTGACACATGTCTGTAGATATTTTATTAATTTCTATTATTCTGTATCTCGACATTTCTGTTTATATTGAATCTCACTAACTAATATACAAATAATAATAATAAAGTGACTTTATTGGTAATCTTGGTTTTACAACAGAATAACATTGCAAAACTCTAGGTAGGATCAAGTCTCAAGCAGTTAACCTTGCAAAAGTTACTTATGTTCACCAGGTCTAAATTAACTTTATATGATAGTTGATCAAGGTTAGTTGAGACAAAGTGAATGTCAGTTGGGTGTCATCCGCATAAGTCTGTTTTCTAAAACAGTATGCAAGTCGAGAGTATTGATTGTGTAAGCCAAAGGACCAAGTACAGATCTTATCCAAAGACTCTTTTTGTATATTTGTTATCCCAAAAGCGAACTCACTGTGCCTCCTGTTGCACATTCCCACCCAGAATCCTCTGTCCATGATCATGACCATGTCCATGCACATGACCACCTGCTGGATGCTGTTGCATAGGGACCTGCTGTTGCACAGGAACTTGTTGTTGCACAGGAACTTGTTGTTGCACTGGAACTTGTTGTTGCATAGGCACCTGTTGTTGAGGTGGTTGCTGGTACTGTGAAGCATATTGCTGTTGTTGTGGTGGGGGTGCCTGGTACTGCTGCTATAACAAGACAGTCTAGTAACGATTTAATTTGGTATTAATAACTTTTGATCAGTTATAACACATGTCCTCTACATTGTATTCAAATCTAACTTACTATCTATAAAAACAAACATCAGCAGACATTGTTCAAATTGACATGCTCTTATTGGGCATCAGGCTATTAATGGCTCGGCAAGCAGTGACAAGCAAACAGAAGAGATGATCAACTGCTCAAGTTTGTTTTGACATGGAGTGAATGAGGTTTGAAAATAAGGTATACATCATTTATTCCTATAACAACATCATGATTAAATTTCAAAATGCCATACCTCTAATTTTTAAATGATGCTAAAGGCATTTTTGACATAATACAAAGAATCAAGTTTGAAGGAGACAAAATTGTATGAGCTTATCACATGCCTAGGGCTTATTTCCAAAATTCTGATTCTGTGCCTAATTATCAATTCTAAACTTGCATTTGTACCAAATAGGCAGAATTTGTGTAAGAAATAAAAAGTTAGAAGTAAGTGATTGATTATTTGATTAAATGTATAACACTATTATGTGACTAGCTAGACAAAAAATTTAGGTATATAGAGAATTCTGACTGCTAATATTGTAGATAATTATGGCTCATACTATATGTATAACATATTGAACAATGTTCAGTAATCAATGTCACCCAAAGATCATCTTATCTTTGGTACCTTATCACATCTTATAAATACCAATTCATTGTTGTTTTGACTAAAACTGATATATTTAGAAGCAGATTTTACAGAATGACATAAAAACCCTTATAAATTTATAAATGTGGTTTTGCTTCCATTCATACTGATTTTTAGTAAATCTCAACAGAATTACTAGATTTTCTTATTCTGAAACTCTTGTGAATCAGATCTTAAGAGCTCATATTTGACTATACAGATATTCAGAAAGATCCAATGTGGAAATATTGTTGTTACCTAGGTTTCATCAAAATACCAATGTGTTTAAAAATCTGAACCATATATTGGCTACCTCATTATTTTATAACTGACTACCTCTGAGAACCATATTAAGCCATCAAAAGACTCCAAACCTGTAAATACTTCTTGGGCCAGCTGTTGGAGCTCTAACCCAAACAATGATATACTCGCATGCAGCATGACTATTCAGGAGCCGAACCTTGGTTTAAATATTCTTAGTAGATGTTACGCTAGCAAAACAATGTATGATTTTATCGTTTTCATTTAAATTTTATCATTTGACTATAAATAGTATAGTAAAAATTAAAAACTTACCTGATAATGTTGTGGCGGTACACCTGGAGCAACTTTCTGTGAATCGATTGGATATAATTTTATAAAGAACACTAAAAGAATAAACACGTTCATGTTGCTCAAATTACAAAATACATTTATCTTCCAAGAAAAATATGAACATATTTTTGAATTTAGACACGTCAGTATGGCAGGTTGGCGATGTTGACATTGACAAGTTGACGGTAGCGACATTCACGTCACAAATGAACACTAAACACAGATGGCTAAAGGAAAAGATAAACATACTACAAGCAAATGGAGAGAACCATTTCTCGAGTGCCCATTCACAAAGCATATAGATTTAAGCCGCCCCCACACGATGTGGCGAATGCCTTACAACGTTGGACGCATGGTCATTCGCCACATCGTGTGAGAGAGCGCTGACGGATTGCATGAGTCCAAAGTTCGCCACATGGCACATTCAGGCTCTTGTCACTCCGAACGTCTGCTCCCGGTCAAAGTAATCATCGGGTCGCTTCGTGATACTGTCAGATAGGAAAACTAAAAAAAAAAACTTTTGGTAGTTAAAAAGGTTCTGAATAAAGGGGACTTTACACTAGCATGTAGCGCTTGCGTAAGTTTTATTTGCATCTAACTTGCAGAAATACTTGTAAATTTCAAATATAAACACTAAAATGCACGAAAATTTAACTATATGAATATTGCCTCTGATGAAAATTAGTGGTGATCTGCTACCATAAGCAATAGCACCCCATACCATAACTCCCATGGTATGGTGAACGTAACGCACTCTGTTAAACTGTGTGTTACGCCTTTCACCACGTCGCCTTCTCACTCTTGTCCGACCATCGTGCATCCCCAGACAGAAGCGGGATTCGTCACTAAAGACCATCTGATTCCATTCCCGGTCCCATAGAATTCATTCTCATCACCAGAGCAAACGGTTAAGCCTATGTTCAGCTGTAAGAGTTAGCACCCAATGTGTTCAATAAGAAAAAAGGGCAAACTGTCGTATTCGGCAATATACCGTACGCATACCAACCATCCTTCCATGCTCTTGAAACCACTGATTAGCGATGGCCTGTGTACTACTGAATCTGTCTCTCAGAGCCAGAAGTCCGGCGGTCTTGTCGCTCTGTGGTCCCTCTGGGACATCCAGAACCCCTCTCTCGCTGCCCTCTGCCTTCCCGAGTCGACGGTCGATGCTCGTTCACACTGCAGTATACTGCGGAAGAATCTGTTGGTCCTCCTAGAAACTTCTCTTATCGATAGACCGGCGGCTTCACGCAACCCGACAATTTGACTCCTCTGTCACTTAGCAGGGACACCCGGCAAATTCTACGAACTCTAGGCATTTTGAGCAATCACAAAAAGGCTTCTTAATAAGCTTCACGAAATTTAACATTTAACCACAAAAACTTAACAGACAAACGGAAACAGCAGTTAAACACGAAATTAAGACACTTAATGAGAAAATTGAACTCCTGAATGAATAAGGCCCGTATCGTCAGTCATCCCTACAATTGTAGGGCGCGTTTATGGGCTCCTTGATTGTTAGCTATATCATGTTTTATCAGCCTGAAATTTCCTACAATTTAAAAAGAAAACATATCTTCACAATAGGAGAGCGCTGACGCTGACACGGGACAAGTGTAATCTAGAAATTTTTGAAGGAGAGAAAGCAGTATGACAATCAAGGAGGCCATAAACGCGCCCTACAATTGTAGAGTCGACTGACGATACGGGCCTTACTAGCTGAAAAAGATAGGCTAGTTCATCAATTGTTTAACGAAAATCGTAGGATCCAAGAGCACTACGATCTAATATTAGCCACCATGGCCATAGAAAAGGACACTATTATCAGCACACTAGAAATATCCCATATTCTCAAATGGCTGCAAGTAAACCATCACCAAAGACAGAGACAAGATCTTTGAAAAAGCATACCTAATCATTACACCTGATCAACACCAACCAAACTACCAGACCAGCACAGGTATCACGTATCTTGAAAAATGACATTATGCCGATTTTTTTGACACAATGTCTATTCTACAAGATGTTAACTTAGCACTTAGTTGCACGTGTTGCCTAAACGTCATAAGGCTTGTTATCAATCTTTGGCTCTGATGTGATGTAAAATCTGCTGCTGAGATTGCATTACTGGAGGTCTAAGCTGTAAGTTGTATGTGTTGATGATAATTACATTGGATTCTTGTCTCAAATACACTTAATTGAGATTCAAAGCTAGAAATTAGTTGCGCATCCACTTTTTCTTATCCATTTTGGAAATTACATATACACAAATTTGCTGAATTTCTAAAATGAGACAAATAAGAAATAATTATATTCACTGTACATTGTTGAATTACATTCTTCATGCTCTTGAAGGTGATTACATGCAGAATAAACATCAATAGAGTTTATAAATAAATCAAAGAAAAGGTATTTTCCACATAATCTTGAACTTATTTATTCTTCATGTTTCACTGACGTCTTACCCGATAAGTCAAGCTTGTCAGGAAGGGTAAGTTCCGAAACCTATTGCAAAAAGCAGCGGCACCATAGAAGCTTTCACCAACCTTTATGTTTCTGAGAGCATAGACAGATGTCAAACACGTTGCTTAGTAATATTTCAAAAAGAAGCACGAGAGCTGGTGGCAACAAAAATCCGAGTCGAAGATGAGGATTTTTGCAGTTGCACGAACGTTTGTGTTAAACAAATATTACTCTGCATTGATTTTTCGATTTTTTTCATAGGAAAGAATTAGATGCCCGAGTGGTATTTGACAAGACTATTTCATGAGTAACAGATTATTCTGCATACACATAGCTTACAAAACATACTACCTATTAAAGTATTTTTAAAGTACCTGCAAATTCCTTCGTTTTGCATTATGAGCTTCCCTACTAGACAAAGATATCTTTAAATAGATCTAACATTATTTTCCACTTCATAAAATACATCTCTTGCATTTTTTGGCAACGGTATTCCACATTTTCTTCCCAACTAGTTATTTGTAATTTTTCAGGATTAGGTGTAGTTCCTCTAAACTTGTAGTTTCGAAAAGGTCGTATTTCTTTGCCGTGCAGAATTCCGTAAACTGTTTCCATATTGACGTATGGGTTTTAACGGCAGTGTACGGTACACTTTTCCCAATCGCCAGATCAATATTAGTCAAAGAATCACTTCCAAAGCGACTCATTTTCACTACATAAGCTGACTAGCACTGTTTACAAATATAAATATTACAAAATTTATTGACAATAAAATCAGAAAAATTGCTTAGCGTCGTTTTCTGGGGTCCTATGAGACCATAATTACTTGTTATCATAGGTGTTGTAATTTTTGGTGTCAAGCTTTGCCGCGGGTAAACTGGAAAAAAATGCTGACAGGTACTGTTATATAATTTTTCCATCTAGAAACCATTTGTAATTCAAAATTGCGCGTTTGTGATTGGTAGAAGTTAAGACAAGGGAAATAGTCGTCATCAAAATCACAGGATAAGTTTCCGATGCTACATTAACACAAAAAACTGGTGCCACAACTTGACTTGTGTTTGAATGTTTATGGTGGCCATGTTGAAAAATGAAAAAATGTTCATGTTTCAGTTTGTGATAAAATTTAGAAACCTAAATAGAATTTCTCTGACTGGATTACAAAATGGTTCTTACTTAAAAAATGACCCTAGTATAAACCGTTACTTCAATGCTACTTTTTTCAGGTTAATAACTGTGGCATGCTGGCGAGTTTAGATTGTACAAATGAAGCCAGAATTGTGGAATGACTTGATTTTTCTTCAGCTGATACAATGCAGCAGTGACGATTGAGTTTTTCTAGGGGTTTTCCTCGCCCACGTGCGAATGCTATCACTAAAAAACCATATTCCCCTAATAAATAGTAGAGAAAATGAAAATCGTACTTCTATTAATGGTTAATTAATTTTCAATCAAATAGTTAATAAAAATGTATATTTACATAATAAAACATTGTTTTTTTTAATTGTTGGAAGAAGTCCCCGTATTCAGAAAGTATTTTATCCTATAAAACTGGGCATTTATAAGTGTTCAGAGACATTAACGTTCCGCCGCATAGACGCCAGGCGAAGCAAAATGTAAGTAACAGTTTTTTTAGTTTTTTAAACAATCATTGCTACGCCTCACATTTTATATATCTCCATTGGTATCCCTCAATATTTCATTCAAAGCTTTTTTATAACATTCTAGCAAAATACCAGAGGTATATAGTATGTCTATCCCGGGGTAACGACGGTTCATTTAGTACTTCAAGGCGGCAGATTTCCAACTTCATTTGCATTTTTTAGGCGGTACGCTACATTTCGAGAAAAAATCGCTATGGGTAGTCTTGTAGAGTATATTTCAATACTTGTCTTGCGTGGCCATGTTATCTTTACTCGGGCCGAATATTGCTTTTATTCTTGATAGATTCAATACGTTAAAAGATGTACTACATGATTTCGATATATTTTTACGTTGATGATGCAGCCTTGCGTATTCTCTTGACGATATCTTGCATGCGAGTCACGTCTTGCTTCTGACATTCTGACTCTCGCGGGCAGCTCGCCTCCTTCGCGTTGCCGGTTAGTGGCGACGATTTCCATAAAAGCTGTGCGCCGGTGTCAACGGGTCAACGCGTTCAAGATCTTTCGACAGAGGCAGGGGAACGTTACGTTTTGCGTGGGGCACTGACTCGCACACTCGGGTGTTTAACGGAAGTTGCATCCATTTTCTTGATTCTTACAACCAAAAAAATAAGAAATAGAGAGTTCAAAAGTATATTTTAAAAAGAAACATAAAACACTAAAGAGTTATTAAATATTGCTCATATAAAGGCATTATAATACTGTTATATTCATTATCTTAAAATTATTTCATTTTAGACTTCATGCTTTTGACACCAAAGTCACAGATATCTTTGTTCAGACAAGTTTCACATTTGGGTTTCACAGGCAAGCATATTTGCTGGCCGAATCCTACCAGCAGATGGTTAACTTCAGCCCAAAGCTCAAATGGTAACCAACCTTCCAAGCATTTTCTTGTTCCATCTGGGGTTTTATTTTGGGCCCATCCTAGACGATTTGATATTCTATGAACATGAGTATCAACACCTACAAAAAAAGAGGGTCATTTTGTGAAAAATTCCACTACATAGTAATGAATCCATACCTATACCAGACACTTGTCCCCAACTCGTACTCATGCAAATATGAGCCATTTTTGGCCCCACACCTGGAAGCTTACATAAATCCTCAACAGTATTTGGTATATCATTATTATATTGTTCTTTCAGAATCTGTGATGTTTTCTTTATGTAGCCCACTTTTTTCTGAAATAAATTATTTTCTATTTTCCACCTGATTATTTTCAAGGCAATAGTTCAGGATAAGTTGAATCTGCAATGTAGCTATAGAAAATATCAAATTACCTTCCAAAATCCAACTGGTTTTATGAGTTCACCTAAGTTTTCATTGCTTGTTTTGAGAATATTGTCAATAGTACAACCATGAGAGATCAACCTTTGCATTGCTGCAAATGTTACTTGGTCCTTTGTCTGACTACTCAACATTAATGCCAATAGTTTTTGATATCTAATCATCTAAAAATTGCACTCTTCATATAATAAATATCAAGCAATAACATGGGACATTAGAACTACGGAAGAATTAGGGGGTCGCAAACGAGGATCCCAGATTTCAAAACTACTGGGGTATGAACCAAATAAAGGTCTTAGAAATAGCATCTAAAATCTCACAGCTTCGTATGAGGAAAACTACCTGTTACGCAAAGTTCAAGGTAAGGGCAATGAAACCTTCAGATCCAAAGAGTTAGAGGATAGGAAATGAGCTGGGCACAAACTTGTTGGTAGAGTTAGGCAAAGGAGCTGCTCTCCTCTATAGGAAGACTACAAGAAGATGTTGCAGGAATACAAAAAGGAGATTAGAAGGGCCTCCAGAGAATCCTGGAGGAACTTCTGTCAGCCCGTTAATGACATTCCTGCTACAGGTAGAATATACAGAATCATATGCAAAGATACTAAAGCAAGATTGAGATCTGTCTGATCCCTTGGGAGGTAATACTACTTCCAAGGAAGGTACTGTGAGGCTTCTGATGGATACGCACCTTCCCAGTTCCACAGTATCGCAAACAATCATAGAGTGCATGCCGTTGCATAGGCCCTCAGGGGAGGACTGACGCACACAAGAGAGATTATCACCTCCAAAAGGATAGCATAGGCAATCGATTCGTTTGCTTCATACAAAAGTCCGGATCTGGACGGCGCATTTCCAGCCATGTTACAGCACAGGTGGGATTCGGTTGTTCCTTACCTTTTGAAGGAGTTTCGAGCATGTGTGGCCACAGGATACACACCTAGAAGCTGGCAGCAGGCTAAACTGGTATTTATTCCTAAACTGTGCAGAGTTAGATATACTTGCTTAAAGGACTTTCATCCGAATACCTTTTCATCTTTTATGCTTAAGACATTGGAAAGGATAATTGACAGATTTTTGAGGGATGGTCTGCTGGTAAGGTGTGCTGTTCATTCCATTAATTTTGCATACCAAGCTGGAAAGTCAACTGATCTGGCCTTACACAATCTGGTCAGTAGGCTGGAGATGACTCTCAATCCTCAAAAAGTGGCACTTGTGGCCATTTTGAAGGTGCATTTAATTGCACTTCCGCATTTTGGAGGTGGAGCGCCTAGAAGAAGAATCCTCTAGGAGAAGAAATAATAATCTTCTCCAACATCCAGACTGCAATGAAGGCATGAAGTGCTTGTAAGATGCAATGCAGGGAGGCTCTGGATTGTCTAGCAGCGAGGCATCTGGTATCATTAGTGTGGGTAATGTAATTTCTGATCAAAATCCAGTTACAGGTTCATAAATATTACAATATAAATTGACTACCTACTCAAGAAAAGGAAACAGAAATAATTCAGAGATTTAAGATTTGGTCACCTCAGCTGGTGCATTATCTTCATGACATTTGTGGCATCCCATTGAATCCACAGGAGCATCAAAGTCTTTCCTCATTATACGTAAATTTGCCAGTACCTCTTCCCATTTTGGTGGAATAGATAAGTCTTTATTTTTCTTGTTTGGGGGTTTTTCATTTTCCTCATACGCAATATCCACATGATCCCGTTTATGAACGATCTTAGAGGCAGTAGTTTTCACCACAGTTATTCCAGAATTTCCTTTAACCATGTTACCTGGTAGTTTTGGTTTGCTCTTCATTTTAAACTTGACGATGTCTTTAACAGCGTCCTGTTTAGATTTATTCCTAGTATTGTATGCTTTAACGGGGTCAGCCATTATACTTTGTATTCCTTTCTGTTTCAGAACGTTTAACGAATCAGATGAAAACATGAAAACTGATCAGGTTCTCAAACAATAAACATAAAAGTAAGGTTTGGTCAAAAAACAAACTAATAATAGAACTGAACAGATAATCTATGCGAACTGAGACACACAAAGCATATACACTGAAGGTTTAATTCCATGCTATTCAATGGCAACACGGTGACTTGTATGGTTGTCAGCTTCCATTTTTTGAGGGTGCGACAATAGTTTTTAGATTGTGCATTATTATTCCGCAACGTTGCCAGCTCTACATATAAATCTGAGATTGCTATACTTTTATATATATATATATATATATATATATACAGGGTGTTTCAGTTTATTGTTGCATAACTTTAAGATTCGATAGAACTTTTAAAATTAATGCATAAAGTCTATATAAACATGGGTCGAAAAATGCGTGGCTTCCGAAATACAGGGTGTTTAAGTTTACTTTCTAAAATTGTTTTGTTTTAAATATTTCGAACAATATTTGATGTATAACAGTGAAAATTGGTATACAAGGGTTTTTTGGTACGACAAAACGAACCATGGACATAGTTTTACTGTAGCCGCTAGAGGGCGCTCTCTACTGTACCTGTAGTGTATTGAAATGACCGAAAAAATTTTCTTAGTGCAATTTTTTGCTTTTTGAATAAAAAAACTGATTCTTCGCACTTTTCGACATAAAAAAGCTCTCTTGTGAATTTTCGTTATAGTTAGCCGTTTTCGAGATATTTCGATTTTTAAGGTTCGATGCATTTTTAATTATTTATGATAAAATAACGTTAAAAAGTCAGTATCCCCATAATTTTCAGAAGTAGACTGTGCCTGCAAATATTTTTGAAATTGAAAGCAGAGTAAGGTTAAACGTCAATCAGTTGACAGTTAGTTTTGTTGTCTGTTGAAACCTGAAACGTTTTTTAGCAATTGTGAATGCACGAAATTTAGTTTCTTTTACCTGTTTTTTTTTTTGTAAGTTTTATAAAAATGCCATTTTTATTCTCCAATCAAGAGTTAGCGGATATTCATTTTGCGTATGGCTTTATAAATGGAAACGCAGCAGAAGCAGCCAGAGAATACGCACGAAGATTTCCAAACAGACGACATCCAACTCGCTCAGTATTTGTAAGAGTACATCGCCAAATAATTGAAAATGGTTTTGGAAATCTCCAAAGGTGCCTTGGGAATTTCAGCAAGCCATGTTCACCGTGTTCTTAGAAATGACCATAGACGTCCTTACCAGAACTGATAATAATAGGGAAATTTTAAGTAACGTTTTATGGACCGATGAGTCATGCTTCACTAGACGTGGAGTGGTAAATTTTCATAATCAACATATTTGGTCGCATGAAAATCCGCATGCAGTTCGGGAAAGAAATTTTCAGCATGAATTTAGTGTGAACGTGTGGATTGCTATCTACCGTAATCGACTATTTGGACCCTACCTTTTGCCTGCAAGGTTAAATGCTGCGACCTTCTTGGAATTTTTAAAGGCTGAACATGCAAATATGTGGGATGATGTTATGTTAGATTTAAGAAGATTGGCCTGGTTGTCCAGCTCATTATTCGAGAATAGTTAGAAACTGGCTGGACGAAAATTATCCAGAAAGATGGATCGGCCGTGGAGGACCAGTCGCCTGGCCTCCACGATCCCCTTTGTGTGAAGATTTCTAAAAAAAAAGGTGTACCAGACTCCCGTAACCACAAGAGATATGCTAATAGACAGAATCAGGAATGCACGTGATGAAATAAGGCCTTATTTGAATAATGCTATACCACGTTCGATCAATCGTAGATGTGAATTGTGTATTGAACAATTGGGTTTACATTTCGAGCAACTACTTTAGATTTTGTATGTTTGTCCTAACTATCCAATAGCATTTTAGTTGTAAATACGAGTAATTAATTTAATTTGTTAAAAATAATATTGGAAAATTAAACAAATTAATATTCTGTTTTTTTGTGTTTATTTGGAGTTAGGAATTATTGCTGTGTTTAAAACACAATCTAAACGATCATCTTAATTACTTGTAATGCCCAAATCGAAAATGTAAACAAAATTATTATTTTTCCATAAATAATTAAAAATGCATCGAACCTTAAAAATCGAAATATCTCAAAAACGACCAACTATAACGAAAACTCACAGGAGAGCTTTTTTATGCAGAAAAGTGCAAAAAAATCAGTTTTTTTGTTCAAAAAGCAAAAAATTGTACTAAGAAAAAAATTTCGGTCATTTTAATACACTACAGGTGCAGTAGATAGCGCCCTCTAGCGGCTACAGTAAAACTATGCCCATGGTTCGTTTTGTCGTACTAAAAAACCCTTGTATACCAATTTTCACTGTTGTACATCAAATATTGTTCGAAATATTCAAAAAAGACTATTTTAGAAAGTAAATTTAAACACCCTGTATTTCGGAAGCCCCGCATTTTTCGACCCATGTTTATATAGACTTTATGCATTAATTTTAAAAGTTCTATCGAATCTTAAAGTTATGCAACAATAAACTGAAACACCCTGTATACAGGGTGACTTTGAAGTTGAGTCATTAATTTTCAGATAATGATTGTAGAAGGAAGATAAACCAAAATATGTGTGTAAAAATAAAAAAAAAATTAAAAAAATTTTTTTACCTTGTTTTATAAAGTATCCTCCCGACAAGTATTTCAGTGCGGACCTGTATTTGATCGTGAGGTCCCCTGTGAGGTCTTAAGTCACCTGATTCACGAGCCCGTTGTACTACATTAACAAAGGCACGAGGGGTTGGTTGCACTCGATTGGGAAACCGATCCGCATAAACATGTGCCATTTTTTATTTCGTTTGAGCCACACAACAGACACTATTCACACGCGACACTGACACTGATTGTATGTATAACTGAACTGAATAAAATAATAAACTGTACACAAACATCGTTCCAAATTCTTTCGCTTTTTTGTTTCCGATGCGATGAACCGGTAAGGCGGATTATATCCGTTGTTGCCAAACACGAGCACATGATATTGAGACAGGGCGGTACTCAAACTTCCAAAGGGCTATAACTTTGTTACTTTAATTTTACCAGAAAAATGGTCTTGATGTGGGAACATAATAAGCGTCATTCTAGATCCAATATGGGTGCCGTCGCTAAATGGCGATGTATAATTTCCGTGGTATGATATGGGTATTAAGTGAAAGGGTTTAATGAGAGAAACAGCATAAGCAAATAACGCCATTTTAAATTCCATATGGTGATCGAAATTTTATAGTACAAATAAAGTAAGAAGCTTTATCGAGTCATATTTAATAAAACATATGAAAGATATAAATATATAGGGTGACTTCGAAGTTGAGTCATTTATTTTAACAGTGAGTAGATCTGATCAAAAGAAATGTTTTTTTCCTTTACCATTTTCCTGGTAAAATTAAAGTAACAAAGTTATAGCCCTTTGGAAGTTTGAGTACCGCCCTGTCTCAATAACAATATTATGTGGTCGTGTTTGGCGACAATGGATATAATCCGCCGTATCGGTTCATCGCATCGGAAACAAAAAAGCGAAAGAATTTGGAACGATGTTTTTACAGGTATCTCATTCATTTGTATACAGTTAGTGTCAGTGAATAGTGGTATGTGTTGCGTGGCTCAAACGAAATAAAAAATGGCACATGTTTATGCGGATCGGTTTCCCAATCGAGTGCAACCAACCCCTCGTGCCTTTGTTAATGTAGTACAACGGGCTTGTGAATCAGGTGACTTAAGACCTCACAGGGGACCTCACGATCAAATACAGGTCCGCACTGAAATACTTGTCGGGAGGATACTTTATAAAACAAGGTAAAATTTTTTTTTTATTTTTTTTTTATTTTTACACACATATTTTGGTTTATCTTCCTTCTACAATCATTATCTGAAAATTAATGACTCAACTTCAAAGTCACCCTGTATATATATATCCCCGCAAAGTTGGGGTTTTCCTTTACACGACGTGTAGATCTTGAAAACATAAGCAATTTTTCTTAGTACCATATACACCAATGTCTTAAGGGAACCGAGATAAAGGGCTCTGCAACATCAAAAATATCTGAATACTGTCCTGTAGCCGCGACATCACCGACTGGTACAAGGTGACTGGCTCAACCCGACGACAGAACTGGGTCGGGGTCAGTGTGTCAGGTCACTATGCAACCTTCAACCGACGGTTACGGTCACGCGTGTAGAGGTAATCGCGTAGACGAGAATCCCTCAACAAGCACTAGAGACGTGGCTAGAGAAGTGCAAGTATCAAAAACTAAAGTGTGGCAAACGCTGCGTGAAGAGGGGCTGTATCCGTTTCACGTCCAACGTGTACAAGTCCTTCAACCTGACGATTTTCCAGCAAGAGTGCGGTTTTGTGTGTGGTTGTTGCATCAACATGACAATAATCCGGACTTTTTGAAGTGCATATTGGTGACAGACGAATCTACGTTCACGCGTAATGGGGTGAATAACTTTCGCAACACTCATGTTTGGTCAGTAGGAAGTCCGCACGCTGTCCGTCGGACACATTTTCAACAAACATTTTCGGTGAATAAGACAATCAATGTGGTTTCTGCGTCTGCTCGGTAGCGCATCAGCTGATTTCATTTTCTGTTGGAGCGGTATGATTTCGGGCAGAGACGTACTTAGCCCTTCTCATCAACTGGAGAGTGAGCACTTTTTCCTTTATTTTGTTTTACTTGGTCGCCCTCATTTCACTACACATTATCTTTGTTATTTCAAGGGTAGTTGTTTCTGAAAAGGAAAACCCCAACTTTGCGGACACTCTGTATATATATATATATATATATATATATATATATATATATATAATTTGGTGGGATATGGGAAATATATAGTTTATAGACAATCTATATAGTTTATAGACAATTTTGGTGTACAACCGGTCGCTCAGACGGAAATTAAAGGAAGTAAAATTGGATAATTGGTTGCACCGGTGCGGTGGCTCAACCGGTGAATTAAAAAATACGCCTATCATGAGTTTCACCCCCCGCTGGGACACCACAACTAGATACGTCCCAATCAAATCCAAGGGAATAACCAAAATGTCTGTGTTATGTGCCGCGGTTATAATATGGTTCAAGATGACACACGGGTTGATGACGTCAGTTACACGAATCGCTTGAACGCGTAGGTTTTAACCGCGGTTTTGTTGCAAACTGTTTATTTTAGAAAAGCGCGTATATAATCTCTGATTATTTTTATTATCACTTAAAAATCGGTGCTTTTTCGTCTACAACTGTGTATGGAAAGTTTAAAAAAGAAACCTTTCATAATATTCATGGGAGAAATGTTTTCTTTCTCAAAAAAAATTTTTTTTAATGATGGAACCATGGCTTTGTAGCTATGATAACTTTCAATTCTCTAAAGTTTTCCGCATGTCAAAGAAAATATTTATTGATTCAATAGAAATGATGAAAAAAGATACTAGCAAAACTGAATACAGGTGGACATCATCTAGTGAGTTTATATGGATATGGCCATATTTTAATATTCTTGTGGTATATGGCTACACAGGATAGGTACTTTGTTAAGCATAGGAACTACATTTAAAGTGTCCTCAAAAACAGTGATGAGTATAACTAAAAAGGTGCTCCACTTTATATTAAAACTGAAGTCAGCCTGTATCAAGTTTCCCAAAAATGAAGTACAATAACAATATCCAATACCCGGCAAAATTCTAACATGTCACATTTCAAATAATAACCAGAAATATAAAACAACTCCTGAATCAAATCCAAGCGAATAACCAAAATTTCTGTGTTATGTGCCGCGGTTATAATATGGTTCAAGATGACACACGGGTTGATGACGTCAGTTACACGAATCGCTTGAACGCGTTGGTTTTAACCGCGGTTTTGTTGCAAGTTGTTTATTTTAGAAAAGCGCGTATATAATCTCCGATTATTTTTATTATCACTTAATAATCGGTGCTTCTTCGTCTACAACTGTATATGGAAAGTTTAAATAAGAAACCTTTCATAATATTCATGGGAGAAATGTTTTTTCAGATTTTTTTTTAATGATGGAACTATGGCTTTGTAGCTATGATTACTTTCAGTTCTCTAAATGTTTCCGCATGTCAAAGAAAACATTTATTGATTCAGCAGAAATGATGAAAAAAGAAATTAGCAAAACCGTATACAGGTGGATATCATCTAGCGAGTTTATATGTCCATATTTTAATATTCTTGTGGTATATGGCTACACAGGATACTTTGTTAAGCATAGGAACTACATTTAAAGTGTCCCCAACAACCGTAATGAGTATAACTAATAAGGTGCTCCACTGTATGGTAAAACGGAAGTCAGCCTGTATCATTTTTCCCAAATTCAAATAATAACCAGAAATATAAAACTACTCTTGAGTTGGGTAAATACCACAATTTTGCGGTGATAACTATGACATATAACAGCTGATTCGTGACGTCACGGATCTTATAACCAAACTAGTAACTACACTCGCTTGAACGGATTGGTAAATACCAACCCAAAATGGTAAATACCATTTCCATTTGGTTATCCGCTTGAATTTGATTCTGAGTTGGGTAAATGGTAAATATCACAATTTTACGGTGATAACTATGACATATAACAGCTGATTCATGACGTCACGGACTTATAACCACACTCGCTTGAACGGATCGGTAATTACCAACCCAAAATGGTAAATAACATTTTCATTTGGTTATCAGCTTGAATTTGATTAATCACATGTTTGTTGACAAATTTGTGACAGTTGACATATAAATATGCAAGTGATAGTTGACATTTGCTTATTTGTATCGCAGGTGGTTTGTTTATAGCGTAAAAAGTAAAAATACGGTAGACACCACCGAAAATGCTTTTGCAAATACTCGGAAAACATCAAGTACAATATTAAACATGTCCTACAGTATTCAGGAATGTTGTGCTGTCGTCAGAGGATTTTCCAAGCTAATAATTTGTTTATTGTATGTAGCCTGTTGTTAGCAGCTGGATTTGTCCTGCAAATAAAAGTATTATATAATAATCATCAGCAAAACCTACGGTTCCTTGAATACACACAACGGGTGAGTGGCTTATTCAGAGATTCAATATCCTAAACACTGAGCAGGCATTTACAGTTCTGCCTATAGCTGATTTCAATCACTTTTACTTTCGATTATCAATGTTTTTACCAGAAATTCCCTAAATCCGTTTCTTTACTGGTCAATAAGCTACTGGATGCTTGTAAGCAATACTTTGAAATAACTCTTAAAAAGAAAAGTTGGAGAAGCAAATATCTATACAAGTAGTTTCAGAGTTAGACTACTATCCTCCTGTAAGAGATATACGATTGATGAAATCATTTAACCACAATGTATCAATATAGATGATCATTAATTGCAGTTGAGTGAAAATGTAAAATTCTTAGGCATCTATATTGATGAAATTTTTAGATTGGACAACACATGTTCATGTATTCGAACTGCTGAAGAGGGTTAATTCAATTTGCTATGGTTTTAGGGTAACATCAAGGTATCTAAATAATTTGAGTATGAAAATATTGTTCTATGCTAATTTTGAAAGAGTTCTAAAATATGGGATCATTTTTTGTGACGCAATAGGTTTATCTAACAAAATTTTGTTGTTCAAAAAAGAGCAGTACATCTGATAAAGGGACTAAATTTCAATGAATCTTGCAGGGGAGTATTTAAAACTGATAAAATCATGACTATGTATGCCATCTATGTGTCTGAGTGTCATATTTTCATTTCAAAAATAATAATTTATTTGAGCATGAGGTGCAAACTGTTTATGATGATAACAGTCAATGTTAGTTATCCAATACATAGATTATCTGCCATAGAAAAAAAGCTCTATTCACACGTGTTTAAAATTTTCAATAATCTGCCAAATGAAATTAAAAACATAAACACTTTACATAAATTTAAAAATACCATTTAGCAATTTCTAGTACAGTCAAAGCCTTATACCATAGATTAGTTCTATGTGAGTTGTAATAATTCGATTGTAGCTGTTTTAAGATAAATAACCATGTAACAAAAAAAAAAAGGTCAGAGGTAAACTACTATAGTTATGGTGATAGGCAACATTTCATTTTGTAGTGGCTATACAATTTCTGTAATTATACAATTTGAAATATAGATTATCATTATTAAAATATTTATAATCAAAAATTTGTTATAGATTAATGATGTCCAAGAAGCAGTCCACCTTGTTGAAAGGCTAGCTAATCATACCAATAGTTTAATAAATAAAATGGATAAAACTATGAAATCCTACAAGTATAACAAGATCAGGTTAAAGGTTACATAATTATGGCTGTGTATCAACTTTATCTAGTGTGATATATCTTGCTGTTCGAATTTAATGTTAATATGGTTGCTTTATGTACTTTAATGTAGCTTATTTTATTTGTTGTTAGATGTTGAGCCATGTTTACCATTATCTAATTGATATTGCACAAATATTTTTATCGAATTTTTAAGTAGCAAATTTTAAAATTTTAAGAATGTTTGCCTTAGAACTTGTAAAAATCAAAAACTGTAGACCTTATCGCAAGTCAATCTTACTTGATATTTTACACTCAATTGTTTGTAGTAGAGTACCAACTTGCTTTTCCAATAGATAATAAATGATAATCATTAATTTTGCATTTCTTTATTTGTACTAATGACATACATTCATTATAAACTATAATTTTATCTTACAGCTAAAAGAAGAAGCAGAGAGCAGTATGTAACTAGATTTTCAGAATGAAAGCTAATCTTTAGATTGTTATATTGCGTTGTCTAAATCCAAACATTGCATATTGTTCTTATATGATCCTTTATTTTCCAAAACAGCATGAGGTGCACATAACCAAGGGTCATGTGTTGCTTTTTGCCAAGCATTCAATTTATTCTTCAATGACATGAAGACCTCCTGAGAAGTGTTTTTCTTGACAATATTATTCAGTTCCTCAGGATCATGTTTTAAGTTGTATAACTCCCACTCTGGACGCCGGTAATACTGCTCCAAAGTTTTGAACCAATACAGATATTCATGGTTTTTAGTTCTGTTCAACATATCCTAAAAAAATTATAATATTAATAAAAAAAACATGAAATATAAAACAAAGCACAGTTCTGAATTGAGTTCTAGTCACATTAAATCTGACGTTCAGCTAAAAAGATTCTCAAATAGCTAATTAGGACTCAACATATAGCTACCTGAAATGTTGGAGATAAGTAAAAATCCTGATCAATTGGGAATGGACTATAATAGTTAATGTTGTGTATCAGTTTGTACTGGTGAGTCCTAACCATTCTCATTGGATAATACATTGTGATTTCATGCAGATTGTGACTGGCATAGATCACTTCATTTGATTTGTCCTTTGGCTCTGTAAATGAATTGATGTAAAGTGTAGAGTGATATAGGACTCAAACACTCGAGAACGAGAAGCAGTAAAAAGGGTGAGAAACTGTTCACACTCATATTTCTCGGGCATTCACAGAGTTTGAATGAGATAATGCTCAAAAACGCGGAACCCGATAACGAGAGAGTGAGAAACCATTCAAATTCACACATCTTGAAATAGCTTGCTTGACTGTGCAACAAGCAAAGATTTTTGTCCCATACAGAATCTCGTCCAGAAAACGCAAGAAGCGTGAACGTGCACTTTCAAAATCATTAAAACTATTGACAAGAACAGTAAATCGGATTTAACATAATAGAAAATTACCTTCTACAAGGAGATCCAATAGGCTTCGTCCTGTTAAGTCATGTCCATTAACTTCATTATTTTCGACCATCAACCTCTTCTCAATTCCGAACCAATCCAGGATCGTAGGCATGAGGTCCAAATGACTGCCCAAAGAACTAGTAACTTGTCCTTTTCTTTCTTTGTGCAATGGAGAT
Organism: Acanthoscelides obtectus; assembly: GCA_963669975.1. Classification (NCBI taxonomy): domain Eukaryota; kingdom Metazoa; phylum Arthropoda; class Insecta; order Coleoptera; family Chrysomelidae; genus Acanthoscelides; species Acanthoscelides obtectus. The sequence continues at coordinate 80,885,777 of CAVLJG010000008.1, read as the reverse complement.
GAGATGAACAAGGGTTCCATTATTCCAGAATCGTAAAGATTTGTTCTGCCATTTGGGAATGGTATACCATTGTCGGAAGTGAAGATGACCAAAGTGTCATTCAAATGACCTGAATCTTCTAATTCTTTCAGTATCAATCCAACACCTACAATTATATTTATATTTTTAGTCCAACCCATAGTCAAGTATCAGACTGGAAGATAGTACCATAACGCATTGTGTGCTACTGGTCTAAGGTACTGTTGCTACTACTACCTTGGTCTAGTCGCGACATAGTTGTATATTGGGCAGCAACATCAACCCTAGTATCCCAAGTATTTGGAAGATAATATGGGAGTTGTACTTGTTCTGGTTGGTAATAGATTGGGTGCCAGTCAGGTATTAAGCCCATTCCAGAGTCACCATTTCCGAAATGCTCGCAAAATTCGCCAAATTGCGGATGTGTGTGTCCGCAGCGATGAGGGTCGTGGAATCCAATATAAAGAAAGAACGGACTGAAAGTATATATACTTAATTTCACAAAATCAAGAGCAATAAATTGAGACAAGCAGATTCACTCTATTTTTGCTACCTGTACATGATAATACTAAAGATGGGGATCTTACGATCATAAAACCTGGATCAAAGATTCACTAACCAATGTTAAAAATTAATTACTCATATGACAAAATAACACATCACCTCTTACATATTGTCCACATATAAAATATATCAAGATATGTATATAAAAACGCTTACTTAGCTCCAGTTTCATTCAAAAACTTTCTCGTCAATAATTTCATAAGCGTAATATTTCTTCCTACTTGAAGTATGGAATTATTTTCTTCTGTTTCGGCAAAATCGAATGGAAATACTTTCTCGGGGCCCACGTGTTTCTTCCCAATTATACCTTCAAGTAAATTATTTTATTTTTGGGTATCATTGTGCAGGGTGTGACCTTTGCTTTACGACATTTTCTGACAATCACATTCAAATTCATTATCCCAAGTATACCGAATTTGCCGGTTAACAATAAGAATGGTCCAAACGAAGATTTTTTTGGCCAAAGCAGATGTTTGGCTTTTGATACAACCTTCAGTCGAAACCGAATATATCAAACGAAGTTTTGTGCAGTTGGTTCTTTTTTTAAGTTTTAATTTTAGTGCGAATTAGAAAAAAAAACTTGATGATGACAATTTCCTGGGTAGGAATAAAAGTAATTTAAAACATTACATTGTGATCCTGGAAATAGAAAGAAATACGAAGTAATTTACATCCTAGGAACAGATTTTCCGAAATCATAAAAAGGCTGAATGTACGACCGAAGGTGTATATCTTCTGGCCAAACTGTGGCTGATCGGATCCTAGTTATAATTTATAAGACGTATATGAGAAAAACTCTCATAATCTACTAAGTTGTGATGTGGATGAAAATTGGGTTTCGAGATAAATCTGCTGACGAGAGCGGCCAAACGACTGACTTTCTGTCCCAAATTAAACTTCACAATACTCCAAAATTTATTAATGACGTTCGTTTCGTTTTTGGCCAATGAGAACAAAACTGGTTCTCAGGTGCTTCTTTTATATAACAAATTCAGTCTTATGACTTGCTTGATGACTACTTGGATATCATTTTTTACATGTTCATATATTGACCCACCTGTTTTTATTCCATGCTGTTTTAAAATCTTTGGTAGACTCATTATTTTGTCAAACGAATCAAAATGATTTTCTGCTTGGTGTAATCCAAACATTCCATTTTGATGCGATGGTTTACCAGTTAGTAAAGCTGCTCGGCTGAAATAAATGATGTCAAAAAGTATGCACAAATATTGTATTATTTTTACACGGCGAAAAAGAGATATATATATATACCTTGGTGAACAACTGCTGACTGAAGTGAAAGCATAATTGAAGATTAAACTATCCCTGGAGAGTTTATTTAGATTTGGTGTTTGGCATATTTTATTTCCGTACGCATTGATTTCAAACCCAGCATCGTCGGCTATAAAAGAAAAATAAATGTTTTCCCTTGGTCATTATAATAAACGCAAAACATGAAGTCGACAAAAGATTTGATCACCACGTATCAGAAACCTGCCATCAACAATGAAAAGCATTATAGAGAAATGTTTAAGAACTCATAAACACCCTTCACACGATCTTCATTTTGACTATTAGACTTTTAAAAAAAATAAGCTTAGTTAAACACGTATATACTAATTGTTAAATAAAGATAGGGTCCGAGCAGTTTTAGGAAATGCATTTTTCTTCTCATGTCCTACTCTGTTGCATATACTACTACTTGAGTGAATTCAAATATATTTTGGTTTAATTTATAAACGTATCCCCGCCTATATCCTTAAGGATTAATAACAAAACCCAAAAATTCAAATCTGGTTCACTAGTTCACACATTTCTTTTTATGGTTTGACAAATAGAGAAATAAATATAACCTCACTTATGGATGTGTGAATGGATAAATGTGAATACGTGGAATTTCTTGATTACTTTAACTGATTCATCATAATCCAACTCACCCAACATCAATAATACATTGAGTTTTTTATCTTTCACGCTTTCTTCCGCACATTTTACCCATGAAACTGTGAGGATTATTGCTAGACCTTTACACCACCACATTTTTGTACTTTCACCTTTATGGAGCGAATTTCAAAAATGGGTAAGAATATACTGTGTCTTTTCGACGTGGACGGGACTCTAACGAAGGCCAGAAGACCAATAGATAATGAAATTCACGATTTTTTACAAGAAAAGCTGAAACCTGTGTCTAAGTTGGGATTAGTGAGTGGATCAGATTTTAAAAAAGTTGCTGAGCAAATGGGTGGAGACAATGTAATCCACGAGTTCGACTATGTCTTCCCCGAAAATGGGTTGGTGCAATTTAAGCATGGTAAAGAAGTTGGAAGACAAAACATACAAAAACATGTTGGTGAAGAGAAACTACAACAATTCATCAACTATGTCCTGTATTATTTATCAACAATAACTCTTCCTGTGAAGAGAGGAACATTTGTAGAATTTAGAGCTGGTATGTTGAACATTTCACCAGTAGGAAGGTCTTGTTCACAAGAAGAAAGGGATGCATTTGAACAGTATGACAAACAACATGAAATCCGAAAATCAATGATCGATAATTTGAAAAAGCAGTTTCCAGATATTAGCTTTACATACAGCATTGGTGGGCAGATCAGCTTTGACGTGTTTCCAACTGGTTGGGATAAGTCTTATTGCTTACAGTACTTAGAAAATGAAGGGTTTGATGAAATATATTTCTTTGGAGATAAGACAGATCAAGGAGGGAATGATCATGAAATTTACATTGATAAACGAGTAACTGGGAAGAAAGTATCTGGACCTTATGATACCATCAAGCAACTAGAGGAACTTATCGATATGAAATAATATGACTTTTAATTTGTATATTATATTCATATATTTTGTTCTACAATTAAATATTTTTGTTTATCATACCTACCTTCATTTAAAAAAAAATACTAATTCTTGCACTCCCTCAAAACTGCTAACAATTACTGGTTACATTAAGAGAATTTGAAACTTGAATTTTGAGATAGTAATTCAATATTTTTTACGTTGTAAAATGTGTGTGGCCAGCCTAATACGGTATGATAACCTGCAAAATGGCGATGTACATGGAAACATTCCTTTTTCTGTTCCCTGTCAAAGGTTCATATGGGAGGTCAAGGCCAACGCTGTCAGTAGATGGAATGTGTTTTGAATGTCGTTAAACAATTAATTCCTGAAAATCAAAGAACATAATGTAGTAGGTAGTTATTAAAACTACTATTTGAATTTAAATCGTTATAATGGCAGGGTCTAAAAACGTGCTAGAATTCACGAGGGAAGACGATTTTGTTGAATATTATTTATTTCCTATAATTGATACAATCGAGAAAAAAGAGCAAGAAGTAATACTAAGAAGCATTTTATTGGAAGCCAACAAAGTTATAGAGAAGTATACCAAGGACTACCTATGGCACAAAGACGAGTTCAAGTTAGCCCCCAGAACTTCTATCTACAACAGTCTGATTCATATAGATGGCAAGGAAGGTACAAACCTTTATTATTTCCATGTAGTTAATGTCTTAATGATATGTTAAAATAATCTCAAATTCAGTACTGACTACAATGCCATTATCAGTAAATCACATGATAATAAAACATTGATAAACTATCAGTGTCATAAACTATACAAACACAATATTTAACCTACCCAATAATCATTGAGGTCAAAGCATTTGTGTTTAATGTTGATCCTCCAATAGAACAGTGCAGTTATCCAGACTTAGCCTTTCATATAGATAGCTTTATGCTTCTGAGTTTGCCATTATTATAAAATATTTGAAGTTCTTTGTCAAATAAAATATAAGATTTTTTTTTGTCAGGTTAAAACAAAACACTGCAAACAAGTTTTACTAGATTTACACCCGACTAATTATTGCTAACATCGCAGACTAACACAAAAATGTCACTTGCTGATCAGCTGTTCACCTCAGTAGATGTCAAAGCGTGATGGATACTCGTGAAATAGGGTATACTAATTTTAATAAGATACTTAGTCATATTTCCACTGTAAGTATACTTAAAAAAACTAGCATAAATCCACTAATAGTATAACTTCATAATATCTAATTATGCTACAGCAGTTGTATATATAGAATTTGAGTTCAGGTGGGGCCCATAGATGTTAACTTTCTTGATTGATTTTAAAATCATGTGTCATAATATAAAAAAATTAAACCTTCAATTAGACAACATTTTGAGGCATGAACATAACATTTTAGTTTTATGTTCATGATTTTCTTTTTCAATATCTTTGAGTGGCTGGCAACAAAACATGTCCCTAAAATTAGCAGATTAATGTCAGCAGAACAAAAGTTTGATTATTGCTTAATTAAGAGCTCAATTAGTGCTTAACCCTTGTGTCTCATGGCATACATGTGCGCCAGTACAGTTCTACTCATGGTGTGGCTGTCACACATGTATGCCTAGGTATGCCAGTACACCAACGACCATTGAATTAATGAATGAATCTTGAAATTAAAGGCATTCCGGGCCACCATAAGGAACCAGTGCATAGGCCACTTAAGCGGGCCCTTATGCACCTCTACATTCCTTAGATCACAAGCCTTGCCCTTTTAGCGAAGTTGAGAATCGCCTTCAGTCCAAGCTCCTTGACGTCCTGAGGGTCCAAAGTAATGAATCCCAGTATAGTCTGCCTATAGTAGCTCAGAGCTTCACAGCGACACAAAACGTGCGCCGAGGTCTCTTCCTCTAACCCGCAGCGTTCACACAATTGATCCTCAGCCACCCTCATCACGTACAGGTGGCGCCTTAACGTGTTATGGCCAGACAACAGTCCCACCAGCAATGTTAGGTTGGCTCTATCCAGAGATAGGCAGAAACGTCTATCCTTAGCACTGGGCCCTTCAATGAGTTCCCGTGCCTGGCGGAGATATCTGGAAATACTTCTCCATTTCTGCGAGTGTTGTCTTGCAACCCACGTCTCCATTTTCCTCCTAGCTCTATGCGCTACGAGCTTGCTGGCTGATCCTGTCTTCGACAGAGTGTCCGCCGTCTCATTGCCCCTTATCCCAGCGTGCCCCGGTACCCACATTAACGATACCGGATGCCTCGCTGCGAGGCAATCCAGAGCCTCCCTGCATTGCAATACAAGACTCGAAGTTATCTTACAGGCACTTAGTGCTTTCTTTGCAGCCTGGCTGTCGGATAGGATTGTTATTCTTCTCCTAGGCCCACCCTGCTCCAGAATATGAGATACACAAGCCAGAATCACAAAGATTTCCGCCTGGAAAATAGTGGTGTATCCACCAAGAGGCAGAGATAGCCTAGTTCTAGGCCCAGAGACCCCAGCACCTGAGCCCTCTTCGGTGACCGAGCTGTCCGTGTACCAGACCTGCCCGCTCACTCCGGAGAGTCCCCGGCTACCGGCGTCCCACTCCTCCCTCGTTGGATACTCCACAATGAACTTGCGGTTGAAGCGATCACCCCTGCTTAGAAGGACGGGGTCCTCCCTTTGCAATTCGACTAAGATGGCAGTATGCCCCTTGACAGGATTTAAGAAAGCCCAGCTGTCCTGACTCCACAGTCGATGAGCGACTACTCTCGCGTCACCGCGGATCACCAGATCCAACGGTGGGAGATCCAACAGAGCTTCCATTGCACTCAATGGCCTTGTTCGCACTACGCTTGTAATGCTAATACAGGCCAAACGCTGAATTTTATTGAGTTTGGCCTTAGTTCTCTCAGTTCTAATGCAAGGCCACCTGACCAGGGAGCCGTACAAGAGAGATGGACGTACTATCGTCGTGTAGAGCCAGTGTACCACTTTGGGCTTAAGCCCCCACCTTACACCGACAACACGTCTACAGGCCCACATTGAATTGAGAGGCCTTGCTAACCTTGTATTCAACATGCTCTCTCCAGTTCAGTTTGCAATCCTGGATAATTCCCAGATATTTCACTGATTGGGATAGAATTAATGTAGTCCCAAAGAAGGTCGGCATGACCAGCCCGTCAAGCCTTCTTCTCCTAGTGGATAGGATCAGCTCGGTCTTTTCAGCATTAACAGAAAGATCGACTTCCCTACACCACGATTCCACAAAGCGCAGAGCGCCCTGCATAATTTCCGAGACTGTTCTACAAAAACGTCCCCTAGCTACTATGCTTACGTTATCAGCATAGGCTTGCACGTAGACACCCACACTGCTGAGCCTAATGAGGATTTCATTTACCACGATGCACCACAGTAGGGGTAACAGAACTCCGTCCTGAGGGCAGCCTCTAGCTACGCTGACGCTGCAGCTTACGTCATTCAGCATTACTTTATGAGCACTGCTTTAAGGTTGATTTATCGCAAGTAGCGTGTTGTAGGGGTATGAGATTAAGTAAAATTAGTTCAGTTTTTAGTATTGTTTATTAAGTTCGCGAACCATGAATGATATAGCAGTCAAAAAAAGGATGCTCACATTCAAAAATCCAGTTAAACTCACAGAATTATTAGCCATTTTATAATGTTCAGATAATATATTTTTTTTATTTCCATAATTTACATCCATTTATTTTTTACATTTTTTCATTATTATTTTTGTGTGAATTTGAATATGGTTGTAAAGTAGAAATACATTCTGAAATAAAAAATAGGTGCCGCTCTGGACGAAGTAGTCACTTTTGGTGGGTCACAGCCAAAGGGTTAATTAATGCCCAAAAGGAAAATTTGATGCTATCCTACTTTTTGAAAAAATGATCACTATGCTGCAAATGTGTTGAATAATTAGTAATGAAGGTTCTGTAGTCAGATAATTAAAAATTGCTAATCATTTTTTTTCATATGAGTGAAATTTTGTTATAAATTGGAATTAAATAATCATATTATTAATAAAATTCTATTCCCAATTGAAATTGAGAATACCAGATGAACGATTTTCTGTAAATGACATGTTCTGCTCACTTAAGTTTTGAAAGTTTCGACTATTTTCCGATTTTCTCCGAAAACTGACTAGACTTGAATCAAGAGTTAATCGTAAGTTCCGGATAAATTTCTTTTGTAAACTACATGTTCTGCTAAATATATTTCAAAATTTTCGTTCATTTTTCAATTTTCCGAGGAATGAAGATTTGTAAATTAATTTCATGTTAACTCTTCAATTTAAATATTTTCGTTCATTTTTCAATATTCCAAGGAAAAGGACTTGACTAGAATCAAAAGCTAGTTAAAAATTTTCATCGTTTTACTACGTTTTTCCACCAAAAATTTTTCAGCTTTAGGTTACGAGAAAAATCAAACAAGAACATGTGCAGTTTCCCAGAATCAGTACTATTTAAAAAACAATGAGTACACATCGATTTTCCATCGTTTTACCATGTTTTTCCAACCAAATTATTGGTTTTTCCACCATTGAACATCGAAAAATTTGAGGTTAGCCTAGATATTTCGGACGGGACTCTCCACGAATTCGTTTCTTTACAGCTAGACTTCTTTATTATCCTACTACCCACTCTTTTTCACCACAAAACAACCTTTTCTACCTCACTAACATGGAAAATTGAAAACGAGAGGTCGTTAGCTCCAATTTTTTCTATTAATTAAATGTGACAAAACGGAAACTTTTGGTGGAAAATCGAAATGTTAGGATGGAAAAAAGATTCGCCATTATTTCCACGTAGCCTGGACATTTCCGAGAAGCTGGAGTTAATTGAAGCTATCTAGTCTGACATTGATTTGTTGTTTTCAATTTTCCTCATTAACTAAAGGTGGAAAAACGAAAAATTTCTGTTGTAAAATCGAGGTGTTCGGATGGAAAAACGATTTGTGATAATTTCCACGTAGCCTGGACACGTATACAAAAGGTTTAGTAAATGCTGGCTATCTACGTGTGACCCTAACTTCTTGTTTTCAATTTTCCATATTAGTCAGGTGGAAAAAGTTTTTTTTGGTAGCGAAAAAGAGTAGGTTGAACGATAGAAAAGAAGTCTTAGGCTGTAAAAGACCGAATTTCTGGAGATTTCCGTCAGAAATTCCTAGGCTAACGTCAAATGACTCTGAAAAATCATTTCTCATTTTTTTCGTTATTCAGAGTTGGAAAAACATGATAAAACTAAGGAAAATCCATGCGTGCTCATTTTTCTTTAATCTGACTGATTCGTGACCTAAAGGTGGAAAACCGAAAATTTTTGGTGGAAGAACGTGGTAAAACGATGAATAAAAGATGTGTAATGATCATTTTACATAATCTGGAAAATCTAAGCTACGTGAACTTTGCCCAGAATTTTTATTTGCAATTTTTTTGTTACTGGTGGAAAACGAAAAGTTTTTGTGGTAAAACGATAGAAAATCGTATGGCACATCGTTTTTTTACAGCCCAGACTTTTCTAGGCTAACTTTACAGACCTAGTTGGATGCTAATTAAATGCTTCATTAAAAGTATTAAGTATTTCCATTACTTGTAGCAGTTGAGATTTTTATTGAAATTTAGTTGTTTACAGCATACTGGAAGCATTTTGAATTAGGAGTTAGTCTAAAATGCCGGAAAATTTTTGTTTGCATGTTCTGCTAACATGAATTTCAAAATATTCCTTCATTTTACAATTTTCTAAAGAAACTGATATTTTATTGCTTAACAAATTGTATCCAAAAATCTAAATATTGAGCTGTATTAGGTTGATATCTGAGATTAAACACCCTGAATTACTATAAAAATGGAGAAAAAAAAAAAGAATTAATGCATATGAGTCAATAGGGGGGAGAAATTACAAAAATGATTCAGTCTTGATACAGGTATTTTTTATACAGAATGGATTTTTATGAAATATGAAAGAACTGGGGCAGCATTTTATTAGCATTGAATAAGCATTTAATGTTAATCGAGACAGTTTCCTGGAAGCATCAGAAAATTGACGATGGATTTTGAAACCTAAGTCAGCAAAGCATGTAATTTACAAAAAACATTTTTATATTTGGCATTTCCCATTATATTCCTAATTTTTTCCTCGTAGTATGCTGTGAGTATCGAGGATTCAATTTAAATTTCAACGAGAAGGAGAAAAATCTATACAAGAAAATCGGAAAATCAACGATTGATGAAAAATCTTGTCTCATGTTGCTCCAAGTAATAAAAAAAGACTTCTTGTGAAGCAGTTAATTAGCATTAAATGAGCACTTAATTCTATTCTAGCCGAGTCAATTTCCGTAGAAAATTGAAAAATCAAAAAAAAAATTGAAATTCAAGCAGTACATGCAATTTACAGAAAAACTATCCGGTATTTTAGATTAATTCCCGATTCAAATTCATTTCCGTTACTTAGCTCACAATCGCAATACCCGCAACAAAACAAAACTGACACCGCCTTTTCATTCTACCACCTTATTCGAAAGATCTTTTTCGTATAATATCAGTAAACTTTATAATAATATCCCGCGACAGTATACTCTTTTTATTGATTTGTTTAAAAAACGTATACGCTATTACATTGCAGGTAATTGCATGGTATGGCATGGCTTTGGAGTCATTATGTATTTTTATAGTACCATTTATCAAATTAGCCGCTAGGGTCCATTCTCTGATACTGCTTATACATATATATCTTTTTACCTCATTTATATATATGCTTATCTTATTATGATGTAAACCTAAAACCAGGGGTTAAGTGGAAGAGCGGATATGCCGAACTTCGCCCCTCCCACTATATGTTCATATAAAACTGGTTTTGCAACTTGTTTTGTGGGAATAAAGACATTATTATTATTATTATTATTAAAGTATGCTGTAATTATCAAAGTTTGAATACAAATTTCAATGGGGAATGGAAAATACTAGAAAATCGGAAAGTCTACGACTGAAGAAAGAGAGATCTTGTCTCATGCTGTCCAAGTAGTGAAGTATTTAATTAGCATTAAATTGGCACTTAATATAATAAAATTACATCATCCGACATCCTCCATTAATTCTAATTTAATGCTCATAGTATGATGTGAATAATGAGATTTCAATCGAAATTTCAACAAGGAATGGATAATTTTATCAATTATTATTATTTAATGTGGTTTCCTAAAGAAACTATGTAAAATATTTTTCTTTTGCAGCGGGAAAAATCCTTGATGATTTTTCAATATTTTTGATGTAAACATGATTCAAAAAATAAGTATTTGCAAAATAAACATGTATCACTAGAAAAATCACGAAGGACTTATTTTCTTCTTCAAATAAAAGTAACATTTCTTTACATGAATATTATGACCCATCACAAAATAAACATTTATGTACGTATATCCCGCCATGAGATGCAAAATAATAACAACCATAATAAAATACGTCTTTATTTCTTTACAACATTGTTGATGACTATTAATGCTTCAAAAACAGCTTTACAATGTTCGAGACTACCATTTATGATCATATACAAAATTGGTCATACATATCTACATCTAAGAATAAGGAAATACCTACACTGTTTCTGAGTCCATACTTGAAATTTAATATTTTGTACCTATAATCTCACTTGTTTAACTACTCCATTACGAAAATTCTAGTCCATCATGACCAACGAATTCAGACTAGGTAGAAGGAGTCAGTCAAGGATTTGCTTGACTCCTGATTCTCATAAAATTCTGTAGTGAGGATCAAAGTGCACCTGACATAAGTAAACTTTTGGAGAGATCTGTCATTAAATTCGTATTTTAGAGATATTTCCTAAAAATTGCGGGTATTTGCAGATAATTGTGGTGTTAGACGATTTCAAGACATGATATTTCTGATATAATTTGCAAAGAGCAGCACAAGATTAATGAAGGTAGTTGTCCCCATCAGTAAGAAGTATGATTATGTTGATACAACACTGTCACTTTGGTTGGCATTGGTAGTCAGATGTGTCAAAGGTATGCACTAAAACTACGCAACTTTGGCGACAATGAAATTTAAACATATGGTCTTGGTTCCTTCTAATCCATTCGCACCCGTTGGTCACGACGAAGTGATAGTTTACAAAAAAATTAGCAGATTTGCCCAGAATGTGATCAATGTTTTGTACTATTCGGAGGGGACCCAGGTCCCCTTAGATGCGCCAATGTATTGCAGCTATCATATTAGTTAATCTTCATTTGATCTGCTTTAATAGTTGAAATTTCACAGAATATCTCCCTCCTCACTTGTATGGGGTGTCACACTATGGGGACAATGTTGAAGATGAGTGGTTCATGGTGTTTATTCTGCAACAATTGACTAAGGAGATCAAAGGCTTGATTGCCAGGGCTTATGATGTTGACGGAGAGTTTCTTCTGATTGAAGCAGCAAATGTTTTGCCCAGGTGGGCTAGTCCAGAAACTTGTGAGAATAGGGTATGTTTTGATGCTAGGATTACCAACCATTCTTTCATGAATGTTTGGTTATTTACACATATTTTTTCATAATCTATAAAGCTTATTAAACCCTGAGCAACATTTGTCAAAAATAGATAAGAATTTTTTTATCGTAAAGGGCTTAATTTTATGTTTTCAAACATATCATTCCAATTTTTCTTCATTTCATTCCATATTTAGAAATGAGAGAAACTCGGTCCATAAGGGTGATTTAGGATGCCGATTTTGAATATCACCTTTAAAAAAATTTTGTCAAGTTGGTTGACTCTGCGCTTCCCATGTAATGGTTTCATCAGTTCATAAAGATGTATGTATGGCATAAGTTAGACCCTGTAAAAAAAAGAAGAAGAGAAATTAAATAGATCCAATCAAACAAACAAGCCCATACAATTAGTCCATATATATTTTCCCCTGCCTTGCCGATAACCGTCCCTCACCACATATAACTTCTAAATCTAATTTTAACCCCTACAAAAAGTTATCTGAAAATGGAGCTTCTATATGTCAAAAAGCAAGGATTGAGCGGTTTCTCTTGTTTTCATCTTTTGCCCCTAGCCTCGCGACCACTATACCGTTTTTTTTAATTACGAACGTTTCTCGTCTTTAGTACCCTCGTGTAAAAATTTTATCAAAAACCGAGCGCTACTTTTCCATCATCAACATCCAAAAAACATAATATGTAACTTTTTCGAAATTTTTGGCGATTACAATACTTCCTCGCCTAGTGGCGTGGGAAGTAAAACGATAGTGACGCAAAATCCTATTTGGGATAGCACTATTAAGCTTTGCAGCATTCTCAGCTAACAATTGACAGCAGATTCACCTAACGAACGTGTTTTTGTCGTGTTGCCTAAGCGATTTTTATTGTTTTTTCCTTTTTCTCGGCAGTCACTGGACCGATTTTCAAAAACTACGACGCTTTTATGTGCTTGGCATAGCAGTATATGTACATATATATATGAAGAGAAAATGATCATGCGGAGAAAGGTATATAAAATAGAAAAATAATGGGCAAAATCCGCGAGAAGAAGGAAAGTGGATTCGAGCAGAAAATAGGATAGGTAACCCGAGCGATACGTATTTCTACTGGTTGGCTTCATCAGTCCCGAAATGAATGCACATATGCAACTACAAAAGTAGATACACATGCCCATACATCCGGATTCAGGTGTAACCTGCGGAAACTAAGATGGAGAGGGAAAAAATCACACACGAAGTCTACAACAAGAGCCAACCTACACATTGTAGTATAAAATGGCTAGAAGACCTCGAATTTTCAAGGCGACATCTACAATGTGTAGGTTGGCTCTTGTGTGTGATTTTTTCCCTCTCCATCTTAGTTTCCTCAGGTTACACCCATATCCGGCTGTATGACCATGTGAATCTAGTTTTGTAGTTGCATATGTGCATTCATTTCGGGCCTGATGAAGCCAACCGGCAGAAATACGTATCGCTCGGGTTACCTATCCTATTTTCTGCTCAAATCCACTTTCCTTCTTTTCGCGGATTTTGCCCTTTATTATATATATATATATATATATATATAAACTAGCACTACCAATCACTTATGTTTAATTTCCTCAGGTTATCTTTCTCCTCAGTTTTCCACCTCATCTGGGTCTGCCTCTCATTTTCTTTCCTCCTATTGAATGGATAATCAGTGCGTTTGGTACTTTATGTTCTGCCATTCTTTGCACGTGTCCCAACCATCTCAACCTCTGAGCTCTTATGTCCGCCGTTATGTTGCTCTCTTTAAACAGTTCTTTCAACTCATTATTGGTTCTTCGGGTCCACGCACCATGATCTAACATTTTGCCTCCAAAATATCATCCTTAACACCTTCCGTTCCCATATCTCCAGCTTTGCTTGTTCTGCCTTTCTTATCGTCCATGTTTCACATGCATACGTGACCATTGGCCTTATTAGCGTTTTATAGATCCTGATTTTAGCTCCCCTGGATATGATTTTGCTTTTCATTAGTCCTTTTAGCGCATATATGGCATGATTTCCGGCCAGCATTCTTTTTTTGTATTCCCTCTCTGTTGCCCGGCTTTGATGTAAATACTGTGCCCAAGTAGTCATACGTATGTACTTTTTCAAACTTATAGATTTCTCCTTTTGTTGTGGTCATTATTAAGTGCTATCCTTTATCAAGTTCTTTATCTGCCCATTCCATTCACTTTGTCTTTTCTACATTAATGTACAGTCCTTTGATTCGTGCTTTTTCTTCTAGTCTCTTTACGGTGTCTATGAATTTGGCTTTACTTCTGGCCAAAATAACCAGGTCGTCAGCAAATGCTAGACATTGATGCCTTCTGTAATATACTGTAGCGTTTTTCTGGGTTCTTTTTGGGTGTGGATTAAAACACTGGATTCCACAAAAAGAAATGCATTAATTTATTCAACTGGATAATACATTTATATGCACCACTATTTATGTCTGACTAATTCTTATGTCACCATTGACTGCAATATACTTCTCTTCGCTCTGCTACTCCACCGTATTCCGTACTCTCTGCCCCATCTCCCGGCTGCCGAGTTATATATAGTTCAATTACCGCTGCGAGAAACACCACGAAGCGATATCTAGAATGTTAGAGATCACTTCGCGTCGATCTAGAAGGCGATCCACTGTCACGGTCTTCACAGACGCCGCCAAGCGGCTTGAGCGGTCGTGGTTCGCGTAAAAGCAGAGATCGGCCATGAAGCTCTGGCGAGTAGGAGACTCGCCCAACAGATGGCGCCAACAGTACTGTTCGTCACAATATATTACATATTTTTTCATCCCCTTAGTATGGCTATCAAATATAACATAGTACACTTTTGCAAACAATATCCTTACAGATGCCGCTAGGTGGCTGGTGCGGTCAGGATTCGCGTAAAAGAGATCGGCCATGAAGCTCTAGCGAGTAGGAGACTCGCCTAACAGATGGCGCCGACAGTATGATTTGTCACAATACTAAACCAGCCCTGGCATAGCAGTAACATTATATAAAAATTAAACGAAATCCGAGCGGTACTTTCCATGTTATATGCGATTATAAGATTAGCGTACAGACCGAACAGAAATGAGTGACATGGTTTTTCGAGATGTAAGTCAGATAACATCCCAAAAACATAATATCCCATTTTCGAAAAATTTCACGATTACAATACTTCCCCGGCAGCAGGCGTGGGAAGTGAAAATTATTTTTCTGAAAAATGATCGTATCTGATCTGAAGCCGTAGGAAGTTTGAGTATTTTTAGGAATGTCATGGGAAAAATCAGTATAACATCAATTCTAGTGATTTGTTGCAGTAATGACTAAACATTGAATAACAAAGTTGCTTATTTCAGGTATATATCTATAATGGATGTATCCATTTAGTTCCTCCAACTTCTGATGAAAATCCTACAATATCTGTAATGGAAGCTCTTTCAGAAATACGTTCTCATTCCGCAGAAACTATAGCCTCTACTGAAATACAGACTGCCATCCAGGAAAAATTAAAAGGTATAATACTAGTTACTGATTGTTTCAGATTAGTTGATAAATACTATACAAAGAGAAAAATGAGATTATTACTTTTCCAGGTTATCCAGAAAAAACAAAAGACAATCTCCACAGAGCCAAAGCCTACCTTCCTGTCTCAATAGCTGCCATTTTAAAAAAGAAACCGAACCTCATCGCTCCCGCGGCGCAAGCATTTTGCAACAGAGACACTGTTGACATGAAGGCATGCAGAGCAATGAAGTATTTTCCACCAGAAGATAGAGTCATGACTAGGGTCACCTTTACAAAGTGTTTGTATGCTATGTTGACACACAGTAAATATATGCCAGACAGAAGGACTGGTTGGAATTTGCCTTCACGGAGTGCGACGGTCTACAAGGCACATCTTTTAGGAGTCAAGGTAATCTCAAATTATCTTGTTTCAGTAGATCTTATTATTTATACCTACACTGCTTTTATTTAAAAAAAAATGGCGTCAAGGATTACATAAGACACAAGTTAGCCCCTTTGAGAAAAAACTTAGCTACGAATATCTCAATCCAATCTGCATCAGAATGAACTTAATTCACTACTGCGCCCCTTCTAAATTCATTAGTCGTGTGTGTTGAAAATATTTCTCATTCTAAGTTTCAAGGAGAAATGTACAGGGAAATCAATGATATGAGAAATATGTGTAAAAGGTGCGTAGAATTACTAGACGACGTTTGAGCGATGTGTATTTTGTCGTCTTTTGTCTATAGCTCCGGCGCCACTGGACTGATTTTCACAAACTATAAAGCTTTTTCGTCCTTGCCATAGTAGTAACATTGTGTGAAGTTATAGCCCGGCCAATGATTAGCGAACAAACCGATCGACAGAAATGAGTAATATTGTTTTTCGTGATGTTATAAGTCATATAACATCCAAAAAACATAGGAGACTATTAGTATAGAACTCGTACAGAAAATTTTTCAGTGATACAATGAAATACTCGAATTCAAATTTAAGAACGTACGAAAAGCAAGTCGGAGTCACAACACCAATACCTACTCATTGCTTTAAATAGTGTTTGGAATTTGAATCTGTGTATTTCACAGTTTTTTTGCTTATCGCTTTATGGTCTCGTGAATTGATATATAGGGTTGCATAAAAATCCACTGACGCTGCTATAATGATCAGTAAAATACTGATGATGCAAACCGGAGTAAATACTGATCGTTTGACAGTGAACATTTTAGATGTAAGCTTGCTTGTTTCAGATTGCATGCGGTTTTGAAATACTAGCTTCTCAAGCAAAGCCTAGCAGCGACATCGAATCAGACAAAGGGTGGCATGCATATTTAAACAGCCTCAAAGATAAAGGATATTTCAAACATCTCTTAGAACATTCTGTGGAATATAACAATCTATTGAATAAAGCTAAAGAGTATTATTCAAATCATCGTGACACGATGCATTACAGCCCCGCCATAGGCCGAGACATTTTGGAATTATTGAGGAGTCGAGATTTAAATATGGAAGAGTTGAAAAATGAAGAAAACTCTCTCCCTGAAGACGATGACGACTCCTGGCTTGACATAAGCCCTGAAGAGTTGGACAAAATGTTGCAGGAGAGATATGGCCAAAAGAAGACGTTTAACTTGAACAATAACGCTGATGCTACAAGTTTTACTGAAAAAGTTTCCAAATTTTTGAACCATGTTTCGGAAATTGAAGGTAAGATTTCACAAATTTGAATTTTGGTTTTATAACCGTAGTTTTCAATGAAAAAAGGCATATCCCCGCGCAGTCAAACCAAAGAGTAGTTGATCAGAACATAGAGCAACTCATGGACATTTCGAACATAGATCCGTTTCTAGAAAATTCTAACATTAGCATGTACCGCACGTAGAAATATTGCTTTTAGTATTAACATGTTCTCCAGACAAGTAGGATCTCAGTAATTTCCTTAGAAGCAATCAAAGCAGAATCCATTTTGCCTTAAAAAATTGTTCATTCTCAAACAATCAACCTCTCAAGGAAAGTCACACCTCAATCTCCCTGATAAATATTCCCGAGATTATGTATTCTCAGAATTTCTCAACGACGGAAAGCCCATACCCTGTGGCAATATTCCGAGGAGTGGCAACGCTGGCGCCTGAAGACACGTATTTAATTCTAAACATAAGCGATTGGTGGCGCTACAGTATGTATGCATGTTTTTGCGCAAAGTGGATACCAAATAAAACCCGATGCACGTCATCGATCTGGAGCTGTGCGCTGTTGCCAGAATTTGCACATTTTCTTTTAAGCAAATAAATTTAATAAAATAAATTGTTTATATATACCTACCATTTACTATAATACCATTATATTAAAAATAAATAAACTTGTTGTAAAATTAAATTCCTTTCTGAATAAAAACACCTGATTTTGGTAGATATTCAATGATATGAGCTCTTTACACCGACTGTTAAGTTGTTTTGGCATTTTGGATACTTTACACCACTTCACAGAAACTGTTGTTCTGAAAAGAACAATTTTTAATTGGCAAGGCAACGATTCAAAGCTCAAATAGCGCAAAACTCACAAACTAAACAATAAAGAACTAATAGTACGACAAAAGGACAATGGCAACTGATGTCAACAAATGAGAAGTGGCAACCTCACATTTCTCTGCACGGCACTACCAACCGAATCGAGACGGGGAAATTTAAACTTCAAGTAGAAATGTCACATTGAATGTAGTCAACTGTTGGTAACCATGATTTTATGAATGACATCACCTATGACGTGCATCGGATTTTATTTGGTATCCACTATATAATATCTTCTGGTGGAATATGTCTATATAATGAACATGTACACTTTTAAAATATACAAGAAGCATGAATGCAGTAACTGAAATGATTGAATTTATTGTGCAATTAAGACGAATCTGACGCCTAAAATGTCCAAATCCATCAAGCCGTTTGATTTGTAACCCGTGAAATAGAAATTTCATGGATGATGTTTAATATCCGCCATTTTGATATTACGAAATTTGAATATACCCAGTGTCACTCAGGCTGTCAAGAGAAATCTAGAGATGGTGTATTTTTTAATTCACCGGTTGAGCAACCGGTGCCACCGGTGGACCAGACATCTGTCCTTTTAATTCAACCGGTTGCTGCCATCACCATACAAAGCTGTCAACAGTGTCAACCATAAGCAGGGCATCCATCAGTGGTGGAATCAACCGGTGAATTAAAGAATCCACCTATATACATCGTATGTCAAAATAGACAAGTCGTTTAGGTTGTAGAAAATGTCAAACTTGAGGTTTTCGATTAAAATCCGCCGTTTAGATTTTATAAAATTTTAATATAGTCAGTGTCACTCGCACTTCGAAGACAAATGCAACATCACCTCGTATATCTCAAAGTCCATCAGGCCGTTTATGCTGCAGCCCGTGAAATAGAAAATTTTAATATAGCGAATGTCACTCGCTCAGTCAAGACGAATCCAACTACACCTCATATCGATGGCTTAGTTCTAATACGACGTATCCCACAAAATGTCGAAATCGAGATTTTGATGGATTTCAAATGAAAAAGGGTATTTCTATCATGTGACAAGTTGTCGTAGCTAACCTGCTAATAAAAACACAATTTTTGTCCATATTCTAATATGTCGTATCTAAATCAGCTGTTATTTTCGGTTTCAATAAGCTGTATCCCTCAGCATCCACTTGATCACTGAACCTGATTGTGTTGGTTGCTAGACAGTGCTCTCTTTATTTGATCAAATAATGCTATCTCTGTTTTTTTTACAATAAAGCGTTACGCCAGAGTAAGTGTCTAAGAAATCTTATCAGAAATGTATACTTCAATTCGAAAGCGTCATATGTTTATTGCTCGGAAATTTTATTAAAAAGTAAAGATTGGTTACAGCATATTGGATCTTGTAACTGTTCTGTTGGTATACGATAAATTAGAATTGATGTACAATAATCCCAATGCTAATGGGTCTTCTAGATGTTTATTTCTGATGTTCTTTAACACTTAAGTCGGATTTTTGTCACCCGTAC
This sequence comes from Acanthoscelides obtectus, assembly GCA_963669975.1. Lineage (NCBI taxonomy): Eukaryota > Metazoa > Arthropoda > Insecta > Coleoptera > Chrysomelidae > Acanthoscelides > Acanthoscelides obtectus. Next base: position 80,866,360 of record CAVLJG010000008.1, on the reverse strand, counting down.
TACCATACAGGGTACTCATGGCTTCACTCTGTCTTCCACTGACACTTACACTGAGCTGCTGAACTGTAGCGCTATCTTGAATACGCTTCAACAGGTTGTATTCATTGTCAGTGATTATCAGTTTATTGAAATGACATTCTAAAACATACTCAGGGGATTGTGTTTGGGTCGCAGGATCGAACGTTACCGAACTATTTCAATGAGTTCGCTGCCTTACGCTTCATCATCAAAAACGTCTTTGAGTTAGCTCCGAGGGAGCGGGTTCGGTACTGCGACATGATAACAATTCAGATAGATTCACTTGGCGCATTCTATAAAGTGACATCTAGCAAATGAGCTACCACATTACTCTAAATAAACGGAGGGAGTATGAATATTCTAGCCAAACCGATTGCGTTGTGGTCAGATAGTTGCGGATACCAAAACAAAAACAGCATATTGTCCAATGCCTTGTCTCTATTGGCCATATGGTATAATATAATGATTGAGCAGAAGTATCTGGAGAAGGGTCACATTCAAATGGAGTGTGACTCGACTCATTGTCTCATTGAAAGGCGCCTTAGAGGGAAAGACATACATTTGCCTGCCGATTACATAAACCTAGTTAGAGATGCGATCAGTACCTTTGGGCGTAGAGTATCCAAACCATTCGTATTTTCTGTAAAAGGTACAATTCCAAGCGTCCAGAAAGTAAGAAAAACTATTTAAAGGTGAACGATCTGAGATGCCTAAGATATGATAGCACTGGCCAAATCTACTACAAATCAGAAATCAACGATACTTATGAATCATTTGCAACGATTCAAAAAAGTAATGTCTGAAGATGTAGACACCTACGATGCACTCCAATATGAAGGAAGTACGGTGGAGATAGAATAAACTAGGAAGTCGAACAACGTCAAAGAAGAACCAGAAAAGTCGTCGGCAGACAATGATAAACTAAAAATTGAAGGTATAGTAGCTAAGATGTAGGACAAAATTGTTCCTTGGCTCACTAACAAAAAAAAAATTTAAATTGTGAAATAGTTCCGGTGCTAGCTCTCTCAGGTTAATGGGTAGGAAGACGGTGTTACGATGAAATCACTTTATTTACTAAGATAGAGGCCGCTTTACAACTCACATTATACAATTCGAAACAAAAATAGAATAGCAGTAACAATGTTCGTACGTCCGTCGAGCTGAGCGACGATCTCTGCCGATGCTCCTGCCCGTCTCCCCTCGCAACCCGTCCTCAGGGTCTTACTATAGTGGATACCAAATAAAATCCGATGCACGTCATAGGTGATGTCATTCATAAAAATCATGGTTACCAACAGTTGACTACATTCAATGTGACATTTCTACTTGAAGTTTAAATTTCCCCGTCTCGATTCGGTTGGTAGTGCCGTGCAGAGAAATGTGAGGTTGCCACTTCTCATTTGTTGACATCAGTTGCCATTGTCCTTTTGTCGTACTATTAGTTCTTTATTGTTTAGTTTGTGAGTTTTGCGCTAATTGAGCTTTGAATCGTTGCCTTGCCAATTAAAAATTGTTCTTTTCAGAACAACAGTTACTGTGAAGTGGTGTAAAGTATCCAAGCGAAGTGTTAGAAGTACCAAAGCTGATGGAAAAAGGTGGGCTTTCAAATGTATAGAAAAATAAGCTCTATATAAAATGAAATGCATTTGTGGGTATATCATAGTTCACGCTGGCAATGAAAATGGATTTATTGAAGGTGCGTTGCTCATATTTTCATCGAAAACCCAGCTTAATGATTACCATGGTGAAATGAACCAGCAAAACTTTTTATATTGGTTTGAAAATCAATTACTAATAAGCTTGACCCAACCCTCTGTGATTGTTATGGATAATGCATCATACCATAGCATGTTATTAGTAAAAACTCCCAATAGCTCATGGAGAAAGGCTGAAATTGGTTAACTGAACAAAAAATACAGTATCCACATGAAGCATTCAAATCTGAACTTTTAACGATTGTTGCACAGTGAGCAGAATACCCAATCTTTATGCATTTTGTTCCTATTTATTTTTTTTTTGGGAATAAACCAACCAAAATGTATGTGGTCGATAACTTGGCAGAACAATATGGATATAAAGTTTTACGGTTACCTCCATACCACTGTATTTTTAACCCAATTGAGCTAATTAAAGATTACTATAATCGGCATATTGGAAGAGATGGCCACACTGAAAATGACTGCCTAAAAATGTGGCAAGAGGCACTCCAAACTATTACCCCTGATATGTGGAAGAACTCCATTAGACATACAGAGGAGATAGTTATGAAATGGTATAGAAGGGAACAAGTAATGGATAGACAGGAAATTCTTCCCCTTATTATCCATGTTAACGATGACTCTGATTCCAGTGATTCAGAATAGTTAAAACATCAAAATATATTCTGTATAATGTAATCAAACTCTGGAATTGATATACAACTGAACCATACCATGCGGTTAATATCAGGCTCGATAAGGAGTACTCCTTGCCGCTAGTTGCCGGTATTGTGTAACATCGCATCACCCGAGTTCTTTCTTCTTTTTGATGTGAATTGAAAAAGTGTTGTAGTTCCCATATCATAAATAAATAATCAAATTAATTAAAATACGAGAAAACAATTTATGTTCTTTAAATATTTTGTGTTTTTGAATATCTACCAAATCAGGTGTTTTTATTCAGAAAGGAATTTAATTTTACAACAAGTTTATTTATTTTTAATATAATGGTATTATAGTAAATGGTAGGTATATATAAACAATTTATTTTATTAAATTTATTTGCTTAAAAGAAAATGTGCAAATTCTGGCAACAGCGCACAGCTCCAGATCGATGACGTGCATCGGGTTTTATTTGGTATCCACTATACCTGCCTTCCGTCGCATTTTGCACTCTGACACGCACTCACACACGGTCGCGCTGTTGCCGAACCTCTTCAAGTATTCTAACAGTTCTACAAACTCGAGGAAAGTAGATATAAAGTGAGTGGATCCATAATTGATAAAAAGTCAGGGAAACCTAATTTGAAAAATGGCGGTAATCAGAAAAACGCAAAAGACAGTAAAAGGTATAATCATTTTTTATTAAATCTGTTTATTCCAGAAAAACAAAGAAGTGCAACAATGATACGAATAAGTCCAAAAATAAGAAACAAAATTGACTCTTCCAGGATTCTTCTACTCTGTCGCTTGTTACCGAGCTTGTTGTCTAGTGTAAGAAGTCGCCAGTCTGGATTTGTTTTTATTTTTTATTACAAGATAACAATTGAAGTTGTCTGATATCATATTTGTATGTTTTCCTTTGTTGTTAGCAAATAATAAACGATTATATAACGTTAAAATGCTGTTTCAAATAAGATTATATTCGCACAATATGCTGTATCCCAATTAGTTTTCTAATTTTTATATATAATAAAAAAGACATAATCCACTGTGGAAAACAAACAGGTCGTATCAAACATAATGATCAAATGCTAATACTTCTTAAGCCACATACAAGGCTGGAGTGGTCTCTACTTGTCGATATTTTGCCTAAAACAGATAAAGCTAATCTCAAATGTGATAACATCTAACAGCCAAGTAATCTTGAATAAATCGTTTTTTCTTCATACTGTAAAACTCGCTTTTTGGGGATACACCGTATTAGAACTAAGCCATCGATATGTCAAAATCCTTCAAGCTGTTTAAGCTATAGACTGTGAAATAGAAATTTTGTTTGATTTTTTTATTTAAAATCCGCCATTTTGTTTTTATAAAATTTTAATATAACCGGTGTCACTCGCACAGTTAAGAAGAATCCAACAACACCTCATTTGTCAAAACCCATTCGTTTGGCCTGTAGCCCTGACGGTAAAAATAAATCTAATGTGTATTCCTTCTGTTCTCTTCAGGTGCCGAATTTCCGGACAACAGTGTTGAATCATCACCCATAAGACCTCCAAGAAGAAATGGCAAAGTATCTTTCACTGAAAGTGCCAGGGCTGACGCCAAATCAAGCAATAAAATAAACTTTGACGCAAACAATTTTTCATGCACCGTCCAGAATATTTTGAATTTCGTCATACCCGAAGACGATTCATGGGATTTGGATTCCGACGATACTATGAGTGACTACGAAAATGACGAGTACATAAAGAATCAATCTTACGAGGAGGGAAAGTCTAAAATGGAAGCGTATATGGAACAGATGGATAGGGAACTCGCATCTACCACTATAGGTAGGTTTCTAACTCAGTCTAGTTTCAACCACGAACAAAGAAAAGGATAAGGGTCTATAACCGAGATTTTCGGCCCTGAAAATAACTCAAATTTTTGCTTGTAGATATGGAATATATGCATTTTAAACTTTTGTCGTCATTATTATTCTAGTACAAAACCTCAAAGTTATCAATTTTAGCATTTTTGTTCAAAATTCGTCTATTATCAATATCTACCTTAGTATAGTATTTTGATATGATCGCTTTTCGCTACACTTTCTAATCTATAATCAAACACACTAAGACCTGTTGGGTCGCATGTAGAAAAATAAGTGTTGCTTCACTGCGCTGACATTAAAAACAAAAGTAGAAGTCGCAATGTTATTGTGTTGTATTTGTTTCAACTTTTATTTTTATTGTGAGCTCAATGGAGCAACAGTTGCATTTTTATAATATACTAGGCGTGTTAGTGTGATTTATTATCCAGGAACAGCAGGAAATCATTGAGGACCCGTACTTACTGTGCCTGAAAAATATAGATCGAAAAACACGTTTGTTAGACTAACGCTAGTGAACAGTTCGCTTTCGCTCTAACATACGAGGTCTCTAAATTAAGTGATGAGACTGGCAACACTGGAGGGAGGTAGGGGAACATATGATCCGCCTTCAGTATAAATTTGAACTCGCTCATTTGGTATTCCGTAGCGATTTTTTTTGCGAAACAGATTTTCCTATTGTGTTTTAAAATTGAATAACATCAATTTCGAGCAGCGGTGTGCTATCAGGTTTTGCTTTAGACGTGGGTACAGTGCAACAGAACCACGAAGCGGAAGGCCTTTATCTTCAAGAACCGATGAAAAAATCGACAGAATCCGGGATCTTGTGCGTTCAAATCGTCGGTTGACAGTCAGAATGCTCGGGGGAAGAATTACATTTGGCCCACACCACCATTTATCAGATCAAGAACATCACGATAATGCTCCTTGTCACACAGCAATATCAGTTTTTGGCCAGTAAAACATTACTGTGGCTCCTTCTTCGCCTGGCTTGAGTCCTTGTGACTTTTTTCTCATCCCTAAGTTGAAAAATCACCTCAAGGGAACTCATTTTGAGACACTCGAAAATATTCAAATCGCTGCAACCGACCAGCTGAAGGCTATTCCAGTATCAGAGTTCCAGCACTGCTATGAGAAGTGGAAGAACTGTCTCCAGCGCTGTCTGGCTACAGAAGAAAGTTATTTTGAGGGTGATAATATAAAATTGTAATCATATTTGAGTGAAAAAATTAAAAAAAATTAAGTCTTGTCACTTAATTTACAGACCTCGTACTTGTTTCTGTATCTATCTCTTTAAAGCATATTACATAAGAGATCTCAATGTTTCTCTGCTGATCCTGTAGATTTGAAGTATGTGTTGATGTTAATGAACGTTCTAAAATATTTGAATGCAAAAATTTCATAGATGCGACCAACATGAAATCTGAGTTGTTTTCGGGACCAAAACCTCATCCACAGACCCTGATCCTTTAATCCATCTTCGTTTCGCTGACCAATGAATAAAAATATCGAAAATAAGACAGCGCGAAGTGCCATCTACCACTAGAATCGACTACTGCGAAACAGTCAGCCGCAGCCTACTGCCCGCGAATTCGAGGGCCAGTCACCATGTGTCCGCTAGACGGCGAAGAATAAAAACATTTTTTTAAAATTGCTACTTGGTGACTTTTGACATTTCGGCTGCCTCGGTAGTAAAGTCACTAGTTCAACAAGTGTGCATTTATCCATTTATCTCAGTTTATCAAAATATCTATTTCAGGCCAGAGCTTTGAAAAGAAACAGGAAGAATCCTTCGAGGATATTGAAAGCTTCACGCCCGTCGATATAGACGTAAACGCATTGAAAAACATACTGGAGAGTTACAAATCCCAGATGGGTGAAGCTGGGCCTTCTAGTACCATGCTGGGTCCTATGGGAGTTCATTTAGATCCCAAGGGACAAATGGATCTGGAATAGGAAGTCGTCGGGTTCACTGAGACTAGGTTTGGTCCGAGGGGATTTACAAAAAGCTTTTGCGGTTTATGGAAAAATAATGTCACAAGTACCTTTACAAAATGTTCTAAAGGTCTACCCTAAGAGATGCATGCCCCTAAAGAATCCCACTGTAAATCGATTCTTCTCAAATAACTTTAGAACGGCACTGGAGAATTTATGGAAATCCTGACAGCTTAGTAACCAATTGGAGCCTTACTTGATGGTGTTCATGGAAAAAAGTTAACTCATTTGGAAAACCAGGGATGGACTAGCCCTCACGCAATAGTTGACATTGTTATACCCTGATTAATAATAACACACAAAATAATATTTTTGAAAACCCTGTCGCTTTATCCGAAAACATGTATTGTTTGATTTTTATAAAATCCGCGTTTTTCCTCTTCTTTCAACGAATTCGGATAGATTAGAGCATATATGTTTACATTGCATTGCGATCTAACTGCGTAAATAGTTTTCCATGGGCACCAATATGTGAGGCCCCAACTAGTTACTAAGCTGTCTTCAGTGTCGCCTAAGAGCCCTTTCAGACGAGGATACCGTATGCGAGATACAGTATCCGAGATACAGAATTACGACCGGATACTTTTTTACTTCTGTATCGCATACCGCCTTGTTATACGCAAAACAGACGCAGTGTAGTGCAGTTGTAATTATGGAAATAGAAGAGTGTATCGCGGTGTGGTATTTATTAAATAATAAGAAGAAGAAACTAAAAAGGAGACGTAGTTTGTGGGTTCATCCCATGTTGGGATTAAGAGAAAGCAAAGGAACGTATAATTTATTACATGAAGATTTGTTGCAAGATCCATCGAAGTTTTTCAATTATTATCGAATGTCTATTCAGTCCTTTGAGAAACTTCATAATATTTTGGAAAACAAACTAATTAAAAAGGACACAACTATGCGTAGAAGTATTTCGTCAAAAGAACGACTATCTATGACATTAAGGTAAGGAAAAAATACTTATAGATGTTTTTTTTCTAAATCTATTTGTATTTAAAGTAGTACAAGAAAAATAATAATTAATTATCAGCTCCACAATTTTGGTCTTAGCCTTGGTAATCAACAAGAAGATCGATGATGGATCCGTCTGTTGAGGTGGCAGTTGATTCAACGGAATGGGGTGAGAGGATGGGAACAGTGTCTGTTATTTCATTGGATGAACATTGTAACTCAATGAATGAAGTGTTGGATGACGAATGGGGAGATAAATGAGAATGAGTGGAAGAAGGATGACCATAAACGTGCACTTGTGAAGATGATGACTTATGAATAGGAAGATGTTGTGTAGAAGGGGGATTAGGAGCGGATGGATAAAACGGCAAATGTTGTACATGGTTGTAATTAAATGCAGATTGAGTGGGTAATAGGGCAGATTTTATCGATTGTATCATTGCCAATTTCACATCCATCTTTTTGTCAATTGGCACTCTTCTAAAGTCCGGCAGTAGCGAAAGAAGGAAATGTCGGTCTCCGTCATTGTCTAGCATAATATCGTTTGTTTGTCGCTGTGCAAGATTTGCCTTTAATAGGCCCACTATCTCAGTGTTATGGTCGGTTTCCGATGCCACTTTCCTTTTTTTCTGTACATGTATAGGCCTTAAAGGAGTAACATACTCATTTTGTTCATGATCCGAAGCTTCTTCGATTGTATGATTTTCCTCTGTAAAATTTGAAGTGGTCCTAAAACAAATCTATTAATTTAGTAGTTCATATTTTGACAAGTTAAATTTTCTTACTCTCTATTTGAAGAGCATCGCATCAAAAAAGATAGCTGTTCAAAAAATATATAAGTTTTCCAAGAAGCTCCGTCACCACTTTTTTTCTTTTTTCTTTTCGCCAACTCTCGAGCAAAAGAATTTCTTAAATTCTTCCATTTTTTTTTGAAGATCTTTCCCTGAAAAATTCAACAAGTTTTTTTTAATTATTTTCAGGTACCTGGCGACTGGTTGCTCCCTTACTGAGCTACATTATACCTACAGAGTTGGAATTTCAACAGCGAGCGAAATAATTCAGGAAACATGCAAGCTAATTTGGATATTTATGAAAGAACAATGTATACCAAAGCCCACACGAGAAAAATGGTTAGAAATCGCAGACGGTTTTTTGAAAAATGCAAATTATCCACACTGTTTAGGTGCCATAGACGGAAAACATATCCGGGTTATAAAACCACAACATAGTGGTTCTCTTTATTTTAACTATAAACATTTTTTTTTCAATACAACTACTGGCGATGTGTGACGCGAATTATTGCTTCACATTTGTAGATATTGGAGATTATGGGAAAAACAGTGATTCAAGCATTTTTACGAATTCACATTTTTATAAGAACTTAAGCTCAAAAAAGCTAGATCTTCCCAATCCAGATTTTTTGCCACAAAAGAATGATTACAAAATCCCATATGTTATTGTTGGAGACGAAGCATTTGATTTATCCTTCAATGTTATGAGGCCATATGGTGGAAAAAATCTGACATTAAAAAAGAGAATACATAATTACCGGTTAACTCGAGCACGAAGATATATTGAGTGTACTTTTGGAATACTTTCTAACAAGTGGAGAATATTTCACAGACCACTCAACGTGTCAATAGATTTTGCTGTTGACATAGTTAAAGCTTGTACTGTACTCCATAATTTTGTTCGTGTACTAGATGGATATAAACATGAAGATGCCTTATCCGTCCAAGGATTTTATGATGCTAATGTTGCAAAAACAGGAGCGTGTTCTGCAAGATCAGCGACTGCTATTCGTGACTATTTTGCTGACTATTTCATGAATACTGATATATTACCATGGCAGAATAGTTGTATCATGTGAACTAGTGCTGTTGAAATTTTGAAATTTATTTTTATTCCTAATATTTCTGAAATATTCGTTTCTTATGTCTAAATTAGATTGTGTTTTAGTTTTAACTAAAATATAGTAAAATCTATCTATAGGAACTAAGTATTTTTGGGACAATAAATTTTAATGATAATACTCCCATATGTAAACTTTTTAGCCTGCACTACTTACTTATAATAGTCTAATATGTATTTAAAATAAAATTATGTTTAATGTCTTACCATATTCATTCTGTTGTGCTGCTGTCATCTCCTCAAAATTGTCGCACATTTGTTTGGCAATTTCCACCCAGCGTTGCTGTTTCTTATTTCTATCGCAATAATCTGGGTGCGCTGTATCCCATAAACAGGGATTTGGTTCCACCAAACTTATAAACTTTTCATTATCAAAGACTGCACGTTCCATTTCTATATACATATACGTATTACATTAACGTCCAATTAAATTCTTAACCTCATTTACTACTAACATAAGAAAAACCCAACGACTATGTTCTACCGTATTCACTGATGAAAAAGTATGCGTGTCTGAACAGCTCCGTATAATATAATGATAATTCTGTATGCGGCATACGCATTCTGTCGCCGGCGGCCGAAAGATGAGCGATACCGAAATTTGCGTTCGGGATACTGAATGCGTCGCTAGTGCTGTTTGAAAGGTTCGATTTGGGTGTATGGAATATCTGTATCTCGGATACGCGTATCTCGCATACGGTATCCTCGTCTGAAAGGGCTCTTACGCATTCTGTCGCCGGCGGCTGCACAATGCATGATACAGAAATTTGGTATCGCAATACTGAACGCGTTGACAGCGCTGTGTGAAAAGTCCAATTTGTTTGTATGTAATATCTGTATCTCGCATGCAGTATCTTCGTCTGAAGCGCTCTAAAAGTTATTTGAGAAAGAATGATTTACAATAGCGACCTTCAGTGGCCTGTATCCTCGAATGGGCAGCAAATTTTTTTATAGATTCTTGAGCCATTGTTTTTTGTTTCATATGCATACAACAGACTGACATAATAGTCTGGGACACCCTGTATGTAATCACATTATGACATAGGTTGCGGTATTGCCTTACTTTGACATTTGATTCATAACTTATCCGTCAAAACGCACTATACACGATGTTCGTTTATCATATGTTAATATTTAAGGAGGTGATTCTTGTACCTATTTTAGGAAAGAAAAATCATATGAACATTCATGTCAAAAACGTATTAACCTTTGAGATACAGTTTTCAGAAAAAAATCTGTGTTTTATAATACCTGTGATACTATTGTAGATATGTTTCTGAAATTTTGTACACACCTGCTAGGCATCAAAGTACATTTTCTTATGTACGAACAATTTTATTATTCCTAACAGTGGCGTCCGTACGGGTTTTGCATTAAACATTATGGGGAAAAATAGTACGCCACAGCTTTTTCTTCGAATAAAAACGATTCATTTATAAGCAAATTTGATATCTTGATCTTGATGGTTTTCGCTTAAAAAAATAAAAGTCGTCATACTTCAAGGTTAAATCGCTAAAAACCTGATACGGTGACTGCTGAAATGATTAAATTTGTTCAAAAATCAATGAGATTTCCAAGAAATACTTTTTTCTTATTTGGTGTACCGCTCCTGAGACTAAACGAACTCAGCAGCTTAGAAAAGGGAAAAACAATTTCCGCACAGCAGTCATCATTTACCTCATCAGATTTTTAGCGACTTGACCCCGAAGTAGTGATTTTATTTTTTTTTAATTCGATACCAAACCCTTACGGACGCCACTAGTAGAAATGAAATCGTTTGTACATCAGAAAATGTAACTTGATGCATAGAAGATGTGTACCAAATTTCATAGAAAATCTACAATATCAGTTATGAAACACAGTTTCTTTTTCTGAAAATTTTACCACTCTGTATCTCGGATTTTAAGACATTTAGGACATATACGTTCATATTTTTTTCTTAAAATGGGTTCAAAAATCAACTCCTTAAATGTTAGCATGTCATTGTATACCATGGTCATCGTGATGATTTCCCATAATTTATAGGGATGTGGTTGGCATAAAATTCCACAAAATATATTCCTCATTCTGTAAACTACCCCTTTGAAATAGTTTTATTAATGCTGATTTCCATTTGACATCTAGCATCCAGAGACTATGTTTCAGAACTCCTTTGTGTCATGTTAATTATTAAAATAACTAATAAGCAATCGTGACACTTGAAGATAAGAAGGAAAGAGGATAAAATGATATATTTTTATCTGTCATGTTTTCGAAAGATCTCCTTATATTACCTCAGTTCAACTGCCTAGAAAATTAGTTGCTGTTTAGATCTTATTCGTAGTCTCCAAGCAAAAATTTCAGGGTAAGGTATTGCAAAATATCTGATCATTTTTAAAATGCTAGCGTATAAGTTTGTGTTTATTTTTTTTTATTTTGGAAAGTGTCTTACTATAAAATTACCATAATGCAAAGTAACACAACATTTGAAATTTCAATCATTACTTAATTCCCATATATTATCTCATAGAAAAATAATATCAGTATTGAATACCTAGTTTTTTTGTATGGACTATCCTATTTCAGATAAACATTATTGTTTTACATGTTGTGTTTTTGCTGTAATTTGTTCTAGTCTATGTTATAGGCAATATACCATTTTTATTGAGAATAAACATAATTTTGAAATATCTACTTTGAATTTCAATTTGTCATTTTAAAACTCTTATTTTTATACTGGAAATGGAAAAAGCAGAAAATTTTACGTCTGAATATGACCTTGACCCTTCGGGGAAATGAGGCACCTTGTATAATACAGTGTGACTAAGTAACCCTGCCCTCAATCATAAACTGAATCGGAGCTCAATCCCCCAGAATTTTTTTCTGGATATGCCTGGGTTCAAATCTACTGCTACCCAGGAGTACTGGATCAAGTAAGGATAGGAATATAACATATTTAAATTTCATTTCATTTAATGAGCAGAATAAAAAACAGTTAATAAAATATCTTCCACTCTATAGCCTTGACAATATTGAATATAATAATTACAATTCCAGTTCAAAATAAATTATACATTCTCCTCCTTACCCCCTAACCTAAATAATTTCACGGCTTAAACCACTTTGGTACGTTTTCAGATTTCACAATTTTTCTACCAGTGTAATTTTCATGAGTTATTCCAGTACTTGTGCTAGCCCCATTATTACTGTTAGCCACAGCATTCTGATCAATATCCATATCAAAGTCCTCTTCTTTTTCTTCTTGGTCCTTACAAGTCCTTGTATTTTCAGCCCTATAAACAAAAAAATATTTCGGTGACGAAAAATAATCAGGGACTTAGCAGGGCAGTGAGGGTATTGAAAAATATTTCACGGTTCTTGGCGGTAAGTAAACAGATTGACTATTTTTATAAATTTGAACCACCAGGAGTCAAGGCCTAAACACCTGGGGCTAAGAGGTGATACAGGGGAAAGGGGAGAGCATCACACGAACTCTACCGACGGAACCCCTGTGTACGCAACATGCCCATTGTACCATGTGTGGAGCTTATCGTTTATTGGGAAAATTGCACACTGTGCAAACCGGTCCTCAACGCAGCTGCTCTTACAGGCGAAACTATAAAACGTGTTATATCACAAAAAATCCTGTGAAAACGGGAATCAAAAACTGAAAATTTACAGGGTGTTCCAATTTTAAAAACCGTTAATTTTGCGTTATTGACCACACTCAATAAACTAGCTAAAAAAACATGAAACAGTAACAGAAATTTAGTTCATCAGAACTATAACAGATAAATTGCCCAATATCTCAACAATTTGGAAATATAACCTTATAGTATTTTTATATCGAATTGCTTCGTTTGGAATGGCCTAACCAAATCCGTAATAAAATATATATCTCTTCATTACAAAAAAATATGTTATGAATCACCCCTGTAAAATTAGAAATATTTTCCATACCAGGAGCATTTTTTGATAGCTACAATTTTTGTATTTAATTTTTTTAGATACCATGCGTAATAACAGACTGATCGACCAGACCCACTAAAAACTCACCCTATCTGTGAGAGGAAGATGGATGTATAAAAGCAATACAGGTAGTTTTGCAGTGACCCGCCAAAAACAGTGGAAAGAGATATATTTCACCTCATGTTGAAATTCCCTTGTTTTGCAAAATTCATTTTCCTTACCTTAACTTGTTAGCAGCCAAACTTGCAATTGAATTTGTGGTGAATTTGTCTTTTAGATCTGACCTCAAAAAATTATCTTTCTTGTCTTTATCATCAGATCCAAAATAAACCAAGGCACCTGGCACAAAACTGTATTCTATCAACCTTTTATTCAAATCTAAGACGTCTTTTGGAGGTGCAGTATCTAAACAAAATCACTAAGTTAATACAAATGTTGAGATTCTATATTGGAGTTATGAAATAAATTGAAATAAAACAGCAGATCTTTACAAAGTTCAAAGAATCAAACACACTTATTAAATAATACTTTTGGCAAAGAACATCATATGCTATCGACATGTATATATCGCACTTTGACTTACAAAGGTAGAACTTCAAAGATTTATCTTCCAAATAGACCTTGACGAAATCACAAACAGTCTTGATTGTATCAATAGGCGAGAAGGTACCCTGGAGTACGTTTCTATCAGGAAACTGTACCCTGATAATGGCCTTCTTGTACTTGTTTAACTGCCTCAGTTGCTTCTTGGATTCCTCTAACTTCCTTTGCTCGGTAGTTGTCAATGGTTGGTTCTCCATATTGTGGCGTTGCATTTTCATATCTCTAAGGATTTTCCGCGCATCGTTTATCGTCAGCTCGAAGAAATCGTCTGGTAGTTGCTCACTGGGAATGGCCTTTGCGGATTCCAATGAGAACAACATGGCATTGTTATTATCCAACTGGAAAAAAGGTAAAATCAGGTTTTCAAATTTGCAAAATCCTGAATGAAAGAACGAACAAAATCAGAATTCACGGTATGATGTATGCGTTCTGCTCTTTGCCGTGAATATCCTATATTCCATTAAAGAATAACAATGCCTTTATCTGAAGTGAGGCGAAGTTTAGCCAGACAGCACAATGGCAGTCAGTTTTTTTGGACGCTGGCAAGCAGATTAAAAGGAACTTCTCACAGAGTAGCCTTCCACCACTTACGTGTCAGTATGGAACGATTGTAACCGATTCAAAGGTCAAGGCTTAAAGGCTTGCCAAGATCTTTGTTGTCAACTCCACCATGGGCGTTATCCTCTTCATCCCACAACGTCAACGCGGGTGTTCCCCAGAGATCGGTTTTGGCTCCCACACTGTTCCTCTAACATATCAACGACCTCCTTTCCTGTACGATCAACCCAATACACAGCTTTGCTGATGACAGCAACCTACATGCAGGAATTCAGAGCGACAAGGCGATCTCTGTCGGAGAGCTAGAAAAAAGACCGCGACTCTAAGACGAGAGATCTGGAGCTTATCACTGCTTGAGGACGTAACAATCTTGTACAGTTTAATTCTTCCAAAACACAGTACTGTACCTTGATGAACGAAAAGCGTCCTAGCGCATCCGGTTTCGATGTATGGCTGAGTTCTGCCAATGAGCCATTCATTTCGGCTGGTCGAAGTCTAGATCACTGAGGACTTGATCTGGCACAAACACGTCTCTTCAATAGCTGCTGGGAAAAAGCTAGGCCATTTGTTTAGGGCTAAGAAGTACTTTTTTAAGATAGGACCTCATCTCGAGTGTCGCTCACACGTCTGTGGTACTGCCGCCCAGACCACATTATTCATGCTCGATGCTGTCCGATTGATCGATGACTCTTCTCTTATAGACAGTCTGGGACCCTTTCGCACCGGCGGGCCATCGGCGATCTAGCTCTCTTCTACCGCTGCACCAACGGGCTTTGCTCCCTCAGAGCTCTCCTCCTACACGATGCCGACGCATGGTGTGCCTGCCAGACAGAGCCGCCATACTTCGGCCTCCCATAATAACTGTGTCGAACTTCGTACATCAGAACTGCCCGATACGACCGCTACTTAGTCCCTAGAGAGTCGAGATTGTGGGACAATCTACAAGAGGATGCTTTTCCCAGTTCTACTAACCTCAGGGAGTTCAAAAATCGGATTAACAAAGTTTCTTTGGGATCCTCATAGCAGAAGCGGTGTCCAGGCATTTTAGGCCCGTATCGTCAGTCGTCCCTACAATTGTAGGGCGCCTTTATGGCCTCCTTGATTGTCATAGTTTTCTGCTTCTCCGTGTCAGAACTCTATTTTGAGGTTATGTCACAAACATCTATTTGCATCAAATTGTGCTTGCTTTTGAGTTATATCATTTTTTATCATCCTGAAATTTCCTACAATTTAAAAAGGAAACATATCATCACAATAGTAGAGCGCTGACGCTGACACGGGACAAGTGTAATCTAGAAATTTTAGAAGGAGAGAAAGGAGGATGACAATCAAGGAGGCCATAAACGCGCCCTACAATTGTAGGGACGACTGACGATACGGGCCTTAGACTTCTGCCTTCGCGGCTGCTTCGGTGTAAAAAAAAAGAAAAAATAAAGTTATCAATTTCAACAAGTTGAGTTACTTGATTTTATCTACGACTAAACTTATCCAAGGTAAGTGAAATAACACAGTGTCAAAAGTGCCAACTAGGATTTGATGGAGATCATAAACCACCCATTAAAAATATCTCAAAATTTAAATGGACAACAAAATGGAGTAGAATAGACTGACTTGGAGTACCAACCTATGTAATAAATCATTAGACAAATCGGACTAGAAGTACTGAAGGAATTCAGGGGATCAGCAGAATAATATGGAGCCTGATTATAAATGAGTTTTGACATTTGAAATTCATTTCAACAGTGCCTTGTGACGATATACTTGATTTGCTATGATAATTTTGATATCCGATTATATCGATCCTATACATTCAAATTTTATCATGGCAGTGTAAAAATTATCATAGTGAATCAAGTGTATTATCACAACGGCGCCATCGAAATCAATTTCAATGGTCAAAACTCATTTAGAATCAGACCCCAGTATTCAATATAGGTTCTGAGCAACTCATTCTATGAAATAACTACTGATAAAAATTGAATTTTTAGTTATTACAGAAGTGACTTACGAATATAAATTCATCCTGGTTATTTGCATCTTCTACAACATTGGTGCATCTCTTTTGACATGTTCCACAACAGTCCACTTCCATAGATTCATCTCTCTTACACTGACATGTCTCCTTTTGTA
This sequence comes from Acanthoscelides obtectus, assembly GCA_963669975.1. NCBI lineage: Eukaryota > Metazoa > Arthropoda > Insecta > Coleoptera > Chrysomelidae > Acanthoscelides > Acanthoscelides obtectus. Next base: position 80,850,013 of record CAVLJG010000008.1, on the reverse strand, counting down.
CCTTTTTACCAGACATACTTCTCAAGTCCTGTTTGGTTTGGCCAAAATCCTTACTTTTCCTTCTCTCTTCTTTTTGAGTAGGAGACGAAGATCTATCCTGACTTTTCCTTTTTTCTTTGGCTAGCTGAATCAGGTCAATATTGCCGCTTTTCTGTACCTTAATGAGAGAAAAGAGTACATTATAATTTGGCCCGTCTATGAAGCAAACCTAAGCGATTCAAAGATATTTGAAAATTAAAAATGTCTTTACACCTAGAGCGGATTTAGGAATCGGTCTAGGGGGTCTAGTGGTTGAAGTATTTATTGCCAGGTTTACGCGTAATATTACACGATTCAGTTTAGTTACGAAAAAGAAAGCTACACTTGAAATTAAATTTTTTTCTAACCTGAAATTGCTTATTTGACGAATCAGCGTCGTCAGCCGTATCTATACAACCCCAATTAAGCTACTGTGTGCCACTAATGATAGCAAGCGAAAGTTCTGAAAGTTGTAAGCTAGAAAGTTTTGACATAGAAAATTGATGTCTTTTTCTGTACCTTTGGTGGTGGAGAAGCTCCAGAACTTTTCCTCTCTTCAGCAGTAGTGCTTTCAGGTTCCCTTGGTTCCTGTTTAACCTCAAGTTCTTTTCTAGGTGGGGATTCAACTCTCTGCAGAACACGTTTGTAAGGTTGCTCTACTGTGGGCTTATGAGGCAGCGGAGCTGATACATTGGCTTGAGTCCTCAGCTCTTCAGGTGGCTTATTGATCAGCCTCAGCATTGCCCTACCACCTGTTGAAAAAATTATAGCTTCAAACGAAATACAATCTCTATATTAAAAGCAAAAAGACACTCACTTTCTCACTCATAATCACGAAATCTCGAAAACTTTTTGACATATGAAGATGAAATTTGGCAGGGAGGTAGTTTATAACAAGGGCATGTCTGATAAGAACTGATTTTGGTATAGGATTGGATTAAGGATGGCTAAGAGCAGATATATGTATGTGTATAAAAGCGAAAATATTCACGAAATATCAAAGCCTACTTCACAAATGAACATGAAATTTGGCAGGGAGGTATTTTATGAACAGGGCATGTCGGCTAAGAACGGATTTTGAGACACGGCTGGATTAAGGGAAGCTCAGGGCATTGTCATTTTTTTATATAAAACTCGTTTACTTTTCTACTAGATATCTAAAATTTACCAAGGAGGTATTTTATATAGGGTGGCCCAACGAAAAGGACGCAACCCCCTTTGTGAGTCTCCTGGTATATTTTGGGAAAAACGCTAGCACACGTCAATTTTGATTTCTAGGTCATCCGGACAATACAGGGTGATCCAAAAATAAGATATTGCGTTACACATTTTGGAATGGGAACCCCCATTTTTTTAATTTTTAGATTCTCCATGAGTAATTATCTATTGTATAATAAAGTTTATACCTATCTTCAATCGTTGTGAAGCTATTTGAGTTTTATAATAAAATTCGACTAACTTAAGACTGATAATAATGGAATGCACGGCAAAAAAGAGCAAGACCATTTATCATCAGTCAGTGTCATAGTTGTTGTTGTTGAAGATTTATTTAGCATTAATGCTACAATGTCAGTTTTGTATAATGATTCGGTTACATATTTTTCTTCAATCCATTTTCTGTAATTTTACGTTCTTGTCTATTAAAATTAAAATTACGTCACTACGTATTTTGATTATTCATAAAGTGATTTTTTAATTTCACCTTAAACATTATTAAATTCGAACTCTGTTTAATATCATTATTCAATTTATTAAATTCAAATATGTACTTTTGAAATATAGATTTACTAGCTATGCTACTATTACAATTTTTCAGATGAAAATCTATACTGCCTCTAGTTTCGTAGTTATGATAATGGCTATTTAATTTTGTGAAGTTCTCTAAATGTGGTGGTAGAAAAACGTCTTTCATTTCAAATTGTTAAGTTGCCTACCAAGTTGTGATAAATATTGAACAATGACTTCTTCAATTCAAAGAAATAACAAAACTGTATTACCAAAATGGGAGCATTGCTACTGCCTGGTTGTTTAATGCGTTACAATCAGAAAAACATATTAACGAAAAGTATGTGGCTAGGTTGATAAGAAAATGTGAAGAAACTGGCTCTGTCTAATATTCACCATCGAGAAAATCGACCAGTTACAAATGAACCCGCAGAAATAGCAATTTTGGGACGTGTAGCACTTGACAACACCCATAGCACACGTGGAGAGGCTACTTCTTCAGGATTTACACGCTCAACAGTACAAAGAATTTTGAAAGACAACAAATTTCACCCATACAAGAAAACTTATCCATCAGCTTAATGAAAACGAGTTTGGTAAAAGGTTGGAGCTTTGCGAATTTAAAGGTCCCAACGTTTAATCAACAATGCAAATCTGTTATTTAATATTTGTTTGTCGGATAAGTGTACGTTCTATTTACATGGTGCTGTAAATAGACATAATTATCGATATTGGGGTGTCTCGAATCCATTTGTTTCGGAAGGCACACTCGCAATATCCTGAAAAAATAAATGCGTAGGCCGGCATTTTCGGGAATCATTTTGTAGGACCTTTCTTTATTCCTCAAAACTTGACGGTCGAGACGTACTTGGACATGTTAGAAAATACAATAGAGCCACGAATTACCGAAATAATAAAAATGACGTTAATTATAATGAAAATTACATTCATTTCCAACAAGTCATAAGTCCTTTAGATTACTTTCTTTGGGGGCATTAGAAAAGTAAAGTAGGTATTTAGTTCGGAGCCAGATTCAATCAAGATCTTTGTCAGCGGATTACGGATGAATGTAGACAAATAACTCAGGACATTCTTGAAAATGTGGGGAATAGATTCAAACAAAATCTTTATTATTGCATGGAGGTAAATGGACACCACCTTCAGCACTTATGATCACATTGACCTACCTCTTTATAGCAAATTAATTTTTACTTTAACTTTAATGTGAGTGTAAGTTGTTTTTTTAATACTCGGAGACTTGTTTTTGATTTTAAAGTATAGCTATAAAAAAAACTTAAACAAATGGGGGTTTACATTTAAAAATCTAAAGTATACCGCAATATCTTATTTTTGGATCACCCTGTATTATACAGCTATAGATGAAAAGACGTCCCTAGAAATCAAAATTGACGTATCCGAGTGTTTTTCCCAAAATATGCCAGGAGAATCACAAATGGGGGTGCGACCTTTTTCTTGGGCCACCCTGTATGTAGAAGATATCAGTTAAGAACTGATTCTGCAACGAAGCCGGATTTATGGGAACTAAGAGCATATTGAAGAGTTTGTATGAAAGTCCTTTGTTTTTACTACTACAGACCTTAAATTTGACAGGGAGAAATATCTCTCCTTTGTTTTTCCACTAGACACCAGAATTTTATATACAGGTAGTCTGTTAAGGATGGATTTGGCACTCTCAAGTTTGAAATTTTTTAGAACTTTCTGCTAAAAAATGGCAATAATGAAATTGTGAATTTACACTAAGAATGTGAAAGGAGCAAACCAGGGGGTTTAAGGTCTGTAAAATTTTGTACCTATACTAGTTTTCCGCCCCGCGATTTCGCCCGCAGAACACATAGGTAAAAGTAGCCTAAATACATTCTGTGTCATATGCTATCTATGTGTTAAATTTCATTGTACCCAGCACACAAATACATCAGCACAAACAATACCGTTTAAAGAAAGGTAAACACGTAATTTGCTATGTTGACTGAAATCAATTAAAGGCAGATAAACTAAAAAAAATCAACATCACAAGCAAGTAAGTTGGCTGTCAGTTTATGAAGCCATACCATCAAAGTTAGAAAATGCAAGTGGTAGATATAGAATTACTGGAAAACTATGTTAGTAACAGTTTCAAGCATATGAAGTTGCTTGTAACACATCATATGATTTGAAAAATTGTTATGCATATTAGATATATTGACAGGCTGCCTTCAAAATTAGGAGTAAAAAAAAGCTCTTCCAAATCATAGGAATTAACATATATAACATTACATTACAGGAAGAGCTCAAGCCATGCAGGTATCCTCATGCACACAAATGCCCTGGGCATGTGCTATTTGTTCCTTTATAGAATAGATTATAGATCTTATAACAACCTTTTTTACAAGTATTTCATTGAAGAAACTGTAAGATGGTTACAAAGAATGCCCTTCCTTCACACATAATAAGTGCATGGCTTTATTAGCATTTTGTCTACTAAAGCCTATTTATCCACAAAAGACATTAAACTAAAACAATAACCAGCACATGTTCAATGAGTGATAAGCACATTGATATATTTTAAGAAAGGATGTACATAATTGGGCACAAGGGTCTAGCACATATGACCAATATCAAACCAAGAAGGTGGAGTCACTGGCCCTGTAACATGATCTGCATTCTGGAATCTGATGACGTGAAGTATTCATAAATATGTTTGTGTTTAATTTCTTTCTTCGATGAATGGAGTACATTGCAACCTTTTTCCAAGTACAAGTATTGGAAAAAAAGTGATAGATATCCACATGGTAATTTTTAGAAGTTGCATTAACTAAGAAATATTTAACATTACAAATAATATATAAAATTTTATATGGTGTAATCTAGGAAGCTAAAAGTAGGTAGTGCTAGTTAGGTTGGAGGTAATATTTAAAGATACCTTTTGCTAATCAGATGTTTTCATTCCTTGATCTCTAACAATACAAGTGCTGCCAAGCACCAGCAAAATTGAACATTTCTGTCATAAGGAAATCAGGGCACTATCAAGAGCAAACATTGTAATCAACAGTCAGTTCTTACCTGTTATACCAAGACTTCTCAATGTAGTATCCTCCAACTCTTTACCATAAATCTCTCTTCTAGTGTATATCACAACAGTATGTTTATCTTCCCCTAAATAGTTAGGACAGAGCTTTTTCACCACAACCAGAAGGGTATCAGTTGGCTTAAAATTCCCAACTAGTCTACTTCCATTTTCTAAGTTTAAGGCTAAAGTTATATCACCTGAAAATATAATTTAATCATTATCACCATATCAAATCAACCCGTATTTTTTATGCACCTTCAACCCTCTTTTTCACAGCATCAACCAGTTCTAACTGAGCATTGTTGGGTAATCCTGAAAATCTAAATGTTTGGGTAGTATCCAATATTTTGTTGTGGTGTTTTAGATCGTGGTCTTCGGGTTTGAGGTCCTGCTTTTTACAGACTTCCTCCAGGACCTAAAATTTTGCGCAATTAAAATTTTTCACGCCTAACTTTTTGTGATCTTACCTGTAAAATTGTAGTATTTGGAGAACATTTCACAGCCTGACGTCTACCATTAGGCAAAAAAACGCATACTGATCCTCCAGACATTTTTAATATACGCTGAAGATACTATAAAAATTATTGGTACAATATTTTAAACATAAATTAGAGGAATTATGAAATTTTCAAATGTTGTTCTACCGAGAGATATTTCTAAATATAACCTCAAATCGTCAAGTCACAGAGATTCGGCGACGTTGCCATATATGGATTGATGATGCTGACAAATGACAAATATATGTCCTGTGTCAAAGTGACAGTGACAGTTAACTTTCTGACCTATGAGTTTGTGCCTAGCCTATGAGCACTATGAGGTAATAAATAAAATAAACCTAAAGAAAAAAGCAAATATAAATAAATATTCATCGATTTTCGGCTGAGACAAAATGACGACCATGCGACCAAAGTCACCTCGCCCTGTAGCAGTTAGAGGTGAAAAAGAGGAAACAATTTGGGATAAACTTGGTACAATAGGAAGGAAAAAAAGAATAAAGGAAGGTGTGTAACAGCTTGATAATGCTTATATGATGACCATATATGGTTGGGCTACATTTGCAAAGGACCTACAAATGAGAATGTTGCAATAATGATTTTTCAACAGATCCACCTTTATATGTATAATTTTAACTTTAAATTAGCTTTCAAAATAGGAGTATGGTTCCAACACAGATCTGCAATAAATCACAATTCTAAATTTTTATTTGTAGTTCTGGCCAAATATTAGGAACTTTAAAAATTTTGATTCAGTGACCTATTGTTCTTTCAAATCATGCTTACTCAGTATCATCAACTAAAATATCAAACACCCTGGCCTTATTTTAGTAAAAAATCTTATTTGCTTTGTGTGAAAGATATTTTTGATGCTTCAAAATAACCATCCTGTTTCAATTATTCATCTCATCTCTATCTCTCATCACTAGCAAGAGTAACTCATCTATCTTACATAGTTGAACCTCTATTCGAAATTGGCCTCATGCACACTTTAAAACTTGCTCATATTTGTATTTATTGGAATAACTCATTGCCATTTTATTTAGGGTTTGAGCACAGTGGAACAGCTCACGTTACTGTGCACCTTGCCAACCTGGTACATAACTATAGCACCATTAGCCTTTTTTTGAGTATATGGTGGAAATGTCATCCTTGTTGTTAGGAAACAGATAACTTTAAATTGAGTCGAGTGGCAATCAATGGTGACAAGCTACTTGTACTATGCTGTACTGTATTAGTACAATAGATAATTAATTGATGGGTTTATTGATTGAGATATGTGACAAGGTGAATTGCTATCCCATGTCAGTACCCTTAAGTCTCTGCTGTGTAGGAAGATGATCAATTTACTTGATGTTTCTTTTTGATTTCCAGTTCAGGAAGTCCAAGCTGAAGGCAAATATGCAATTGATTCACCAGGATGTCCTACAGCACCAGTTATTCCTCCTGAGGAATATAACTTAGGTTAGTATCCATCGAAAAGATGGATAATTATACATATATTTTCTTGTCCTATAAAACAAGCAATATTCAAGTATCTCTCAAAATAGTGATTTATTTTATGTGGAAATCTAATGATGCTGATGATTCTTTATTATTTCCTTCATTTCCTCCATTACAGATGATAATGAGGAAAGATGTATAATTGATCCAAAAGCTTATGAAAACCCAAGGTTTATTGAGCTTTTGAATGTTCTTAAAGAATGGATCAATGATGAACTAGCATCTCAAAGAATTATTGTGCAAGAATTGGCCGAAGATTTGTATGATGGGCAGGTGCTTCAGAAACTCTTGGAAAAACTCACTGGAGATAAGTTAGATGTACCTGAGGTTACACAGTCTGAGGAAGGACAGAAACAGAAACTAGCTGTTGTTTTAAACCACTTTAATAAAATTCTAGGTAAGAGTTGATTTGTTTAGAAAAAAAAAAATTGGATAACAATCAAAACATAAAATGGTGCTGCTGCTCATATGAAGAATATATTGTAGTGAAGCACTAAGTACCAATACTTGACCTACTGTTGATGATATTAAGATTATATATACATTTTTAAAAGGTTGTGCAGCTTAATTTTTTTTGTGAGTAAACCATCGTAGGTTGGTGTATTTACATAGCAATATAAAAAATAAGTATAAGTTCCAGAGTTCCCTGTATCTTTTGTATATATCCCAACTTTTGCATTTTTTTTTTCTCTAAATGATCTGTTAGAAGCTTCAATTAAGCAATTAATGGTGGATGGTGGTCAACAAAAGTTCAAAATCCTACAGCATTATCCTTCATTATGTGAAAGACCGGAACAAGTGCTTGAGAAATACATTGAGTTTTCTACAGTATTTTCACATATGAATGTCATAAGTATTATCTTGATCTAAATCGATTCAATAATTTTCAAGGGGTGGATAGAAGAGACAACAAATGGAGTGTAGAAGCAATTCATTCAAAGAATATTGTTGCCATAACTCACTTGTTGGTAGCATTGGCCAGACATTTCAGACCTCCAGTACGTCTTACAGAACATGTTTCTGTGGATGTTGTTGTGGTGAGGAAAAAAGAGGGTCAGTTGGTACATAAAACAGTCAAAGAGGTGTTGACCAAAGCTTATGAAGATGTTGGGATGAGATGTGAAAGAGACGCATTTGATACTTTGTTTGATCATGCTCCTGACAAGCTGCAGGTTGTCAAAAAGGTAAATAAAACTACACTTATCTTTATAGTATATAAAAAATCATTTGAATTTTTTGTAGTCACTGGTAACATTTGTCAACAAGCATCTGAACAAAATGAACTTTGAAGTTACTGAAATCGAAAGTCAGTTCCATGATGGAGTTTATCTAATAATGTTGATGGGTCTACTTGAAGGTTTCTTTGTCCCACATTACTGTTTCCATCTGACACCACATGAATTTGACCAGAAGGTGCACAATGTCAATTTTGCTTTCGAACTTATGGAGGAGGTTGGTCTTGCCAAACCTAAAGCTAGGCCCGAAGGTTAGTACCATTTCTGGTGAGACTTAAAAAACGAAAAGACCAAGCAAATAACTGCCAAACACGTCCGCAGTCGTACATCCGCGACGCGATAACATTTCATTTTTGGAAGTGGCAAAATTCCCAGTGGGGGAATACACAGAACTTGAAGGGGAAAAATTGGTGTGTGGGGTGGGTACAGAAGCCAATGGGGCTGTTTCCTTGCATGCAATGGCTTGAGTAGTTACCTGGTGAGGCCTAAAGGCAAATATATTCTGAGGGTTCTAATGGATCAGGCCTTCTCTGAGAAAATTTACTACCCCCTGATCTGCAAAAAGTTTGTGTGACTGATACACTTTCATAAAAAGTAAGCAAAGTGGCTCTTGCTAATGATTCTCCCCATCTATCTGGATGAGACCCCTGAATAAGATGTGTCATTTATGAGACCAGAAATCGGCCCGAGATAACCTCAACCTTAGGAAATAAAAAATTCCATTCATGTTAGGGCTCTTCACACTACCTCTTTGGAGCTTCTGTTTAGCCACTATACACACTCCTATTCACATGATTTGATTTTCCATAAAATAAATTAACATGCCCTTGAACTATTTTAGATATAGTGAATACGGATCTGAAGTCGACTCTGAGAGTGCTGTACAATTTATTCCAACGTTACAGGACAATCATCTGAAATTGTAGATGTATCTTCTATGGTGCCTTTTATAGATGTTGAAAATTTATATAATGGAAACACTAATTGTTATTAATGTTTTGAATATTTATTTTATATTATGTATACTTAAAACTGACTTGTACTTTTAATATCTATATTTATATATTTTTATTTCGAAAAATATAATCTTAACAAACCCAACATTTTGCTTTTGATATATTGCATCAAGTTACACTACAAGCATAATATCGCGCCCTCCTTGTATGCGCATATTTTATCACCGCGCCGTCTGCAATTCATCTAATATAATGTCCAAAATTGAGTGAACTTGATGTGTTATAACAGTACTGAGATAACATGAATGTCTTCAACTCTCTATATGAAATTGTTGGTTAATGTATTCCACCTGGAAAGTAGATTTGACTCTGTAATTCACCAGCTCTGGATGATGCCTATTTTGAAATGTCATGGAATTCAGATTCTAAAAGGTTCATCAAAAATGCCTCAAGGTGGTTGAGTGTAAATCTGTTGTGGCGTCAGATTAAAAAAAATCAATTCGGACAGGCAGACTTACACAGGGTTACTACTATATCAAGTTTTTGGAAATCCGTTCAGTGATTTCCTGATCGCAATAAAAGTGAACATATTCGAAAAAGCATTTATTTCTCCAGATTCAAACAAAAATAATATAAAAAAAAGGAGCTCCGTGGATTCGAACCTACGTCCTGCGGTTCTGCAATCGTCACCCCATTACGCTATGACGCCTCTTGGTTCACTGGATTATTATAATAATAATATTTATTGATTGTAGAAAACATACACAAGTATTCATAGATATATCAATAATAAAAAAAGTGCAGCATCGTAGATATGAAAGTACACTAGAATAATACAATTCAGAGTAAAAAGCGTGGGGTGCTTGACATATTAAATATTACAATCATTATATTGGCAACTATGAGAGGAGAGTTATGAAAATGTAGAAAAAAGCAACCCACGCTTTTTACTCTGAATTGAGTTATTGTGTTAATAACTTAAATTTTATTTTAATTATGATTGATTGTTCGACCATCTACTACTGTAATATTAAACTCTTAGTAATGAAAAATTATTTTCTACTTTTTAGTTCGGTTAGCTATAAAAGCGTGTTTTTTAGTTTCTTTAACCTATTATTTGTTTTTAATTTTTTTGTTCGATTTATCAATAATTTTTTGTGGATACGAGTGCGAAGTTTCAAATTAGTCAAACTTCTGGAAATTGGTAAAAATTATGCTCAAAGATCCTGTCGAGCAAAATGTCAAGAACATTATTAAATTATCCATTCACTTTAGTCAAGAAGGCGTGCCTGTCGCTTGCCAAAGCATAAGCATAATATTCCTCAAAACTGTAAATACAGGCCCTAGTTAATACAGATTTCAGTTTACATTTAAATCTGCTGAGCTAAAGCGATCTCACCTCATCTGGCAGCGCATTGTACAATTTGATTTCTTTATTGTTGGTTCCAGCATCTAGCCAATCTGTTGGAAGAAGATTATTGCAATGTCTTGTGTTGTATGAATGAAAATCTGAAATATTTTTTCTTACATGTATTAATTTTTTATAGATAATCAGGCCATACAAAGTTATTATATTCAATGATCTAAAGTAAGGCCTACACGAGTCATGTTGCTTTAAATTAGCAATGCACCTTATTGCAGATTTCTGTACTTTACACACTTTTGCAATATTTATATTAGCTGCAGAGCTAAAAACTAAAAGTCCGTAGTGTAGAATAGAATCGAAAAGAGAATAATAAGATGTAAGTGCAGCTATTTCATTGACGGCATATTTTATTTGCCTTATATCATAAATTGCCCTGTTTCATTTATTGCATAAAATGTTTACATGGTCATTATACAACAGACTATAATAGTGTCCAACACAACACCCAGAAATGTAGTTTTAGTCGTGTCTCCAACCGTACTGACTGGTTTAGTTTCAAAACAAAGAGTTTCAGTTTTCACTCCATTCAGAACAAGCTGGTTTGTGACAAACCATACTACTATACTTGACACTGACAAATGTCAAGCGAACGTTGGAGGTTGGAGGCATAACAAACCTGTTATAAATTATAAACAATCACAGTACTCTTGAAAACCATACAAGATACAATGCTGAATCTTTAAATAATGTATTAGGGACTAATAACGAGAATATTGCGTAATTTTTAAGACGGTCAGTTCGTTACAATTGGTTATTATTTGTCTACTGTTTTTTCGTTTTCTCGAGTTTATTTTCCAACATTTTAAACTCGCCGTCGTTTTAAATCGAACGAGATTTCGAAAACAGACGTATACTATATTAATACTTTTAGATTTATATATCCTCGTAAAGAAACTGGATTACGTGACCTACTTATTTGACAAAGTCATACAGTCATCAATAATGCAGCCATTTTGCACATGCTACATACTAACTAGTCTAAGACAGTTTGAAACAATTGTGTCTTCAGTTTGCGTGCTAACTTTATAAACAGTATGGAATATTTTTTTGTAAACTTTAAGGCCGTGGCCGTGTAAAAATTTCAGCTCCAATTATGTATACACAAAGAGTATGAAGAAATCTAGAAAAAAAAATTGTTTTCTTCGTAACAAATAAAGGTGTTAGACAAATCCGATTTGTTTTAAAATGAGTATAATAACGTATGTTTTTCGAATCGTAGCGAATCTGTTCAGTTACTCACATATAGGAAATGTTTGAAATTGTTTAGAAGAAAAAACGCAACCCTTCGTTTTTCGCATAACGTCGGCAAAGTAAATTCGTGTAAAATGCCCTTTGAATGAACCCTGTATATTGCTCAGTAAACTAGTAGTGATGCCCGGAAGACAGGTGTTTTGGGATAAACAATTAGATATTCTCAGAAACTACTTGACCAATCCGACTCCAATTTTGTTGTGGTTATTTAGTACGAAGCCTACGGATTTGAATAATTTCAAGTAGCTGCGTGAGAGTATCGTCACATTAGCAACAAGTGCCAAAACCTGCATTTTGCCTCGGTTTTCGGCCATAACTTTTTTTACTATTATTAGTCGAATCTTTTTACGTGTGGTCTCATTTTGTAGGTCTCATAAATACCTAAAAATCTTATTTGAAGAGTTTCTTCGTTCCTGCTAACACTTTCAATCGAATCCCAAAAAAACATCTTTTCTCATTCTTTGTTGTCGAATAAAAAGTTTTCCCACAAAAACTGGTGTACCCATTTTTATGAGTCCAAGTTTTAAATATCCCCTTGAACAACCTGCATCAATAAAACCCGACTTTACGATTATTTCGGGGAAATTTGCTAATATGATTAGACTAGGTATATAATACTCAGTTTTTGCAAACACAACCAACTTTCTTTCACAACTTCTCAGAAATAAATACTACAGACTTCACAAAACATATAGGTACTTGCATTCTGCAACAAGCAATGCGTGTAGTTGAGTCATTCCTCCATAGATGAACGCTCACAGCGATCATAGCGAGCAAACGTGGAATGAACTATTTGCACCCTAAAACTACCTAGCCTGCATGATGATGTTTCGTTGTTTTTTTTTTCGACGTTTTATAGGTTTTCTACATAATAGCCATGCGGATTAGAATGATATTCCAAAAACTTATTTTTTGGCGTTTTAGACTTTTTAGATGACACTGATCGTTTTTTTAAAAATATCCTAGGATAAAAAATTGGGGGTTTGGGAGGTTGTAGTGAGGTGGGGGAGGCTGCAACGCAATTTTTATGTTAGTATGTTAATGCACTTCCAACTTCGGTAATTCCACGCACCTATATTTAGACATATTTCACACATAATAGATTTCTCCGTCCATTTGCCCTTAGAACTTAAAAAAAATATTTTTCAGTTGACGGATTACGTACCTACGTACGTATTGTAAATATTTCATCTTTGGTAGTGGATCCAAGGGACTCATTAAAGCAGTTAGCAGACTGCGCGGTGATACAATATGCGCATACAAGTAGGGCGCGATATTATACTTGTAGTGTAACTTGATAGGTTACTTAATTTTGTGAGGGATCAAACATTGTTAACTAACACTTTTACACCAGAACTACAGACACGAGGCTCCCGTATACGAACACGCTCATTGCTGCAATCTGCGGGATTTTTTCCATGAAAAGCCCAAATAGTGTATTAATCTTTTGACAAAATTCACGTGTTTTTGATTCCATTGCACTTCACGGAAAATTCTACTAGGTGTTGTTTCGAATGCGATTAGAAATAGTCTACTTAACACCATTTTTTCACTAATAGTAACAATGCTTCCCAGCGCCTAATACCCAACTACGATCAAATATGAATTTTCATGCATTTATTACCCAAAACTTACATATAAGAGTCACATAATAACGAACATAAAGGAAATTAACAGTTTTGTTCCTGGAAAACTTAATTCCTTAATAATTGAACATAAATAACATTAGAGCAGTACAAAATTTTGCGTTTAAAAAATGATCACTGATTAGTCAATAAAGCAACATTAACTTCCTTAACCATCTTTACTCGATTAACCATTTTTTCTAGTTGTCGCTTTGATAGAGGAGTAGTGGAATACCACAGAGGACTATCGGATAGACAGTGCTTCTCAGGCGTCAGATACATCATATCAAACCTATTTTTGACACTTTCGGGGCACTTTGACAAGTAGAAAGCGTACAACTTCACTGGACATCTCAGTGGTTCATTCGGATTTTCTAGCTGCTCATAAACCCTTTTATCTCCAGGTTTTCTCGACTTTGGATAAAATCTGAGCAACACACTATTTGCTTTTGAGTATCTTTTGCTGCTTTTAAGAATATGGCAGAAAGATAGTTCAGCATGTTGGTCCACAGTAGAACGATAGTAATACTTTGTATTGAAGTATATCAGGGTGTTCAAAAGAACATAAGGAGAATAACACCCGAGTTGCTTTGTCTCCCACAAGTGCTCTTCCTCTACTCTAGTGACAATGAAGTGAGATTCGTCATCATATAGTGCGCAGAATTTCTTAGCAAATTCGTCCAAACAGTCAGTAAATGCATCGTAGATCTCATCAAAAAATATATTTTCGTGTCTTTTGTTTTGATCAAGATAATACTGTATACCCAGACACAGATAGTAGATAGTATCTGGAGCATACTCATCACCATTTGGTTTTCTGAGCTCCCTCACAAATAAGCATAATGCAGAACTGAGTTCTTCTGGTGTCATTTCAAGTATTTCCGTGTTGAATTTGAACTTTTTCGAAATGCTTGTTTTTTTCATCACCCATTGCTTCCAAGCATTTATACCCAATGTATAGTCTAGTCTCATTTCTTGTTGGTTCACACTAACCGACAAAGCTGATGGATCTATTTGATAAACAGTGTTCGTGTTGGGTTCCTCATGTTTAGGGCGTTTACCATTTACTGCTACTGGATCCTTGGCTGCTCGTTTTTTAACTTTTTCAGGAACAGGAGGTTTTTGATTGGGTGGCGGTATCTCAGTAGCATTATCAGGCATTGCCCATTCAAAGTCAAAAAGACTTTCTGTTATACCTGTATTTGCTTCAGGCTCAACTACAAGTTCCTCATGCTCTTTATCTTCTTTGTCAGAAGGTACAAAGTCACTATCTGAGTCATTTTGGTCTTTAACAAGAATGCCAGCAAGTTGCAGCATTTCAGCTTCATAAATATTATTCGGAGTTCTGTTTCTGATGCTCTCCAACTCTTTGAAAATTCCTTTGATGGAATTTCTCACAGTTGGGAGAAAAATAGGCACAGGAATTGGTATTGGAATAAGCACAGGTACAGGTGTGGGCAGAGAGAACATTGCAACTGGTGCTGGTACATAAATAGGTACTGGTACAGGTATTAAAGTGTTAGTTATTTGAGGATCCGTTTGGATTTTCTTTGTTGCAGAAGTGACTTTGGTGGAAGTGTGTTTATTAGCAGTAGAAATCATACACATAGTAGCTACATTCCTTTGTGTTTTTATCAATTTTCTACAGGCTCTCATTGGATTTATTTTGGCACTGTATTTATTACTATTTTCTCTATTGAGCAAAACTGCTTTGACTTTATTCAAATCTAAATTTTCCTTGTTTGCAAGAGTTTGTTCCTGACAAGTATTGTTACTTATTTTTGGCATTTGGATCACACACTGAGTGGAATCCTGGTACAGCTGTTGACATTTGAAACAACAAAATGCCAAAGAGATCTGAGCATCATACTTGGTAACCATATCGAAATTGTACATCTTTGTTTTACACCAGTTACACTGAGCAATTTTTCGTTCTGCAATAATATATACATTGCGACAAACTATAGAGCTAAATGCCAACTCATTGCCTTCATGGTATGCTGAATACATAGAAATTTCATCTTTACTATAATAAATTTTACAGGTCATACACATTTCAGCAGCTTTTCCTTTTGCACTCACAAATGCATATGCAGCTAAACATTTTTTGTCACAGAAATACTGATCCATGCATTTATCTCCAAATTTTAAACTTACATTAGTTGACTTGCAAACTGTACATTGCACATTAGGAGGTACATGTTTAAGTTTTGGTGTTGCATTTGCCATAGCAGCAAAACTAGTATAGCAAGTATGTGAACAAAATGTTAGACAAGTGAGTTGCAATCTAAGTACCAAACTTGCTACAACCCATTTGCTATTATTAGAGCTGCATTTTACTTTGCTGCAAAAAACGCAAAATCTTATACTGGCATTGTACTTATCATAACATGATTTAGAACAGAAAAAACCAAAGTTGCAGTCCTTGAATTCACAAAAGTATTTCCCAAAGTTGTCCGATTGTATAATGGCCTTACATGTATTACAAGTTGTTGGAAAACTTTTTTGGTAGGCCAATAAGCAGAATTCATTGCAGAAGGGTAGAAGTCTCCAAGAAACGTTGGATTTTGGTGAGACGATATTTCCGCAGGAGTTTGTACATTTTATAATCTGCTCCTTCCTTGCTTGACTAGTTGTTGGATCGTTCCGGTTCAACTCAGTCAAAAAATAGGAATGCTCAGCAAAAGAAGATGAAGCCATCGCATATGTCCCTATAACGTTTGCAGAAACGGAAAATTTTGCGATACTTTATAAAGAGTTAACAAAATTACCTGTCGAGAAGTTGTGCACACTCGGTACAGCCCCTAAATTTGAAAATGTTGATAGAGTTCAATATATTCAGACAATCTGTGATTCAGAATTTGAAAACGTCATTTTGGATTCGCAGCCTGCTTTGACCGGACATTTTGACAGATATTTGAATTTGCCACTCCATTCATCTATCAATAGTGCGACACAAATGAACTACTAGCGAAGACAGTAGGAATCGTTGTATTTAGGCTAGGCAAATATGTAGCTTTTTTGTATAGGGTGATCGCGATAGTGTGGTTTCCGGGAAGATCATTCTGTAATTAAACATTAAACTGTCATTTTGATTTGTACTTTAGACATTACTGGCTGAAACATCAGTAAAGAGTATTTTCTATGTATGTTGTCTTATTTGATCAGAAGAACCTACAATTATATTAGACATTATATGATAGATTTCAGTGATATATCACAAACTGTTTCTGATAACATCAAAAGTTATTCTAAGAAAACAGCAAACTAACATTTGAATAAAAAATACAGGAGACCTGAATGAAAACAGAACTATTGAAATGATTTGTTTCCAAAACAAAAAAATGCTTTTTGGTAAGCAGCACAATATTTCAAAATTCTCCTGCTTAAATAAAGAATTATGAACAAGAGATCAGCACAAGCAATGAGTGTCATAAGTTAGATCATATGGTATATTAAATTCTGAAAGTAAGAAAATTATATAGATCATTTGTTTAGTCTACAATTTCTCAAGTACTTTTAACATGTAATTGATTGAGATATCAGAACAATGATGCAACATTTCTTGATGAAACATTACTAATTCTAATTTCCCAATTTGTGAAGTTTTTTCAAGACTTTTAAATGCTTTCTGAAGTTCTATAATAGGGTATAAGGTACTCTCACATAAGGGACATCCTCTTGTCACCCAGGTTAAAATTAAAAAGCCATCTCAACAACCTGAACTTTTAATTGATCAAATAGCACAATCACAAAATATATATACACACCTAAAAAGTGAATGTGGCCATTCAAAAATCAATAATACACAACATACAAAAAACATACTTTATTGAATCAATCGATATTTATTATTTGGTAAATTATTGAGAATCAAAGCACATGAAATAATGTTCTAACAAACATGACTAGTAAAGGCAACTATGATCATCACTCTACATCATCATCTTGCAGCGAAGTACTGTTTTGTGCTTTCATAAGTCGCGGAGCAACTGCAGGCAGTCTCTGTATCAGGAGGTGGAACACATTAGGTTGTAGCGTTTGCTGCAGGACTTGGAGGAGATCGTTGGGCTGGCCACAAACTGCAACAGCGTTGCCCAAGTGGTCCACGCCGTTTTCAAGGTCTCCTGCAGCCAGTAGCTCCTCTCCAAGTTGGATCTCTTGCAGGAAGAACCTTTGTACTGCCTCATGATCTTTCATATCCGGAAAGACTGTGTTTGTGCGTTTACCAGATGATGCAGCTGCCTTATTTGCCCTGCGTCCTAAAATTGAAACGCTCTGTTACAACATCCTAACCTTTTTCAGTTCATGTAGTACTCACTTTGGCGTAGTTTCTTCTTGAAGTCGGGATCATTGTGCCTTTGTTTGTCAAAGTATATGCAGTAACCTATGAATAGGGTTGCCGATACTCCCGCACAAATTCCCAATACCGCCTTTGGAGATACCATTGCTTTTAATTTGAAATAATTATCTTTTCACACTTCTTTCGCCATCACGAAGACTTGAAAAGACAGGGCACAGGGCACAAAAATTTAAGAAACAAATTTGTCATCCTTGACAATTGACAAGTGGAAGCCCCAAAAGTCGAAACACAGATGATTCTGTGGATTAAAATCTCCTTCGCCAGATAATCCAACTGCCTAAAAGATTACTAATCACGTGATATATTTTGACCGCTAAAACCACGCCCATCTATGTAATTATCTAATTATCTTACCGTTACCAACATACATTTAAAAAAAGTAAGTTACCAGTATTCGAAAAAAATATTTTTTCTCTTTGAAAATTACAAACAGAGGTTTATTTTCAATATTATTTGTGAGAAAAATGTTTGTATTGAAGGCATAGCATCGTTTCAGAGAAAATAAGTTTTTAAATATTCACATACGGTGACCCAGTTAAAATATCACCGTAAATGGTAACATTCCCAACTGTGACGTACTATCGGTCGTTGTCGTTAATTGACTCATCGACATTTGGTTGTTGTCTATCAGCAATAAAAGAATCAGCAGAAAAAATTGGGTGTAGCAGATCAACCTTTGGATTTTAACAAAGAAACAGCAAAAATGTCTTCCAGAAAAACTGTAAGCCGTCGTGGGACCACCAAGAAGCGTGCCCAAAGGGCCACTTCGAACGTTTTTGCTATGTTCGACCAAGCCCAGATAGCGGAATTCAAAGAAGCCTTCAATATGATCGACCAAAACCACGATGGTTTCGTAGATAAGGAAGACCTCCACGACATGTTGGCCTCTTTAGGTAAATATGTTATCTTTATTATAGTACTCCTACTGATCCGTGGATTTGAAATGGCCATCAAGCAGAAGAGTTTTTGCATCATTAGAGACCCTTGGAAACAAATGGGTTGCAAATTGACTGTAAAATCATATTCAGACACATACAAAGGGCCTTCAACTTCAACTTTTTTAACTTGTTGACAAAATACCTTCTTAAAAAATGGTTTGGGCAAAAGGCCAGCAGTAACAGTATCACTAGAGGTACTCAAATGACCTCATTTTTGCTTCTTTTTGTCATTTATAAAACAAACTGGAATACCAAACAGATAATAATCAATTAACAAAACCTTTTAGCATTTTGCAGAAGCTCAAAGTTGCATTTGTCAATTATAATTACCTTTGGTTAAAATAACAACCAAAACTTATACTGTGGTTTACGTCGATAAGCTCCAAAGCCTTTCTGGCCAATACGAGGGATGTTGTTTAAGTTTTGCATATGGAAATAAAACAACATGGTAGGTAGTTTTAAATGACTTTATTGTTTTTCAAAGTATTCTCCACAAAGATTAGTACAAATCTGCATGCGCTCGAACCAATTTTCGAAGCACTTATTCCACTCGTTTGATGACAGATCCAAAACAGCATTTTTTTAATGTGTCAACTGCTTGTTCTGGTGACTGGAACCTTTGACCATGCAGTCTGTTTTTAATTTTTGGGAAAGTAAAGAAATCGTTAAGACTTAGATCGGGACTATATGGAGGATGGTCCAACAATTCCACATTTTCTTCCGCTAAATACTGCCTTGTTTTTTGGGCTGTGTGTGAGCTTGCATTGTCTTGGTGGAGGATGATTCGTCTTTCGGGGTTGATTTTTCGAAGCTCGGTGATGACTTTTGGCAAACAAATGGTGGTATACCAATCCGCAGTAACAGTTCTTTGCTCATTAAGAGGAATTGGTGCAATATGACCCGCTTTTGACACAAATGTCGCGACAATCTTTTTCGAAACACTTCGAGAACAGATGACTTTTGTTGGCTTTTCTTCACCTTGGAACACCCAAACAGCCGACTGTCATTTATTTTCTGGTTGATAACGGTAAATCCACGATTCATCACCACTAACAATGCTGTATACATTTTTTGAGTTTCCGGAATTGAAACGGTCAAGCGTTTTTTGACACCAATTAACCCTGGCTGCTTTCTGCTCTTCAGTCAACAGGTGGGGTATCCTACGAGAAACTAATTCTCTTACTCCTAATTCTTCATGTAAAATTTGTTGAATTGAGGTCTTTGAGATCTTCAAGGACGCCTCAATCTCGCGATATGTCACATGTCTATCTTCAATGATGAGTTTGTGCACAGCATCGACGTTTTCCTGGGTGACTGCCGTTTTTGGTGCACCCACCCTGGGATCGTCGCTAAAACTCACCCATCCACGTTTGAATTCTCCATACCAACGGGAAATTGCCGACTGATGGGTCGCTTCGTTGCCGAAAACGGACAGTAACTCTAACTCAACAAGGCATTCTTGTTGCGATAATTGTCTCTGAAAGTTGTAATAAATTATGGCGCGAAAATGTTCTCGGTTGAGTTCCATTTAGGTATATTCTTTAATTCACCGGTTGATTCCATCACTGATGGATCCGGTGAGCTTATGGTTGGCAGCTGATGTGATGACGTCGGCAACCGGTTCCGTTGATTGGTAAAAAGACGCATTTTAGCCTTCAGGTTGCTGTCATATGAGAAAACATAACCTTTGTTTTATCGTAAATAGATACTTGTTAATTTGAACACCGTATCATTTAAAACATATGCAGCAGTTGGTATTATCGTGGAACGTTTGTTAAGCGATTCGAGTAATGATTCGGATGAAGAAGTTATCCAGCGGAGAGAATTTGCGCTCCGAGAATCAATATAACTATAAATCAGAAAACCAAGAAATTTTCAGATATCGACGATATCAAATCAATACGAGGCGTTGATTTGAGATCGTCGATGCTTTCCGAATAAGAACCATCGACATGGATTTTCTTTCTTCATACAGGAACAAAATCGACATTTTTGGACTTACGAGGTATTGATTTGAGATCGTCGATATGCATAATTCAAAACAAATTCACTTGCTTTCAGATGCTCTATTTATTTCGAATTGTGTTGAAAAAAAACATGAAATTTCACGCGACTCCCATGCTGTAGAAAAACTTCAATCTTTTCTTCTTCCATTTTTTCACACAAAACTGTAGTTGTCAAAAACTGATAAACAAAACAAGTTTGATGTACAACCGGTCGTTCCAGCGGAAATTAAAGGACGCAAAATTGGCTAACCGGTTGCTCAACCAAGAATTAAAGAATATACTTTTTTTTTCTAATGACTTATTGACACTTAAAAATTCACTGTAGTGAGAACACTGCACCTATTGTTTGAATTTAAGTTTACTAAATAGTTGAGGTTAAGATTCAGTACCTACTGACATTTGATCCGCGCGGCCTACTATGTTTCTACATGCAAAACTTAAACATCCCTCATAAAACCACATATTGACAGATGTTCTTTACTGTAAACGTTTCAGTCACAAACGTGTCCTTCAGTACAATGACAATATATTTGTAACATTTTCAGTAAATAACTAGACTAACATTAGACAAGCATGGGGATTCATCAATTATATGTTGCATTTTGCTATAATTTGATAATAAGGGTTTAATTTAATGTCAAAGAATTTCACTAAAATTTTTTATGAAATGAGGGTAACACTATGATTAGATTTGGCTACTCCATTTTTTGACACTAAAGAAGATGACGTATGGTGAATCTAATGGTAATGATCTTACAAGAATTGTAGATATGTCTTTTGACAGTAAGTCTTCAAATTGTCAGTTACAAACTGAAATAGCTAGTTACATGTCAGTTATAACTTACAATAAGCCATAATTGTCAGCTACAAGTTCAATAGATGTCAGTTGTAAGTTACAGTCAGCTGTAATTGAATGAGTCAATACAAAAACCTTGTAAATTCCATGATTTAATGAATTTTTCATGAAATTTGTGTCACTGACAAATAAACCAGTAGAAATGTCCTTTTTTGGACTTAATGTAGAATTTGAGTTCTACAAGATTGAAATTTTGAATAACCCTCGCAGTCTATTATTATTAATATCAGTCATAATGGTAGAAGCCTGAAAAACTGTTGCAAACTTACATTTTTTTGTGATAATGTAGCAGTAGGCATAAATCTTTACTTCTAAAGTTTCACACCTTTTATTTCCGTGCTTGTATATGATGGATTTGAAGTTATAAATTCCATCACTGCATGAATGTTAATTTTTTTGCAAATTGTTACTTACTCTTTTACAAATCCTGCTTCCATAATAGTATGAACTTGTGCAGTACTCAATAGTTATCAACTGGCCACTTTAGGTCTATTTAACATCACTAATATGTAAAAAGAAGGTGGTAGACAAGGACCAGTCGACCGAGGCAGTACCACCCGCTAGCTTTTCCCAGGGTGTCTTATAAATGTCCGCATGTTTCCACACCTAAGCTATGCAGTCGGTTATCTACCAAAACAAAGAAATTAATGATGATGGATCCCTCGAGCACTAAAAACTCCGGACGTAAACTCACTCCACTCTCGGAATGTCCGGGTGGAGGGTGGGCTCGAGGGAACAACATCGAAGATAAAATTTGTTTTTCGAACATCTGCGGGATCAACAGCAACATTGATGCTGTTCATCACTACCTGCAATCCAATCGTCCCGCCGTGCTTTTCTTGGCGGAGACAAAAATCTCAGAGGCTGCACCGATTAACCATCTCAACTTCCCAAACTACGAGGTGCACTCCAATCTGAGAAAGAACGGGGGAGTTGTGGCTTTTGTCCGCAGCAGTCTTTCCTGCTCCAGGGATCTTTCTTTGGAATCAGACCGGAAGGACATTCTGTGGCTTCGCCTCAACTCCGAAACATCACCCAAATTTATTTGCTGTCTTTATCGCTCTCCCTCGAACCGTAACTGGGATGACCTACTTGAATACCTCGCCGTCCAGATCGACTTCCTGAACATCAATCACCCCGCTTCAGAGGTAGTTCTTCTCGGTGATTTCAATGCCCATAATGAGCTTTGGTTGGGCTCAAATAAGACAGATGCAGCAGGTCGTGCAGTCGAAGCGTTCGCTCTTACTCAAGGGCTGACCCAGCTGGTGACGAGCCCTACTTTTTTCCCCCGCGTCTCGTCACACGCCAGTAGCCTGCTGGATCTCTTTCTGACCACGCATCCTGCCCCTTACAGCACTGCCGTCCTGTCCCCCCTGGGTAACTCAGATCACGGTGTTGTGGAGGTTAGGTTTCGGTCAGAAGCCGCTGTGGCCGCAGAAACTCGCACAGGCCGCAAAACTTGGCATTACGGACATGCCGACTGGGAGGGGCTCAGAGACTTCTTCTCTAGCTTTCCTTGGAGAGATGTCTGCTACACTGACGCGGATGCGTCGACTGTCTGTTCTTCAATAACCGAAATTATCCACGTCGGAATGGAGGAATACATCCCTCACACAGTGAAAGTTCCTAAACCAGGGTCCAACGGCTGGTTCAACAAATCGTGTGACACTGCTCGCCAGCAGAAGATCAAGGCCCACAGAACCTACTTACAAAACCCCACTGTAGAGAACAGACAAGCCGACGTCGAGTCCAGAAACAAATATAACGAAGCGGTTCGCAATGCCAAAACCCAGCATGATATAAAAGTTAGGCACAGGGTAATGTCACAGCGCAATGGCAGTCGGTCTTTCTGGACGCTGGCCAAGCAGATTGAAAAGAACTTCTCACACAGTAGCCTTCCACCACTTACGTGTCAGGATGGAACTATTGTATTCGACTCAAAGGCCAAGGCGGAAGTGCTAGCCAAGATCTTTGCTGCCAACTCCACCATGGACGTCCCCACCAACGCCCAAGTGCCGTCAATTCAAAGGGTTCCCCACACTATGCGGGAGGTAACATTCAGGCATAAGACCGTAAGACGAGTGCTCTTGTCGCTCGACATCAACAAAGCTTCTGGTCCGGACTTGATTCCTGCCATTGTACTGAAGAGATGTGCAGCTGAGCTTGCTCCAGTTCTTTCGCGTCTCTTCCAGATATCTTATGAATCCGGCACCTTCCCAGAAAACTGGAAATTTGCTCATGTACAGCCCATCCCAAAAAAAGGATCTAAAACCGACCCTTACAACTACAGGCCTATAGCTCTGCTTTCTGTTATAAGTAAAGTGATGGAGAGGTGCATAAATCGCGAGCTTCTGGACTACCTCGAACGTCAGAGCTTGATTAGCGACAGGCAGTACGGTTTCCGGCACCAACGATCCACAGGGGACCTCCTAGCTTACGTCACGCAACTGTGGAGTAAACTAATCCAGTCTCATGGTGAGGCTCATGTCGTTGCTCTTGACATCACGAAAGCGTTCGATCAGCTGTGGCACGCTGCCCTCTTGAGCAAACTTCCATCCTACGGCCTCCCAGAAAAGCTTTGCAGATGGGTGGCTGACTTTATCTCTGGCCGCAAGATATCCGTCGTAATTGACGGATTCTCCTCTTCATCCCACAACGTCAACGCGGGTGTTCCCCAGGGATCGGTCTTGGCTCCAACACTGTTTCTCTTACATATCAACGACCTCCTTTCCTGCACGATCAACCCAATCCACAGCTTCGCTGATGACAGCACTCTACATGCAGGAATTCAGAGTGACAAGCCGATCTCTGCCGCTGAGCTGGAAAAAAGAAGACTAGCGACGACTTCTTCTCTGACAAGAGACCTGGAGGCTATCACTGCTTGGGGACGCAACAATCTTGTACAGTTCAATGCTTCCAAAACACAGTACTGTACTTTGACGAACAAAAAGCGTCCTAGCGCTCATACAGTTTCGATGGACGGTCGAGTCCTACCAAAGAGCCATTCATTTCGGCTGGTCGGAGTCCAGATCACCGAGGACCTGATCTGGCACGAACACATCTCTTCAATAGCTGCAGCTGCTGGGAAAAAGCTAGGCTATTTGTTTAGGGCTAAGAAGTACTTTTCTCCGCATGACCTTCTCACTCTATACAAGGCCCAGATAAGGCCTAGCCTCGAGTATTGCTCACACATTTGGGGTGCTGCCGCCCCGACTACATTGTCCATGCTCGATGCTGTCCAGAGGAGGGCGGTCCGACTGATCGATGGCTCTTCTCTAACAGACAGTCTCGGGACTCTTTCGCACCGGCGGGCCGTCGGCGATCTAGCTCTTTTCTATCGCTACACCAACGGGCTTTGCTCCTCAGAGCTCTATTCCATGATGCCGCCGCGCGATGTGCCTGCCAGACAGACCCGCCTGACTTCGGCGTCCCATCCTAACCGTGTCAAACTTCGTACATCCAGAACTGGCCGATACGACCGCTCCTTTGTCCCGAGGGTGTCTAGATTGTGGAACAAACTACGGGAGGAAGCTTTTCCCAGTTCTACTAACCTTAGGCAGTTCAAAAATCGTATTAACAAAATTTCTTTGGGATCATCATAGCAGCCGCGGTGTTCCGGCATTTAGGCTTCTGCCTGCGCGGCTGTTTCGATATAAAAAAAAAAAAAAAAAAAAAAAAAAAAAAAAAACATGTGGCCGAGCGCACAGGTGTGTCTTATGAATTGTCTAGACTAAAAGCACAGACGCTATCGGGACGCTCAGCACTAGTGAAGTATGACGTTAGACGCGAACCGACGGCAGCAATGATTTTGTGCTATAATGCGCCAAATTTAAGTATTAATTTCTCTGTCATTTATTAACCGATTCCAATTACAAGATAAAGAGAAACATATAATTAGATTAACGAAGAAGGCCAAGGATTTTGAAGAAGATGTTTTTGAATCTGAACAAAGTTTCATAGAGGAGCAAAATTCTTTTAAAGACCAATTGAAAAACCAAAAAGAAAGAATGTGTACACTACAAAAAGAAATAGTCGACGCAGAAGAGAAGAACAAAAACCTTCAGAAACAGATGGACAGTTATGAACAAATGACAAAAGACACGCAAACAGAGATGACGAAGCTAAGAAATATTCATGCCGATATGCTGAAAACCATTAGTCTTTTGGAAGAAACAAACAATGCATACTCAAGGAAAATAGGCGAATTAGAAGAAAGAACAAAAGAAGACAGGTGTCGATTGTCGGAGAACACTGAAGGAAATGCCAACGATCAACAGAATATATTAGACGATAGGGATAAACAGCTGAGGACTGAGGAAAATGTATCTTTGTATGATGAACTTTTTAAACAATCCAGGAACAGTGCGAAGACTTCCAAGAAACTGCTCATTGTGGGCGATCAATTGGCCAGAAACTGCGCTAGAGTCTTACATAATTCAATGAAGAGCATAGGCTATATAGTTGAAGGAATTGTTAAGCCCAACACAGAGGCTGCAAATATCACAAGTAATATTTTCACTCAAACTATGGATCATGGACAAAGTGACTATGTAATTATTGTTTTCAGCACAAAAAACATAAGCAACCACAAAACATTGAACAGTTTTCTTAGAAATGTATTACCACTGGGTAAATTTACAAATCTAGTAATTCTTCTAAAGTCCGAGCCTGTAGATGAAGCCTTAGCAGTTCTATTGGAAAACAAAATAACTAGTTATATTAAAAATAACCCTAACTGTTCAGTGAAGTTATTAGTAGTAAAGAATGGTTTTCGCAAATCACTGGCAAACATCATAAGAAGTCATGTGCAGACGAGCTGCTCTACCCTCAAAAGAAACGTTTTGTTATCGCCTCCAATAATTCCAATTTATAAAATGGAACGTCGAGTGCATTGCAACAGTGAGAGTACTGGTGCTTTTTTACTGGCCAGTGGGAATCCGATACTAATCACCTAGTACGACATGATTCGGGTAAACAGAATGTATCGAAAAATTCCTTATCACACGCTCGCGCCTGTGAAGTGCGCACGAATGATTGTCGGTATAAACTTTTACATTTAAACGTACAGTGTTTGAGAAACAAGGTTGATGAACTTGAGTTGGTGGCAAAACAGCACAGTTATGACTTTCTTTGTTTGAATGAGCATTGGTTGACTTGCGATGAGATTAATACTCTGAATATTTGTGAATATATGAATGTGTCTAGTTTTTGCAGGTCAAGCAAAATCCACGGTGGTGTTTGTATTTATGTCAATAATAAGTTTAGTGCTAAGCCTTTGTGTGACAAAGTTTTAAACATTTCTGAGGAGTTACACTTTGAGGTTGCTGGTGTCACCTGTTTGGATGGCACACAAATTCTAACCATATATAGATCACCAAATGGAGACTTCAATATATTCTATAATAAGCTTCAAATACTACTTAGTACTTTAGACTATAAGCAAAATATAATCATATCTGGTGATTTTAATTTTAAATTTAACACTCACGACAAGCATGCCAATGTGATGTGTGATATTTGTGTTTCTTTTGGACTGTATCAGACTGTGAATGTGAATACTAGGCAGAATGCTTGTCTAGATAATATTTTCACCAATATAAACATGTCAAGCATAGTTGTAGAAGCCTTTGATACATGTTTTTCTGACCATTTAGGTATTGCATTTCATTTTAATTTGAAAACTCTAAAACCTGTTAGGAAGAGAATAAACTACAGGCCTGTCACTGATGAAGGTCTTTTCAAGTTATACAGTAAAATTGAAACAGTCGACTGGATCTTTTTGTCTGATATTAGTTTACCACTGACCACTAAACTCGAACGATTCATGAACATCTTAACAAATAATATCGCTGAGTGCTTGCCAATCAAATCTAGGTTAGTATCAGAGGGTTGTCGCAACAAAATCAACTGGTTTGATCACGAATTGGCTCATATGAGAGAGACTTTGGAACTAATAACACAAATTAATAAAGATAATCCCCAAGTAGTATCAAAGAAGGAGATTAATGTCTTCAAATCAAAGTACCGATCAGAAATCAGAATTAAGAAAAAAAATGCTCATGATAAATATATACGTAGAGCGTCAGATAAACAAGCAGCTATGTGGAACGTGATTAAATCCAATGGTGTGCAATCATCAAAAGCACATTCGTCTACTCTCAGCGCGAATGATTTAAACTCTTTCTTCGTCAGCATTGCTGATACCATTATCGCTGAAATTCCAGCTACCCAGTCGAACTTCAAAGATTTTATACAGACTAGTGATACACTACATTTCAACTTTCGAACTGTTTCATTCAATGATGTTCGAGACGCAATCAAAAGCTTAAAGAATTCTAAAAGTAAAGATCCATATGACATCGATGTTAAAATTATGAAGACCTTAAATAACTTGTTAGTATATCCTATAACAAAATTGATAAACATGTGTATAGAAAATAATGTCTTTCCTGCCTTATTAAAACTTGCAAAGATTGTGCCACTCTTCAAGAAAGGCTGTGAGAATGATCCATGTA
Source organism: Acanthoscelides obtectus (assembly GCA_963669975.1). Taxonomy (NCBI): domain Eukaryota; kingdom Metazoa; phylum Arthropoda; class Insecta; order Coleoptera; family Chrysomelidae; genus Acanthoscelides; species Acanthoscelides obtectus. The sequence continues at coordinate 80,822,035 of CAVLJG010000008.1, read as the reverse complement.
ATTTCAGACCCATCTCTATAATACCAATTATAGCAAAAATTTTCGAAATTCTTCTGAAGAATCAGATATGTGAATACTTCGAAGGTAACAATTTATTCTGTAACAACCAGTTTGGATACCGTACCAACAGATCAACGAAAGCAGCAATAAACAATTTTATCAGTTTCATCAACAAATGTCTGGAAGATAACATGTTTGCCCTCGCTAACTTCTATGATCTTACAAAAGCATTTGATTGTGTCCAACATCACATTTTGATTCAAAAGTTGTCGCTGTATGGTTTTAATAATAATAGCCTGTCCTTAATTGCGTCTTATTTATCAGATAGAAGACAGTATGTTAGTTTTCAAAATTGTTTATCCAACAATGTGCATATTAAGCACGGAGTTCCCCAAGGAAGTGTCTTGGGACCGATTCTTTTTTTGATCTACATCAATGATCTGCCAAACTGTAGCATCAATCAGTATATATTATTTGCGGATGACACGACATCAATATCCTCCAATAGTAACTTTGATCATGTATTGCTCGATTCTCAGCAGCATTTTGACAACATTCAAAACTGGTTTAATGCCAACAGTTTGTCAATCAACATAGCGAAAACTCAATCTCTTCTACTCAGTACTCGTCCACATAGAAGTGATTTAGTAGAGCCCGTGAAATTTCTTGGAGTGATTATTGATGCAAGCTTAACTTGGGAATCACACATCACTTCTTTATCAAAGAAGTTATCTAAAATAACATATATGATACGTAGTTTAAATACCTACGTAACAAAATCGACTTTAATGACAGCCTATTATGCTTACTTCCAATCTAACTTGCAATACTGCATACTGATTTGGGGACATTCATGTCATGTATCGAAGGTGTTTGCTGTTCAGAGACGATGCTTGAGAATAATAGCAAACTTATATTTCAGACAGTGTTGCAAGACGACATTTATCGACCTAAAAATTTTAACTGTGCCATGCAGATATATACTGGAATGTCTGATCCACGTTAAAAATAATTACGATGATTACAGAACTCCGAAAGAGATTCACAAATATAACACAAGGTTCAACAATGAATTAATACCAGAGTACACAAGACTTTCAAAAACTAGACACGGAAGTAATTATTTCGGTGTGAAATTTTTTAATGCGCTGCCCAAGTTTTGTCAAACACTCAACTCAACCATTTTTAAAGCAACTGTGAAAAGATATTTAGTGACGAAAGCTTTTTACAGCATAGATGAGTTTTTAAATAATGATTTTACCGACTTTGTTCCATAATTGTTGACTATTTATTACTTTGTTTTCGTTTGTTTTTTTTATGTGTTATTTTTGTATTATATTTTATCGTTCTCCAGACGTGTGTAAGGACCTTTGAGTACAAACATGAAAAAATGATTAGTATTTCATAATTTTTTAACCATCTTATTTTATTGTTCCTCTAAATTTTAAAATAGTTTTATCTAGTTTTTTTTACCTTTTATTGCCACTTTGTGTTTTACGTTTGTCTTATTTTCGTATTGTTTGTTACTTTTACTTACTCTTTTATGTTCTACTTTAAATGACCTGTGCAAACACATTTTTGTGTAATAGTACCAATAAATTATTATTATTATTATTATTATTTTTGCACTGGTTGATTAGATTTCATCTATATTTCGCTGGTATGTCATTAATTATGCGGTTCTGAACATTACGAAACTACTCCATTATAAATAATTGTCCCTTGTAACTGATAATTATAAAACATTTGTTTTTTTAAAATTCCATGTCCACCGTTTTATAACTTTCATACATAATATCCCAAAACTTCCTTCATCTTCCAGGTAAAAACCCAACTGATGACTATCTGGATCATATGATGAATGAAGCACCTGGTCCCATTAACTTCACAATGTTCCTGACACTGTTTGGAGAACGTCTTCAAGGCACTGATCCTGAAGATGTGATCAAGAATGCTTTTGGTTGCTTTGATGAAGAAAACTCTGGTGTAATTAATGAAGAACGTTTGAGGGAGCTTCTTACTTCAATGGGTGATCGGTTCACTGATGATGAGGTTGATGAGATGTATAGAGAGGCCCCAATCAAAAATGGACTGTTTGATTACGTTGAATTTACTCGTATCTTGAAGCATGGAGCTAAAGATAAGGATGAACAATAATTTCCAAATGAGATAAATTCATCAAATTGGGCATATTTCATATATCTTGACTAAATTATATTTTGTGATCCACAAAGTTCCCAGAACTAACCATACAATTTACCTTTCAGGTATCTAACTATACTATGTTTTCCAAAAAAACAAAATATCTATCTAGAATTTTATTAAACATTTGAATATTTTTTCTATTGCCGATACAATTTTGAATCACTGTTCTCTTGATTGGTTAATCATTAAAGTTTTTTGTACTATTAATAACTTTTTTATAGTAAACCTTATAGCATTTAATACAATTCTGAATTTTCAGAGTATATGCAAATTAATTGAATTATTGTATGCAGAATTATGGTGAAATCATTTATTGTCGTTTGGGTCTCCTGGATTATTGTATGTATATTTGTTAACCCTTATCATTATCAATTATACATTGAAACCATTTACTTATGCATTTATAAAATAAAATTTTATACCTTCTAATTTATATTTGATTCATCACACAACCAAATTCCCATATTTTATAACAAAGGAAACTGCAACAAACAGTTAAAATTCATCAGTTTATTTACTGTAGGGGCTTTACAACTTCTGCTGAATTCACAATAGTCTGATATTAAAATACTTATAAAAATGAATTTTATCACTACTAATCCTAGAAATCACCATTAATGACCTTATTGATACGTAGCATTTCTCTTTATAGGTAAATAATATAAACAAAAAAATAACACGTAGATAAATAATCTCGTTTGAAATTGTATTCTGTCAACTTCATTGTGTCAATTTGACATATCTTAGGATGATTGAGAAATAAGTAATTTTGAGTATAGCGGCTTGTTTGTTTGAAAATGGCATTTAATGAAGAAAATAAAACCTTTGTACCCTACCCTTCTTGGATGGACCAGTCCATACGAAATTGCCTATTTGTTGCACTTTTAGGTTTTTGGCATTTTCGACCCAGAAAGCAATATGAAAAAACTATGTTGCCATGTTCCTAAAAATTCTTCAAATATCCATTAACAAAATCTCAAAGCATATTAGGGGTCATTGTCATTGTAAATCTGTTTTTAATTGTAGTCAATCAAACACGTCCTTAATGTATATTCTGCGTGGGTGCGACAGAAATGTAGCTAGTAGCTGCCCCTTATTTTGACGTATTAGTGAGTTGAAAACGACAAGATATTGATGAAAAATCGAATATTTTTGTGCTATATAGTGCTAGTAGTGACAAAAATCATTTACATACCACGTTTGAGAAGATCATTATTGGTCTCGTCCATTATATACTTCAGTGCAACGTGCGTCAGCTTCATGTTATAAAAATTGCCCGCGTCTCAAACTAGATATGTAATGTACTATCTACTCAATTATACAATAAAAAGCTTCATTTTTTATTATAGATAGATATGAAATACTGCAGTGAAAGGTCTATAATCTGGCTACTACTTTTTTCTTAGGCGTTTTTGTTCGCCTGATTCTTCACAGTACCAGTATTTTAAAACTTTCACTATACAATTTAAATATACTTATTTAAGTATTTGATATATTCTTGAGATGATAATTTCTCAATACACAAAGATCTTTGGCCATGTTGATTCTTCCTGCACTCGCACAAACATCATGAATGTGTAGTAAAAGAGGGTAGCTGAATAGCTCTGGTAGAGTCTTCAGAAGATCTGAGATCAGTACAGGTGGGATAGCGGCCAAAACTGCACTGGAAGGCTCGGTTTTCACCTATATAACAAAGTTATTTTTCCATGAATTCAGCATTGTGATATAAACTGTATAAGCTGTAACGCCCTCGTATAAGTATATATATATGTTAAGTATAACTGGAACTCTGTGCACCAGCGAGACATCCTCATACATCGAGAGCGTTCGGCGTCATAAGATGAATCTCTACTGCCATTTTTAACTTTGATCAAGGTTCGCGGTATCTCTGGAGCTTCTCTAATTGATCAATTGAAGTTAGAAAGAAATTACCCGACCGAATGGCAGAAGCAGTCAGACTCAGTCGACGACACAGAAGCTACAGTCCAGTCGACATGTTCAAAAATTTGACAAAAATTATTAGATGCATGTGTTATAAACTGGTGTCAGAGTAATATATTACAAATATGAACCGGACTTTTCTGTTTAACGCGCCATAGGTGAATGGACTGGGGAGACGTATTGGTATATGTTGGGTGGGGATGTCAGGAAGAGGGGAGTCAGTCGGTTTGGCGAAGTAGATGAGCTGTTAGTAGCATTAGGTCTGAGCAAGAGTTGCACACGTCTGTTGCGCAAGGCATCATAATTTTTTTTTAACGGGAGGGTGTAAAACCTTCCGAAATTTTTCATCGATTAACAGCACCGTTCGGCGATAAGACAGTTTCAAGGACACAAGTATACGACTGGCAAAAAAATGTTCCACGGAGTGTCGAAAGTCTGGAGAGGCACCATCGCGAAAAGCCAAGACCAGTCTTTCTACGCGAAAATTTCTTGCAACGGTATCTTGGTATTCCAGAGGTGTACTGCTAGTTGATTTTCTTCACGATCGCCGTACAGTTAATGCTGCTTACTATTGACAACCGCATAAAGAAGTGAAACTGGCATATCGGCGAAAAAGAAGAGACATACCTATTCGAAGTGCCATTCTGCTCCATGACAATGCTCGGCCACACACCAAGAAAAATTGCACAAAATTAAATAAGACCTGTTAGGTCACCACTTTGACGACGACGAAGGTGTGGAAACGTTCGTGCACAATTGGCTACTGACACGATCAGCTTCATTCTTTGATGGGGGAATTAAAAAACTTCCGATCCGACGGGAAAACTGCATCAATAAGAGAGGAGATTACGTAGAAAAATAAGATGTAAAAAAACTTGTATTTACTATACCAATAAAATAACTAAAACAAAAGTTTGGTTCATATTTGATTCACCTTCGTAGACTATGAACAGTAAAAACGGTAAATGCAACATCTGAGACTTATCCTGTGGCTTACATATCGTAAATCCCCCAGGCTTGACTGGTCAATAAAAACACATGGGAGATTAGTAAAAAGGGTGGTTTCATTACAATACTGTCTTGGAAAACAATATATTCACAGAAAACAAAGGCAATATTTCTAGGGCTTGAACTAAGATAAAAAAAATTACAGAAAAGGTTCGTATAAACATTGGCCCCAAGAAGTCCTCTCACCAAGATGTGGAGTGGATTAAGATACTGACTTAAATTTTTGTATATCTAGAACCAACAGAGTAGCCAGGCTGTTGGTGCCTGAGACTCCACCAGTGGCGTAGAATTCGGGAAATGTTGATCCCTATAGAGGAAAAACGCAGTGGCGAAGCGTCCATGTAACCACTGTTACCATTGGTAACAGTTAAAAATCTTAAAAATAAATATTTTATGACTAAGTACTGTGAAATAATTTCATTTATTTGTTTACAAAGAGCGATATGTAATAGTAATTCAGTAAATAGCAAATTAGCCACACGAAAATAATGCGCCCTATAATGTCTGGTTTTGCGAACATAATGAAGCTGACTCGCCTCGACTTGGTTGTCGGTTGTTACACTTGCTAGTCCGTCGGGGACCGCCGGTACCGGCTCGTGTCTGATCGCGGCCGCCCGAGTGCGTGGGGCGCTGCGACTATTATGTGGGCTTGTTACCATTTTTTGATTTGGTTACTCACTTCTCACTCGTTAGTAGCCGTTTTGGTTACCGGCTGTAGTGTGCGTGCAATTAAAGATGGATGAGTGTCGCTGCGTAATCGATCAACTACTTGAAAAGTCATTCTCCTTGTATAATTTTTAAGAAAAAAAGGACATCATTGAAAATGGAAGACCAACACCTATTTTAGATGATTTTCAAAAGGTATAAAAAACGTAGTTTTATATTTTAAATTAAGTTGGTATATGGAAACTCTTGGTTATGTGGTTGCAAAAAAATAGATTGTATTGTTGGCGATGTCTTCTGTTTTATACAGAAAAAAATGGGTTGACCAGCAGCGGAGTCAACGATTTAAATAGTTTTAGAGCTCTAAAGAGGAGACATGAAATTTTTCCGTTACATGTGAGATGTGTAGCCAATTTAATTCATTTTGGCAAAACAAGAATCGAAAGTTGTCTTAACCAAGCTTTTAGGCAGCACACTTCTAGATACCGTATGTTTTTTGGCAATACAGGAATTACCGTTCATTTTGAAGGAGATGACTCTGACAATAGAGGAAATTACAGGGAATTGTTAACATTCATTGCCAAAAAAGATCAACATCTAGAAACGTCGACTGTTTTTTCGGACAGCTTGGATTAGTCGTAGCATAAGACGATGAGGTATATATACATAGTCATGCCATAAGTTCTGTCCCTCGTTTTCAAACAAGTGTAGACCTGTTAATACTTGTCCGATTGTTTACATTGTGGTGTCAGTTGATTAAGCGCTTTTCGGGTAATTACATATACCTCAGTTTGTATTGATCTCTCGAAGCATAACGATGGAGTGGGGCAAGGCAGAGAACCGTATTGCAGTGATAGCTTTACATAAGTGTAATCACAGTGCTAGTCAGATTTTTGAACTCTTACGCGGCCTTCAAATATCGCGTAAATTTGTGTCTAGGACCATTCAGCGGTACAATGAGACGTCCTCTGTTGATGACAGGCCAAGAAGCGGAAGACCTCGTCAAGTAAGGACTCCAGCAGCCATCCAAGCCGTAAAAGCCAGGATTCAAAGGAATCCACTCCGGAAGCAGAAGATCCTATCCAGGGAAATGAAGATTCCTGTCCGGACGATGTCGCGCATCATTAAACAAGACCTAGGGCTAGGGGCTTACCGGAGACGTACGGGCCAGCGACTTACGGCCACCTTGCGACACATCAGGGCGACAAGATCCAAGAAGCTCTTGGAGAGGTACGCAGCTGGGGGATTCCGAAAGATTTTGTTCACGGATGAGAAAATCTTCACCATAGAAGAAAAATTCAACCGACAAAATGACAAAGTGTATGCAAGGAGTTCACAGGAAGCTTCGGAGATCATTCCGAGAGTTGAGAGAGGCCACCACCCTGCGTCAGTCATGGTTTGGTGGGGGGTGTCCTACGAAGGGGTCACTCAGCTCCATTTCTGTAAACAGGGCGTGAAAACAAAAGCGGCAAACTATCAGAGCGACATACTGGATCCTATCGTCAAGCCTTTAAGTGGTACATTGTTTGCCAACCAACACTGGGTCTACCAGCAGGATTCCGCCCCCGCTCACAAGGCTAAGAGTACGCAGCGCTGGCTGGAAAGCAATGTGCCAGAGTTCATTGCTGCGGAAGATTGGCCCTCAGGGAGTCCGGACCTCAATCCTTTAGACTACAAGTTGTGGGACCTGCTAGAGCAGTTGGCCTGCTCCAAAGCTCACCGTAATATCGAGTCCCTGAAAGCGGATTTGATCCGATCAGCGGCAGCTATTTCTTTGGAAGCTGTGCGTGCAGTGATAGATGAGTGGCCCGCGAGATTGAAGCAGTGTGTGAAGGCCAAAGGGGGACATTTTGAATAAAACTGTTTGATTATGAATTCTAAAAATGTTGTCGAATAAATAATATCTTTCATATAAATATATCTTATCTTGTTTCATTTTTATCATGAGATTATCATGGGACAGAACTTATGGCACGACTACGTATGTAAAGTGCCCCAGACGCTCAGTTCAGGAATGTTTACCTTAATTTAAAAATAGTTTAAATAAAACACCTAAAATAAGCAAAAACTTATATTTGGGAGGTTGAAAATAAACTTTTTTTGTCAACAGTTTAGGAAAAGTCACGCGTCGCCACTGGAGAAACGAAAATTTTCTAAGCCACTGATTTTTTGTTATCTGTTGGATGTTTGAATAAGGGATTCAATTTTGCATGAATCGCCTCTCGTGAGAAATTATTTGCTTTTGGGGAAAATTGATTTGAATATTTGACTTTGTAAATACATTGAAGTTAGTGAAGTTTAACATTGAACGTTGTAAGTAGTAAAGTAATTCTATCTCGCTGTATCGTTATTTGAACACTATTAATTTTTTGTACTTGTTCGGCCTTATCAGTGGCGCACCCATTTAAAGTATCCTAGATTTTGGTAATGGAATATTTTAGAAGATTATTGATTCGCTAAGAGCAAAATGCATAGTGGGAGCAACTGAATCGACTGCCGCGCACGGGATGGACAAAAAGAAAAACATCATCGGACATATGGCATATTTTGCTGTCACCATTTGTTCGATCAAAATAGAATTCGTCAGTTTCAAATTCAAATTGGTCCTAACCTCAACTCTACTAAATGTTATTTAAATAAACTGATCAATCGGTAATTTATTTAATTACAATACACTTTTCTTAATCGCCAGATTAATATTAGTCAAAGAATCACTTCCAAAGCGACTCCTTTTCACTACATAAGCTGACTAGCACTGTTTAAAAACAATATTACAAAATTTATTGACAACAAAATCAGAAAAATTGCTTAGCGTTGTTTTCTGGGGTCCTATGAGACCATAATTACTTGTTAACAAAGGTATTGTGCTGACAGGTGCTGTCATACAATTTTCCATCTAGAAACCATATATAATTCAAAATTGCGCGTTTGTGATTGGTAGAAATTGAGACGAGGGAAATAATCATCAATATCCGTTTATTTTCTATTGCACGTAACAAGCACAAATATTTCTGTCCGAGATCCACTAGGAGGCGTTATTATCGCGCACTCAGCAAATAGCAACTTTGTTATTTTTGGATTTATTTTTTGCTCTAAAATATAGTCATTTTCTGGTCCGCCCTGTATATTGCATTTTCAAATAAGTCCGATGAGGAAGTCCGAAAAAGGACGTCTCTGAAGTTGTTCATGAGCAGTGAGCTCAAATCGCCGATATTGTAAAAAACTGTTATTTTCAGCCCCTGGCGGCTACAAACAAATTACTCCGGGAAAATGAGAACAGGTCCTTGTGTACTATTTTAATACGCAAAATACCAAAAATAATTTTGTACATGTCGCTCCTACTGTTATCAGGTAAATATCACATACCTGTCAAACTAAATTAGGGTTATACAGGTTGATTCCGATAAAGACACGAACGAATAAGTATACATTAAACTTAAAAAATCGCAGAACCCAAGTGAGGAATTGTGCCACCACAAACTCATATATGTTGTAGAGGTCCTGCCTCATAGCTTTGCGAAAAATCATGGCGATACAGGGTGATCCTGTGGACCTTAATGTCGACTCCTTAAAACAGAAAAAAATCACACATCCCAAACGAAGAATTGTGCCACCAACAAACGTATATATTGTAGAGACGTCATAGGAGTACATCTTTACAACATAGCTTTACGAAAAATCAGGAGACTACACGGTGATTCCTTCAACATAAAGGTTGACTCCTCAAAGAGTATTTTTTAAATTGTGTATTGTGTGTATAAAGAAGAAGAAAGACATACCTCAACCAATGCTTTGATCAGATGAAATGCAAAATAAGTCTGCTGTGTAATGGCTCCCTCTTGAATTCCTCCCTCGAACATGTACAATAGCTGACTAAGTGAACTCAACAGTTGATCACGCGGTTTTGAATCCATGTCCAGGTTTTCAGACAATCTCTGCTGTTTTGGCAATGGTTCACCATTACTACTGTCCTAAATGGAAATGAAAACAGCAATGTAATTGAAATGCATTGATTAATGCTTTGGTATATTAGATATATTTCTAGGTTTTTTTGTTACATATTGCTGACAAGTTTGAAAATGGAAAATCACCTCTCCGAGAGCTTCCCATGCCGTATAGACACTGTAACTGGTGAGATATGCTAAAGCTGGCAACTGAGGTTCCATTAGACTATCAGCTTGTAGGTCGTTGTATAGAAGTTGGGGAAGCACATGCGATAACAACTGCCAAGTGCAACCGGCAATGTCAACGTGGAAAATGGCTAAAGCTAGGTCTACGCCTCTGTGCAACTGATCTTTATAGCGCAGCTTCAAAAGTTCGTTGATCACCGCCGATACTGAAAACATAAAGATCTAAAGTCTATGAGTGCATATGTAGGAATATTAAAAAATAATATCAGATTTTCATTTGATTTCATGATTTGACATTGTATATCAGGAATGATAACGCTTCTAGCCTCGTACGTTTTCAGGTCTATGAACCGGTGAGACTAGCATTAAATGACTTCATCCCTGATTAGATGGTGAGCTGTTTACAGTAATTTGTTAGAAATAATCCGACACTGATCTGGTAATCTCTTTCAGTGGATGATTATAAATGTCTGTATTTATCTCTGATAGTCCCTTAAAGGGATTATAAAATACTAAAAAAAACCGTGGTTCCGCAATTATTAGTAAATATTTATCTCTAATGGAATGGTTTTGACGTTGTAGACTATATTTTTCAACATTTGATATTTTTGATATACTTAATCTGTATGGTAATAACCACTTACCCAACCATCTACTCCCTGCTGTGTCGAGCAAACACCTCAAAGTCTTAGCTGGTTTATGGTCTAATGCGCCTTTGCGCATCGCTTGTGTCCATGCAGCCTTCAATTCATCCAACGCAGGTCTTCTTCCTACCAACTGTTCCCCAGTAGCCCCAGTCTTAGCAGCAGCTGTCGCAGGTGGCATGCAAGGAGGAACATCCCTTTGCATGCGGCGTACGATGTCACATGTTAGCTGCCACCTAGATTTGAGGAAACAATTGGTGAAAATTTAATTGATAGAATAAATAAATTACAAGAAACATTTTTAATTTTAATATAATAATGCAGCTCTTTCATCTCAATTGTTCAAATAAAAGCGAGTTACTGTATTTTACATCTTGCTGTCAAGATTTAGCATTCTTTTATGCAAAAACTTGAGGTGAACGATCTTCATAGTTTAAATATTTCGAATCGGAAAAACTTATTTTCAAGTGTTAAGTTCATTTTATATATATATATATATATATATATATTTAAATCTTTCATATGTTTTATTAAATATGACTCGATAAAGCTTCTTACTTTATTTGTACTATAAAATTTCGATCACCATATGGAATTTAAAATGACGTTATTTGCTTATGCTTTTTCTCTCATTAAACCCTTTCACTTAATACCCATATCATACCACGGAAATTATACATCGCCATTTAGCGACGGCACCCATATTGGATCTAGAATGACGCTTATTATGTTCCCACATCAAGACCTTTGACTTGATACCCATATCGTTGGGGGTGACTATGAAATATGTACACCGCCATTTTGCGATGGTCGCCATGTTGGATTTAGAAAGACGTCACTTTGCTTAATGTGTTTCTCTTATCAAGCCCTTTCATTTGATACACATATCATAGGGGTTACTACGGAAATGATGAAGATTTGTCCCACACATAACAAACATTCGAGGTCTGTAAATTAAATGATGAGACTGGCAACGTAGCTTTCTATCGGACACTGGAGGTGTCGGGCTGAGAGGGGAGTCAGGGGACCATGTGATCCGCCTTCAGTACAAGTTCAAACTTGTACTGAACTCGCTCGAGTCATTTGGTTGTCCGTAGGGACATTTTTGTGAAGTTTTTCTTTTTGTTTTAAAAATGAATGACATCAATTTCGAGCAATGTTGTGCTATCGTTTTGCTTTAGACTTGGGCTCAGTGCAAAAACTCTTGATAAACTTCAGCAGGCCCTCGGAGATAGTGTTTTGTCAAGAGCCCAGGCTTTTGTTGGTTTAAGGCGTTTTCGAAAGGTAGAGAGTCGACTGAAGATGAACCACGAAGCGGAAGGCCTTCACCTTCAAGCACCGATGAAAATATCGGCGTTGCTTGTGTGCGTTCGGATCGTCGAATGTCAGAACCACAATAATTACTGGTTGTCTATAATTGATTCAGGCTTATTGTCAGCAATGAAATGAGATACAACAAAATAGCTCAGCTTTTGGGAATAGTAGGTATACTCACATGCACATCATGGAAACGTTCTACTTGGGGACTTTGTATATCGTGCATAGCAATAGATGATTTGCCAAATTCGATCGAATAAGGGGACCTTTTAGCTGCTCACTCATTTGAACATTGGTATCAAACTTACAGTATGTTACAATGAATATTACACAGCTGAGGCATCATATGGAGTGTAAATGGCAGGATCGGCTTAGTGTTACGCAGTGAAGATACTTCAATCAATGGCTGTCTGATTTGGCAAATTGGAGAATGAGAAGTTTAGTAACAGGCCGAATCTCTTTCAATAGATAGGCATCATCAAGGCAATGAATTGTGCCATTTATAGTACATATAATAATAAACCGTCTTTTATTAAAAAAACAAATTACAGATAATGCATATTACCTATAATTAGATTAGTGAGCAGTTTAATGGCGAAGTTTAGCTATGACAGCTATTCTAACACTTAACCATTTATTTCATAAAAGTAATAGGTGGTAGAAAAGTACAGCTGTAAATAAATTAAAATGAGGAAAATGCGCATGAAACTGATCACAACCTAAACAAAGGTTAGCATAAAAATGCAAGCTGGAGAAAAACACCTTTAAGAAACACCATTGAGCAGAAGAGCTTTTAAATGTTTTCTAAAACTATATAGAGGCAGGCTTTTAATTCTATAATCTAAGCTATTGTACAACACGCATGCCTTATATGAGAATGACCAGTTAAAAAGAGGTGAACTATGAAGGGGCATTGGTAAAGAGGATGTGTTACGGATAGGCCGTTGATGAACACTGTACCTAAAAATTAGTTTTTCACGTAAATAAATTGGAGTTCCAGAGACAAGTAACTTACGATTGTATTTTACGAAATATGTAATCTTTAACCAACCTATTAAACATGGTCAAATTTTCTTAAACTAAATATAAACTGTATGTAGTTATTTTGTACAAGAGATATTCTGTTACAACTCGCAACATCTAAACAAGGATAATAAACTAGACTGCGATAATTAAAAATTGATAACACAAAATATCCACACAACTTTTTTCGCACCTTGAAATTCAGCACATTTTTGTTCGCATACAGGGTTCTTACACGGATATGAGTTCTTTGTAAGAAGTTATTTAAATATTCACGAAGCCGCACGTTTTCATCAATTAACAAGCTAGGAACTTGACACTTTCAGAAAAAGGAAGATTCCGATTATTAATACATATACTTAAAGAAGCAAGCTTTGACTTCAGCTCTTCCGTGGTTTGGACAAAACAGCACAGCAGAAGATTTAGAAGCATTAACGGTTAGGTTGCTGTTGGCTAAGTAAATGCAAATAGAGTCAATGTCCTCGTTAATTTTCATAGCAGCAGTCTGGAGGTTCTCAGGATAAAAGAAGTAAAGCAGTTGAGTGTCATCCGCATATGACTGTAGCTGCGAATTTTGAATGGACTTAGCAATATAGTCTACATAAATTCAAAATAACAAAGGTCCTAAAATTGAGCCCTGAGGCACACGAGAAGTAATAAAGTGCTCATTTGACAAAACTCCAGAAATTGAGACCGGCAGGTTAGGCATGATTTGAAAAACTGCAGTGCTATTTTATCAAAACCATGAAATTTTAGCTTGGCACACATTAGTGCATGATCAATTCTATCAAAGGCCTTGGAGAAATCCAGTGATACTAAGGCGACACACATTTTTTATCAAGGGCCCTGATGATGTTGTCCACTAAATTAAGAAGAGCAGTTGTAGTACTGTATGATTTTCTAAACCCACACTGATGTACTGGGAGTATATCACTTGATTCCAAAAAATCTAAGATTTGCAAATAAATGATGACCACTTGTCTAATACTGGTGATAACATACTGTTTGACCATTGGAAGGGTTATATTAGACTCACTAGTACTAATTCAACATATCTATAACAATAAAATGATTTCATAATAAAAAGATAAACCTGGCCTCAAAGGGTTGTTATAATACAGTAATTGTAACACTTGTAAAAACTCGAAGTTAAGCATGACATAGTGGTAAGAGTTAATACATAAAATTTGGTCCAGTTGAGAAGAGTTGAACGTTTTCACCTGTAATAACAGGTTACATGGTCTATCATCACGAAGAACGTATTTACAGGTGTTTACTAAATAGTAATCAAGCTATATTTTTTATCCAAGAGAGTAAATTCATTCTCAAGAATGTGAAAATAATGGATATGAAATAAGGAAGCATCGCTACTTGTTTAAAGGCCTGATATGTCTACTCTTATCATTATCAAGTTTTACTATTCTAAGCGATTGGGTTCAACTGTCGATGCATTGTTGGTTTCTCAATCCACAAAGAGGTCTACCAGAACTGCTTTAGGATGTTACATACAGTGTCCGGTAAATAGCAAGACAAAAAAATAGGGACGTTAGGCGAAGGGCAGATCTACAACATACCAAAAAATGACCCTAGTAAAAGTATCATTAGTTTTTGTGATCATTTTTTTATCTTTTAAAAAAAACCTCTTTTGTTGCTGTGCCTAGATATAACAGGATATCCGTTTGATTTTTTTTTTGCAAAATATTCTCAGATAGTTGGTCTGATATTTGAAATATTATTTTCGATAAATACAAGTAGGTTAACTTGACAAACTAATTTCTTCTTCAAAAATTTTATTTTAGAAAACTATTTTATTGCTACAGCAAAGTACTGCGATAAATTACCTGCTTAATCAGGACTTCAGAAAGGTAAAATAACGTTCTTAAAAAATTCGAAAAAGACAAAAAAATATCTCAAAAACTTTAAAGAGGGTCATTTTTTGGTATGTTGTTGATCTGCCTTTCGATTATCTTCCCCAATTTTTTGTCGTACTATTTACCGGACATCCATAACAGAATATCTATGCGCGCCAATCCTAAAAGAAACGGATATATTTGAAATTCTAAAAACTACAGGATGACCGCTAACCGACCAACTTGGTTCAAATTTAGGATTACAATCATTCCTACCTATCACGAAGACTATCTTCCACTGATTCGCCAGCTGGTGGGGCTAAAAGCTGTTGGACCATGTTTGCAGGTTTTAACAGGGTATCTTGTGGAGCGGTTCGCATGTATGAGCAAAGCCTTGAAAACAAAGGAAACACATTAACTTGAATACTAATGCGTGCGGAAGAGAACAATTTATGAAAAGAGCAAAATTGTTCCATCCCACCAGAATCATTGTCATGTATTCCGTAAGCGGTGGAAGGTCTCAGGCCGTTGAGCGTGGAGGTACCACCCGCCGGATCTTCTAGGCCGAACCAGAATGTCACATGAACACGTGTTCCTTGGCTGTTCCTGCCTTTCCCCTATAACCCCTATAGCCCTACGGCACCAAAGGGTATTTGGTCTGCGTGGTGATTCAAGCATAAGAAAAATATCAGATTGGCTATATGAGTATGTAACCATTGCAGAACCATGCCACCATGATATTCATATAATAGTGTCAATTATGTGGAACCACCAAATTAGTATCAGTAGTATTCTAAGAATGGCGCATTTTTTAATTATCCACGTACCAAGCAGCCGCAGCCAAAGCCAAACAGCACATCCTTCCTCTAACAGCATCTAGAATCCTTTTGACATCCTGAGCTACCAGAGCACCTTGTTCCCATGCGACCAAGACTTCTTTCATCACTCCCGGTATGTTGAAAAGGACCTCTTGCCACTTCACACCTGGTTTAAAATCTGACTCGCCTGTGTTGAATTGTTCTAGAAGAGATTCTATCACAGCAGAATCACCTGCAGAAGAATATTCAATTAAATTTTTAGAGTTTTCTATTGGTATTGTAGTCGGGGTAATTTAAAAGCTGTTAGGTATCGCAGAAATAAACAGGGATTCATGTTTAGATTCTTTTTTGCGACGGACAGCGTCCCATATCTATATACAATATCGAACTTTATGAACGCACAAGATGAACTTTTTAAATTTGATGAATTCTTGTTCTTAAGATCTGCCGGCTGCTAATTCCTCTCGACTATAGTATCTCATATCGTTAACTTACGTTACTTACCTAGCTTAAGCATCTGCTCTGGAGCTTTGGGCCTCTGTCTCTCCACCATGCATGCTCTAACCCATTGTTCAAACAGTGAGTCTCCATTCTCATCTAGTACAGCTGTTGAGCCATAGTTCTGTACAATAGCCACCAACATTACAAAAGTGATGTCAAATAGCTGGGACCTAGCTTTATCGCTGCCTGATTTTGACCACTCGTTGAATCTAATAAGGCTGTTGACCAAGTTGCGCAACTGTCCTTTGACTGTTGTTACTGCTAGAATCAACTCGAAACTCTTACCTGTTAGGACGGTATGTAGCATACCAAGAAGGGCGTCCTAAAATAAATATTAGCATTATTTAATGAGTTCTGCTATAAATACAAAGATTGTTGCGATGAAACAGGAAAGAAAATCAAAACCAAAACGAAACAATCCAAGATGTTTTGCTAGACAAACGGCTTTGACATCTAAACATATGAAACATGTACATGTACGCAAAGTTCTTACATAGTTTGGATATAGTTACAGGCCGTGGTACAATGAAGACATACCTGAATTTTGTGATAATCAGAATTAAGCGTCTTCAAGATTCCTGAGAGTGTTGACTCAGCACAGATATACCAATAATTTGACATTCCACTGCCGCCTGGCCCTGATTCAGCTTTCAGAAGTGGGGGAGGTTTTCTACTCTCCAAGAGTGTTTTCACCTAGAAAATATTTAACTAATGGCATCACTCATCACAAACATCAGTACTCAATGTTTTTCAAATATTCATTCAATATATTGTACTGATATGCATTTTCTCAGAGACGTAAGGCTCCAAAGTTCTAAGCGCGACCTTGAGAATTGTAACGTATATTTCTGAGTCAGTCAAAGGGCGTGTCTTCAGTTCTCTTTCTTCTGCTTCTATTACTAAGAAAAATGGGGGCAGCGTGAAGGTCCAAACATCAGAGCCAGGTAACATAATGAAGGTGTTGCCGTTCCCGCTGCCACGCCGATTTTTTTGTTTTTAAACCTTTGCAGGAACGATCATCACTCAACGTCCCCGTAATTGTTTACACTACAGTACCTTGTCCATGGCATTTTGAAGCCTGTCGTGAATCAGATTCCCAGAACAGTTGCTGGGTCAAGGGACGTGATGAATAAAAAGCGAATAAAGGATTGGTCCAAGAACCGAACCCTGAGGGACATGGGCTTTGATGGGCCGTGTTATTGACAGAGTTATTAATTTTGATCCGAAACTTCCTACCATCAAGGATCAAATTAAACCTCTGATTGTTACAAAACATATAAGTCATCACTGATAGAAAATAAACAAATGGAAATGATGATTTAATAAATTGAGATGTTCCTTGAATGTCCCGGTGTCCTCAGATAAAATGTTTTACATAGAAATATAAGAGGGTATTGGGCATCCTTAAGAAGATAACATTTCAAGGTTTAAATAATATAAGAATCAAAAATGTATAGATAAAAAGGTCAAATGTGGATGACCCCAAACTGCTGAATGATGGAAGTGGAAGTTTGATGTAATATACTCACTTGTGATTCTGTAAGCAGTCTTGACTTAGCTAGTTCATCCAATAAACATTTGAAGCTTGAGGAAGTGCCAATAGCATCCATTGCATCAAGAAGAGGGCTATGTTGAAGCATCAGTTCTACTGCTTGTACTACATTATTTGTATCTGGTTTACCTCCTGTCAAAGATACTAGTATGTGCGGTACCTTCAAAAAAGCGAATGCACTTCTTTGGCTTTCCTGAGACGTCTGGCTGACATTGTAAAGTGACAGCAAGCTACCTGTGCAAAAACATAACTGATGATGTTACTTTTTAACGAGGTAAATATTCACGAAATGAGACTGCTGAAACATGCTAGAGTTTTTATTATTGGATCTGATTGATATTCACCTCTCATCAACTCAGCATAAAGTCTCGCATTGCTGTACCCTTTGAGCGTTTTGAATATTTGCAGCTGTTCTGCCAACACGTTGGTGGGACAGCCAGGATTACCAATTAACGTTACTTCCAGCCAACACTGGATTAATGACCCAGGCCATGTTTCTGTCTTTATTGCCAACCTCAGCATATGGACGTCAATATTTTCTAGTTTTCGGACATAATGCAATGCCTCGTCTGATTCCTTTAAAATCTCCCGTAGTTCAGCGCATTTGCGGTTCGTCTCTGCGAATAATTCTAGAAGAAAATGGTTTCATTACCACTAGTTCAGATGGGTTCATGTTCAGCTTAATGGCCAAGTAATATAGTTTTTGTAAGCTTGAATAGTGGAAGGAGAAGAAAGACATAGCCCGCCCTTGTGGAACTAAATGAGTCAAATATCGGTTAAATGTGTCATTTTCAGGGATCAGGAGATCACTGATAGAGCATTGTGATGTATGGCATTTTTTAAAGCATGTTTTGGGGACTTGTAGTTTCATAGACGGGTACTGTACTGCTTTATTTTTTCATATTATTCTTTATGATCCAAATGAATACGTAGACATTTTTTAACAAACTGGAAAAATAAGCCACCTGAGATTCATTGTGCTGAGGGATATAATTCAAGTTCTTGGGATTGAGTCAATTTAAAACATATAAATATATAATCAGAAACAAGTCTAGTTTACTAAAAGTACATTAGGTAGTTCTAAAAATGGAATTTGCTGATTCCAGAGAAGATTGTTTGCTACTGGCGATAATATCTAGAATAATGGAGGCCACTGGTGAGCAGTGGTAAATTTGAACCAATAATCGAAACGAATTTTTGGAAGTTTTACGGATATTTAATTTTGAAACGTATTAGTGACATTGCTCTCAGGTTTTCTGGGTCAACTTCTTTCTTGAATAAATATCGAGTTGTACCTTATGGAGACTGATAAAGATGAGGCTGAAAGTGGCGAAAAAGCAAGAGAGGTGAATGTATCACAAGAATAAAAAGGATTTTGTGTAACAGTCATTTTAAAGAAAAAAAAATATATATATAGAATAATGGAGGCCACTGGTGAGCAGTGGTAAATTTGAACCAATAATTGAAACGACTTTTTGGAAGTTTTACGGATATTTAATTTTGAGACGTATTAGTGGCATTGCTCTCAGGTTTTCTGGGTCAACTTCTTTCTTGAATAAATATCGAGTTGTACCTTATGGAGACTGATAAAGATGAGGCTGAAAGTGGCGAAAAAGCAAGTGAGGTGAATGTATCACAAGAATAAAAAGGATTTTGTGTAACAGCCATTTTAAAGAAAAAAAAATATACCATTTCGATACAAGAAAAACTAATAAAAGAACTACATCAACAAATAGATTAACTAAATAAACAAATTGAGAATTTACAAAATACATGTGCAAATAACAGTAAGTCTTATGGAGGCATGGTCAATAGTTCACATGAAAATACAAAGACCAACGTTACTTTGCCATCTCCAAAAGATGGTAAAATATACTAAAAATAAAAACACAACAACACAACTGGAAAATATAATTGTCATTAAACCTATTAATACAAATCACGCAAACAAAAAAGGAATTGAGCACGTATATAAATCCAGCAAAAAAGAATGTGTCTATAAAAAACGTAAACAATCTGAAAGATGGAGCACTGAAAATTGAGATATCGATTATATCATAAAATGAAAATTGGACATAAAAAAAAGTGCTGGACAGACTTATAAAGTAAATGTAGGCCATAAAAAATTACCAATGATTAAGATCGTGGGTTTCAGTGAAGACTTTTAAACAGTGAAGAATTGTTTAGAGACTTAGAAGTGAGAAACAACGTTATAAATAGTGAATTCTTCGATTGAAGTAGTGGCAATTAAAAAAATTAAATTTCGGCATATGGCAATTTGGCAATTTTGGAATTGGATAGATCGACATTTAGTTGTAACTAATGAAAGCAGGAGTGTTGTTTGTATCCATGGATGTTTGTACAATTTTTGAGCATTACGATCTTCTGAGATGTTTTAACTGTATTTGTTTAAAATTTGGTAATAGTGATCATCAGGCCCAGAACTGGGCATTATCAAAAGATGAAATAACATGTCCAAATTGTTGAAGTTGAAGTACAATACAAATTTCGATATAAATCGTTCATCCTTCCACTCTACCTGCAACATGGACCAAATCGAATATGAAAAGTCAAACAATAAAGTTCCTTATAGTGACAGATAGCAATTACAGGGCAAAAAATAAATAACTAACTATGTATACCATATAAATATACAAGGATTTTTATCACACAGGGATGAAGTTATAAATTTTTTAATATCAGTGAAACCATTAGTTATTTGCTTGACTGAAACACATATTACAGAAGATATTGAAGATATGGAGATTGATATTCATAAGTATGGTGTTGTAAGAGTAAACACAGTTTCAAAACATACAGGTGGCATACTAATAGACAAACTCAGTATGACTGAAGTAAAAGTAAATGATATTGTAGTTGTTGCTTATCAATGGTGGTTAGTCTAATCATTTTAGCAAATTTCTCTCAAATAATTGTAAAGTCGGGGTATTTAAAACACTGACGCATAAAATGGGTACACCAATTTTTGTGATCAACTTTTTATTCGACAACAAATAATGAGAAAACATGTTTTTTGGTATTCAATTCAAAGTGTTATCAGAAACGAAAAAACTCTTCAAATAAGATTTTTAGGTAATCATGAGGCCTACAAAATGAGACCAAACGTAAAAAGTTCCTACTAATAGTAAAAAAGTTATGGACGAAAACCGAGGCAAAATGCAGGTTTTGGCACTTGCGGCTAATGCGACGATTATTTTACGCAGCTACTTCGTAGGCTTCATACTTCCAATAACCACAACAAAATTGGAGTCGATTGATCAAGTAGTTTTTGAGAATTTCTATCTATCCTAAAATACCTGTATTCCGGCCATCACTCTACTAGTTTACTGAGCAATATGCAGTGTTTGTTGAAAGGGCATTTTATAGCAAAATACACGAATTTACCTTCCCGATGTGAATCACAAACCATTCCGAAAAATAATTGTTATTTTTATGCGAAAAACGAAGGGTTACGTTTACCCAAGAGTATAAAGAAATCTTGAAAAAAAAATGTTTTCTTCAAGACAAAACACATACGCTTTGTTTTAAAAAGTCTATAACGTACGTTTTTCGAATATCGGTGCGAATCTGTTCAGTTACTTACATTTTCGAAATGTTTCAATTTATTTAGAAGAAAAAACTTCGTTTTTCGCATAAAAATAACAATTATTATCTTTCGGAATGGTTTGTGATTCACATCGGCAAGGTAAATTCGTGTATTTTGAACGAGTTTTGGGATAAACTTGACCAATCAACGCTAATTTTGTTGTGGTTATTTAGAAGTATGAAGCCTACGGATTTGAAGAATTTCAAGTAGCTGCCTGAAATTATCATCGAATTAGCCACAAGTGCCGAAGCCTGCATTTTGCCTCGGTTTTCGGCCATAACTTTTATACTATTAGTGGATATTTTTACGTGTGGTCTCATTCTTTAGGTCTCATAAATACCTGAAAATCTTATTTGAAGAGTTTTTCCGTTCCTGCCAACACTTTAGACTGAATGCCAAAAAACGCGTTTTCTCATTCTTTGTTGTCGAATAAAAAGTTTTCCTACAAAAAATGATGTATCCATTTTATACGTCCATGTTTTAAATACCCCTTTGAATAACTTGCATCAATAAAACCAGACTTTACCATTATTTCGCAAACCAGGGGTATTTTGGTCCAGTATGATTAGACTATGTATATTAATTCTGAAATCAAGATCTCACAAAATTACAATGTACACGTTTACTACAGGTCTCCAAGCTGTAATATTACCCGATTTTTTTGGAGTGTTTGTGAAAAACAGTATTATCGAAATTGCTCCACTGTACACTTGGATGAATTCAATATAAATTTTGATAATCAAGATTTGTATGTAAAAAAATTTAAACAGGTGCTGAACTTTCATGGTTTATGGCAAAAAGTTAATGAATACACAAGGATTACAAACTTATCATGAACTATAAGATAGATTTAATAATAACCAGTGAATTTGAGTATTAAGGTTTTATATACTGTAAAAATAAGCGAACATTCGTGGATATGTTTTGAGGTGGAAAATGTGTTTCATGAGAGGGAACCTAGAGAAATCGCAATGTGCTTCGAAGATGGTATAGTAACACAAAAAATGTTGATTGCTGAACGAATGATCGCTTATTTTATAGAAAGTATAAACAAGAGTAGAGTTAAGCGAAGATGGAGATCCAAACCTATGTCACATGCAAGTTACTTATAATAATTCTTCTATGAGTCAATTCCAAACAATAAACAACAGCCAGCTTTCAAAAGCTATTTCAAGATTAAAATCAAATGGAAATCCTAGTGAACATCTTTCAAAAATGATTCTAAAAGAATGTTTCAACATTATTGGAGAGAAGTTATTATTGTGAGTGAATCACTGTTTAGTGTATGGCAAATTTCCTTCGAAATAAAAATGTTCTACAATTACTCGTTCCAAAAGAGCCATATGCTGAGTTATATACAAACATGCTCCCAACTAATGTACTGTCAGATGTCGAGAAGCTCTTGTATTTCCAAAATTACAAATATTACAAGATAAAGCTATGAGAATCATCTTAAATACTGAAAGAACTACAATGGTTGAATATCAAAAATTTCATAACCTACGTAGTTTTCATTTTCATATTCAAGTTAAAAAATCTTGGAAAATCTCAATGTATTGAACAATGAGTACCATAGCTATTCTACTAGAGGGAGTGTAGACTTTCATTTACAAAATTGTAGTAGCAATATAACAAGCAAGTCGGTACTTCAAAACGATTGTACGAATTTAATGAATTAAGTAATGATATCAAGATGTGTGCCAGTTGGAAATGTTCAAGGAGAAAGTGAAAAGATATTTCAAGGAAAAACCAGAATTCATAGTAGTGAAATTTTGTATAAAAATATGTAGTCTTGAAGACATAATATCACTCTTGGGCTGCAACATCTTTTGAGATAAGTAGGTTTAAAGTTTTCATTGCTAAGTAAAATGCATAAGAAATATTTTAGTTTGCTCAAACGAAAATTATTTTCAATCAGCCTAATATTGAATTATGTAGTATTGCTGCTGAAAAGAATGTGAATTTTCATGTTTACAATTGTTCTTAGTCAAAAAAGCGTGTTTTTGGAATTGTGCCACTATTGCAGGTTGCAGCCCAGATCGATATATTATGTGTTATACTGTGACATGGATATTGTAGCATTAATGCTGAATAAATCTAAAATAAGCACACAAATCAATAATTTTCTTTTTGAACGAGGTGTGCATAGAGTTTTTTCACTATTAAGACTATATATCACTATATTTGATTTGATAAGACCCCAATATTTTGATTGCATAGTGTCATTTACCCCAATCTATATATAAAGTAACTATCATGACATTTCATACAGTCCAGGTAGTATCTTCGCATCTTATGGTTAAAGTATTCCGACTCGAATTTTTTCCATAATCTCATTCAAGACCTCTTTTAACGAATCTGCATGTTGCCAGACCCAAATTTGCGTCAAACATTTGATAAACAATTTTCTTACAAGAATTACAGAAAATTCTGAAGGTATTTTAGAAATGACCTCTAAAGGTGATAGTTTTCGAGATATAAGCATACAAAATTTGAAAAACTGCACAATATGCATTTTCAACCCCAAAAATATACATTTATAAAAAACGAAAATGCTCATGTTGCCAAACTTTCTAAATATTCTTTAAACATCCATTAACAAAATCTCAAAGCAAGCATTTCAGGTCGTATGGTTACAGAAAGCCTTCCAATTGTTAACCAAGCACACGCTTAGTGTACACTTTGCTTGGTTAACATAAAAAACAAAGGTTGGCAATAGAAGTTCCTCTTAAAATTTCAAAAGCAACTTTTTTATTCAGAATGTCCTAAAAAAAATAAATCCTAGGCAAGGTTTAGATTTGCTAAAAGGAGTTAATATTTTCCCCATCAGATGTGAAAATATTACCTGAACTAATACTAATCTTTTAAATACTTTGGAACTTCTTGTAGCCTGGTGTCAGACTGAAGAACTCAAATGACTGCAATATAAAGCAGATTTTCCAAACCGCTAGCACTGAGAACTATTTCATATTAGTGACTCATCACTCCTTTCCACATATTTCAGAATGTACAGTTTAGTTTTCAAACTGACATGATACAGGGTACAATTCCACATGACATTATTTACCTGAGTATTTATGTTATTTACTTAGGTAGAAAAAAGTTACTTCTCAGTGGAGCTTTGGAGTTCCACCAGTTAAAAAATACTTGTAATGTCAGCTTGTTTGGCAGGACTTTTTTCAAGAGATTTCAAGAATTTTGTTGTAGAATTAAGATATATTTTAAGATTACTTAACACAGACAAATTTAAAAACTAAAACCTGTAATAGACTAAAACAGAATACCTTACCTGAATCATTATACCTTCCCAAGCAAATCAATGAAACATAAAAATCATCTGTAAGCAGCACTTTAATAAGATCTGTTGCTTTCTGAATA
This sequence comes from Acanthoscelides obtectus, assembly GCA_963669975.1. Classification (NCBI taxonomy): domain Eukaryota; kingdom Metazoa; phylum Arthropoda; class Insecta; order Coleoptera; family Chrysomelidae; genus Acanthoscelides; species Acanthoscelides obtectus. The sequence goes on along the minus strand of CAVLJG010000008.1, from coordinate 80,797,398 downwards.
ATATGGCTAGCCTTTTGACATTGTTCTAATATATTTAGCAGCCACAAGGCAACAGATAAAACAGCTGTTGCAAGTAATGTCTCTTCAGGTTTTCCACAACATGTAACACCTTGAATCAGTAATTGCAATTAAAAATTTACATCAAATTAAAGATTTGCATTTAATATATGCTTTTACTACATTTTTTTTAATAAAGGGCAGGAATGGTGCTTTAGATTGTATTTCTAAGACTACCAGCTAAAAAGTAGCCAGTATAAGTTTAATATAGTCAGTAATTTTAGGGAAAAATTAACAGGCATGTATTAATTATGCTTTAAACTTAAAGACATACATGTTTTCATTTCAAGTTAGGTTTTGAAAGTTTTAAGTTAAAAATTTATCTTATACTACTTTTTATTATTTTGACATACCTGGCAGCATCCCTTCGAGAAATTCAAGCAGACTGAACACACAATGCTCTTTGCTTAACTGATTATATTTACCAAGTCTCTGCAAGACTGCTGCATGAGATACCAATTGGGCACTTAATGAGTGTTTTAAGTAACTCAAAACTAGCTGGTTGGCACCTGAAAGTATACTTAATGAATGTGTTTATTTTTGATCAGACATAAAAACATCAATATATTAAACACTGTCTTATATAAAACAGTGATTCACTATAATTAGCATCAAATAAGATAAATAAAAACACATGCAACCACAACAAATTTAATAACAAATAAATTATGAGAGTGTTACAATGTTTCATGAAATTTAAATTCTATATGGTTCACTTTATAATTTATGTTTCAAAAGAACAGTCAAGGATACAGTAACAATTGATGTATAGATGAGGCCCTGGCTGGTACATTACACCACATTTGCTAGTACTTTCTCTGTCTTTAACATTACATGCACAAATCAAAATATGGCACATGCAGCATTTGAATACCTATAAACGAATGGAATAAAAAGTAAATGTTTTATAAGTTATCTGTTTATATAACCATCCTGAAGTACGAGACCCATAGTATCTTAATAAAATCTACAAACTTATCAACATTAAACCTCATTATGACTAGCATAATATATGATAATTTGAAAAATGAAGATACTACATAAGACTCTGTGGAAGATTCTCCATTCATTTCGTCACCTGCTCCAACAACTGCTTGTTGTAAAATGCAGTCTGCCAAATTGTAGACATCTCCGCTGACTCCTCTTGGTAGTACAGTCTTTATATTGATGCCCCACTGCAGATCAGTCCATCTCTCGCGCCAGGCTCTCAGCAATAGAGCTTTCAATGAGCTTGTTTTGCTTGTAGTCTTTGATTCCATCACCATGATTGAAAATAATTCTTACGGTAATTATTGATGGGGATAAATAACTAATGGAAAAAGAGCACTTCTAGAATACTTATTGAATTCATTTATGCAAGCCTATCATGTCATTTTTAATTTTCGTTTTTAAGAACGTTCGATGGTCATAACCTAAAAACAATGTAAACATCACGTATTTTTATTTTAGACGTAAGCGGTTGACTACGCTTTGACGACTTCTCAGATAATAATTCCGATAAGGCCTAAGAACAAAAGGCTAGCAGCATTGACGTCTACCATTTTTTACTTGTTCAGCTACCTGGTAAATTAAATTTTACTTTAGCTTTAGAGTCACGAAACATATACACTGAAGAAGGTTTAATTCCATGCTATTCAATGGCAACACGGTGACTTGTATGGTTGTCAGCGGCCATTTTCTGAGAGTGCGACATTATTGCCAGATTGTGCATTAATATCCCGCAGCGTTGCCAGCTCTACATATAAATATGAGATTGCTATACTTTTATATACAGGGTGACTTTGAAGTTGAGTCATTAATTTTCAGATAATGATTGTAGAAGGAAGATAAACCAAAATATGTGTGTAAAAATAAAAAAAATTTTTACCTTGTTTTATAAAGTATCCTCCCAACAAGTATTTCAGTGCGGACCTGTATTTGATCGTGAGGTGCCCTGTGAGGTCTTAAGTCACCTGATTCACGAGCCCGTTGTACTACATTAACAAAGGCACGAGGGGTTGGTTGCACTCGATTGGTAAACCGATCCGCATAAACATGTGCCATTTTTTATTTCGTTTGAGCCACGCAACAGACACTATTCACACGCGACTGACACTGACTGTATGTATAACTGAACTGAATGAAATAAAAACATCGTTCCAAATTCTTTCGCTTTTTTGTTTCCCATGCGATGAACCGATAAGGTGGATTATATCCGTTGTTGCCAAACACGAGTACATGATATTATTATTGAGACAGGGCGGTACTCAAACTTCCAAAGGGCTATAACTTTGTTACTTTAATTTTACCAGAAAAATGGTAAAGGAAAAAAACATTTCTTTTGATCAGATCTACTCACTGTTAAAATAAATGACTCAACTTCGAAGTCACCCTGTATATAGAAATTTGGTGGGATATGGGAGATCTTATAACAGCATGTGTTATTAACATTTTGCGCTATCTTGACGAATAAATGCTTTTTTTTTGTATGTTAAACTAGCAACGTCAATAACACAAGCTGTTATAAGATCACTCATATCTACTTACTAATCTGAAAAGGTTCAGAAGAAAAACATGTACTGCAAATACCTAAATATATATTTGTTATATAAATCTCATACATTTTTCTACAAAAAAATCAGTATTAACATCATTATGGTCCAGATGTTTGCATTCCCCAGCCTTTGTTGGCACCTGCATAAATCAAAAAAATTGAATTGTGTTGATATGTTCCTACAATTCACAGATTTCTTTTTTTATTAGAACAATAGTATGATTGTCCACAGGTAATCCATAGGAATTTTTCTCAGATGTGCTGATCATCATCCAGAGGTAACTGTTAGCACAGCCTCCCTGAGGGCACCCATGCTATTGTTCAATAACAATTCCTTTCTTTGATTTCATTAAAATTATAGTGAGCTTTACATATCAACCTTACTGCTCTGAAAATAGTTGATTTAAAATGAAGTATGAAAATTAACTTGGACAAAAAGCAGTACAAATCATCATTAGTTATTGAGTCATATAAAAACTTAAAATGTTGTGTTCTGCAAATATCCTTCAGAGCTGAGCCTTTTGGTTAGATCAGAAGTAATCTGTGAGCTTCTGATAATTCTCAGGACCTCAGAGGTTGACAACAGCAGCTGTTGAGCTTTCCGTGGTGCTCGACTGTTCAAAGAGTGATGTGGAGATACAAACAGGTATGATCTTCAAATATTACATTCCTAAAATGAGTAACCGCTGCATCTCCGATCTTCCTCAGGATCTGCCAGAAGCCTGGCTAATGACTTGGATCACCTTAAAAAAGAAAGTTTTGATGTGGAGTTTGTCTTATAGTATTTACAAACATAGATATTACAGCTTTGTTTACTTACAATGTTATACTTCACAACTCCGAACAAAATGCATATGGCTCAAATAATTGGGACCTTATTTAATTAAAATGAAATGTTAAGAAAATGACATGCTGGAAAAGTAAGGTATTTTTGCAAAGCACAGAGCACAGGAAGAAACCCACCGGAAATTTAAATGTGGCCAATCGGACGTCAGTTGTGAATAAGTCGTCATTTTTTGAGGACGGGACATGGTTGTCATATTATGCACCAGCAACACTGCTTTGTTTCCCATTCGCCAATATGAGTTTCACCAGGTTTAGAGTGGAAATAAGGAAAGAGTAGTTTCCAATAGTTGCTCTGTTGCACACATCTTTTATTTTCAATTTCAACAGAAGGAAGTACTTACACGTTCAATGCAGTATTGTCAGGTGGAGTCGACGATATTTCGGTAGAACTGAATGGAATTTTCCGGTTGTTACCGAATAGTAAATGAAGGCATTTACTTAAAACAATTTTATTTAACTCAAAATATACTCTAAAACAAAAAGACAAAACAAAAATAAACAGTTTATATCTCACTTTAGTTAACTAAAAATAAAATATTCTTAATAAAAAACAGAAAAAATGTATAAAATAAAAAATGTGTAAGCTATATTGGATAATCATTCTTCCGATTCATTTTTGTATACATTTTTTATCAGCCAACAGTTTTGGCTGTTTTGCTATGGTTTGCACTTTTTTATGAAATTGCCCATTTGCGTGTTTTATAAGTGCATCTCTTCCACTTTTGATATTAATATCTTTATCACAGACTATATGCATTTCGCATAATAGCGCCCTTTATTGCTTTTTTAAGCCAGCCTTGGAAATCTGGAAATTCTTCCCAGTCTTCCTTATAATGTTGGGCACACGCTCGCCAAAAAAAATGACTGCAAGACAGGCAATACTAATACTGGCCGAATTCGGAATTACTAAGTACACGAAATCATACAACTCGTACAATAATACAGGCATGGACTTGTCACGAGCCGCTAGGCCTAGGCGATGTAGCCAAATCATCGAGTATCTTCGGTAATTCGCCAGATGCGAAGAATCAGCGTATGTGGCACACTAATGTCAGGCAAATGGAATAAAAATATATCTGGTCTAGTACGAATAATAATAGTACTTTTGTCATTCTTTTTATAGCTATGCATCAGAAATAATTCTCTTATATATTGAACAAAAATTATTCAATTGAAAGGAAAGTCCACTTTTCGGTAGATTTTGCTTTAAAATCGGTAGTTCGGTAGACCAGCACCAAAATCGGTAGATCTACCGAAAAATGTGGTGACACTGGTTCAACGGTTCAGCAGCATCGGACGTTGCCACGTATTATGCCAGCGGCCGCAGATATTCTTTGAAATCGCAAAATGATACTATTTGGATATGAGCAAGTGTAGTTTGTGTGAATCAGTAATCAAAAGGAATACGTTGGTGCAAAAAGAAGCGACGGATGCTTACTTATTTATGAAAAAACTTCAAAATGAACTTGTGATGGTGGAAGTATTTACAATAAACGGAACAATATTTACTTTTGCTATGTATTCTACGCTGCTTCGCTATAATCAATACATTAGATTTTCAATGTGAGCAGTGCTAAAAACACCACACAAATACAACCTTAACTCCATCACAAGAATTTCGGTGTCTTTCTCGGAACTACCGACTGCTTACGCTTACACATTGAAATCTCTTCGTGTATGTTTTAGAAACATGCTAGCTGAGGAGTCGCCAGAAGTGTCAGGTTTAATTGCGGTTACATTGAAAATGGAATGGATTGAGAATATCGCAGTAGTACAGAATGCATGGCAAAAGTCATTATTTTTGTTTCATGTAAATACTGTCACAAATTCAAATTTATTTTAAAACTTACGCTCACGCTAACTTCGACGTTTCGTTTGGAACAAACATATTCGTTTTTATTATTGGTTCACACAAACTACACTAGGTGATATCGGAATAATATAATATATATATATATATATATATAATATAAACAAGTAGGAAATCTCTATATTCTCTTTATATATATATAATATATTTTGTGGATTGCAAATTTCTGTGGCCGCCGGCATGATACGTGGCAACATCGGCTGCTGATGAGCACTAAAACCTCTTTCATCATAGTACTGGGGGAATTTACATTTTACATTCGACTTTCTCCGCCGAAATGGCGGCAGTTTTTGACAGCGACAGATCATAGGTGATTGTACTACTCATCGTTGATTCTCAAGGCGGTTCGGAGGACCTGTGCCGAGAAATTCTGATCTAGTCTGTAATAATGGAGGTTAACAGATTATTGGGAGATGAATTGTCGCATGAGCTAGAAGCGAGGCAATTGCCCATTGGCAATACAGTGGCGGAGAAAATAATGCTTTTGAGAGAAACTTTGCGCCTTGAGAGACTGAAGCTAAGGCAGGCGCCTGATAAAAGTTCAGCTCCTCCAGAACATGAGCTGAAGATCTGTGACGAGAAGCTGTTGGAGCTTCGCATGGACGTTGCTAGCTTCGGCCCAGACAACATAGAGAATGAATTCAGGCGAATCTTCTCTAGATTGCTATACGTGTCGGGGATATTGTCCCGCATAAAGACTACTTCTGATTTGGAGGGAAGAAAGGCGGCACTTTCTTCAGAATCGGCTCAGCTTATTGGGGAGTTGAACCTCGCATACGAGCAAGCCAAGGAGTCCGAGGAGGAGTTGAGGAGACATTCTAAGGAAGCATCCGTGATTGATGCTAGTAGATATCATTTGATTTGGTAGATGATCCACGACCCACAGAGGCACCCGTGGAACAAATTCGTCATATTTCCCTTTCCGGAGTCGATAACCGACGATCAGCGGAAGTCATCTTTCGGAGTTCCGCTCCTTTATCTTCTGGTTATGATAGAGCCGACGGCTTGAGATCAAACCCTAATCGCGAAGGTAATCACATACCCCCTGATATGTCACTGGGGAGATATGATAGTTATCTCTACTCTAGATATCCTGAACCTGATCCAATGCGATCTGTGAGAAAGTTTGCTCCGATTACAGCTTCAGAACACTTGCAGTCCTTGCACAGACGTGAACCAAAGAAAGAGTTTCAATCTCGGGGTCCAACTGAGGTTGGTTGCTCCCGTTATGTAGATATTGCCCGCTGGAGAGTCCATTTTGATGGTCGCTCCGGGGTGAATGAGTTTTTACAAAGAGTAGAAGAGATGAGAATTTCTCGTGGTGTGTCCAAGAAGCCTTCTCAGATCAGCTCCTGAACTGTTCGTTCAGGATGCGCTATTATGGTTCCGTACCCAACAATTCTTGTCCTGGGACGAGTTAACTCAGAAACTCAGGAACGATTTTCAACCATATGATTACGAAGACCTCTTGTGAGAGGAAATTCGTAATCGGACCCAAGGCGCTCAAGAGCGTGTAGTGAGCTACGTTGCGGTCATGGAAAATAGGCTGGAAGATCTTGAGCCCCATCTGTTCGCTCAATAAATGCGAAACCAGAACATGTACAGTAGCCAACGGACAAAGTTGTGAGGTTCGCGGATGTGTGACTTTACCTGTTATCTTACAGGGAAAGGTCAAAACCCTAGATGTGCTAGTGGTACCGTCACTACCTCATACCTTGATCCTAGGTACAGATTTCTGGAAAGCGATGCAGATCGTACCCGATCTCTTCTCTGGAGAACGGTCATTCCGTGAATCAAAGTGCTCTGAAGTACAAGTAATGGGCATCAATGAGCTGGGTTCCCTCAATATTGAAGAACAACAATTATTACAGAAATTGTTGGCGTAGAGTTTTGCCGCCATGGTGTACCTCTTTAGTGGAACATCACATCCAGACTACATCTTCTACTATCAAGCAAAGACATTACCCCGTTAGCCTCGCCGTTCTCAAGCACGTGTATGCTGAATTGGAAAAAATGCTCGAACATGGGGTAGTTGAGCCCTCCAATTCACCAATTCTCATCATTAAGAAGAGCGATGGTTCTTACCGCTTTGTTGTTGACTTTCGTCAACTAAATACGGTTACCGAAAAGGATTCCTACCCGATACCCTTCATTACCCCAACTTTAGATAAGCTAAAGGATACTAGATACTTGACAACTCTGGACATCAAGTCAGCGTACTTCCAAATGCCCCTGTTCGAATCATCAAAACCATTTACCGCTTTCGTCATTCCAGGTCGTGGTCTGCTTCAGTTCCGGCGTATGCCTAGAGGACTCCATAATGTCCCAGCCACGTGGCAGAGATTTATCGATAGATCTATCGGTGTGGATTTGGAGCAAAATGTGCTGGTGTACTTAGATGATATAGTTATTTGCACCAACACCTTCGAGAAGCACCTCGAAGTATCGCGTGAAGTCCTAGATCATTTGACCAAAGCTGGCTTAACTCTAAACAAGGATAAATGCCACTACCATATGTGGATGGAGCCTTTGGCCTGATGGTTGACCCACAGAAGGTGGAAGCATTGTTACAGATTCCTACTCAATGTACCGCCAGAGATGTGCGACGATTTCTTGGACTTGCGTCGTGGTATCGTAGGTTCGTCCCAGAGTTCTCCACCATTGTGGCTCCACTCTGTGAACTTTTGCAGAAAAATAGGAAGTTCTTGTGGACCGAGCAATGTGAGCGTTCCTTTCGAACTATGAAGGATCACCTGGTCACCTCACCCGTACTTAACTGCCCCGATTTTGAGAAACCATTTACTATTCAAGCAGACGCTAGCGATGTTGGGTTCGGAGCAGTACTCACAAAACCGTCTGAAGAAGGCGAGAAGGTAATATGTTATCTTATCACCTATTTGTGGACATCTCGGTGTCCAAAAGACTTTCGCCCGCTTAGCTGCCAAAGTTTACTGGCCGAAGATGAAGGAGGACGTAGCTGGGTATATCCGAAGCTGTAAGGTCTGTCTGCAGACTAAGCCCCTCCAACAGGCCCCACGTTGGGTGCCAGTGTTACGCTTGGCGCCAGTCGCCACGGGGGTGGGTGGTCGAGACGACGGAGTGATCGTTGATCAGCCGCCATCTAGTTTAGGAATGCCTATTATGTGCTGTAAAAAGTACTACTACTATACAATCGCCGTGACTACTCCCAGGTAGCGGCGTCAGGGAGTCCAGTTCTATATGGAGTTCCGTGGTTCCACGGTGTCAAATTGTCAACCTGTCGAATTGTCTGTAGAAATTGTAAACAATGAAAGAAATTACAAAGTTTGGATTGAAACGATATATATTTCCTGAAAAGACAACGCCGTATGCTATGTATAAGAATCTCACGAAAAGAGAGGTCGGCTACCTTATATGCTACCTCCTATGGCTACAAGAAGTTGTAACACTTGCATTCAGATATGCTATGTCTCATGTTACACAATTTACTGGGCAAAGTGATGTGTTACGTAAGAATGGTGTGATCTACTGCTAGGAAAGTATGCGCACAGAAAGGTGAAACATGTACAAAGTGATCTTAACCTAATGAATAATCTTACAGCAAACAAATCTGGTACTCTGTATCTCAGCTGTCCAAGAAACCTAAAGTCTTACATAAACCTTATAGCCTAATCTGACCTGTAATCTCTGGAATCACCTGTTGGAGGTCCCTTGGTGGTGTTAACCAGCCCTCATATGGTAAAATGTAGGAATGTAGCAGAAAGCCAGCCAAAGCAGTACAAAATTAAGGTTTCAAGCGATGCTAGGTTCAATATAGCAGTTTATCTTCCGAGGTTGCAGAGTGTAGTTTTGATCAAATCCTGGTCTCAGTTATGTACGGAGAATGTAGAAGAGAACGTACAGGAAGTAGAAGACGTTGAAGTGATGAAGAAAAAGAGAAGAAAAGGAAAAGGCCTGTGGACAAAAGTCAAGCATAAGCTACATGCACTTCAAAGCAATTAATCAGGCACTACATGAGTGCTGCAAGCATAAGCTAAAGGCAGAAATAAAAAGGTAAGCTACCTACCTAGGGTGTAGGGTGGCCTTTAAAGTGAAGGGAAATCTTCCAATCGAACGCCTACAGCGATTGAAATTGTGAAGATTTTCCTTTTATTCAGCTATTTTTCGGAACCAAATCCGCACTTGCGAAACAGACGCATACCTTCGATACCCAAAAATTGCAATGGCGATCCTTTTTTCCTTACTTGTTGCGCGAGTCTCGGCCTGGCCGCCTGGCATTTCCCGACCAGTTGACATGTATGATTTTCACCTTTGACAGTGACAGCCGACTTGACACCTGTCCGCAAACTTCATTGCTAAATTGCTATAAAGGTTATAAAATATGAATTATAAACAATGACTAGGGTGGCTTAAGGGCACTAATTTATAAAAGGGAACAAGTAATTTGACTTCAATAGTGTGAGTTAAGTACCTGCTACTTATTAAGTTTTGTTTCAGGCTCGCTAGGGCAGGTCCAGAAGGGAAGGAATCAACAGGTGAAAGCAGAAATATAAAATACTATGTACAATGTATATACCCCTATACACAATAAATTTTAGCAAGGGTATGAGATCCATATATTCTTATCTATCTATATCGTATCTTATGAACTAATAAACGAATAAGTAGTAGAGATTCTCTACTAGAGAACCTTCTAATTCGTAAAATCTATGCAACTATAATTTACAACAAAAAAATCGTAACAAGTCTAGTAACTGAAGGAGATAATGCGTGTCACACATGATGCTTCCAACGTTGTGTATAATCTTGTTTACAACGTTCGACACCCCACAATTAGCAAATGTGTCTTCTACACGATGGTATGAACTTCTTAGTCTCGGACGTTCGACCCATGGTTCAGAAATATCGAAAAACCAGACTTAACGGTTTTATGTTTGTTTTTCGACGATAACTCCGCCGCCACTGTACCGTTTTTCAAAAACTGTAGAACTTTTTCGTCATTTTTATAGTAGTAACCTGGGGTCAAAATTTCATCAAAATCATGATAGTACTTTCAGATTTATCATTTATTTAATTGTTTCGTTAGTTATGAAATGCAAGTCAATATATTTCCCAACTAGTCTTGCTTTGCAACAGGACATTATAATGAAACAACTGTAAGCCAGCCATAACTCACCTGCGAAACGTACAAAATATTAGCAATATGAAAAAACTGTTGTTATGGCAACCTATGCTTGGTATGTATAATAATTTAATTCATTCTGCTCAAAAGTTAGTTACGGAACATATATTGTTATTAATAGGCAGGTTCAAATAAAAATACTTCCCACATGCCACTACTTCCGCACAATCACAGCAAACAAGTAAATATTTTTCGGCGCCACTGGTTCTAATCTAAAACCATCAAACACATGACATCTCGTGCGTGAGCCTAACGAACCATGCTTCCAGCGTTATAAAGTTCTTTGACGCAGGTCAAATTTACCGACAAAAGCCCGAACGTGCCTTGTGGCGAACGTTGGACACATGTAATCTGTCAGGGCTCTCCCACACGATATGGCGAATGGCCATGTGTCCAGCGTTATAAGGCATTCACCACATCGTGTGGGACCGGTTTAAGATGGTCATGTCAATTTGACAGTGATACTGACAAGTGGCAGTGACAAAAATGACAACAGTCCTTTTCACATGCAAGTTGTTAAGCTTGCACACTTTTTTAAATTTGTAAAATAAATTCAATTTTATTTAAAAACGGTAAATATCAGTTCACCAGAAGACAATCGAAAATTCACTCAACAAACGCTCACTACAGTTTAACCCACAAAACTTATTTTATTTGCAGTTTCAGTCAAGACACATTGAGGTTAACAGGCTAGGCTGTCCAACATATTGTTTAAATAAAGTCGAAAATAATGTCTAAGAGAAAGGCTTTACAAGAATCTGACAAGCTTACGCGTATAGCTATTGTCAATGCAGATAAGTGCAAACCGAAAAGATGCAGACAGGAGTGCAAAAAATCCTGTCCTGTAGTTCGTATGGGCAAACTATGCATTGAAGTTAGTCCCAACAGTAAGATTGCTGCAATATCAGAGGAACTGTGCATAGGGTGTGGTATTTGTGTTAAGGTATGTCTGTACATTTTGTGATTTTTCACATAAACTCAATAATAGTTTGTCCTAAGTGTGGTTTAGAAAGAATCAAAAATTTAGTAGCTAGCAGCTTTAGATCATAATTTAATTTCAGAGTTAGAATAAGTTCTTGAAAAACAGCATTTTTTTACATATGTAAACTATTAATTGCCTGCTTTTTTGGTGTTAGCTAACTATAAAAATTATCTCTTGATCATCTCTTAACCAAAACTTTCATTCGATATTATAGAAATGCCCGTTTGAAGCTATCAACATTATAAATCTGCCAAGCAATTTGCAGAAAGAGACAACACATCGATATGGTAAAAATTCCTTCAAGCTGCATAGGCTGCCAATTCCTCGACCTGGAGAAGTTCTAGGACTTGTAGGTACTAATGGTATAGGAAAGTCCACTGCACTCAAGATCCTGGCTGGAAAGCAGAAGCCTAATCTTGGCAATTATGCGGTTAATATGATTTTTTTTACAATTTAATTGCTAGGTTTAATAACTGCTTTCAATAATATTATTTTCTAAATTATTATTTATTATTTCTTATATAAACCCTTGATGTTTTGAACCTTCTGTGCATAGAATCCTCCAGACTGGACAGAAATCCTCAACCACTTTAGAGGAAGTGAATTGCAAAATTACTTTACAAAAATCCTGGAGGATGATCTAAAAGCTCTGATCAAACCTCAATATGTGGACCAGATCTCAAAAGCAGTAAAAGGAACTGTTGGACAGCTACTTGCTAAGAAAAATGAATTGGATAATGAAGATGAGATTTGTGAAATGTTAGGTAAGACAAATATTATATTTTGAGTGTTTATAAAATCATCCATCCAGAGCAAAAAATATTTTATACAAAAGTGCTGAAAGAAGAAAAAAATATTTATTTCATTTACCATTGTCAGTTGTTAGTTATAAGCAATGGTGGATTTTATAGGTGGCAAAATGAACATTGTTGCCTACCCCTGGCTTGGCTTGTCATATCATGGGGCCAACAGTTTGGGGTATAGAGCTGTGAAGCTGTAAAAGAAAGTAGAACGGTTCAGTTTGGAGATGCACTCAAAGCTTGGGTGGTTCAGAAAAAATTGTATTTTCTAGCTACTCCTGTTCTTGGAAAACATTAGAGGTTCTTCAAGAAACTAAAAAAAATTATGAAATTGTGATCCTATAATCCATGCAGTAGATATTTCAGTCAAAAGTTTTTTGAAATCCTTTAATTAATAAATAATTCAAATATTTTATTCTAAAAGAGAAAGGATTGACTTATCAATCTATTTTGTACTTGTCATATAGGTCATTGGAACTAATTTTTGATATCTTTCCAAAACTCTTGAAAATAATTATTTACATAAGTAAAAATGGCCAACCTGTCAACCTATATAGGGTGTTTGGAACATGTACCGAATTTTTTTTTTTTGGGTAATTAGGGACACTATTTGATGATTTTCATTCAAAACTGTAATGCTCTAAGGGCTAGATTTGTGAAAATCAACCCTGATGGTTTCCCTCTCCTTGGAAGTAACAACAACTATACAACACTCGGTATGCTTTGAAGTTTTACTAGGCATAAAACAAGAGCATATGAAAAATCTGTATTTTACAACTGCATCCACCTATTTAACAACTTACCAAAAATAAACAATGCTTATGTGGTATTTCAGGGGTTCAGCAATATAGCATTACTTTTTTTTTTAGTACAAATAATCAAATAGTTTTGTCAGTTTATGTACCAAACACCTTGTATAAGTTTAATTTTATTTTCCAGGCTTTCAATCTTCAAATCCAATTTTCTATATTTTGGCCCAAAAGTGACCATTTTTGTTATAGTAAAGATTGAACTTCTAAGAGATATTCACAAAAAACCTATAGTCCAGTATACAGTGTGGCCAAGATAAGAATTGTGATCTCAGAAATGGTTAGAGCTACAAATTTGGTTAAATTAGGAAAAAGTTGCTGAATATGAATACCTTTCACATGCAGTTTATGGAAATTGGAAAAATCATAAATTTGCAAATTTTTGAAATTATTTTTCTTCAAATAACTCGAAATTTGAAAAAAATACAGGCAAATTCTGTAACTGCATGTGGAAGATCCTTATCCTACACAACTTTTGTTCTTAACCATCATTGTAGCTCCAACCATTTCTGATATTGCATTCCATATTTTGTGAATTATAGCTAATTTTTAATGTTATAGCTAATTATAACCGAGAAGCCTTTGGCTAATTAATGCTTGTAACTGACAATTATAAATAAAATATATTTTTTCTCTCCTTCCCATGCATTCATAGAACAAAAGGTCTGAAACAAATGAGGAGTCTCAGGTGAATGGGAAGCCTTCTGTAACTTGTATCTTGTGAAATTTCTACCATACTCATTTAAAATTATCTTTTAAGATTTGAAGAACATTAAAGATAGGGAATTAGAAGATTTGTCAGGTGGAGAAATGCAAAGATTTGCCTGCGCCATGGTGTGTATTCAGAATGGTGACATTTTTATGTTTGATGAACCTTCCTCTTATCTGGATGTCAAACAAAGATTAAATGCTGCCAGAACGATACGATCATTATTACACCCTGATAAGTAAGTAATTTGAATTTCTTGCATGTGAAGGTAGCTAAGGAAAAGAGATTCCTGAGAATTATCCCAATATACCAGACTCTTTTATTTGAAATATAGGATGGCTGTAATGATTTAAGGCAGCAAAAATAATTTTGTCTTTCCAGGTTCATAATCGTCGTGGAACATGATCTGAGTGTGCTGGATTATTTGTCAGACTTTATATGTTGTCTATATGGGGTACCAGGTGCTTATGGTGTTGTAACGATGCCCTTCTCAGTTCGTGAAGGTAAAATCATCAAAATCATATCCATCAGTTAACATTTTTTTATGTATGTTATATACTCTATATCTAGGTATGCACCGAGTACCTGGTTTCAAGCATTAAATTACTGGTTCTGGTAATTACTCGGTTTGAACAAAAAATTAATACTATACTGGGTAACAATGAAAATTGGAAACACACTGTATTTGGCAAATAAAGATATCGCTCCAAGATTAGGACATGTTTAGTTAGTCATTCAGAGGCATTTCTGGAAAGTTGAATGTGTTATCCTTCCCTACCAGTTTAGCCGGTAGTGACCTTGACTCGTTTTTCAAATGGAAACCTGTAGATTTTCTTCCAACGATGAGTCACGAGTGACATTTTCGTTTTAAAATGGCGGCGCTATACAGGAATTCGTGAATAACTTAAAATTCGCCATATTGCTTACAAGGCAACAAAAAAATATATAATTTCAAACAAATAAATAAAAAAACTTTATTTTCTATTTTATAATAATAGTCAAAACAACTCTCTTTGATTACTACAAACTGAAATTATTAATATTATCCTCTTCTACCCTATTCTACCTATTTTGCCCAACTATTCTAGTTATAAAAAATTATTACAACATTAAGAACTAAAAACTAATAAACATTCATATTAAAGCTAACATAGTTCAATGCGTCCTACGTTATTTTTGTAGCATTTATTGACCCTTCTTATGGTTTCTGCATGTCCATTGTTTAAAAAATCTTCAGATAAGGTGTTCATTGCTGCCGTTGTTCTAAATCTAACAGGTTTATAGGAGGCGTGACATAAACCTTCTCCTTCAAGTAGGCCCAAAGGACCTAACAGAACCGTTTGTTCCTAGCCAACGCGATTCCCGAATCTATCCGTTTAATATTTGTAACATCTCTGCTGTTGTGGGCGAGCTCCCCATCTTGTTGAAATACAACATTCCTATTGTCAGCCATGGGCAAACCCATTGACATATTAAAGGTTATGGACCCGCCCGTACCTATCCTTGTACGTACAGCTGCTTGCAGCCAACGTTAGAAAGAAACATCCGAGAGAGAGACGGAGCTAACGCGGGCAAAAAGCCGCGCGCTTAACAGGATTTGGATGGTTTTAAAGTTATGATATCTTTATAAAAATAGATTTAGGCAAAGGGAATGGGATTTTTATACTTCTACTCGATAAAAAAAACGATAATATATATAATATTAATTTTTATTCACGTACTTACAAAACAAAAACCTTAATCTACAGAATACAGTATGAAAAATTCTTAATGATAATTATTGATATTACAAAAAGTTATTCTATATAAAAAAAAAGAATTATTGATGGCTAAAGGTGATAGTTTTGGTCAGATGTTGCCTTATTCTATAGCGCGGTTCATTTTTTGTAGTGTTGATGTGGTGTATTCTAATTGAAAAGTAATTTTTTAATATAAGCCTAATTAATTGCAGGCAATGGCTCTGTAATGGATCCTGATCCTGGAAATGACTTTTCAAGCCAACGAATAGTGTGTCGAAATTGAGTTTCCTTATCGACAAAGATATCAATTTTAGCATAAGGTTTAGAGCAGAAAAGTTTGATTCTGATTTGATTAAGCCTTCTGCACATATGCACACTTTCACAACATCTCTGGATGGCTTACAGAGACCTCCTCGATTTTTTTTATTTAAAAGCAGCGACAAAGAATTGTCCGAAGTTAAAGCATTAGCACATTCATTACAATTTAATGCTTTAACTAATTTCTTGCTGATAAACCCAGCAATATACTCAACAATGTCACAAATATATGTGCAGTTGGCAATTGTGTTATAGTTTTTAATGAATAACTCATCTTCCGCATCTGAAGATTCTGTCTGTTCATATAATAAGTCAGTAGTAAAAATTGAGTTATTTTTGCTTTCAATGGTAACATTTAAAATCGAGGTATTGTCCTGTGCCAGACAATTTGCACTATCTGAGGTAGTTATTTCACTATGAATTAAGAGTCTTTTATATGCATTTTCGAAATGCCAGGCAGTCGGGTTGTTCGAAAAGCCTCCCCTTGAACGGATTGCTGAAAAAAACATTTCAAGATGATCTTGACTTAGCTTATAAGTTAATAAAAACTGTAACTTATCACCCTCAACCACATCTTCAAATAAATTCCTAACACTTAACAAACAAACAATGAGTCCTAGAAAACCAGTTTTCCTGCCTGTTTCTATTACTTTATCGTGCTTTTGATCTGTCAATGAACTTAAATATTCTACAGATTCTTTGATAAAATTTTTGAAGGTTTCGCTGTTTCCCTTGAAAAGAGGCCTTTTACAAGGAGTTTTCCCATAGAAATTTCTAACATTTAAAACGTCAAAAATATTGTTAATTTTTCGACAGAAAGAAACAGTTGCTTCACTACCTCTAAATTTTGTAATATTCAAGTCCTGATTACAGTATTCTAGGACATCACCAACACTAGCACTAAAGGTCTGGACAGCAAGCTTCACTTTCATTTTTTCTTTGTAATAGTTAATATGTCGAGACCTTAGTCTAGTGGCACAATGAAGCCCTGATTCCTCTTGCAGCTTCACCAGTTCTTTAAAATAATACCATTTAATGGAGTCTCCATTTCCATCACATAATATGCCCCAATCACCCAAAGTATTACGTACTAATTTAATCATGTGGCATGCGTCCAAAATGATATGTACTTTTTCCTTATTCACTGGGTTTATGAAATATGGTTTCATTCCAGGAAAACTGAGCTTTGCTCCCAGCAAATTTGCCATCGAAATGTTGGATGCACACCCATCAAATGTGATACTTTTAATCAGCACCCCAGTTGTTTCCAACTGAAGGAAAGACCCTTTAATTAACATTGCCTTTTCTTCAGCAGATAAAGCATCTACTAAAAAATAGGCAATGGGAACCTTCCACCTTGTATTGTAACCTACAAGCATTATCACAAATACATGTTTTGCATGTGGTAATTGGTCACTATTCTGCATACCAGTTCCATAATCAATGTATCCAACATTCCTACTACCAGTCCAATGTACATGCTCACGAATGGACATCTCGTCAATCACAAGACCTGCTATAAGTTGCTTTCCTTTTCCTTTTTCAATGTCAACTTTCATTTTGACAGCCCGTATTGCTTCTGCACTAAACCCCGGTGTACCATCTACAGTAGAATACCATTTTGTTAGTGTTCTAGGATGCGGGAGAGAATTTTTGCCAAACACTTTTCTAACATACTGATATGCAGAAGAAGAATAAAAATTTAATGTTAAAGCAAAGCATCTCAGTTGAGGGCTATATTTTCCTCCTTTGATGCCCTTTTTGAGGTGCCTAAACAGTATGGCTTTTTGTACTTCAGGAATACTTTCCTAGAAATATAAAAAAGAACCTTGCTTAAACAATGGTAATGGAGCCTGTTAGTGCGCTGCTTTTTTCATGGAGCATATATACATACTATACAATCAACTATACATATGTGTGTATGTGCCTCGCATTCTTCCCATGAGCAAGTAATTATTCTACTGATCAAAGGATTTTATTGTGCAGCAGTTGAACATTAAGAACAAGATGCAAACTACTAAGTATTTACAGAAAACAAACAAACCAACTATGTGTGATGCAAAAAAATAAATAGTTTACCTTCAATACCATGAGCTGCTGTGATGAAATTTTCTCTTTTTCCATCAATTCGTCCAACAATAAATTAAGGCTTTTTATCTTCTTCTTTTGTCTTCTGGCTATGCACTGATAATACCTGATATTTCTCCTAGACTTTGCTATAGTATGATGAGCTACCTTCCAAAATCTTTTTCTCTTCTGCACATCATCTAAATCACTTTCTTTGAAGTCCCCAAAGAAAATTGGATCTCTCCGTCTTCTAAAACAATAAGAAATATTTAACACATAATGAAAGAAACTAATTTCTGATCTGTAAATTCATTTAATAAATGCTTAGGTAAGCAAGTAGATAGAAAATAAATAGCAATAACTGTTATCCTGTTACCTTTTAGGGAATTCCATTTGAGATGTAGTAGTAGGTTGCTCAGAATCTATATCCTCATTTTCAGCACTGACAGATTCACTTGACATAACTCCTAATACTGGTTCAGTATTTATGCCTGATGTACTGGCAATAGCACCATGTTCTGTAAATAATATTAATCAATAGACGGTTCAGTCATTACTTAAGTACTGAAGTGCTAACCTTTGTTATCAGATATATTTCGTTTTAAAGGTCTCCTTATTACTACTTTTTGCTGTAAATGTACGGGGAAATTAAAAACAGAAGGCACTGCAGTTTTCTTGAGAACTGTATTTCCATGTACATTCAGCTCAAAATCGTCCTTTGTAAAGTGATTTTCGCATATAACTGTCCTATCACTCGGATTAAAATTCTCCCTTCTTATGGCAACTAACCACTGTTTCCTCCTTGCGGGATCCTTGGGTATACTGAAAGTAGAAAACTCTAGTTATAGCCTTTTCATGACCAAAGTTTCTGTTATTTAATTCTGTAATCTTTGCCATAACCACTGGCCATAACCTACCTCAGAAATTTTAATTTCACCCCTTTTTCTCTTCTGGTCGTACAGTTTATAGCACAACAAGACTGCACCATCTTGTAATTGGTTTGAAGTTGTGAAAAATCAACAATTAAAACTAATTTCAAGGCAAAAATATGTGTAAAGCTTTTCACAGTGAAAGAAACACATGCACAATACAGATCTAACGTACGACGTTTGCCCGCGTTAGCTCTATCCTTCACGTGCTGTCTCTCTTGCACTGCGCCGGCGTCAATTCCAAACGCGAACGGCAGGTCCATAACCTTTGATATGTCGATGGGCAAACCACCAAGAAAATCTTCTATTTCATTTTGCAAAAAGTTAACATAATCTTCCCCCCTTTTAAGGGTTCAAAAAAAAATATATTACCAACTATGCGGGTTCCCAAAACCCCGAGCCACACGTTCGCTCCTAAATGGTCCTGAAAGGCCCCTTCTGTTATCAAAAGTGGATTTTTAGTTGCCCAGTATCGTGTATTATTTTTATCAAATAACCCAAGATTTGTGAGACGCGATTCGTCAGACCACAAAATATGATAATGAAAGGCGAAAATGCTGGCCACCAGTTTTAACTTGTTTCATTTGTAACCTCCTTAAAAAAGTAGCTCAGAAATCTATAGAATATAAACTCAGTATTAGAGATGGTCATGGCATGTGTGCGATTCTATTAGGTAATTTTTCGAAATGGGGCCTGGCGTTTCATACCTCCAACAAAAATATAGGTTTAAGATGTCAAGCATATTCCTTTTGAATGTCTTACAAATGTTATCTTGAAGTAAGAAATATTGAAAAAATATATCAGTACCAAATGTTTCAAAAATTCAGTTCCAGTTGCAAAAACTGAATATTAAAAGAAAAACTTCTGAAAATACTTTTATTCACTAGCATATAGTATGTACAAGTCAAAGTTGCATGACTGGTGTTTTTGTCGTACGTTAATGTCATGGAAAAGTAAATCAATTTTGTCAGTAAGGAGTAAAAATGCAAATATACTCCAAATATCACTATCAGTGGCTAAAATAACCCAGCGCAAATCATTCCACCCAGTACTTGGTTTGTTGAAAAAAATAATACTTGCTTCATCCATAGTTCACCTGACATGAACTCTGTTGGTCGGTTCAATGCTTTAATAGATGGCACATCGCATGATGGACAGCGCCAAGCCAGTGTTGCTACTTTTGGTAATTTTGCTGTATAGTTCAATACACACGGTGATTCAAGAACAATAGCAATCTATCAAAATTTTTTTTCAAAAATAACATTAGTTCTAAAATGCTCTATTACCAGTGTACAAAGTCCTGAAAATTTCTATGCCACTGAAAATGAGACTCACTAAGCACAAAACATGCATATTCTTCAAATAATGATTTCAGGGGTTGTCCAGATGTCAGATTTTATCTGAAATATTAAAACTAAATTTTCTCCTAAAGGAATGGTCTGGCAAAAGTTTCTCAAGAGATACCTCTAAAATACAACATTTGGTTTTAATCGCTTATGCTGTTGATACTGCTTGTAAAAAATTTTAAGTCGATGCGATTTTCCACTCATATATAATTTTTAACGATTTTGAAATTTTTAAACTTTAACACCCTGAATCTCGGTAAGGAGATATTTTAACACCCATTTTCATTGATTTCTTTGGTGTTATTTTTGGTCTTACAATCTGCTCTTGGAATACTTCCCTTGTATTTGAATCACGTTGGATTTATTTTAGGAATAAACATCTTCTTGGACGGTTTCGTCCCCACGGAAAATCTCCGTTTCCGTGACGAGTCTCTAGTGTTCAAAGTTGCTGAATCAGCTACAGAGGAAGAGGTAAAACGTATGAACCATTACGAGTACCCTGAGATGACGAAAACGATGGGTAATTTCAAGTTACGCGTAATGAAAGGACAGTTCTCAGACTCTGAGATTTTGGTGCTCTTGGGTGAGAACGGTACTGGAAAAACCACCTTCATTAGGATGTTGGCTGGAAATCTAGCAGCTGATAGTGGATCAGGTACGATAATTCGATCAAATAATGTTTTTTTAATAATTCAGGGCTCATCTTTAATTTCAGGTGATTTACCTCAATTACACATCAGTTATAAACCCCAGAAGATCAGTCCAAAGTCACAGGCATTAGTAAGGCAGTTACTGCATGAAAAAATTAGAGATGCTTACATACATCCACAGGTGAGAAGGGCCTTCCTCATTCAATAAAGTATCTAATGTATTATTTTATTACGGTGAAAGAGCCGCGGAGGCAAAACCTAAATATATTAAATATGACTTATAAACCAGTTAGAGATCTTGTTGTATGAATATAAAACTCGATCGAGTTGTAATGGAAAACGGAAGTCCAATGAGTTCGAATAGCAGATCTAGAATGCGGCAGCGTCAGGGAGGAAAATATTCCTATGGATCTAACAACGACTTGAGAATATCTTATTTTTGTTATAAAAAACTTATCTTTTATCATTCCAGTTCATCGCCGATGTGATGAAACCTTTGAAAATAGAAGACATTATTGATCAGGAAGTGCAAAATCTATCTGGAGGAGAATTGCAGAGAGTAGCAATGACACTATGTCTTGGAAAGCCAGCTGATGTCTACCTCGTTGACGAGCCTAGTGCTTACCTGGACTCTGAGCAGCGTCTTGTTGCAGCCAAGGTTATAAAAAGGTAATGGAAGAATTTATTAATAGATAAATTTGTCTTTTAGAAAAATGATATATATCCTTGACTCTCTAAGGTAGTGTTCTCACCAAAAGCAACTTGATAGCAATTAGACTTCAACCTGATTTTGACTTCAGTTCTGTTGCTTTTGCATTCCCACTGAAGCATTTGCCAAGCAACTGGCATTATTTTTTTGAGATTGTGTATAAAGCTATGACTATATACTTACTGATAAGAAGGCGGAATGACAATGGACTATTTTTAATTAAATATCCGATCAAAACAAAAATCTTGTGAAGTATTTATCAAATAAAATCTTGCCAGAAAACTCCCACTGCAAATATAGGGAAAACAAAGTTTGTCCGTCGGCTTGAGTTCAATGTGTACGAGAGAGAACCGCGAGTATGTATCAACACGTGTTAGAAAGAGATAAAGGCCGGCTGAAGAGCGAAGGTCATCACCACAGTGCCTAGCAATGGTGACGCAGAACGTCGTGTAATCTGCCGGATTGCTAATATGTTACACCAGAAAACGTTCGCACAGGCTTCTACAACAGGTTAGGTTACAGACATACCCCAAGATAGAGGTCTGTCGAACATTCATTTAATATTTTGTTTTCATTTTGATTAGAATTATTTATTTGAATTTTGATGCGACTTAGTTAGTCTTAATTTATTTTAGAAATCATGTTTGATTTCCACCAATGGTGATAAAATAAACACATCCTGAGTTACTATTACATTTTGAGACAGCGAGCGGTCGGAATATGTAACAATTACCATTAGGCAATACAAATTACTCCTATCACTGCCCGAGTGTACATAGGTGAAAACCATTTCGAAGCAGGACGATACTCCCTAATGAGCGCTGGATGGATACTGACCAAAATCATCGCAATGATGCGGTGTTACGAAGCGAAGCAATGATGCAATGTTGCAGAATTTGTGGCAATCCTGAATTTTCATTTCGACCTAAAATGGAGCGTGGTTAGGACCGATCCTAAACAGGTTCGACACAATTCACGAAGTGTATGCTCAATATAAAACCATAGCATTTGGCAGTAGAGAATAAACGAACGCATATTTTCAACATACACATTGAACTCAAGCCGTCAGACCAATTTTGTTCTTAGTGTATGTGTCGTGAATGCTCTGAGGAAAATAACACCTTGTGTGCAAGCATATTTCTTGCGTCTGATGATCGCTCGTACGCTATTACATTCCTTGTGACGCTCATATCAACAGTAGTTCTTCTTGGAAGGTTTTCAACAGTGCTGTTCCAACTGGATCATAATATTTATTCACACTAATTACACTCTGTGAAAAGATTTATATACCGCAAAACGATAGTAAACTTGTGCGTGGATCTTCAAGGATCACAAAAACTAGTATTTTTTTTTGAGTAAACTATCAGAACGTTAGCTGACATGTCTCATGGAGGATTTTCAACATTTCTGCTGAATCACATACAAAAATGCGATGAGAGACTTTTCCGATTAATTTCTTTTTTGGGGGATACGATTAGAATGTTAGGTGGCGTGACATCCACAGATCACATCATCCATCAACTGGTGGGAAACCTCAAACCGACTGGCAGCGGCCAGCAGCCTGCGTTCACAATTACTTCAAAGGCGCGCACCAGGCGCAAACGACAAAATGTCAACTTGCAGACTAGGTAGTTTTTAGGGTGTTCATTTCACTTTTGCTCGCTATGATTGCTGTGAGCGTCCATATATGGAGAAATGACCCAACGACACGCATTATTGGTTGCAGAAAGTAAGAATATGTTTTGTGAAGCCGAGTCGTCTGTAGTGTTTATCTCTGAGAAGATGTGAAACAAAGAAAGTTGTTTGAGTAGTAACATCGCATCTGGATTATTATGTGTATTGGTCTGCAGGTGTATAAAATCAGTGATATTTACTGTCTGAGAAAATTATTGCTGAATATGCTGCCAATGAAGTATATGTATTAGCTGTGCCCGAAAGGTTATTTATATGTTGTTCTTTCTGAAGATAGGTTATGTTCAAAGTAAACCACGATTTTCCCGTGTTTTGTGTTTTGAGGTGTATTACGGGAAGTCGAGAGCGCGCCCGCGTTGCGTGCAATTGAGCCACATCACATAAAAATTAGGAATGACGCATCACACATCATTTTCGCAGTGCCTCACAGCTTGGCGTAGATTTGTATTTTCTATTGAAATAAATAAATAAATTTGTATAAAATTTAAATGACTGGAAATAAAAAATAATATAATATAGTTTTCACTTTCATAAATTTTAATGTGTGGCAAATTTTCTCACCTGTTACTTCAGCAACTAGGGATTTTCTTTTCTCTCTCATTTTTCAAACTGATCAAATTTGCATACATAATTTCCAGAGTCAAGAAACCAATTCAATTATCATTAACACGTATTATTAGCACACAAATCTTCACTATGCACCTTTGAAATGCCCTTTCCTTCCAGCTATAGTATACAACTTACAGCTTAGTCCTCCAATGCCATCTCTGAAGCAGATGTTACATCACATATTGATAACTAAAGCATCATGACGTTTAGGCAACACATACAACTACAAAACAAGTTCACAACAAGTAGCTAGTGCTAATTTAATATCTTGTAGAAAAACCTACGTTATGTTACAAAAAAACTACGTTATAATGGATACAAGATGTTAACATAGCACAAGCTGTTGTGCACTTGTGAACCCGTTTTGTAGCTGTTGCTTAAACGTCAACGAACAGCGATCATAGCAAGCAAACGTGGACTGAACTATTTGCATTTTAAAAACTACCTAGTCTGCAAGATGACATTTCGTCCTTTTTTACGTTTCTTAGGTTTTTACATAATAGCCGTACCGTGCCGGATATTGACATTTGATAGCCCAGTAAAGAGATGGATGTGACTTTGCGCACTAAATGCATCAGTTAGTGTTTCGTTGTTAACTCGAATACCTATATTTGAAATTTATCAGTATTGCCTTGTGGCTCTTTCCAAATAAGGAGGATGATTGTTTTTTAGATTTTAGATTGCTCGGATTACTCTATCATGCATCATGCGAACGTCGTGTCCTTCTCATTTCACAGTAGTTGCAATGTTAACCACATGCATCCTTAAACGTGGGTCTCTCATCAACGCTTCTTAAATGTGAATGTAGTCCTATGCCAGCAACCATTTCGCCGAGCATCGAGTTGCAGTCGCTTTGATGAGGTTTGTATTTGCATACATGTGCCGAGTCGGGCTGCTAAAAACAGGAAAAGCCATTATATTGACTAGTTTTAGATGATGGCTGAGCTGGAATATTAAGCAGAAACTTTTCAAGTTGGATTAGCGGTACTACAAATGAAAAAGAATCCCAACTTATGTGTTTGATGCCAGTTTACCCAGAAAGTAGTTAGTGGATGCTTTAATGCGGGGTTGGAAGGGTTTTATCGTTAGGACATTTCAAACTGGCAATTCTCTTTTGATACTAAACTAAATCGTGTTTTCTCACGCGTTTTCATTGTTAAAAAAAATCAGCCGCGACCAGTGTGATTTTGAACGTTATAAAGCAGAAATTAATAAAATATACGTCCTTGTCTGATTAATTTTTAGGTAGTATCAGAAGAGAATTGTCAGTTTTAAATTCATTTTTTTTTCTTAACCTCGATACCCTCCGAATCTAGGTTTAAGGTGCACGCCCATTGATGGAAAAAAGAGAATCAATGCTCTTTGGCTGGGTTCATAAAATGGGAGCCCACGCGAAGAGAAACGACATGCCACGTGTTATTTACAAATGTCTCCGCGGTTCCCTTCTAATCGCTTCGCGTTAATATTTTGAAATTATGCCACGTCTTTTGTCATTTCAGATTTATCATACATGCAAAGAAGACCGGCTTTGTAGTTGAGCACGACTTCATCATGGCTACTTACCTTGCTGATCGCGTCATAGTGTTTGAAGGTCAACCATCAGTTAACACGACAGCGCATGCGCCTCAGACACTATTGGCGGGGATGAACCGATTTTTGGAGCTACTAGGAATCACGTTCAGGTAATATTCACGTATAAAAGTCCTTTCCCGTAAATTTTTGTCGGTATAACTTTTAGAAAAGATAATTTTCAAGTGCAGACTACGTGGCAACATTGGAGCTCTGCCAAAAATCGAAAAATATATATGGTTATACACTCGATTTCTTTGAAATTAATTAGTGGCGCCAATATACACGAATTCATCAACGTTAAATGTGTTTAACCCCTTTATCAAATGTTTTTTTTTCAGACGTGATCCAAATAATTTCCGGCCCAGGATAAACAAACTAGAATCGGTAAAAGACGTGGAACAGAAACGTGCTGGGCAGTATTTCTTTTTGGAAGACTGAACTTTATGTTTAGTTTTGTAATTTTTTTACCAGTTTTGGTATTTTCCATTGTCCATTTTTTGCTCTACATTGTAATCACTATAGCCTCAGTTTTATCATTGAAAAGTGTATATGTATCCAGAAACTCATTTATTGGAAAGTAACTTAAGTGCTGACTATCTGACAAAAAATGAAACAAAATGGGTTTAAAATGTGATAATGTGTATCACTGACATCTTTATCAGGCGTTGAAAGTGGCAAGTGGCATAGCTCATTCTAAGACTTTATCACATATTTCTGTTCAGAAAATATATGACAAAAAGAATTACGAACAAGCTATTTTAACTTTTTTCATTTGTGAATTTATCATGGTATATACAATGATTCTTGTAGACAGTGGAAAATGTGAAAATAAACGATTGAACAGTTTTTTTCGAAATATATTACCGAACTTACTTACTCCTTTCGTCGATCTCAAATAAAGGCTATAGGCAAAACTATATATGAAAATTGCCCCAAAGGTATTCCAATTCAGATCAATCCAAATTAAGGTCTATTGGATGAAAACAATTTAGTCGAATCTTCAGATCAATAGGTAACGTAAAAATGTGTTTCTTCGAAAATAATGTTTTGCGTGCGCAATTTTGCTAGGAAAAAAAATTACGGTTGCTACATTGTTCTACCCTACATAACTAATTTTCTATAGATTTGTATAGGTTCGAAAGCAATTCTTTTTATATTTTGAAAATCTCGCAAACTTGAAGATCCACTGTATAACAGAGTTTTCTTGGGTTCTTTTCAGGTCCACCTACAAAATAAGGATTTTTTGATTAGAAAATTGCCAAAAATCGGAAAAACAATTTCACTGATTTTCTCCAATTTTTGACATTTGCGATACAGGATATCGTAAGTAGGTCAACATAAAAACACGACAAACACATGTATTTTTGTCCATTGTTTCAGGTTCCACAGTTATTTTTTTAATTTGATTCCCGGAAAATTTTGAAAATTGGAATAACCGCATTTCATATGATTTTTTCAATTTTTGATGTTTTTTTGCCAGTAAAGGAATACTTGGCTAACACAGTAACTCACTGTACAGTAGAACCCCGATTATTCGAAATACTCGTAATGTGGACTCAAGTGCTTTTGGATAATCGAAATTTCGGATAAAACGGAAATAAATATTTTCTCATAATGCTTTTATTGAAAAAAGTAAATGCGTGTGTTAAGTCAGTATACAGGGATTGTCCGGAAAGTAATGGACTCATTTTCTTCCGCCATGACGTACGCACCGACTGGATTCGGTAGAGGGCGTTCCTAGCTAACGAATGAGCGGCTGGTCACTTGGTCAGTTGTCTCCGAGCACTTGGAGAGTCAGGACATGCATTTTTGCGCGACGTGTTTCTGTGAGTGGTGCAAGCCGAAAATGCAGCTTTCGTTAGAGCAGAGGTACGCGATTAAATTCTGTGTGAAACTAGATAAATCTGCGACAGAGACGTTTGATATGATCAAGCAGGCTTACCCAGGTGTTGCTTTAGCAAGAATTGGTGTATTTCGGTGGCACCAGGCCTTTTTGGAGTGCCGGGAAGAGGTCGCTGATGAAGACCGTGCTGGAAGACCTTCGACTTCGACAAACACCGATAATGTGACTCGTGTGCGTAAAGTTTTGAACTCAGACCGTCGACTAAGTATTCGTTTAATTGCCCAGATGTTAAATTTACCAATATCTGTGGTTCATGACATTGTGACACAGCATTTGAGCATGCGCAAGGTTGTCGCGAAGATGGTCCCAAAAGTGCTCACTGACGACCAGAAATTGCGGCGATTGAAAGTGTGCCAAGAAAATTTGAACATGTGTGAAAGTGACCCCCAATTTTTGAATAACGTAATCACAGGTGACGAGTCGTGGATCTTTGAGTATGATCCCGAGACAAAGAGGCAATCTTCCGAGTGGCACACGACGGCGTCTCCTCGCCCAAAAAAGGGAAGAATGAGCAAATCCAAAGTGAAAACGATGCTCATTGTTTTTTTTTTGACATCAAAGGCATCGTCCACCATGAATTTGTTCCTCCTGTACAAACCGTCAACGCCAAGTTTTACGTGGAAGTGCTCAGGAGACTCAAACGAAGGGTCAGTCGGGTCCGACAAGACATCGCAGCCGACTGGAAGTTGCACCACGACAACGCCCCGGCTCACACCGCCTTTCTTGTGAACAGCTACCTGACCAAGGCCGGCATCCCAACGCTTCCGCAGCCGCCCTACAGCCCAGATGTGTCCCCCCCGGACTTTTTTTTGTTTCCTCGCCTGAAAAGGCTAATGAAAGGCAAGCATTTTGAGACGACAGAGGGGATCCAAGCAGCATGCACCGCGGCTCTCAAGGCTATTCCGGAGAATGCCTTCCATGACGCCTTCAATGCTTGGAAATCGCGCTGGCAGTGCTGCATCGAAGCAGAAGGAGCCTATTTTGAAAGTTTTTAAAGAACTGTAACGATTGGCTCAATACATTTTAGCTATTTCTTTCCGGACAAACCGTGAATACCTATATAAAGTTACGAAAAATATAAATGTGTGAATACAAACATACATATGTATTTACGAGTATTTAGTTACAAAGGAAATAATTTTTCAATGTACACGTTTTGCATTGTTTCTATTTTTGGCAGCAACGTTTGATAAGTAGCACATCAGCTGCTATCGCATTTTGTTGTTGTTCGACGTAAGACAACGCCTTCTGTAGAACTTATCCCTCACAATGTGATATTTTGGCAGAGGTTTCTGTCTCATTGTCACTAGCATCACTTAAACCTGTCTCATCGCCATTGTTACAAGTTATAAGTTAGTTCTGTATCAGTTAATTCTTCCACCAATTCCTCACCATTAATCCACTCTGTTTGGGTAAGATTTTCACACCCTGCTATTATTACGATGAGCTCATGTAAGTTTTAGTGGTTATTCTCATAGTCTTTTTTTTTATATCGAAACAGCCGCGCAGGCAGAAGCCTAAATGCCGGAACACCGCGGCTGCTATGATGATCCCAAAGAAATTTTGTTAATACGATTTTTGAACTGCCTAAGGTGAGTAGAACTGGGAAAAGCTTCCTCCCGTAGATTGTTCCACAATCTAGACACCCTCGGGACAAAGGAGCGGTCGTATCGGCCAGTTCTGGATGTACGAAGTTTGACACGGTTAGGATGGGACGCCGAAGTCAGGCGGGTCTGTCTGGCAGGCACATCGCGCGGCGGCTTCATGGAAGAGAGCTCTGAGGAGCAAAGCCCGTTGGTGTAGCGATAGAAAGAGAGAAAGAGACTGTCTGTTAGAGAAGAGTCATCGATCAGTCGGACCGCCCTCCTCTGGACAGCATCGAGCATGGACAATGTAGTCGGGGCGGCAGCACCCCAAATGTGTAAGCAATACTCGAGGCTAGGCCTTATCTGGGCCTTGTATAGAGTGAGAAGGTCATGCGGAGAAAAGTACTTCTTAGCCCTAAACAAATAGCCTAGCTTTTCCCCAGCAGCTGCAGCTATTGAGTAGATGTGTTCGTGCCAGATCAGGTCCTCGGTGATCTGGACTCCGACCAGCCGAAATGAATGGCTCTTTGGTAGAACTCGACCGTCCATCGAAACTGTATGAGCGCTAGGACGCTTTTTGTTCGTCAAAGTACAGTACTGTGTTTTGGAAGCATTGAACTGTACAAGATTGTTGCGTCCCCAAGCAGTAATAGCCTCCAGGTCTCTTGTCAGAGAAGAAGTCGTCGCTAGTCTTCTTTTTTCCAGCTCAGCGGCAGAGATCGGCTTGTCACTCTGAATTCCTGCATGTAGAGTGCTGTCATCAGCGAAGCTGTGGATTGGGTTGATCGTGCAGGAAAGGAGATCGTTGATATGTAAGAGAAACAGTGTTGGAGCCAAGACCGATCCCTGGGGAACACCCGCGTTGACGTTGTGGGATGAAGAGGAGAATCCGTCAATTACGACGGATATCTTGCGGCCAGAGATAAAGTCAGCCATCCATCTGCAAAGGTTTTCTGGGAGGCCGTAGGATGGAAGTTTGCTTAAGAGGGCAGCGTGTCACAGCTGATCGAACGCTTTCGTGATGTCAAGAGCAACGACATGAGCCTCACCATGAGACTGAATGAGTTTACTCCACAGTTGCGTGACGTAAGCTAGGAGGTCCCCTGTGGATCGTTGGTGCCGGAAACCGTACTGCCTGTCGCTAATCAAGCTGTGAAGTTCGAGGTAGTCCAGAAGCTTGCGATTGATGCACCTCTCCATCACCTTACTTATAACAGAAAGCAGAGCTATAGGCCTGTAGTTGTAAGGGTCGGTTTTAGATCCTTTTTTTGGGACGGGCTGTACATGAGCAAATTTCCAGTTTTCTGGGAAGGTGCCGGATTCATAAGATATCTGGAAGAGACGCGAAAGCACACCTCTTTAGTACAATGGCAGGAATCAAGTCCGGACCAGAAGCTTTGTTGATGTCGAGCGACAAGAGCACTCGACCTACGGTCTTATGCCTGAATGTTACCTCCCGCATAGTGTGAATTGACGGCACTTGGGCGTTGGTGGGGACGTCCATGGTGGAGTTGGCAGCAAAGATCTTGGCTAGCACTTCCGCCTTGGCCTTTGAGTCGAATACAATAGTTCCATCCTGACACGTAAGTGGTGGAAGGCTACTGTGTGAGAAGTTCTTTTCAATCTGCTTGGCCAGCGTCCAGAAAGACCGACTGCCATTGCGCTGCGACATTACCCTGTGCCTAACTTTTATATCATGCTGGTTTTTGGCATTGCGAACCGCTTCGTTATATTTGTTTCTGGACTCGACGTCGGCTTGTCTGTTCTCTACAGTGGGGTTTTGTAAGTAGGTTCTGTGGGCCTTGATCTTCTGCTGGCGAGCAGTGTCACACGATTTGTTGAACCAGCCGTTGGACCCTGGTTTAGGAACTTTCACTATGTGAGGGATGTATTCCTCCATTCAGACGTGGATAATTTCGGTTATTGAAGAACAGACAGTCGACGCATCCGCGTCAGTGAAACAGACATCTCTCCAAGCAAAGCTAGAGAAGAAGTCTCTGAGCCCCTCCCAGTCGGCATGTCCGTAATGCCAAGTTTTGCGGCCTGTGCTAGTTTCTGCTGCCACAGCGGCTTCTGACCGAAATCTAACCTCCACAACACCGTGATCTGAGTTACCCAGGGGGGACAGGACAGCAGTGCTGTAAGGGGCAGGATGCGTGGTCAGAAAGAGATCCAGCAGGCTACTGGCGTGTGACGAGACGCGGGGGAAAAAAGTAGGGCTCGTCACCAGCTGGGTCAGCCCTTGAGTAAGAGCGAACGCTTCGACTGCACGACCTGCTGCATCGGTCTTATTTGAGCCCAACCAAAGCTCATTATGGGCATTGAAATCACCGAGAAGAACTACCTCTGAAGCGGGGTGATTGATGTTCAGGAAGTCGATCTGGACGGCGAGGTATTCGAGTAGGTCATCCCAGTTATGGTTCGAGGGAGAGCGATAAAGGCAGCAAATAAATTTGGGTGATGTTTTGGAGTTGAGGCGAAGCCACAGAATGTCCTTCCGGTCTGATTCCAAAGAAGGATCCCTGGAGCAGGAAAGACTTCTGCGGACAAAAGCCACAACTCCCCCGTTCTTTCTCAGATTGGAGTGCACCTCGTAGTTTGGGAAGTTGAGATGGTTAATCGGTGCAGTCTCTGAGATTTTTGTCTCCGCCAAGAAAAGCACGGCGGGACGATTGGATTGCAGGTAGTGATGAACAGCATCAATGTTGCTGTTGATCCCGCAGATGTTCGAAAAACAAATTTTATCTTCGAGTCTGAGCAAGGTTCCATTTCTTGCTTAATTATTGTCGACTAAGATTTTTGTAAAGTAGATTTTTTTACTTGGCTCCATGCTTCTGCTATCCAATATGCGACATTCTTCAGGTTAATCTCTTTTAAACTATCAACGAGGTTACAACCATTTCAACTTGATCTAAAATTAGCTCTAATAACAAACGTCTGTAATTGCGTTTTAAATTTTCTAAAACTCCTTGATCCATTGGCTGAATCAGTGACGTTACACATTAGGAGGCAAAAACATCACTCGCATTTCTTCACTTTTAAGTTGCTCCTCACTTGTGTGGCTCGGAGCATTGTCTAATAGCAAAATACATTTTCTCGGATATCCGCGTTCATTCAAATATCGTTCTGTCTTGGGAACAAAATGATTGTAAAACTAGTCCTTAAATAGAGCGGCATCTGGTATTTTTTGATTTTTATAACACACTGATTTTAATGTGTTTATACCACTTTAATTTATATGCTGAAGTTTGTGTGTACCGGAAGCATTCTTGTTTTGAAGCTAAACTTTTCGCCGGTAACATTTTATAGTTTAGGGCCGTTTCGTCGCAGTTGTAAATTTGTTCTGGATTTAAACCATACTTCATTAATTCTTTAAAATGTTCTCCAAATTTTAATGCAGCGGATTTATCGGCAGATAACTTTTCTCCGCAAACTTTTAGTTCTCGTATATCGTGTCGTTTTTTAAATCTGTGCAGCCAACCATCACTGGCTGAAAAGTTATCAGGCGCCCCAATAACTGGCAATTCTTCACTTAAGTTAACTCCCTTTTGCTTTAGATTTGGTCCGGAAATTGATATTCCGATTCTGTGTAAACCACAGATATAGGGCATCATCCACTTTTTGATATTCCCCCTTTTTCAGTTTTCCGTGACGGCTGCGATGATGTCAGAACACTGAAGAACCACTTTTCTATTTTTTCGCGTTGTTTCTTCCATTCTGAAATGGTACTCACGCCCACACCCAAATCACTTGCCACGTTTTTAAGCAAATCACCTCTATCTAAACGTCTGATTGCCTCAAGTTTCTGTTCTATGGTAATAACAACGCGTTTACGTTTATTTCTATGCAGCTCCATCTTAGCGATCATGAACCTGACTGAAACAAACATACACGCACACATACCAGTGAATTCCGCAAACGCCGAAAGGGGAACTAGCGGCGGCTATTTCGGATCATGCGCCGATTTCCCGAATAACTTCGGTTAAAACGGAGATATTATTGTATGCGATCCGCTTCGGATAAAGCGGATTTCGGATAATCGGGGTTTTACTGTATATATGTATTTGCTCACGTCTTTTTCAATTCCGTTGTCAAAATAGTGATTTCTTGTCCGGAACATCCGAAAAACGGCATTTAGAAATTAATTTTCTGAGTAGGTCATCATAACTTCGCTAACTCAAAAACGCAATCCACGCATGTGTGTCTACTAGGTTTATGATTTAGACAAGTATTCCTTTACTGACCTAAACTGTCAAAAATTAAAAAAGCGAAAATACGGTTAACTTCGCCAGGTTATTTCGCAAACACCTTAAACGAAAGTAGCCGATGTCGTCGATCGGATTGATGAGATATAATCTGGTGGGATTAACCTTGCAACTTTATTTGACAAAAATCTCGATGGCAGACGGATAAAGGGATATAGTCTAGTGACATTATGGGTATTGTGTATCTTTGAAAAGAAACATTACCTAAGAATGTTGTGACATCACATTAGATTTCGTACTTAATGTCATATTTTTCCTACTGTCAACTTGAAACTAGTTAACGTTCATTCCATATGTCCTCTCGTAGTAGCATAACGTGTATGAGCGGGATTAGTCGATATCGTCGGATGGATTAAAAGGTCTGGTGAAAGTAATTTTGAAGGTTTGTTAGAGGAACAGTGGTAGCCGGATGTCGTTGAATGGATTAAAGGATCTAGTCTGGTGAAATTAGCCTCGAAATTTTATTTGTCAAACACGAACAGGATTAGTCGATGTCGTCTGGCGGATTAAAAGGTCTGGTGAAACTAATTATTAGTCGAACAGGAGTAGTCGAATGTAGTTAGCTGGATTAAATGATATAGTCTGGTGAAATTAACCTCGAAAGTTTGTTTGGCAAACACGATCTGGATTAGTCAATGTTGTGGGATGAATTAAAGGGTCTGATGAAACTAATTTCGCAAGTTTATTAGATGAACAGGATTGATGGATGCCGTTGGACGGATTGAAGGATATAATCTGGTGAAATTAACTTCGGTAGTATTAGGCAAATACTTCGAATGAGAATAGTCGATGTCGAGTGTATTGAAGAAAAGAAAGTCTGGTGGAATCAATTTCGCATGTTTATTTGGCAAAACTTCGAACGGTCATGCACCTCCTTATTCACGTGTTATGTAACAGAATACAAATCATAGCGTAACGAGTCTGTCGTAAGTTTGTATGATAAAGTTTGCATGAATCCAGCGTTAGTCCTTGGCTTATTCTAGTCATCAAATGGTAGGTGGCTGTGGTTGGATCGTAAGAATTCCGTTTACAAAGCTTAGCAGAATGAACGGAATTTGTGTGGCCGGATTTTGGGTACGGTCACCGACCGTTGTATGAACAAACCTTATAACGTATTCTGCTCCGAATAGCTAAATCGCGCCCTCTTAAGACGTTTTACTTAAATAGTAGTTTAATGTTGACAATAATGTAAATCAAACACAGGTTTAAGATCATTTGCGATGTTTATTCTGGTAGATAATAAATATATGTTCCTAAAATATTACGTATATATTTATAATAAATCGAAGCATTAAATATCTTTGGCATAAAGTGTAAGGCAAGTATCAATATCGATGGAATGTTTGAAGTGTGAAACCCGCGAATCTTTACGTATACAATGTATATTCCAGCCACTTTTCCATTGAGAATGTAGCACTGTCTGTATCATCAGCATCTTTCTCTTTGAAAATATCTGAAAATAAATGTTTTTATCAGCCATGCCGCCTGAAATGTAAACTAAAAAATCCTCACCTATCATTGTTTTCAGTTTAATAGCACACATCATGAAATCATCAAAGTGGATTTCTCCATTTTTCCCTCCATATCTATGCATAAGTATATTCAGTATCCTACTATTCAGCTTAAATCCTGCAGAGTTTAATGCTTCTCGAAGCTCAAATCCACTGAAACTTCCTGAGTTGTCAGTATCATACTTTATCCAAACATTCTATAAAAAAGAATATACATAGTTATTACCAGGTAAGTACCTGTAATATTGAAAACGATATAGTATTATTGTATAGCTGCGGATGTGTTCTGATATATTTTTGAGTTAAAAAGCAAACACCCAGTGACAAAGAAAAAAATGGTTAAAACCGTAGTTTAGAAAATAGACGATGAATAAAGTTTATAGACTTTGCCTGGGTGTTCTACTTTCTTGGTCACCGAGTACATTTCACGTCTGTTCAAATGTGAAAGAAAACACGTATAAAAATAACGTTGTCAGCTGCGACGTAAGCGTTCTTTATTTGTTATTTAAACTCACCTTCCAAACAATAATCATTTCATATAGTTCTCTGAATTCTTTATATCCTAATTTACCAGATCTATCTTCATCCAACATTGCTATCATACTGCGACATATGTCTTTTGAAAATGCATTTATATGCATTTCTGAAAAATGAAAATAACACTTACAAAGGAATAAAAGGCTTGTCTAGTTACATGCGCATGCAAAAGCCTTTGTACATTGCTATAGATATTAGATGGTGCTTCTGATTCAAAGTCCTGTACAGTTCTTCAAAATCGTAAAAACTAAAAAAAATAGTTGAAGTGGGACAAAGTTGCAGATGAAACAACAGAAATTCAATGATTGCTACAATCAAAATGTACTGGTACTTAAGTGGACATAGTGAAGTGGTAGTATGGTCCTGTATCTACATGGAAATAAAAAAGATGTAAATTCAGTTTTTACGGATTTATCTAAACCCGCCAAGTCAGGCACCATTGCACCGATTTTCCTCAATAACAAAGTTGCCTAGGAGCATCGTATATCTAGACGGACGGAAACCAAGTTGATAACCCTTGGAATTTTTGGTTTTGTGTCACATAAACTGCTAAAAGTAAGATAATAATTGTACACAATCAAAGATTTCAATAGTCAGTTTGAAAAGTACCGATTTTGATGAAAACAAGTGAACAAACCGAGTCATGCTATGGACTTTTTAACCGTCCGTCTAGTTTCTAGTTTTATGTTAATTTTGTTGTCGTGCCAAATTTCAACAAAGTCGGTTCAATAGGACCTGAGATATGTGATATTAAGGATTTGGTGTGTTTAAATGAATCACCCTGTATATCCATAAATAATGAATTTAGACCTTTTTTTTATTTTCAGATATGAAAAGGACTCTGTTCATTCTACCCGTCATTTCACTATGCCCATTTAAGTATGGAACACCCTGTATAGTCTGCTAAAATTCACGTTGCAAGTTCATTCCTCAAAAACCGCGAATGGGAGTAGTCAGTGTTGTTTTTGGCTGGATTAAATGATATAATCTGGTGAAATTAACTTCACAAGTTTATTTGGCGAAAATCTCGAATAGGGATAGTTCATTCTATCGAGAAATTAAGTTGTAAGGTTTTACATGCTTATTGGGTGAAAAATAAAGGACAGTCTGGTGAAATTGCGTTGTAAAGTTTATTTGTCAAACACCTGGGAGTAGTTATTTGAAATCATGAGTAATTTCTACAACTTTGCCTTAATGTTTATGAGTCTTTTCGAATAGTTGCGTTTTGACCATGATAGTATTTTTAAGCAGCAGTTTCAGCGAGCAGCATGCACGTACATCATTTCTGGCAAGCAAAACGTACCCTTAAGGGTAGTATTCAATGGCGTTGCCTTTGCAGGCGTGGGGATCAAATTAGATAGTGGTGTATCCTTGCAAAGCGTTCCACAGATTAACCTGCACAATGTTAAGAGAATACCAGAAGAAGCTTCAGTTTGTGTTTGAGTTACAGATGGTGTCGCATTAGTTCCTGTTAAGGTTCTTCTATCCAAAGACAATGTTTTCTTCTGCTGCAGTTCTGGGAGGTTTTAATATGATTATGAATTGAAAATGATAAGCACCGCTACTTTTTAATAACAAAAAAAGCTCATACATCTAATGTTCTTGGTTAAACGCCATTTTATTAGAAAGTTAACCATTTACCCTATAGTTAATGTTGGTCATTAGGTACTTTTAAAAAACTATTCTTTTGATAAGTATGTTACCCCAAACTTCAAGTCTCATGGTCACAGAGAAATGTGGTGCCACTAGATCTTAAAATAAATATCCAACGCTATGCAGTGATTGAAAGATAGTTTGAAAAGCAGAAGAAATCTAACAATCTTACCTGGTTGTAAAATAAAATCTAATATTTGTTTCAACTCTCTCCAATCGACCTCCTTATCTTCTTTGGCAATTTGCAAGAATAACTCGTATATTTTGTTCGTTTCTTCTTGTTCTTCTTCAGTTGGTTCCTGAGGTACCACCTGAAGATAATTTTATAAGTATTATAGAAACGTTTGTCCAATATGTTCCCAAAAATGGGTGTTATGCTCGTCTACGAGTATATACTCAAAATTCACGATACGTTCTACTTGCCATACTTGATTCATTATGGGAATGAATACTTCCCTCAAGAAATGCATATTTTATTACAAGTTATATTAAAAATGGAGACGTAAAGTAAATATCATCGAACTTACTTTCTGATCTACCTCAGCTAAACCAACCTTTTCATCGTTTTCCCTAAAAAAATATAAATGATTTATTAGTAGTATGAAAAATTATTCTTGCCACCCGAATTTCTCTCTCTCTAATTGTAAAGGTAAAATAATAATTGGAAAATGTATCATATATTTATTTAGAATCTATGATAAAACATTTAGACTATACATAAAAAGACAGTTATTTAACCTAAAAATGTATCTTGTTTTTATTATTTTTTTGAATAGAAAGTACAACAATTTTTTGTATTAACTGAAAACATATATAAGCATATAAGATAAAATGCAAAATTTATAAGCAGCCAAAATATTTTCAAGATACATTGCTTGCTTAAAACAGCCAGGAAGTTCGAAAAATGCAGGTTGTAGAAAGCATAATACAGGAATAAGAGTAAAAAGCTTATTATTCAACTGTTTACACGTATTTTTAAGAACATTTCTAATACTGTCAGTATTTGCTTGAAAATATTAAAGCTACCATATCTATAATTAGAACGGTGGTCTCATGTAACCAAAAGAGAACTAAATAATATATTGTCATTAGATTTAAAGATTTAACAATTTTTTCAGTTTAAATTTAAAGATATGATTGTCGCAATATAGATAACTCAAAATAGTATCATTACTACAAAAATATA
The DNA here is from genome assembly GCA_963669975.1 of Acanthoscelides obtectus. NCBI lineage: Eukaryota > Metazoa > Arthropoda > Insecta > Coleoptera > Chrysomelidae > Acanthoscelides > Acanthoscelides obtectus. The sequence goes on along the minus strand of CAVLJG010000008.1, from coordinate 80,759,359 downwards.
AATGTAAATTACTGTATGAAGTATGAAAAAGTTACGGGTTCTTAGTGGTTCAAAACGAATCTTTGGTTAGTTTACTTTGCCTCCACCAAAAAATCAATATAAACATAAATTATTATCGTACTAAGGATATAAATTAATAACTCGAAAAAAGAAAACGTTCTCAAAATCACAAATGCATATGTATATACAGACGTGCAGATATCTTAAAAATAATATTTTAAAACTTCATAAACATTGTTCGATCACAATCTGATACCAGCATTCAACATAAAAGTAGAGAAATTATGAATGCAAAATAAACTTCGAAAATATAAAATCAATTGTTGAAATGAAAAGCTAATTAAAATTGCTAGTCATTACAATCACTTATATAGGCACTTTCAAACACATCAGTTTTCTCACTGGTCTTTTCATAATAACACTAAACAATAAACAGTTCGTTGCACGGCAAAAGGATGTTGAATATTGATGTATAGCAAGGTGATTAATTAAAGAAAAAATAATTAGTTGAAAAAAGCTTTCGAGATCCTTTTGCTGTGTTTAGAAATGAGCATCTACATGAAGAAACAGAAGCAGGAAAGCAATATTTTTAAGCAGATTGTGCGTTGTATATCATGCTTAATAAAACTATATTAAAACATTGCTGTCATATGAAAATGTGGGTAATATTTCGAGCATGTCTTGAAAATATTTTTAAAGTCAAATTATATATTTAGGAAAGTGCTGATGAATTCTATCCTTAATAAATATTTTCACAAAAATATGATATAAACTAAGATATGAAAAAAGTTTTGTAATCTCTCAATTGGTAGTAAATCTGATACTAAAGTTCTCCGAGCATAAGCTGCCACTATTTGCAAAGCTCTGTAATTTGTTTTAAATTTAAGCAATGCTGACGGTATCTTGAAGCAAGCTTTACGTGTAAATGTGATTATTTGAAAAGGCTTTTGAAGAAACTAGAAATCGGATCGCTGCTCCCAGACCTCCGAGGTGGGGGTTGAGGAGGTTGTGGGTAAGGATAACCTGGGTATGGATTAGGTTGAGGGTAAGGATAACCCTGATTATGATATCCTGGGTAACCAGGATATCCGCCAGGCGGAGGCGAGGCCGGCTGTGGATAGCCTCCAGGATAACCAGGCTGAGGATACCCGCCTGGAGAAGACGGTTGAGGATAAGGATATCCTCCACCTCCACCTGGATACGGAGGCTCTGAAGGATAGGAAGGATAGCTAGAAGGAGGCTGAGGTGGAGGCGAGTCTGGAGGAGCACTAGGTGTTTCCTCTTCCTCATCATCTACCTCATTCCCTCGTATTTCTCTTATACTACCACTATTATAACCATCGTACTCCATGATGTTGGCCTTTTCGGAGAACACCCTCAACAGAAACTCGCCCTCTTCGTTCGGGTCGAAGGTCGATGGAACGATACAATATGTGCCAGGTGGCAGTTTGAATCTGCAAGTTACTTCACGTAAGTTTATAAAAGACGGGGATCGAGCCACTGAAGCGTTGTATTTGAAGAAGTTTAGATCCAAAGGTTTCGGTACGCGATCTGGATGAGGCAGCTGGAATAAATTAGTCATATTTTACTGTGATTTTATACAGGGTTTGTTTTTGGCGCGTGGGTATGCATACAAAAAAAGAATCTATTTCGTGAGCTACAGGCTAAACGGTTTCATGGATTTTGAAATATGAGGTGTCGTTGGATACGGCTTAGCTGTGTGTGTAACACCTGATGTATTAAAATTTTATAAAAACGAAATGGCGGATTTTAACAAAAGAAAATCAACTTTGAAATGCCTATTTCACACGCTATAGCTTAAACGGCTGATTTTATTACGAAAACAGAACATTTGGTGTTTTCATGTTATCGGCAGCAAAAAATGGAGTCAAGTAGATTGGCTCAGTAGTCCAATCAATGGTTTAAATCTATTTGAAATCATAGGAACACGAAAATGGTAAGTCATTAAGGTGAGTGAGCACTCAAAGCGCCCTGTGACCAGAAAGTTCAGAAATGCGAAAAAGGTAATTCACAAAGATATTCTATAAAGGGCATGTTGATTCTTAGGTTTCAAAGTTTCAATAAAAGCAGGGCAATATACCTTCCGAGTTATAGAAGGATATAATGAGAATTGCATTCACAATGTTTAACGATTAAAATATTTTCTGGCCAACTGACGTGAGAATAGGCTATTTGACAGTATTGAAAATAAGTTGCGAATTGTGGTCATCCTATTAGATAGTAGAATAAGAAAACACATAGTACTTTAATGTACACCTAAATATGTATATTTTTTGGGAAATAATCAAATAAAAATCAGCTATTTTTAAAAATTCGATGGGTCACAGAAACGCCCTGCGATTGGCTGCGACTCTGGTGACGTCACATGCAAGTAAACAAACATCGCGTTGTACGTTTTTGCTGGCTTTCTGTGAGATATTCTATCATAATTCTATTTCATAAACAGATTTTTATTACTTTCTTGATCAATCTTTCAACTATTGACATCATTATTCGTTGTGGACTTCAAAATGGACCTAAATTTTGTGCAAGCTGATAACAGCAATCTACCTAAGGTTGACGCATTAATGGTAGCATTTTTCTTCAAAAATAATGCGGACTACTATGCTGCGGAACTCAAACATGTGAAAACAACAATGTAAGTAGTAATAGAAAGTATTTATTTATACCTACTAACCTTTATGTATGATCATTAAAAGATTTGTAAAATCAATCTTATTTTAGGTTATGTTGATGTAATGAAAAAAGCTTTCAGTTCAATATGATAATATGGTTCATATATGGTTTCATGAATAAAACATACTTTCATGTTTTGCTTTTGTTTTACAGGTCTGGAAGGGAGTCCTACGGAGACGATGCAATTGGCTATGTGCAGCTGCACCGGGAGCATGGACTTTGCACACTTAAGTGCAAAATGTGCCCAGAGCACAAAGTGAGATCAAAAGCTTATAATGTGACAATGGTTATCAACGAAAATGAAAGCGAGATAATAAGTTGTCAGTGCCATGACTGTGCTGCTTCAGCAGGAGGATGCAAGCATGCAGTCGCTTTTTTGATGTGGGTACATCGGCGCAGTGAGGAACCTCCATCTACTTCGGTGGAATGTTATTGGAAAAAGCCAACATTGTCAAGAGTAGGGACTACTCTGAAGTACATCACTGTGCAGCAGATGTCGAAAAAGGAAGTACCACACAGACCAAGTGCATCAGCACTTTACACAGACTTTGTTTTGGAAGCCAAAAAAAGAAAACTTCAACACTGCGAATTGATAAAATATCAGGACGATTTTAAACACTCAAATGTTATGCGGTATTCGCTGCACTGTTTCATAATGGACCAACCACCAAAAATTCAAGCAGACGTAGACAATCTTGTAGACATAATGAAGACAACATTCAACAGAGCTGCTATCAGTGCAATTGAAGAAGCAACAAGAATGCAGTACAAGAGCAGCTTGTGGTATGAGATGAGGTATGGCCGTATCACAGCTTCAAAGGCACATGAAGTGAGCGTATGTCATACACCTGATGGTTCATTGGTTGCTACTATAATGGGCGCAAAAATACCAGATACTATTGCAATGAAAAGAGGTAGAAGTTTGGAGCTATCTGTCCGGAAGACAGTTAGTACAACATTGAACAAAAAAATCAGAACATGTGGACTTTATGTATGCCAAGACAATCCCATGCTTGCAGCATCTCCTGATGGTTTATTGAAAGATGCCATTGTTGAAATAAAATGCCCTACCAAAGCAAAAGCTAAGAACAATTATTTAAAAAATGGAATTATTTCAGAGAAATGTAAGGCACAGGTTCAATTACAGATGCATGCAACTGGTATGAAAAAATGTTATTTTTGTGTTGCTGATAGCAACTTTGAAGAAACAAAAAATGTAGATATTATTCTAGTGAAGTACGAAGATGATTATGTCAACAACTTAATAAAAAACTTGTATATTTTTTGGAAAAAAAATATATATCCGATTTTGTATCGTAGCACTAGTCTGTGATTATCAAATAAAAAACTATGCAGTGCATATTTCTTGTTTTATTATCATTTTATTCATGGTTTTACATCATTTATTTATTTATTTATAGTAGTAGTAGTAGAAGTATTTATTCAGCCAAGTACAAAACACAAAGTTCAAATGGTATGTCACAAAAGAGGAGATTACATGATAATAATTAAGTATAAAGTATCATAACAGGCAAAAACCCATTATTTAATAAGAGAATCTTGCAAATTTATTAGAGCACATGCAATTATAATGACATGATCAAGTACACGACGTATGTTAGTATTTATCACTGAATGTTGCTTTAAAATATGAAATTCTCTCAAACGCCTTATTACCCTTTCAATATGAATCCGCAAACTAGCTATTATTTTAGTTTGTCGAACTTCAGTTTTTGACAACTTTGCACCAGCATTTACACTGGGTGGCCTTAATAGTTTTAGTCCCTTTTCATGAAGTATTTGTTCAACGTGTTTGAAGCCTCTGTCAGCTAAGCAACAGGATCCTTGAGGTAATCCATCTAGAAAGTTACAATTTTCTACTATTGTGGCATCGCTGGTTCTGCCCCCAATCCCATGCGAAACATAATTAACTAACCCATTAGGTGTGCAGGATACTAAATACTTCACAGTATTCCCCTTTTTGTACTCTGACCACGTCAATGACTGATGAAGAGCCTTTGATGGTTTTTGTATATCAATCTCTAAACAATCTATGATGCAACTGACATTATGATAGTTATGTCTAAATGAAATAGGAAGATTTTTTTTTACCAATTTTTTATCTATATTTACAATGAATGGTCTTAAAACACTAGCTATTATTGGTATATTTTGTAGAAACAATTTACTAGCATAAGATAATGATATTCCAAAATTATCCTCCAGTTCAGAAAATGTACTGTTCATTCTAATCTTTTTCAAGCATAGCAAAATGTGTTCTACTTTTATGCTTGTGTGTTTATGTAACAATTTGATTAAGAAATAACATTCTTTTGGAATACCAACATACATCATTGGTTTTTTAGAGATTGAACGCATAGTAATTTTGAGGCACTCTAATTTTTCAATATTCTCATTGGCATCTGTAACATTACTATCAGAGTCCGTAAGCCCTGATGATGATGATGCTGATTTAGTTACAAAAGGTGATAAATGACGACCACTTTCAATACAGGAAATATCACTATCTGACTTTTCATCTTCAAGAAAAACATTTCTCTTGACTGCTTTGACAATTTCAGACTGTGATGGTCGAAGACTGCATGGTTTAATCTTAAAGGGCGAAGTGGAACGAGATGTTGTAGAAACTTTCATTGGTGAGGTAGAAATACTTGTAGTCTGGCATCTTGTTTGCACAGATTTGCTCCTATGATGCACATTCTCTTTTATTGTTACTTGCACAGATTTTTCTGCAGTTATGATAGAGTTGGTAATAGTTTCTCTGTCTTGAGTTCTTGATAAACCTGAAAGAACAAAGACTCAAAATTAATGTCTTAATTTCAATGTAAATGATTATGTTAAGGCACTATGAAAAGTTGTCTACTACTTCCTACTACCATTATCACTGAAGAAAAAGTGCAGTGCTGGATAAGGGGTAGTGAATCACAACATCAACAGCTTGAGAGAAAATTACCCATTACCTGAAGTACAAGTTGAGCATTCTTGATCACCTAGCAAGTAAAATGTCCCATTAAAATGACCTATCACTTTGAATATATCAATTTTAAACCATAAATATTATTCTGTGAAAATCTCAATGTGCTACAAATATGTTATTCAGTTCTGCCCTTTTTATTCAGAAATAATGGAAGAAGTAGTAGACAAGTTTTTATAAGGCCTGAAATAGGTTACAAAAATGTCTATCAGCTCTTAGACTATAATTTATGATAGGACACATGTAATAGATTACATACCTTGAGGTTCAATAATGTCTTGTATCAAACTCTCATCTTTTTGTAAGCTTTCAGCTTGGGCTTCAGTAGCATTTTGACTTTGCAAACATGTGTTGACCAAATCCATTCTTTTCCTCTTGACATATGCTCCTCGAGAAAGTCCAGCATCAGACAGTGGTCTTTTACGATCTTCTTGACAATGAAATTTTGTTGGCACAGCATCTTCTGTCAAAAGTATCTTCTTTCTGAAACCCATTTTGTACTGCATGTAGTTAATGGTGTCTTTTTCCATCTGCAATTCAACATAAACTATCACTATCTAATAAGCAAAGTAGGTAAAATGACACAGCATAGAAAATTATTGAGATATGTAGGTAGCTAATATAATCACAACAACAGAAAACATTTTGAAACCCTACAGAGTAATAAGTTTAGGGTTAATAAACAGGATCTTTGATCCTCAACACTGACTTATCCTCAACATAACCAAAGATACATTTGAGGTTATAGATAGTTATATATTATTTCAATCTTAAAAAAGCGGTAATTTAAGCTACCTAGTAGATAACATATTCAATTTATACTTACATCGAAGTGATCTTCACACATAAATACATTTGAAGTCGATGAAATGCCCTTTGGGTCTCTCCGAGCTAATAGTAACCACTTTTTTCGTCTTTTACAATCGGTTGGAACAGAAACAAACAATGTTTGTGGACTATTTATAGACGTATTCGTACATTTTGGCACTACACACCATTTATAGACCATTTTATCTATGATTTTATAGCAAAATCAAGCACAGAAATTAACTTCGGCTGACAGCTCGTAATCGTGTTTACTGGCGCGTGACGTCACAGACGTCATCTGCCGGCGCCATCACAGGAATAGCGTTTTTGGCGCGGTTCTAAAAATTCAAACTTTAAATTTGATTTCTATTAAAAATAGTATAGATTTTCAGGAAATATTCATGTAGTGTGCTCATTATATATAAAAGAATAATTTAAAATGATTTTGCAAAATTAGTCAAATAGCCTATTACCAGCAAGGGTCTTGATGTTTTAGCTTACTTAATGCATTATGATCTTCAATTTTCTATTTGGGGATAATTTAATGCTTCTGTGGATACGTCCAAGAAAAAACGAGAAATACTGTTTTTTATGAAAAAAAAAAATAGTAAAATGAGTACCCTGAAAAATAATGAATAAGAATGAGTTCCTGGCCACCCTAGTGGTCGCTCATAAAGTGTCATTAGATGACTCTGAAATAATTTAAGCATCCTAAAAATGACAGTATTCGAGAGTAAAATTTCATCTGACAATCTACATTCCATTCCCGTGTACGGTATTATATTACCAAGTGATTTATAAACGCACCCCAGCTAACATCACAAATAACTTTTGTGTCAATTTGCCACATCGGATCTGCGATTTAAACTCGTTGGACTATTATCTGTAGGGAGCCGTTGAGAATAAGTGTTATGCTAATCATCTAGAAAAATGCGATTCACGAAATCGAAGGTTAAACTGTCAAATCAGTACCTGATAATTGGGCCAGGCCAGTAGTCACAGTCATTTCACTGATATTGTATTTCACTCATGTCCCAGTGAACCAGAAATTTCACACATGATCATTAGTTTCTTTTTATGACCATGACCATCCTATATAAAACAGGGGACATTTAATGCCTATACTTAATGCAAAAACTCACATAGTATAAAGCGAATCCTATCGTAAGCAAATCAGCTCCAGTATTCCTGATCTGTCTCCTATTCTTTTGCATCAAAGCAACAATCATCGTACATAAGTCCTCATCCTCTCCTTCATCAACTTCTGTCAACGTTATTCTGTATTGAGGATTGTGCCAAAACGAATCTGTGGGAAAAATATACATTTTTACAACCCGGTAAAATCAGTTGATAGTTTCAGCAACTCGGTCCAAGGTGTATGATGGTACTAGCGCGACAGTCAAAAACAAAATGTCTCCCCAGCTAGCTTAGTCGAATCTTTATGAAAATGACTCTCACCTTGCAAAAAATAGCAGTTGGGTTTCTATTTCAGCAAAGGGGACCATTTGAAGCACCTTAAGCCACATGTTCCACATAAATTAGACTTTTGGAGGTTATGTTAAAACAAATGCAATTTTCGTTTTTTTCATTAATCTCCGTTGTTGCATCGAATCTTAAAAATCAAAAAAATAAATTATTTACTTTTCGTTTATCTACTATGGAATTCTGTGGAATAAGCTTGTTCATACAGTCAACCAGAAAAAAGTTACATGGCTGAGAGGTAAAAATCATAGTTTTTGTAGCCATATTTCATCATTGTGTATCATTTTTAATGTAAAGATGGACTTTCTTGTGAAAAATCATTATACGTTTTTGAAGTCGATTGAATTTTGTGTAATCTAAAACAAAAAACAACTTCATAGTCACTAACAGCCAACTATCCTCCGCACATGTTAACTTGACTGGTAGTTCACCCTGTACGGAAATAAAACAATTTAATCTAAAAAATGCTACTTGTCTGGTAAATAGATTAGCGGAATGAGTTCCTCCACGCTCCCACCATTAAAATTTTTTGCAGATTTTACAGAATCCAAACAGTCTTCTGAGACGCCTGAAAATGTTTCATATAAAAGTCCATATTTGCACTAGAAATTGTATGAAACAGTAAAAATGACTAATAAACATACTTTCACAACAATCCCTGCACCTCTAATTCTAATAGAAAAGCTCCTAGACCAACTTGTTAATTAGTTATTTTCTGAGTTTTAAAGGTCTGATGCATTGTGATGGAGATAAACGAAAGCATAACCTCAAAAAGGGTGTAATGTGTTCAAAATGTGGTTTTCAGTTTAGTTAATAGTTTTCTTTCCGACCTAAACAAAAACCCTACTACAGAACTCTATTTTTTGGGTACCTAAATAGTTCGAGTATTGGTGAAGTGTGTCAATACATGCTCATAATCGCGCGTTGACTGACGAGCTCCCAATGATCGTATCGAGTCGAACTTTTCTTTTAGATTATACAAAATTTTGTCGACTTACAAAAACATATAAACATTTTTCACAAAGGAGTCCATCTTCACAATCGAAATGGTACAGATTGATAAAAGATAGCTAGCAAATATTATAATTTTTACTTTCCAACCTCTGGATTGTCTCGCAGCTAGGCATCCGGTATCGTTAAGGTTAAGGAGCCAGCTCTCGGAGTGTCCGCGCAAGGAGTTAGGAGGGAAATTGAGAAGTGGATTGGAAGACAGCACTCTCAGAAATGGAGGAGTATCTCGCGACATCTCCGGGAACTCATTGTAGGCCCCAAGCGCTAAGGATTAATGTTTCTGCTTATCTCTGGATAGATCCGACCTAAGATTGCTGCTGACACTGTTGTTTGGGCATAACACGTTAAGGCACCACCTGCACGTGATGGGGCGGCTGAGAATCCCTTGTGTGAGCGCTGCGGGGTAGAGGAAGAGACCTCGGCTCACGTTCTGTGTCGCTGTGAAGCTCTGAGCTACTATAGGCAGACTATACTGGGGTCGATTGCTTTGGACCCTCAGGACGTCAAGGAACTTGGACTCAAGGCCATACTCAACTTCGCTAGAAAGTCCAGGCTTGAGGTCTAAGGAATGTAGAGGTGCATAGGGACTCGTTTAAGCGGCCTAGGCGCTGGCTCCTTATAGTGGTCGGAATGACTCTAATTTCACGATTCATTCATTCCAACCATGTAACTTTTTCTGACTGATTGACTGAAAAAAGCTTATTCCACAATCGTAGACAAGTACATTGTGAATAATTGTTTTTTCATTTTTTTGATCCAATGCATACTAACGAAAGCTCTTTGAATAAAACATCATCTAAAAGTCTAATTTGTATAGAATAATGTGGTTTGAGGGACTGTTTGTGATCCCCTTTCAGATTAAAACAAAAAAAACAACTACGGTATTTTTTTCAAAGTCAAACTACCATTTGACTGTTAACTGCGGTCAGCTTTTCAACATTTCTATAATTATTTTTCTTTATGAAATAAGGCGAAACCGTTACATTTTGTAGTAACGTTCTGATCGCCCTCAAGTTTCATACGATCAGTCTTTCAAACATTTGTTTCTGTTAAAAATGGAATAATACTGGGAAGTAAAGAGTTTCTCATAAGAGCACATGTAAATGTTATAGTGAGTACCTCAGGACACAAACACATGTCTCAACTAATGCTTGGAAAAATAACAGTTTCTGGCATTTCTATAAATTGTGACCGAACGTAAGTACCACCTCAATTTTATAAAACTTGTTCCCGAATTATGATCAAATACAAGACTCTTACCTAAGAAATTCCTACATCCTCCTGCGGTGACCCCTCTCACCCATTCGCCTTCAAAGACAGACATTTCCCATTTTTTCTTGTGCCCGTCCAGTAACTCTTCCTCAGACAAGGAATCTGGGTTCAAATTGCAGATCTCCAGACGACTGAAATGCCGTTGGTAGTCTTTGAAAGACATCCAGAATTCACCGTCATTGTCGAATGTTAGACCTAGCTCCTCTTTTTCTGCTTCAGAGATGAACCTCCATTCTGGGGCACTTAAAATACGTTTATGTAGTAATAAAGAATTTACAAGGCGTCCCAGATGTCTTCAAGCCGGAAACGGGGGATGGGCCAAGTCATAATAATTATCAGAAACATATAAACAAAATCTAAGTCGTGTACTCAAATTATATGATTAAAAAAAAATTGGAAAAATCTGCCTCCTATGATGATCTTTCAGTTCCAATAACCACAAATTTCAATTTTTTTCTCAGACGGAGTGACGGACAGTGTCATTTTACGTAGTGACAGCAAGACATATAGTAACGCCACTTTTATTAATTCATGATTGTAAAGAGCCACCATGTATGTTTACACCGTACAGGAATAGCCAACATGCACCTAATTTATGGGGAATGTAGATGTAATGCTAGTGCTGCAGCTTGGACTTATCGGGAGATGTACCCAAATGCTGCTCGTCATCCCTATCACTGAGTTTTTGTGAATGTGCACCATTTACTCTCAGAGGGACGATTCTCAAATCAAGAATATGGTGAAAAAATTTTCCTTTCCTTACGAGGATGTCGTACTACAAGAAGTGGAAGAAGGCCCGAGTACTTCAGTATGTCAAATAGAAGCAAGCAAGGGAGCGACCATAAGTACAGCCCACCGAATCTTGAGAAAGAACGGGAAGCCCGGGATTATCTTTTTGAGTTTTGTTAAACAATGAAGACGTATGGTTGTCAGGATGAGTTGCTGAAGACATAGTTACCTAGTCTATGTGAAGTAAAATACGGACACAAATAATCATGAACAGTGAGCTTCATTTTTTGACCATCAGGTTGAAATTACTGTGGAATTTATCTGAAGAAGTTTTGTCAAACAATGTTACTGAATCACCGCCAGGGGTATTAAGTAAAAAATCCAGAAAAGTAGAAAAAAACGACGATTTGTCATCTTGCAAACTAGGTAGCTTTTAGTGTGCAAATAGTTCATTCCACCTTTGCTTGCTATGATTGCTGTTTGCTGACGTTTAAGAAACACGTACAGCTACAAAACGAGTTCACAACTGTACAACAGCTCGTGCTAACTCAACATCTTGTAGAAAAATCTACGGTATGTCACAAAAAACCTACGAAGTGTCAAAAAACCGACAAAATGTCTCTTTTCAAGCTACGTAATACCCGTATCGGAAGATCCGCGATTTTTAGACAAAATTGTATGGACTGATGAGTTGACATTTAAAAAAGAGGGTTACATGAATCTATACACATTTGATGAGACAAGAAAGATAACAGTATCGTTTTAAAGTACATATGTGGGGCGGGATTTTAAATGGGAGAATCATTGTACCCTTTGAGCTGCCTGACTTCTTGAAAGGCGGAATTTATTTGAACTTTTTACAAAATCATTTACCAAATTTATTGGAAGACGTGCCACCAACATTTACAGAGACATGTGCGAACTATGCCTGCTAAGTTAGAGAATATCCGGATGTGGAATGTCTGAGCAGATGGATAGGGCGGTCTCGTACAATTTCGTTCACCTGACTTAAGCCTACTCGATTTTTACTCCAACCTAATCAAAAATTTAGCTGAGCTACGGGACAGAATAACGGAAGCAGATGAATTTGTTAATAACGGAAGATTCACTCGTCTGATACGACAATCATTTTTGAGAAGATGTCAAGCTTGCATTGCTGCTGAAGAAAGGCAGTTTGAACATTCATTGTGAATTTGATAAATCCATTCAGGTATTAATAAAAGAGGAGTTACTATTTGTCTTGCTGTCACTACGTAGACTGACTCTGTTTATCACTCCATCTAAGAAAAAATTGAAATTTGTAGAAATGGGAACTAAATCATCACACGGTGTAGATTTTTCCGAATTTTTTTTAAAGCTTATAACTTGAAAAGTGCAGGATTTTTTATACTTTCCTGATAACTATTATGACTTGGGCTATCCCCCGTTTCCGGCTTGACGCCGACTTCTGGGTCACAGTGAATAAAAGATGAAAGTTGTGCGTCAAAAAGGTACAAGTCAACTACTCATGGAGAATATGAATAGTTTCACGCGATTTGACTTCTAAATTTGAAATCGGATTTTTAATTTAACATTCAGGAAACAAAAATACATGTGAAAAACTAGACTCTTACCCATCACTCCAGGCTCCATTCCATTCAGATTCATTTCCCCAGGGATTTCTTAACCTCAACAGTGGAATCTTTCCAGACACGTTAGGAGTCGAGATGTCTACATATCTTACACATGTGATACTGTACGCGTGACCTCTGATTAGACCTTCTGGAGTTTGTGCTTCTAACACGTTCGGATCAGGCTAACAAATGAAAATAATTACTAAGCAGTTTGTTAAACGTATAAAAAATACTCGTAGTATACAACTCTGACACTAAGGTCCAATTTTACTAATCCGGGACGCAAAATTTCTGCTTATGACCCAAATTCGACCAATGAGAAGGCGTTTTTGAAATAATGGATCTAGTATGAATATGGCTGATTTCTTGTAGAATGTCCCTCAAACTACGGAAAAATTTTACGATTTGTGTACGATGAGCCATTTGTGACCCAGACACAAATTCCACCAATTGAACAGAAGGGTTTGTATTATAGCCGCAAATTCATATCAATCAATTGTATCATATTTCGTCAATGCTTCGAGTAGGACCCAAATGCTTCTTTTGATTCGTCGAATTTGCGACTGTAATGCAAACCCTTCTTCCGATTGTTGGAATTTGAGTCTGGGTCTAGGATTTTGTAGCTAAACTAGGTGATACATCTGGTATCTCTTGATTTAATTTGAGAATTAGGCCCATATTACACAAATCGTATAATTTTTCTCCAGTAACATATTCATAAGATCCATCACTTAAAAACGCCTTCTTAATGATGGATTTTGTGCTATAGGCGCAATTTTGAATTCCCGCGGGTCAATAGTGTTTAACTAAAAATGATATTTAATGAATTTTGATAAGATAACTTCAAAAGAAAATTACCATTAATTTACTTTACATGTCAGTGGCAAAAACCAAAATTGACCTAATTTGTATTAAAACGAAGATATGGACAAATTACTTGTAACATAGTGAAATATTTCGTTACCTCTATGGAACATCCCATAAGTGAAGATCTTTCATAAGCTTTAATAATAATCTGGAACAGATTAGGCGGACACGCTTCCATTTCGTACATTTCTGTGACTCCACCTGTGAAGTCTTCCATGGCTTCGCATGTAGAACCACCTTTAAGTGCTTCATAAGACCCATGCAACCTATACAAAATGTTTTTATTTGTTAGATACAGAATTGAGCAATGTAGAAGAACAACGTAGTGAACAAGGAACCATGGAACTTACTTTGCATATGCTTTTTCGAGTAAGGCACTCCAAAATTCATTGTCTTCGGTAGAATGTAAGAAAACCAGTTGTCCTTGGTAAGTAGGAAGTCTGTCATCAATAACAACATCCACCCATTTACCATACTGCCAAAATCTGAAAACATATTAAAATAGATTTTGGCATTTTGACATGATTACTTCTTGAAGAAGACTAACACATGAAAATAAAATGAGAAGACGCACTGCGTACCTAAAATGGAAAATCCCTGCATATTTATCGTCAAAGTCTTGGTCATCAGGTACAATTTGGAAAAACAATCGCTTGTATAACGTCAAATTGGCAGCAGCTGCTAACAACCAGCAGTCTCCCAGTTCACCTTGCTGGACGTCAAATCTGGAAAAGCCCTCAACGAAGAATTGAGGGTTGTCGGCTATTTCCTATAAACGATTGGAATAAGAAATGAATAGACCAAAAACAGTTCAATCCTCCGATCAATTCTTCAATGAGAGCAAGCCGAAAGGTAGTGATCAAGTGCCTAAAATACACTATTTTATGATTTCATCTTATCATATGTTTAATTATGAATCAAACTTAAAGTTGTAATCACGATGTCATTTCCTTCTCTATTTTGACTTGCTATTTGTATGTACGTTTTTAGCAAAAAATACTAATACTGTTAGGATATTGAGTTTGCAATGTATTGCTTTGAATATTTGAACAATTCTCATGGAAAACCAATTTTTTTCATTTGACAGTTTAATACAAAAATGATAGATATATAACTAAAAGCAAGTCTATAGCTACATGCAGTACTTCTTTTCTAAATCTTAAATATAATTATAACGTAATTTATTAGATCTTTAGACGAACACAAGATGTTAAATTTGTAGTACCCAAATCAACGCTTGTGAAAGACTCAATTGATAATGGTATGAAAATGTACATGTGCCTGTATAAATAGTATTATTATTAATATCATCACATATGTTATTATATTGTTATAGTTTATTCATAAGTTAGCTTTGTCATTAATAATGATGTATTGTTCAGACAATAAAGCATATTTATGTATCTATCTATCTTACATGGGGTCTCCTCCATTCGTAGTATCTATCAGGTCGGCGGCTGAAAAATAGGGAAGAATCTGTAGCTGGAAATTCGGGATCTTCGAAAAGTTCACCTCTATCTGAACATTGGTCACGTAACTTATAGAAATCCTGGGGTTCACCAGATTTCACGCGGAAGCCTGATCCCTTTTCACCAAACTGAAAAAAACAAACACAAACAGATTAATGATACCAATTCCATAATAAGTCTTATATCTAAATAAGAAATGCCCTGAACAACGGAAAAAAATCGATGAGAAAGCTTCATCTAAAGCAAGAATTGAATCTTGAACTGGGATTGCCGCCAACACCAGTACCATATATTTCGTAATACCACAGAGTAAACTTTTTACATATTCTGATACGTAACAAACTTATACCTATATCAGGCCAGCCTAGTACTATATATGACCCTTTCATACTATCTCATACGTTACATCATATTTTTTCAGATCGCAGTTAGAGGTATATCTTGTTATTGAAAATATGGTATCCAAGAAAAACCTTTCAATACTAAAAATCAAAAAATAAAAAAATCAATGGTCTGAGGATCACCAAAAACAGTAGTATTCCTTTTACAAAAGAATGAAACAAATCAATGAGAATGATGGTCGTGATGAACAAAGTATAAAAAGTTGCAGACCTGAAAATAATACAGTGCATAATCAGTAGAAAATTTACCTTAAAAATTCTGTTTTCATATGTATTCCTCAAGGTTGCACTGAAAATGCTCTGTTTTGAGGCTGATACATCAACGTATGGCAACAAAACGTTTCGGCAGACCGTGTTTTCGACTCCTATCACAAATTTTTTTTGGGGGGGATATAAACTAGAGTCACTAGCATTTTTTGCACTACTGTCATCATTAGTAAACGCGATTCTGGAAAGTTTGGATGTCGATATGCAATTATTATTCGGCTATAAAATAAGTCTTCACATATCAATATTATTGCTTTTCCAAAATATATGCTATTAAATAGCCATGAGCAAGAGTACTCGATGTGTACACGGTACGCAGCCTATTTCACGGGCCTCCCGTTTCGCAGAGTGTTGACTTTCTCGACCTGATAATTACTAGGTCTGGTCGAAAGACACAAAACTTTTTAAGTCAAAGAAGTGCAGATGTGTACGTAACCTTAGACAGTTCAAAAATCGAATTAGGAAAGTTTCTTTGGGATCCCCATGACAGCCGCGGTGCCCTGGCATTTCGGCTGCTGCGCGAGTGTTTCGGTGTAAAAAGATTTTGTTCAGAAAGTAGGGCAATTTTGAAAACAAAATGATCCATATGTTTTATACATTTTCCCAGTTCATCATGTATATTATATTTCTATAATCTCATCTAATAAATGAAATTAATATTTCGAGAAGCTTAGTTCCTCATTTTACTTATGACATCTGAAGACTTATTGACTGTAATTTTTTACTGTTCTTCAAAGTCTCATTACCTTGGACATTGCTGATATGGCACTACAACATCACGTTTAATCTTATTCAATTTTGGAGATACGTAGATAGAATTTTCAGGTACTTTCTTTTTTATTTTTATGAAATTAGGTTCGTCCACAGGGGTGGCGAATGTAACAGTCATTTTTTCCATTTGGCTGTTGATCTTAAATCTTTTTGTACCTAAAAACAGTGCCAACGTGTCTGTGGCATACATGCAAAATAATGAAAATAGTAAAGTACTGATAAGAGTACTATACATGGCATGTGCAATGAATTTAGGAGTTTACTTGAATCAAAAGTAGTAGATAGACGAACAGAGGCGTCTGCAATAGATGCTTATTTAAAGGACCACTGCTGGCAATTTTGATAACGATATAGTTATATAGTAAGAGAAATTAATGATTTCTTAGTACAAGAGTTCATTTATAGGTGCAAGTGGTAAGAAGAAAATACATATTTAAGTCTGGAAAAGGCTTTAAAAGGTTTAAAACAAAAATCTGGAAGTCTCACGATATCAGTTGGCATTCTCGACTGGTCGAGGCGACATCATCGATGTTTTTTGGGCTAAAAGATTTTGGCTTCAAAAGGATACGGTCAAGTCTTCATTAACGTGTTGGTGTAGTTTTACACCTAGAACTCATATTACGATGACATAGAACACAATGCAGTCTTATCAATGCAATCCATTTCCTATACGATTTGCGATTAAACATCCATCAAGTACTAATACTAAAGCAATTTCAAACTTAACCCACTTCACTTCACGATTTATGAGAAAAGTTCCGCTTTTAGGCACACTAAATATAAAAATACAATGTGAAAGTGACTAAATAACCATAAAAGCATTAAGATAAGCGCTATCAAAATTGTAGGAGACACATGATACCACGTAAAATAACCGGAAATAGATGTGGACGTGTTGGTGACCACAGAACAACTACCTGAAGTGCTGAAATGCAACGCAATTAGTCGATTCTGTTCTATAAACTCTTGCCCTATTAACATTAAAAGGCTAGGTGAAGTTCGCTGTGCCCTTTACTTTCGAACAATTAAATAAAAACATAGTGTTGCACATCATGCAATGACAACCCTCCAAAGGGATGGAATGTGGTCCGGTAGTTCAGTGAGTTTAGAATCATCGCAAGTGGTATACGGTGAGGTTCAAATTTGGCCGACGTCGTAATGTGTACGAGAGAGAAGCGTCTAATATGTATGTTAGAAAGAGTGCGCCGATGGCCTCCGTGGCCACGTCATTCGGGTTGCTAGGAAACGAGGTGCTTCTATCTCTTTCTAACACACGTATTGCACTCTTCTCTCTCTTACACATTACGACGTCAGTGGTATTTGGTTTTCAGAGTATAGTCATATATAATGACATAGTATAGATAATCATGCATGCTAGAATTTTCCTTTATAGTTTATAGTCTATTTCTTAGCAACTATTGTAAGTGAAAACAATTAACTTTCAACCTAGTTTAAGGTACCCACGTTTCGTATTTTATATCATGAAGTTTGACATGTTGCCCTTGCTTATGCAACCTGAAGTTTGTCATTTTTTGTTCAGCATAAGTTATGTAGTTTCAAGTACTGGCTGCTAGGAGATACGTCACAATTTACATGATGACTTAGAATTTTTTATCTTCCTCAATCTGGTCAGCAATATTAAAACAACAGATACTGAATAACAAACTTTGCCAAAATTTCGGCTGTAACGGTAGCTGACAAATGCAGACCAATGAATTTCGACAATTTTTTCTGGTATGTTTGCCTTTGCCATAGGGTTTGGAACACTTGTTTTACAGCAGGGGACTCACTTTGGTAGATTTGATTCAGGATTTGGATAACAAATAGTGAAAGATGGTCAAAAAAAGAAAAGAAAAATTAGGTTTTTATAAACCCAAAGAGTATTTTTGCAAATAGAAACCATCTTTTTTCTAACTTGATCCGTATTAAGCATTTATAATGAAGTTAATTTTATTTAAGGTTGTCTACTTCACAATTCACAAATTCGTCCCTATATAAAAAATATGCTTTGCTCCTAGCTCTTTCAACTCGTTTCTCAATTTTCCTGTATCCATACAGTATAACACGACATGAACGTCATTATTTCGAGTAGTTTGACAAGCTCCCCAGCCCATCCCTTATTTAATTAGTAATAGCATGTTAGAGACACACCCTCTGTGTTTGTATGGAATTAGATAAAATATAGCCATTTTTTTGTATGTCTCACGTGTAAACATACCACAGTATAGAAGTATGGACTCAAGGACATGGGATATTTCTTGGGCTTCAAACTGTAGTACTAGCAGCAGTCTAGCAGATGAGGCCAAATACCATATTTTCATTATTAGCTACGATTAGAGGTGTGGTGTGCAGTAAATTATAGAGATTTTATAGCTTCGGATCAATAGTGCTCACTGGTACACTTAACAGACGCGTTATCTGAAACATCTTAACATACAAAGTTTTCACGACTTGAAACATTTCCTGACGTCACATGAATCAAATGTTTGAAATGCCACAAAATCCGAATGGTATACTTGACTTTCAGAGATTCCAAGAAGTACCCAAGTACCCAAGTAGGTAACAGACGCCAACGGCCAATGCAATCAGCTAATGAGTTGAAATGTATTCTCGAATTTCATTTTTATTCACTCTTCACAAAAAATATACATCTTTTAAGTTGACGTCGTATTTTCGAATGAAACAATTTTAATCTTCCTATTTTTTAGTACAGCCAAAGCTGTTTCATGTTCAGCTTTAGAGGGTTGGTGCAATTATTGAAATGGTTTCGTATCAACGTACCAAGCGAATCTAGTTGACTGTATTTTATATACATATGAGTATATCTGCTTTCCTGTCATTCAGAAAACAAAATTAGTTCAGTTATGACCTTTGCAAATGCACTTGTGAAAGTACATTATTAATTTGTTAACGGATGCATTCTCTGTAACGGATAAGTAGAAGCATTGGTAGAAGTGGTATGGCAAATACGTCTGGCCGTTGATTTAATATTGCTCTGAAGTATACCTCACTGTTGTTTGTTATTAGAATAAATTGAAAAGTAGTAATTATTCACTAAGAAATTCCAAGAGCTGTCCTGTCATATAGGAAAGTGCCAATTTCGGTTTTGTCAAATGCGTTATGTTAAGTTAACCTTTACAAAGCGCGGCGCCTGATTTGGACACTGACGTATATGGATGCCCGCAAGTTTTGAGGTGGATACACTTCTGCTCTTTAAAAAGGTACGCACAATTTCACAAAAATTTGTCTTGCCAGTGATCAGCACCCCCTGAGAAAAATTTCTGCGGGCACCCCACGATCTCATACCTCCTCAATCTTTTTACGTTACAGGCAGTACCAGGTTGGCCCATTAAGACTCAATATCTCGAATATATCAAGCCTTTGGTGTATGTGTTATTAGGAAATTTGCTTATTGTAACATCGCCTACATACGAGTGGTATGTAAAGTCCCAGCTCTAAGGACATGCTGTATGACTAGATTATTTTAAATTTATTTCCCTTTCTATATTTGCATCCGTTTAACCGATTTTCGAATTCCAAGTTCAGGAGCTACGACAGAAAAGGTTTGGACTATCGCAAAAACTAGGCTTTCTTATTACCTTGTTTCGCTCACATTTACACAAACAAGTATTTATCGGCTATGAAATTTGCCTCAATTAACAGAAGATGGACACTTTATTCTTCATAGAATCCTTAAGTAAAACTTATCTATAAAAATATACCTTGAGCAGTTTCAGAAGAAACTCATTCGTCTCTCTATTAATGTTCTGAACACTTCTTTCGGAATTCTGTTTGCCTCTCTCCGATTGCATGCTGCTTCTGTTGGATGCACATTTCGGTTTTTTGCACAACTGCACCGATTTGATGTCTTTTACCAGATATTGCGTACCTTCTTCAATCGGTATGAAAACTACATTTTCGTGAAGCACCAAGGGTTCTTCACTTTGGCACGGCCTGGGAGATTTCTGAGGTGATATTGGTTTTCTAGGACTGATAATAACTGTCTAGGGATTTTGAAAATTGTATTGAAGGTTAGCAAATCAATTTGAGGTTTTTTATGATATATATCTCTACAAGGAATATACTAATTAGTAAAATATTTTTCGTTCGTCCGGCCACAGACGACCAACCATGGATAGCTGTTTCGTGCTATTTGGCAAATCCTCAGCATGGTGTAGTCTTGGACTCGGGGGACAACGAACGAACGTTGAGCAACTCTATTCAGAGTTTAACGTTTATCGCAATCTGTCAGCACCAAGTGCCATATGTATTACGAGAATCGAGCTCTGCGAAAGTGTGGCCGCTAGATGCCGCCGATTCCGGTGCTATAGCGAACATGGTCTAGTCCCCACTGAACTAGAATATTATACTGTTATTTGATTTTGAAAGAAATGGGAAGTCTTTGAAAACGCAAAGAATGAGATTTGTGAGAGATTTGTATATACCTTCTTATCATTTTTTTCACCAGCATCATCACCTCTCGTTCCTTTAGGTTTCAAACTACATTTCTTCCCACATTTGCATTCCTCAGAGTGTAAACATGCACCAGGCTTAGATTCGCCGACTTTTTTAGATTTGAAGTAGACTGGCGGTTCTTTCTTCAGTTCAGTTCTTTTATTGGACGGTTTCGACAATTTTGAATGCATTTTGAGATTTTGATCTAAGCAACTTGGATGTTAAGATACAATGGTTGTGTAAAAGATTTGTGGATCTAACAAATTAGACGATCACCACCGTTTCCTGATTTGTCGTTTCAACGAGTGCTTTCTGATTAGCGCGGATTGTGCGGGAGCGGTTTACCGTGTCTCGGCATGCTCGTGCAGGCGGCGCTCGGGATTCACCGCAAGTATACGCACATGCATTGCAAAATGGCTGTTAATAGGTTTCTTTTGACATTCTATACATAGATAAAAATTTTGTATCATCATGAGAAAGTTCTTGAGCTGCAACACATAGTCGACAGTTAATATTATTTTAGATGTAAGGATAACGCCAATAAGGTTTTCTTTTTTTACGTACACGTCAAAATATCATCATCACTCGAACTCGAAGACGACATCTCGCCACAAAACAAGCCGTACTGCAGAATTTCATACCGAGAATATACCGAGTAATGCGTAGATGGACGCAATTCGGTAACAGAGCATACCGCACCGACAAATCAGGAAACGGCCTAAAAAGTGGTTAAATCGCGATCATTTCAGTTGAAGCGGTCATTTCAGAAATATTATAAGCCACACAATTTGAATTTTCCAGGAGACAATAAAAACTGTGCCATTGAGAAATAAACTAGGTTTAAAGCACTATTTGAGCTTAATATAGTATCTGAGTTTCAAGAGACTGAAAAAGCAGCTCTGGGCATTTACACTTAAATATTGACATATTAACATGTCGCATGTTTAGATTTTGCATATTTCAATATTTTCGAGACGCATAGGAGAAGCGCGACCGAAGCGGACACCATGGGAAAATCAAATTTCCGGTTTTACATCGAAATTACGAATCGGCCATAGTGAAAAAGTACATAGACTTATCACTTCAACCTTCTTCAATAATCGCCAATCTGTTGTAAAATAACCCACGTGCTTATTTGAATACACTTGCTGATTTTTTCATCTAAGTGACTTTATCACTGCAACAGAGTTGTTTTACCACTAGCCAAACCGATTTTTTAATACCCAACACGTGTTTCCCTATGTTATCATCTTCAGGATAAGTTTTAAAACCAGTATCGACTATCGAGTATTAAAAACAAGTTTTGCGAGAGTTCAACATCAAATATGACGACTTTATCAGTTTCAAAATAATCATAGAAAAATACGTTTTTCTTTGTTGCTATTTTTCGATATGTATGGTAGAAACTAGACTGAAAAAAGTTACATTCGATGAGCATGTTACCTAAGGACGTCCTTTTGAATATAGTTGCGGTATTCTACTGACATTAAATCTGTTTTTCTCTTATAATACACTTGTGGAGCTGTAATAACACCGCATGACTCAGACGTCCTATCTAGGAAGGCCTTCCACATTTCACGTTATACTTCTAATTTGGCATGAATTAGGTTTTTGTGTATAAGCTTACAAAAGATAAAAATAAATTGTATATTCTATATAACCGTTTAGCACTGAGTGACAATACACATGTCATGATTACTGCAAAGTACGAAAAATGGGTCAGATATAAGACCTAAGCGTACTGGGGCATCTGAAGAAGTAAGTTATTCAAAGAAATACTCCAAGAGCTATATAAAAATCACAATCAAATACCCGTTTGAACTCTATTGATAGTTTCATAAAGGATGTAGGCCCTCATCAAAAATTGACCAGTATGAGGAGGAATGGGATTTTAAAAAAAAAATGTATTTCTACAAATATATCAATGATGTGACAGCTATCTGTTGGCGACAGTATTAAACACCGTCACACTCGCGTGTTCCAAGCGGTGGCGCCAGACAGAACGACTATCGCCACCTATCGTCGACCACCGGAATTACGAAGTCTAGAACCTCGAGAAGCCTCGATTACTTTCTACCTTTGTGGGACATCGAGAACAGACGACACATGAATCAAATTCAAACGGATAACCAAAGGAAAATGGTATTTACCATTTTGGATTGGTATTTACCGATCCGTTCAAGCGAGTGTGGTTATCAGTTTGGTTATAAGATCCGTGACGTCATGAATCAGCTGTTATATGTCATAGTTATCA
This sequence comes from Acanthoscelides obtectus, assembly GCA_963669975.1. Classification (NCBI taxonomy): domain Eukaryota; kingdom Metazoa; phylum Arthropoda; class Insecta; order Coleoptera; family Chrysomelidae; genus Acanthoscelides; species Acanthoscelides obtectus. The sequence continues at coordinate 80,736,269 of CAVLJG010000008.1, read as the reverse complement.
CCGTAAAATTGTGGTATTTACCCAACTCAGGAGTAGTTTTATATTTCTGGTTATGATTTGAAATGTGACAAGTTAAAAATTTGCCGGGTATTAGATATTTTTAGTGTACTTCATTTTTGGGAAACTGGATACAGGCTGACTTCAGTTTTAGCATAAAGTAGAGCACCTTATTAGTTATAATCATTACGGTTGTTGGGGACACTTTAAATCTAGTTCCTATGCTTAACAAAGTATCCTGTGTAGCCATATACCATAAGAATATTAAAATATGGCCATATAAACTCACTGGATGATGTCCACCTGTATGCGCGGTTTTGATGTTAATATCTGTTGCTTAGATTCTGTTAATACTTCTGTTAAAGGGGTTACGTTTCCACAGATTAGTGACGTGATCATGAGTGAAAAAATCGATCATTTTTTTTCAATAATCTATTTGTCGAAAAACGATTTTAGTAGTAGTAGAAAGATGTATTCAAACCACACCATATGGTACATCTGATGCATCTTCATATTTGCAATTCTGAGCTTATCAGTTTAGATGAAAATTGTTTAGGCTATTTTGTCGTTTATGTTATTTGTTGAAATCCATTAGACCTTGATGTAAAATACTGCGCTTTTGCGTTTCAATGGAAATAATGATTGTGTCTGGAATGATAAAAAAGAGAGTCGGCGTTTACAGAAGTTAGATACACATAGGTTAGGTTTCGGTCAGAACTCGCTGTGGCAGCAGAAACTCGTACAGGCCGCAAAGCTTGGCATTACGGACATGCCGACTGGGAGGGGCTCAGAGACTTCTTCTCTAGCTTTCCTTGAAGAGATGTCTGTTTCACTGACGCGGATGCGTCGGCTGTCTGTTCTTCGATAACCGAAATTATACACGTCGGAATGAAGGAATACATCCCTCGCACAGTGAAAGTGTCTAAACCAGGGTCCAGGGTTTAAGAAATCGTGTGACACTGCTCGATAGCAGAAGATCAAGGCACATAGAACCTTCTTACAACACCCTACTAGAGAACAGACAAGCCGACGTCGAGTCCAGAAACAAATATAACGAAGAGGTCCGCAATTCCAAAAACCAGCACGATATAAAAGTTAGGCACAGGGTAACGTCGCAGCGCAATGGCAGTCGGTTTTTCTGGATGCTGGCCAAGCAGACTGAAAAGAACTTCTCACACAGTAGCCTTCCACCACTTACATGTCAGGATGGAACTATTGTATTCGACTCAAAGACCAAAGCGGAAGTGCTAGCCAAGATCTTTGTTGCCAACTCCACCATGTACGTCCCCCCCAACGGCCAAGTGCCTATGCGGAGGTAACACTCAAGCATAAGACCGTAGGACGAGTGCTCTTGTCGCTCGACATCAACAAAGCTTCTGGTCCGGACTTGATTCCTGCCATTGTACTGAAGAGGTGTGCTTTCGCGTCTCTTCCAGATATCTTATGAATCCGGCACCTTCCCAGAAAACTGGAAATTTGCTCATGTCCAACCCATCTCAAAAAAGAATCTAGGACTGACCCTTACAACTACCGGGCCTATAGCTCTGCTTTCTGTTGTATGTAAGGTGATGGAGAGGTGCATAAATCGCGAGCTTCTGGACTACCCCGGAAGTCACAGCTTGATTAGCGACAGGCAGTATGGTTTCCGGCACCAACGATCCACAGGGGACCTCCTAGCCTACGTCACGCAATAGTGGAGTAAACTCATCCAGTCTTATGGTGAGGCTCATGTTGTTGCTCTTGACATCACGAAAGCGTTCGATCAGCTGTGGCACGCTGCCCTCTTAAGCAAACTTCCATCCTATGGCCTTCCAGAAAAGCTTTTCAGATGGGCGGCTGACTTTATCTCTGGCCGCAAGTTAGCCGTCGTAATTGACGGGTTCTCCTCTTCATCCCACAACGTCAACGTGGCTGTTCCCCAGGGATCGGTCTTACATATCAACGACCTCCTTTCCTGCACGATCAACCCAATCCACAGCTTCGCTGAAGATAGCACTCTACATGCAGGAATTCAGAGTGACAAGCCTGTCTCTGCCGGTGAGCTGGAATCTATGCCAATGAAGTGAAATAGATAGTCTAATGTGAACATCCGTTTAACCATATTGCTCTATCGATTTGCGAAAAGTGAAGCACATTTCTACTTTTCGTGGTTCTACGGGACTGATTCAAGTAAATTCAAGAGTGGTTGACCGTAAGACCTATAGTGTTCAATCACATTGAGAGACCCTTGTGGTTGCTTGGAGGTTTTATTTTGCTCTCGTGATTTCCTGAATGTTTTTTTGCTCTCTTAAGACATCCAAATTGTATTTTCTGTTAAAAATGACCCACCAACGACGAGGTTTTCTACTTTTCCTGTTACTGATTACATTTTTAAAAAAAATCACAAATAATACGAACTCCAGCACGCACAATTTTTCGCCTTGGAGCTATTTTTAAACCAACATTATAGAGTGAATATTCAATATTCATGGATCAGTGTGATCAAATTACCATTCAATTCTATCTTCAATGGCATATATTTTTATTACTGATCAATACGATTGACTAACGAGAACCCGCCTTTAGGGTCACCATTCAGACAAAACAAAAAAAAAGTACTGAACACTCCATTTTTATCGAGGGTTGAAAATCCTATGATACTGAAGTGTCCTCGTCATAGCTCACAGCTGAGCATACTTCATACCAAAAAATGAAAATTCATGTCATCTATGTCAAATTATCATCAGTCATCCTTCCATCATTCATGAACATTTCTCCAAAAATTCCGCATAAAAGTACATGAGTTTTCTGGCCTACCCTCCCTGCCCCCCTCGCGGATCGAGTTTTTCCTGCTACCCCTGTATACCCTTTAGATCATGCCCCCCTTGCCGATCTGCTAAACCAAGCAACCCATGTGCGCCTTCTAGACCATGCACCCCTTGCTTTTCGATTTGCAGCCCTTGTACGCCATGCATTCCTTGCACCCAGTGTACTCCATGGAGCAGGGAGTCGTCACCGAGAAGAGAAAAACTTTTCAACCTCTACGTTGGGGAAGCTTCAGGAGCTCCTGCTAATGAGAAGAAGAAAGGCAAGCTAGGCAAGGGTGGAAAAGGCGAGGGATATAAAGGACGTAAGTAAGTAATGTCAGTGATAACGTATGTACGTCTAGACGTACCACCACAGTCGAAAATTTGCATACAAATTTCATAGGTTAATGAATGCACAGAGAATGTTGAATATACAAAGTTGTGGTCAGCAACATACGAGGTCTGAAAATTAAGTGCTGAGACTGGCAATGTAGCTTCCATACGGTAGCATTGGAGGCTTCGAGCTTGGACATGAGACAGGGGAACATTTGATCCGCCTTCAGTTCAAGTTTGAATTAGCTCAAGTCATGTAGGTGTCCATAGAGAGCTCATCTCAGAGCCCACTGCTTTTGCGTATTTTTGGATATAGCCAACCTAAGTTTGTTGCGTGTTGTGAGCGCTGCGGGGTAGAGGGAGAGTCCTCGGCGCATGTTCTGTGTCGCTGCGAGGTTCTGAGTTTCTACACTCACACTATACTGCGGTCTAACACTTCGGATTCCCGGGATGCTGGAGCTGGAACTCACAGCTATACGCAACTTGGCTAGAAGTGCGGAGCTTATATATATTCGTTCACCTAGACAAAGTTGCATTTTTGATATATTGTTCACGTCCATTTCGCAGTGTATCCCAGTTTGTTGAAAAAGATGAGGTGTTATCCCAGAGCTGTATTCAATGCTTGAACGAGCGGTATCGGTGTTTGCGAAAATCTGTAACAGGTGATGTTACCCAAATATTGGTTTGAATCCTACGTTAGTGTGAATGTAGTTGGTTTGTTGGCGTTCAACACAATTACGAAGGAGTGGAACGCTTGGATAAACTATTACGGCATACATATATAGGGCTGCCACCCATCCGGGATTCCTCGAATTTGTCATACTTTAGAGAGCGTCCGGGGATTTCACGGAACTTTGTGTGTCAGAAGAGTCTTTTGAAATGTAGGTCGTATGATCAAATTGATCACTGATTTGAGCTCAATGACAACAAAAATGTATATGGCGTCTGAGCTCGACTGTAAATTTATTTTAAATGTGTGTCCTTGAAATGACCTTCAAATGCCCCTATAGCGGCTAAGTGCCTTTGAATTAGACTCGGTGATCAGAAATACATAAATTAGCAGTGGTTGGGCTTAACTGCACAAAGTTCTTAGGTAGTGTCGTTGAAATAATCGTGACGTGACATTCAAATGCCCTCTAAGGCGGATGTCACAGAATTTGTATTTATTGTAATCCATGAGTATTTATCTTGGTGTGATATATATTTATAATGCGGTCTAGATGCCAGTGATTATTCATGCAGAAGGTTACGTGCGAGGTCCCGCACGGCATGGGTATCATGTAAAAAACCTATAAAACGTCAAAAAAAACCTATAAGATGTCATCTTGCAAACTAGGTAGTTTTTAGGGCGCAAACAGTTATTCTACGTTTGCTCACTAAGATCGTTGTGAACGTCCATCTAAGAAGGAATCACTCAACTAAATTATACGCATTATTGGTTGCATATGTTTTGTGAGGCCAAATGGTCCTTGTCAGTAGTTTTTATCTCTGAGAAGAAAGTCGGTTGAATAGCAAGATCGCATCTGGATGATTTATGTGTACTGGTCTGAATGTGTATAAAGTCAGTGATATTTGCTGTATGAGAAAATCATTACTGAATATGCTGCCAATGAAGTATATCTGTTGGCTGTGCCCGATGGGTTATATTTATGTTGTGCTTTCTGAAGAGAGGTTATGTTCAAAGTTATAAATTACGAAAAACTGAGGAGAATTACGGGAAATCATCACCGCGCCCGCGTTGTGTACAATTACTGTTAGCATGTAAATATATGGCTTGTAATTCGACAGTGTACAGTGAATATAATTATTTCTTATGTCTCTCATTTTTGAAATTCAGCGAATTTGTATATCTAATTTCCAGAATAGATAAGAAAAAGTGGATGCGCAACTAATTTCTAGCTTTGAACCTCAATTAAGTATTTTATATTTGAGACAAGAACCCAATATAATTATCATCAACACATACAACTTACAGCTTAGAGCTCCAGTAATGCCATCTCAGAAGCAGATTTTACATCACATCAGAGCCAAAGATTGATAACGAGCCTCATGACGTTTAGGCAACACGAACAACTAAGTGCTAAGATAACATCTTGTAGAAAAACCTACATAACATCAAAAGAAACCAGCATAATGTAAAAAAAAATCGGCATAATGTGACTTTTCAAGATACGTGATATCTGTGCGGGTATTACATAACTTGAAAAGTGACATTTTGTCGTTTTTTTGACATTATATAGGTTTTCTGTGACATAACGTAGGTTTTTCTACAAGATGTCAACTTAGCACTAGATGTGGTACACTTGTGAACTCATTTTCAGCTATCAATGTTTGGCTCTGATGTGATGTAACATCTGCTTCAGAGATTGTATTATTGGAGGTCTAAGCTGTAAGTTGTATACTATAGCTGGAAGGAACCGGCAGTGCATAATGAGGATTTGTGTGCTAATAATCTGTGTTGATGATGTATTGAAAGCTAGAAATTAGTTGCACATCCACTTTTTCTTATTGATTCTGGAAATTGCTTATGCAAATTTGTTGAATTTAAAAAATGAAAGATAAGAAAATCCATGGTTGGTGCATTGATTAACTTTATGTAATTCTCCTCGAAGCTTTTGAAAAAAAAACCTTACAAATCGTAATTCATAACTTTGAACATAATCTGTCTTCAGAAAGGACAACATACCTATAAATAACCCTTTTAGCACAGCTAATAGGTATACTTCATTGGCAGCACATTCCGTAATAATTGTCTCATAGCAAATGATTTTATACACATGCAAACACTACTTGGCTTTCTTCAACCAACAATGCGTGCTTAAGCGTGTCGTGTTGTTGAGTCATTCCTTCTTAGATGGATGCTTTTGATGACGCTCTCAGCGATCATAGCGAGCAAACGTCGAATGAACGTTTTGCACACTAAGGACTACCTATTATGCCGTTTTTTAGGTTTATTATATAATATCCCTGCGGATTGCGCATCCTATCACGTGAGGTCCGTTCAACCTCAGACACTCTTAACCAGTCTTTCACTGCGCCGCCATAACGTTTCACGTCTCTGTCGGTGTTGGTTGTGTGACTATACTGCTTGTTTGTCGCTATGCCAATCAGTAATTCGGATTTAAACGCAAAAACTTTCTCCTGATGAAATTCATAGCAGCTTGTTGAGTTAGGCGAGTTATTTAAAACCGCCGGCGGAGCCTGCTAGGTCTCACATTGAGGCAAGAACTCGGACCCAACTGGAGAAGTTTTATTTTAAATTAGTGGATCTTCCACCATACAACCCTGATTGGATACTGAGGACACATTGAAAGAAACAGTCACTAAAAGCTGATGTCATGATTTGTCAAATGTTTATAGTGACTTTCTTGAAAAATGAACTGAATGTTATTTTAGTTTGTGATGCAATTTACGTTCATTGATAGAGTTTCTTTGACTCCTTTACACAAATCTTGAAAAGTGACCCTCGTAGAAATCCACTGAGACTGACGGAATGATCAGTAGATACTGATGCTACGGACAATACTAAATACTGATCATGTGACATTCGGTGTAGAGGCAAACTAATCCTGGATTTGAAATCAGCTGTATTGAATATCGTTTAAATACAGTGGAAATTGTATTTGTTGAGACGTTGCTATTGTATCTTGGGGCGGGCCGACCAGATATAATCTCATATAAAATGATTACAGAAGGCGGTGAAGGAGGAGGCAGCGGAGGCGCTGGAGGGGGCAAGGGAAGTGGTGCTGCAAGTGGCGGAAAAGAAGACGCTGAAGGAGAGACGGCAAAAAAAAGAAAGTCCGAGTCTGGAGTGGGGGGCGCAGTTGAAGGAGTAGGTGGAGAAGTAGGAGTGGCAGGTGAACCTGAAAGAAAGGGAGGTGAATCTGGAGGAGTGGGAGGTGGACCTGAAGGTTTGCAAGTGGCAGACCCAGTAGGAACTGAAGGTAAGGACAATAAAACACTAGTGTAAGGTTAGTAATGAGTTTTACGAACACTGACGGGAGGGACAGATCGCATTTATAGCGATGTATTGTTGATTACGTTGGCGCTTAACCTATTGAGCGCTACCGCAACGAAAACCTATTAATGAAACTGGAGGCCCGAATCGTGCGCAATCCATATAAAGACATTTATTATTATTTTGACTGGTATAAGGTATTTATTGTGTTGCAAAAACTTCTCTGGGGAGTTGTTTTATGTTGCCCTTGAATGACAATTCGCAACGGGCACCGTACTTGTCTTTGTCTTCCACATGGGCGATATTTCAATTTCAAGGTCTTTAAATTTCCTGGCCTTTTCGGGTTCTTTGATGATGACGTTATTGTGGTCTGGCACACATAACTCGATTAGCAACCAAGTTTTTTATTGTGGTAATGTCAGGTCGGTTGGCGAAGATTGTGCGGTCGGTAATGACACCTTTGTCGTACAGAATTGATATTTCATCTGTCCACTACTTGATGGTACTTAAGGATAGCCCAGTGTATGTATTAAGCCAATTTGTTATGCCATTTGGTGTATTCTGTTGGTACCAGTGTTGAGCAGCCGAAAATTATGTGGCTTAGATGTTCTTCATATTGATGGCATATTCTACATGTGCTGTCTACATTCTGATTCAGGATCATTCTTCCGTGTTAGCACGTATTAAGCGCTAGGTCCTAGGCAGGAATCAGTAGACTTTCAGTATCCGTCTTTAATCCTACACTTTTCATCCTTTACTGTAGTGTGCATATTTTCTTTTCATTATTTGCCCGATCTTTGTAATGAAATATTTGGTTTTTTCTTGTTCACGCAATAGAACTAGCTTGATGAAACTGTCGTTGGAATGAGGCAAATACTCATATAGGCCAGTAATGGCAATCCCGTATGCACTGCAAAGTTTTTTCAATGTATGTTCCGCTCCAGTTTAATATTCCAAAGCTGTACTGCATTACCCGTCCACCGAGGCTGTTGACTGCCTTTGTTTTATTTTCGGCACTCAGTCCTGTTTTCAAAATTTGTCTTAACCGACCGTATCATTATTATTAAGGTCAAGGCATTTGAAGCATCCGTGAATGCATTCGATTATACATAATGTATAAAATTTGCACTATAGTCGGGCATAAACAACTGATTGTAAACTACTCAAACTGTACTTCTGGGGTGAAGAAAGAAACTGAAGAATGAAGAAATTTCTCTAGAACCCTCCAACGTTTGTTGACGACTTCGCATAGACCCAGAAAATAATAGAGAAAGTGTCCAAAATCGGAGCTACCGATTTAAATAAATATGAAAAGTAGCTTAGTGTGGCATTTACTTTGTAATGTTAAGTATCATTTACTATGCACTTCTATATACCTGTAAATAAATATATATAATATATATTATCAATGATTATAGTCGAAATTAAAAAAAAATAATAATTTCCAATAGCCTCAAATAATACTGTTTTGAAAATCAAAAACTGGAACCATAGTAAAAATTCTCAATCATGAATTAATTTTTTCTCAGTAAGATCACATAACATTTATTTAAAGCACATTGACAGGGTTTGTCCGAAAAGTAATAGGACTCATTTTCTTCAGCCATGACTGTACTTCGGAGGGTGCGCGCACCGACTGGATTCGGTAGAGGACGTTCGTAGCTAACGAATGAGCGGCTGGTCAGTTGTCTCCGAGCACTTGGAGAGTCAGGACAAGCATTTTTTCGCGCTACGTGTTTCTGTGAGTGGTGCAAGCCGAAAATGCAGCGTTCGTTAGAGCAGAGGTACGCGATTAAATTCTGTGTGAAACTCGGTAAATCTGCGTTTGATATGATCAAGCAGGCTTACCAAGGTGTTGCTTTAGCAAGAAGTGGTGTGTTTCGGTGGCACCAGGCCCTTTTGGAGGGCCGGGAAGAGATCACTGATGAAGACCGTGCTGAAAGACCTTCAACTTCGACAAACACCGATAATCTGACTGGTCTGCGCAAAGTTTTGAACTCAGACCGTCGACTAAGTATCCGTCTAATTGCCCAGATGTTAAATTTACCAAAATCTGTGGTTCATGATGTGCGCGAAGATGGTCCCAAAAGTGCTCACTGACGACCAGAAATTGCGGCGAGTGGAAGTGTGTCAAGAAAATTTGAACATGTGTGAAGGTGATCCCCAATTTTTGAATAACGTCCACCATGAATTTGTTCCTCCTGGACAAACCGTCAACGCCAAGTTTTACGTGGAAGTGCTCAGAAGACTCAAACGAAGGGTCAGTCGGGTCCGACAAGACATCGTAGCCGACTGAAGGTTGCACCACGACAACGCCCCGGCTCACCCCGCCTTTCTTGTGAACAGGTACCTGACCAAGGCCGGCATCCCAACGCTTCCGCAGCCGCCCTACAGCCCAGAAGTGGCCCCCCGGACTTTTTTTTGTTTCCTCGCCTGAAAAGGCTAATGAAAGGCAAGCATTTTGAGATGACAGAGGGGATCCAAGCAGCATGCACCGCGGCTCTCAAGGCTATTCCGGAGAATGCCTTCCATGATGCCTTCAATGCTTGGAAATCGCGCTGGCAGTGCTGCATCGACTATTTTGAAAGTTTTTACAGAATTGTAACGATTGACTCAATACATTTTTTCAAATCGACTCAGTCCTTTTACTTTCCGGACAAACCCTGTATAGTTGTTAATTCCTTAGCGACAAATGTTGCAGGGGTACGCTTCTTTTTCTGTTCCCTGCCTTCTTCCATCCCATCTCGTTATTCCGAATGGAATCATTAGCATCAGCCAGACAAGAAAAACTCCATTTCTTTTATCGTTTTTTCATTATTCTTTTGAAAAATTTCAAAATAATAGTGGATTTAGGTAACTGAACGAGGTCCTGGTGGCGCGACTAAAACCAAAAACCTGTTTATCCAATAATACTTCAAACATCTAAATTAACCAAATGCATGACAAAGACAGACCAAGGATCTTGCAGTTCAAGAAAATATTTAGGTATGAAGGCTTACATGCAAATATGAATAACGAAAACTGCAGCTCTGCGCAAAAAAAATCCACTATCAAAACACGTAATCGTGGACAAACAAGTGCGCTTTACAATGTCATGGTAGAAGGTCAGTATTTCCTGAACAGTAACCAAATATTTCTATAAGTGATATCGTCAACCTGCTTAAGGCCATTTTGATTTGACTTACTAAATATGTCCAGAAGTAGGAGGTCCAGGAGATGGCGGCTTTGGACAAGGAGGGACAGAAGAAGTTGGAGGAGAAGGAGTAGGGGCAGGCGAAACTATCCCGGGGGTAATGGGAACCTGTACTCCAAGGAGGAGATGCCAATGCAAGAAAAAGAAGCTAATGTCGATGCAACCCTTCCCATCGTGGTCACCACAATATGCAAGTCGTACTCCATACATAGGTAATAATGAACATTTTTTAATATTAACAAAAACATTAGAGATGCCACGAATATTCGGCTACTATTCGGCCACTTTTTCAATATGTCGTATTCGGAATATATCGCAATAATCGGCCGAATATCAAATACGAAATCATGAAACAAAACCACAAATATTACTAAAAAAAAAAAGGTGTCAAGTGGGTTGACTCTAAACTTCCCACGCAACGTTGTCATCGCTTCATGAACGATTATGCTTGGCACAAGTTAGTCTCTCTGGACTAGCTACACACATGTATAACAAAATATATATACAGGGTGTTCCATAATTATTGCGACAAAATAATAGGGGTTGTAGAGGGCATCAAAATAAACAATTTTGCCTTATAAACCCCTGTTCGGAAATATGCCGTTTGGGCTGCAACAAAAAAAAAAGATCAGTTTCTTGAAACAGGTTACCTACAGTAATTGCTCAAAGTGTCCTCCACCTTGCTCAATACACAGCTGTGCACGATTGTTCAATGATCGGCGAACTCTGTGGCATACCCCCGGTATGTCCTGAACATGTGCGGACGCGGCCGTCACTCTTCCCAGTAGCTCTTGTTGGTTGGGAACAGGAGTTTCGTACACTAAAGCTTTCAGATGGCCCCAGAGAAAATAATCCAGTGGGGTCAGGTCGGGTGACCGCGCAGGCCAAGGCACAGGGCCACCTCGGCCTATCCACCTATTTGGAAATTTGTCGTCCAAATACTGCCGCACTTGTAAAGAAAAGTGGGCTGGATCGCCATCGTGTTGAAACCACATGTGGGCTCTTATGTTCAGTGGCACATTTTCTAATAGTTCCGGTAGCACATGCTGTAAGAATCGACCATAAGCATGCCCATCCAAACGTGGTGAAAGCAAATATGGCCCGATGATATGCTCGTCCACAATGCCTCACCAGATGTTAATTGAAAACTGATGTTGGTCTCTATGGATGGCTATGGCATGAGGGTTTTCTTCATCCCAAATGTGACTGTTACGGCTATTAAAATAACCGTCCTTTGTAAAACAGGACTCGTCAGTGAACAAAACGTAGCGACCAAAGTTTGGTTGCCTCAACTCCATAAATCCTTGCAAAAATGGCGTGATGCGGATGAGGACATTCTGGAAACCGTTAGGCGTAGATTCGCGAGGGTCGTCTTCCGTTACCACCAGCTTCTTCGTAAATTAAATGCATATCCGCAAGTTCCGCATACGAAGAACTCTGCATTTTAACACTAAGGTACTGTTATTTACTATCTAGTTTGACGCACCACTCAGATAAATTAAATGAATCGGTGTGGAGAATTTACGATAACAAAAATGTAAACACAGCAGGCTTTTTTACAAACGAGACCATGAAATGTGCTAGACGAACATTTTGCAGCTGGTGAATTTTTTGTTTCTCCTATGAGCTCTTAAGGTAAAATTAGCGGTAGTGCTCAAACGGCATATTTACGAACAGGGGTTTATAAGGCAAAATTGCATATTTTTATGCCCTCTACAACCCCTATCATTTTGTCGCAATAATTATGGAACACCCTGTATATATATATATATATATATATATATATATATATATATATATATATATATATATATAGGTGAAAAATTAAAGCTTCCGCCTTTTGTTGGGTAGAGTCAAAATTTGGGGACTTCACAACCATAAATGGAATCTGTTTCTTGGTCTATTCCACCAATAAACTTCATTCCATTCAAAAATTTTAATAATTTTCTCCTCACGACTTAATAATAATTGTTAATTTAATTGCCCATTAATAAAATATAGTTAATTCAACTGCCTCTGGTCGGTTTAACAATTTCTTACATAACACATTCTGAAAATCACATCATCTGAAGTGATTTGGCAACGTAGCACACGCCCACAAAATAATTCGTTCCATCTTTCTACACAGACACTGACAACCTTCGGCCTTCTGTCAAAGGGTTCATCTGACTCATTATTCCATGTCCACCATTTTGTGCAATCATCAAGTGGCTTCACGATGTAATGCTTTCATGTTCTAAAAATTTAAAAAAAAAATTTAATCTGTTTTTAACTTGTTCTTGTCACACAGTTGTGTGTATTTTATATAATTTTGACCATTGTACCATCTATCCAGCTTTCACCATGTTACTGGGTGTTTCCCTCATCCTGAATGTAAACAACAATTAGCAACATCCTCACATACTACTGTAAGTTAAGTCAATTTAAATTCATTTTATACTATTGTTGCTACTGTTACCAATGTAATTGCAGCTCCTGATGATGATGGCAAAGTCCATTGAAAGCTAGAGAGAATAAAAAAGGTATAAAGAGTCCTCTTTGCCTAAAAATGTTTGTCAAAGTACCCAACAAAAGGTGGAAGCTTTAATTTTTCACCAAGCTGGTCTAGACGATAATGACCACGTCTATATATATATATATATATATATGGACCAGGCCATCTAAACAGGCCCATGTAATAAGATCATGCTCCATAGTCCCCGCCCATTTGTGTGCCCGGCGATGCTGTCAGAGCCAATCAGTCGCAGACACGCAGAGAGTGTTCAGCGTATGAAGGTTACGTCGCGGCCGACCGTGGCCGCGTCTACTAATGTTTCTAAAAGTTTTAAGGGCAAATGTACGAACAAATCTATGATGAGTGAAATATGTACTGTAAGATTAATACGGTTACAAGTATATAAATATACTGCTGCAAATATATATATATATACCCTTCCCCACCCCCTACAACCCCCAACCCCCGGTTTTCAAACATGTCTCTGAAAATAATCAGCGGCCTCCGAAACGGCAAAAAAGTTTTGAGCGGTTTTTATCTTCTCCGTGTTCTTCCCCTAGCTCCGCCACCACTGGACCGAATTTCAAGAACTGCAAAGCTTTTGTGCCCTTGGCATAGTAGTAGCACTGCGTAAAAGTATCAGTTATAAGATTGGAGGACAGACCGACAGACAGATAGACCGCCGGAAATTAATTTATGATTATCTTTTCCTCGTAACCTAGATCCGCTTATGAAACATAATATCTCTCACTGTATACACTATCACCTGGCCATTTCTATGAATTCTATCAGTTTTCGATACTGTTGTACGTTTGCTAACGTGCACTAGGTGAGTTGCTTTTAGACAAATATCTATATTCTTTACAACAGTACTTTCCTTTTCTACATCCGTATATTTCTTTTCTGTACCTGCTTCCTCAAAAAAGTCAATGGTTGTGTAATTTTCATTTGCTAATCTTTCCTTGTGAGGTGGAGAAGAATCATCATCGGTATGTGCTATAGGACAATTCCACCGCACGCAGACAGGCGCGAACTTTTAGTAAATACAAAATTACACTCTAACAAAACATGAATCAAAATTTTAGTTCACCTCAAAATTAATCCGTGTACCAAGTCAAAAAGCCTAGGTGTTTTCTCTTATACTAACAACTTCTGTTTTTCTTTGCTCTTCTCCCTTTTTCTTCTCTTCCCCTTTCTCTTTTTCCTTGACATTGTCTGGTTTCTGGGCAACGAGGACTGACAGATTCGACTAACTTACATTAGACAGTGACTAATGGGCAACGGGCCCAGGAAAACAGATGACGAATAGTACAGGCTGTAACCTGTCACCCGCAAATTATGTGACTACCAATGGAAATCGGGGCCGAATATTCGTGCCGTCTCTAATGAAAATATTAAAATGGAACCGCAGAAAAATTGGGAACGGGCTGAACTTTCAAGTAGAGCTTGAGCCTTTTCAAGGTGTATGGTGTTTTAGGTAAATAGTTGGTTTCTCTTTTATACTTTTATAGGATCGAGCCAACGACGCGGCATTTCATATCGCCTTGCACAATCAGAACAAAAAAGTGTAACAAGCCAGTGGGAACTACTCAATCCAAGAGAATGCTGACTATACCTTTAAAAAACAGAATGAGTCTGAAAAAATAATTATGGAGGACGCTTGGATTTTTGACTGTCATTTCTTTAATTTTCACCAGTAATAAGGTTAATTTATTTTCTGTAGTTTCATTCAATTGTTGGCCAGTTTGAAGCAGGTTTATCCATACTGATACTTTAGGCGGTCGCAACTGTAACACCTGTGGATCTCCGAAAAAGCCGCCTCATTGTAGCACATGTGGACGTATTCGAAACGCACAATCTATAGTATGTCCACCAACATCTACACTTAGAGATGGCTACAGTCAACCTAGAAGGTACCCCGATCAGACTACGGGAGGCTACCAACCACCTAAGGCTAGTATATAGTTAATTATTTTCAGGGAAAGATACGTTAATAAAACCTGTTTCACCGCCCTTGCCTGGCCAGTATTATCCATTATCTGTTGAATGGTCCTTTGACCTTCAAAAATATTATTTGCGATATGCCATCTTATAGCAATGATAATCCTGAAAACGTGAATAAGGGCAGAGAAAAATCCCACTATAATAAATGTCCAACTCGGCCTAATGGCACTTCTAAACGGGCAATATTTTTGCTGCGTTATCTAGCTGCCATAATTATGGTACCCGGCAACATACGGCAATATTTTGACTAGGGTTGTTGAGGAAGTGATTATAAGGAAGAGGAGGAGGAAGAGGAATTGTCACGCGCAAATTTAGAGGATGCGGATGAGGAAGAGGATATTTTTTGAGGAAGAGGAAGCGGATGAGGAAGCGGATGAGGAAGAGGAAATTATAAATATTAGCGGACCCAACCCAAAAGCCGCTGTTCTGTATGTACATAACTAGGTACATATGTACATACACAAAATTAATTAAAAGGGCATTTTTCAGTGGACCAAACTATGAATCTAAACCATTCTCAAAAGACACGCAATAAAGAATCATCAAAATCGGTCCAGCAGTTTAGGAGGAGTTCGGTAACATACACAACACACGTACACAAAAAAAAGATGAGTGAATGATACAATTTTATTTAGGAATTGAAATGAAAATAAATATGCAGTCTTTATTTCTTTATTAATTGCTTAAGTCGAATATTAACTGTCAAAATAAAAGAACTAAATACTAATAATCAAACTTAATTATAGGGAGGTTAATTTTTATAAAAATTAATTTGGACGCTGTTTCCCCTGACAACCGGTTTCTTAGCTCATCATATACCAATCCAGCATTGCTAAAAAGTCGTTCGCTTGGGACACTTGATGGAGGAGAAGATAGGTATTGCCGTACAGCTCCGTAAAGCTCCGAATATTTCGGATTATTTTTCCACCATAGAAGACTGTCTTCATGCATATTAATTCGTTTTTCTCTAATGTAGTTATTTAATAGTAACTTCAGTACCACGGATCTATCTTCTATTGGTAAACTTTCAATTTCATCGTCACTATTTAGCTCAGAGGCTAACATTTCGGCTAACATTGAATCTACAATTTTTCCCGTGGAAGTGCTGGCTGTGGGGCAGGATGTGTCTACACTGTCTACTACAGCCCCAGAACTAGTGGATGGTTGATTGTGGACATCCATGACGACATTGTCTATTGGGCGTTGGCTGGTTGATGTTAGTACTGTTAGTAGCGCTAATTCAATACGTTCTTTAGTTATTTCATTAAAAAATTTCGTTTTGTATTTTGGATCCAAATATGTAGAGATGGCGTAGAGATTATTATTATGAAGCTCACCGAAGCGGTTGTTAATCTCTTCTATCAGTTTTTGGATGACATTTTTGCAATCTTGGTCATTACCAATGTTATCTTCTGTCAAAAATTTTTGCATTGCACATACTAAGACATGAATCAGTGGTATAACAGAGGATATACATGCCTCAGTGCTGCTCAAAGATTTAGTTACCTCTTCAAAGGGTTTCAGAATAATCGTACAGGTTTCAAGTTTTACCCAATCACTTGGTACAAGTTGCGGCAAATTTGGGTGTTGCGATGTATATAATATGATAGCATCCTTTATCTTAATAAGTTGCTCAATCATATAAAACATGCTGTTCCACCGAGTAGCACATTCTTGGATAACTGATAGCTGAGGTAAACCTAGGCGTTCTTGAAAGTCGTTCAATTCCTTTTGTCCAGTTATAGAGTGATTGAAGTGCGTCGCAATCTGCTTACATTTAGCCAACAGCGTTGAGAAATGTTCATTAGACGCCAAAGCTGAACGTACACACAATTGTAATTGATGTAAGGTGCAATCTATATCGTCGATTTGTGAGATACGGGCAGCTCGTTTCATATTACATCCACCGTCACGGACCATTGCATGTAGCTTTTGCCGAGGAATGTCCCATTCCTCTAGTATTTCGTCGAGTTTTTGAGCTACCAGATCGCCCGTGTGTCGTTCTTCGAGAGTGACACATTTAAGAACTAAAGACACTCTTTTGAAATCATCATTAATGCCGTGGACCGTAAAACTAAGCAGAGAAACACCAGCTCCAGGCTCTGTCCATATGTCAGTAGTGAAAGACACGTATTCCAAATCTTTTATCAAGTTTTTAATCTTTTCATAAAGTTTAGGATAAACGTAATTACACAAATGCGAAGTATAATACTGACTTTTTTTAGATCATATTTAGGCTGTGCGGCTTGGACAAAACGTCTAAAACCAATACCTTCAATGAAATTGAAAGGCAAATCTTGCAATGCAATCATTTCGCAGATTAATTTATCTAGCTCACGACTTTTTTCATGTGATGAATCCCAGCACTGGTGCTTCATTAATGACTCTTGTAAAGTAACTTGCCTCTTGACCAACTGAAGAGAAGTTTCTTCTGTGCACTTACGTTTCTTTTCCACTTCAGCCTTTTTCGAAGCCGCATCGCATTTTTCATACTCCGTATATTCCGTTTTATGACGTGACTGGAGATGACTCCGTAGCCCAGAAGTCCCGCGCCCTTTTCTTGAATATGTTTGATTGCACAAGTTACAACGCACAGTCTGATCGTCTACTTCATTAAAGTACGTCCATATAGCACTACACTTCGGTCTCATTTCGATTTTTGATAAAAGAAATCAAATTATTAGATTATATTATTTGCACTGCGTGTATAGTTGCATACGCGCGTAAACAAAACAACGCTTGCTATTTGCTATTTCAATAAAATTAAAACAAGTTGAAACAAGCAAAGAAAAGCACGGGTGGCGGGAGGGGAGGTCTCGCTCGCCCGTTCCGCCCGGCATCCCGCTATGGCGTGTGAGTTACCATGGATACGCGACGCGCATGCGCAGTGAAATTCCTCATAAATTCCTCTTAAATTTTGAGGAAGCGATAGCGGAAGAGGATTATTTTCATTTTTATTATGAGGATGCGGTAACGGTTGAGGAACCCAAAGTATTGCGGAACTTCCGCATTATGAGGAAGCGGAAGAGGAATCCTCAGCAACCCTAATTTTGACTACGGCCCGGCTGGTATGCGTACAAGTTCGTGAATCATTCTTGCCTGATTTTGTAGCTTCTGAAAAGTCTATATCCAAGGATGGATTTAGAAGCCCCCCCCCCGCCCTTCTAATGGTACAAATTGAAGTGGTGTATTTGTAGTACCAGTAGTAGTAGAGACAAGTATTTAGTCCATTATATAACAAATCAGTAAAGAAATGTTTCAATCCACAGAAGGACAATGCTTGTACATGGATCAGGTGTATTTTGGTATTTTTTGTTTGCCTCACCGGAATCGTGGAGGCGTATCCCACCCCCTCGTTCTCTTGAAGTTGTGCAAATTTTACCCGACTCTTAATTGTAATAAAAATAATAACAATAACAGTAATAACAATTTTTATTCAAATTTCTTTGCGGATATGGAACGTCAACAAGAAAAGGTCAGCAAAAGAAAAATATACATGACTAAATTATAATGAAATAGGTGACAAGTTATAAAATAAGTAGCAAAAAAGGTATGTTTCTTAAAAAGTATAAATAGTTAAATAGAAGAATATAAAAAGTGTGCATGCAGCATAACTGTACAATAAGTAAAATAATAAAATAGATAAATATGTAATTATTAAGAATTATAAAACTCTCGTGGCGAATAAAAAAAACTTAGGGTACAAGAATGTTAAGAGTTTTTTTTTTCAAGACATGTTTTAAGTCATAGGGCAAATTATTGTAGATAAGAAGTCGGTATGACGGTATCTGCTCAGACTATAGTTGTTCAATGTAATGTTGTTGTTAAGAGCAGGGTTATGTTTTTTGTGCGTAGTAGTATGCATGTAGATTAAAAATTCTATTTCACAGGCTATAGGTCACACAGCTTGATGAATCTTGTTAGATTGGTCTTGGCTGTGAGAGGGACTCCAGCTGTATCTAGTTTTTACAAAAATTGCGTTAATGTCTTGGAGGACATATCAGAAAAGTTAGGGAAAAACGTATGACCTCAGATTTTGCACATTGCAGATGCAATTCTTTGATTTACACAAGTTGTGTATCTCGCGTTCAGACCGAGTAATTATTCGGCTGAGTAATTTAATACTCGGTAAAACCGAGTACTGTGTAAAATTGCCTAAGTATGCCGAGTACCGGGTACAAACAAAGCCCAAGGGCCCAAGGAGCAAACTTTGGCCCATGCTGTTGCCTAAGTTTCTAATAGCGGAAATTGTTATTACAGAACGAACATCCCTGTGAAGAAGTTCAAGGTTGTATATTGCCTGGCTGGATACTGGGACAGATAATAACATCTACCCAAGATACGAACAGAGCCCATGGACACAGTGGTAGCAGGTAAGGATTGAAAAACATAAAAACTATTGTATTTTGATACGCATTCAGAATCAGAATTCTTGTGTTACTGACATACGGGAATGGTGGATCCATTCGAAAGATTTTTCATGATCAGTGTTGCATATTATTATCAAATGTTTATTAAAATAGGGAGTGTTTCTGGACGAGGTTAGTTTTTTTCTAAAGTTGCTATTTTTCCAGTCTCCGTTGTAGCATCTATGACTAAAACTACGGTATTTTAAGTACCATTAAAACACAGAGTCAAGTAGGTTGACTGTCTTTTACGCGCAATGGTGTGTTGCTTGAAGAGATCAAACGTCAAACATCTGGATCCAAATAAAGCAACCTTTCGGTCTATGCGAGCAATGAATAACATATTACAAAATATTTAGGGACGATAGCCAGCGTTACTCAACAATGTGCTCCAGGCAGTCGAGTTCGCCCCAAACACATGGATCATCAAGAAAATGTTGTGAAAGGTAAAGAACAAGTACATTTTTCAGAAATACAAACAACTCCACTGCAGCAACTCAAAAGAATCAAGATTTCATTGCGCTATCAAGAAGTCAAGAGTCTGTCAAAATCCAATAAGCCGTTTTCATGAAATTTTAGCATATCTAGTGTCACACGCACTGCCAAGACAAATCTAGAGATACCTCATATGTCAAAATCCATCAAGCATTTTGTAGCTCGTGAAATAGGAATTTCAAGGCCCATTTTTTTATTAAAATCCGACAATTTGTTTTCATAAAAACTTAATATAGACAGTGTCACTCGCATTGCTAAGACAAGTCCAACGGCATTTTATAAGACATATTATAAGATAGGTATAGACAGACAATTAATAGAGAGATAATGAAAATACTTATGCTAACTATATATCTTTCTGAGTTAATCAAAGGAGTAGGCATATCGAATAATTTTATTTCGAAGAAAGCCTAGAATCCTACACTAAGCGGGTATTATTAAGACCAACGGCACGATATGTGATTTGTTAACTAGAATTTTATATTCACTTGTTACAAATATTTGGTAAAATTTATTGCTTGATCTACCAAATGATGAGCACTTTTTACCTTAATTCTTTTTCTCTAGCAATATGAGGCAGTGTTGCCTTCTTGGTTGGGCGGTCCAGACTAAGGCAGATGAAGAGTCCGACCCGAAATTCTACTACCGCTTCCAAGATAAGGAGTGTAAAAAGCACAATGCTAGTTCAACAATTTTACAGCAACAGTGTCGTTGCGCAGCTTTATGAGGTGTTTGTGTATCTCAAAAATACCTTTGAAACGCTAAACCATGATCTAAACTAATGAAGTTTTATTTCAGTTAACTCCGAATCTTTACAAGCTATCATGAACTGAAATAAGTGACAAAAACATAATTCGAACCGTTGGAATTCAAAAAGCTGTTCGAATTACTGGCACGTACTTTAACGATTTTTCGAAATCCTGTCTTGTCATTAAGTAGATTAGATTACCTTCGATAAAACCAAAGGGTGATGGAGTTACTCATAAACAGAGACAACAGTGATCTGCTGATAAATTTTGAAATTATGAAGACCGAATGACACAATGATATGACAGACGTTTCCCCTAAAGTCCTCGATATACACTGTACAATGTGGATAAACAAGTATATTATACTGAAAATCAAATACCACTGATGTCGTAATGTGTACGACAAAGGAGCGCGAGAAGCGTGAATTACGTGTGTTAGAAAGAGATAGAAGCACCTCGTTGCCCAGCAACCCGAGTAACGAGGTCACGGACGCCATCGACGCACTCTTTCTAACTTATATATTGGTTATCTTTCTCATGCACATTACGACGTCAGCTAAATTTGAACCTCGCCATATATTAGAACAAATAACAAGATACAGTTAGACTCTCACAGTACACAGAGACGTAAAACTTACCTCGTCACCAAACTGTGAGAAAAACTGTTAAAAAAAAAGAGTAAAGTTAGTAAATTAGTAGCCCATGCATAATTAGAAAGATAAAAAGGATCAGAAAATTTATATATGTATCAAAAAAATTAACTTTGTAGCTCGGACTTTTATTAAACTAGATATCATTAATCCTGCAATTATCTTCAAAGAACAGTGCCGGCTCTCCGCTGGAATGAAAGTTGTATCGTCCTAAATTAATACAGTACATACAGTCATAAAAAGTAGTTGTGCTTCTACACTACAGCTAACAGGATAGAAATATATTTATGCGTTTCATGAATTCCGAGCAGTTTGCGGTTGATGCATAATTTCCACAAATAAAACGTTTGCTAAGTCGATAATAAGTATCATTTAGTCGATATTTTCATGGATTCCAATAAAGCCTACATTACAGGAATAGAACCCATCCCAAACTGATTTTATCATTAATTGAAAGTGTACTATTAAAAAGAAAACATAGATATAAAGATATTTTACGATTTATTTAGCTATCATTTAAGTAGAATATTAAACTTCTGACGTTACATTTTCCTAAAGCTTGGACTTTATTGTCCACGTAGCATGAATCACTTCCGAAGCGACACGGATTCTAGACTTTGTAATGCGCAACTGCCGTTCTCTCTCTAACTAATCAGCACTAAAAACACTTTTTATTTCGCTGGTGCGACCAAAACTTGAGTACATTTCCTTAATATGGAATCCCTTCTAAGCATATTATAAAATTATTTTAGAAAATGACAAATAAAGTTTCTTAAATATTGTACATACAAAATTGATGGCATATGTATAGAAAGGAGGGATCAGTTAATCTATTTTGCTATGACGTTCCAACTTAGTATCTACAATTAAGGCGTTCCATTGCTGGCCTGACACTCTTACATAAGCTTTTATTGATAAAATAGATGCACAAAGACGTCTCCAGATGTTTGTACACCGCGTTTAAATTCGAGAAGGTCTCTTACTTTCTACTACAATACCCCCCACATCAACGTATCATTTCATTCATCGCTGTGTATATGCAATAAATTGTCAAATTTCAGTGACTACTACTGTAGTTAATTTTTTTATGTTCGTTTTATGTTGTTCTTGCATGCACACAATTAAGTTCTCCTGTAATTGGATTAGTCTGTTGGGAAATTATGTATAAATAAATAAAACTCAAAAGCATTACAATTCATTCATAAAGGTAACGTTGCCGATTCTAATCATAACAGTGAGTAAGCCTGCATTACATATTTTTAGATTGTGCATTTTTTCAAATCTAATCTAGGATAAATTTAATGTTTGCCGAGCTGATGCCGGAAATCGTTGTTAGCTAAAGCGTAGGAGCGACACGTTCCAATTTTAAATTAATTTTCTATAGATAATCCTCCTTGTTTGTCTGGCCTCTAAATGAAACTCATATAATGGGTGTTTCAAGTTCATCCCTTACCATTGGGATTTCGGAAACAGTTAAAGATACGAAGCTTAAATGGGGCGTATTTAGGTAACTATCACAATGCCGCTTAGGAAGTTTCTAAAAAATCGAATTTTCTCAAAATCGTTTTGTTTTTTTTCCTGACGTTATTTATAGGGAGATTTCAGAATAAGTTGCACATTAACGTTGTCACTTTCTCTCATCTACAAAATATAATTAGAATTTCAATATGACATTTCATATTTTGCCATCCAGAATCAACTTTATTTTGTCTTACAGACGCCACATTCGATTTTTGCACAGATAAATAGAGTTTTTAATTATGATTCAAAAAATGTATAATATGTCATACATTGACATTGCCAAACCTTAGTTATTTAAAGAAACAGATTTTTCTAGGTAGGCCTTGAATTTATCAGATGCGCTGAACAATGTAAGAGAAAAGTCAGGCTTTGCCAACAGAATAACGGATAACATTGCGAATATCTGCTACGATTTACCTCTGCCTTATTATTATTGTTATTACCATATTACCAGATCACGCAGACACATTTTTAATTTGAGGTGTCTTCTTTCGGCTTCCATATACATCTTTGTTTTTCATATGGATGCTATATTGGAATTTTGTACATTTAAATGGAGTTTTCAGTCCTAGAGTCAGTCATGTATTTCCCTAGTTGACCATGGATTTGACGTTGGAAAGAAAGGTATGGTGAAACCTGAACACAAAATGAAAATTTTATTGATGGTGATAATAATAATAATCATAAATGAGCAGAGAATGATAGCAGACATTCACTTTGTTTCCTTCGAGTCTTCTCTTACACTGTTCAGCACTCAGGTTATTATGGTTTTTCGATAAATCTGGTATACGAAACAAATTACTATCTGATAATTTTAAGGACTACATAGGAAATTCTGTTTTTTAAATAACTAGGGTTTAGCAATGTCAATGTATGACATAGGAAAAAATAAAGTTGATGCTGGAGTACACGACATGAAACGTCATTATGAAATTCTAATAATGCCATTAAGTAGAGGAGAAAAAGTGGCAATGTTAATGTGATATTTGTCTTGATATCCCAGTAGGAATAAAATCGGGAAAAAATCAAAACGTTTTTTCCGCCTCTCTCCGAAGTACTTTGAATTTCGAAACTTTCTTGCTGACATTTTATTAATTACCTAAAAACGCAACTTTGCCTCAATTTAAGCGTCTTCGTATCTCTTACCATTTCCGAGATCCTAATGGTGAGGGTCGAATTTGAAACACCCGGTACGTTTGAACTATTGTTTACTGATGACGTTTTGGTCACAACCATGGCCTGTTTAAATAAAATTTGATAATCATGACAGTATATTGTTCAAACTGTACTCAGAAAAGGCCACCGTTGTGGCCGAAACGTCGTCGTCAGTAGACAGTATTCCAAACATATATGGTTTCATTTAGCGGACCGACAAACATTGATGATTACCAGCATAAATACTACAAGATAAGTTTCAGGTGATACATTCTCTCTCTATAGGATAAATAAATAGTTTATATTATGGCATGGCATCTAAAGTTTTGTGAATATATGGAATTAAATAATTAAGGCTCAGTAACATGCATGTCATGCAGTACATACCCAAGCATTCTGCTTTTCCACCTTCTCCTTCTTGACAGGTGTTTCTTCTACAACTCCTGTGGAGGGAGATGGAGGTACTGGTCCTCCACCACCACCCTTACGCCATTGTTTGGGGTCCAGCTGCCAGCCATATCCATTCCCATGCCATCCATACCTAAAGTCAAATGCTGTTCAGTTTTTAATTCCGTATTTTTCTTATACAGTGTGATATCACTAATACTATACAACTCAACAACATAAGGTGTATAATTAATTGTAAGTACTATATGCTGATCGTCCAAGGGTGCGCAGTTTAGTAAAGCGTCAGGGTGGGGGGTCAAGCCACTCGTCGAGTTTCGCTGCTAGGTGGGCTACTACCCACCCCTAAGCAGGGTTGCCGTTTACAATCTCTATGGTGCTTGAATTTTATAACATTCATGTTAACATACTGTATGTAAAGCGGCATACTCACCCGTTGGCGGCACTTGGTGGTTGGTTATAATGTATTGTGGGGTAGGCATTGAAGTACTGCTGGTAAGGGATGGCACCAGGCGCCATCGCTGTTGGGTACGGAGGGGCGTACATTTTATGCTGTAAAATAAGATAAAATTTGATAGAGAAGCTTCTTTTCCAGCGAGTTGTAACAGCGAAAATTTTTCATGGTATAGGTGATTTGTTAAAGACACAGTGAGCGCAACGCATATAATTTCTTTGGATATCGGTATTTAGGTAAACGTGGAACGAATGTAAACAAAAAAAAATGGAGTCAAGTAGGTTGAATCTACCCTTCCCAGGCAACGCCTCTTTGAGTTTATATCAGATTATGTTTAGCACAAGTTAGACCGTATCGCAATAAGACAGCACTAATATATAATAATTGCATGTATATACAGGGTGTTCATTTGAAAGCTTCCCACCACGGATTCATCGAACACCACCAATTAAAAGAAAAAACACCGAGACACGACGAAAGATTTATCAAGGGGGACAACCTTGTAATCAAAAAGTACTTCACCGCATTTCAATAAGTGTTGGCCGTTAAGGCTTTCCAAATCTACAATTCGTTTATAATTTAAAACGGAAACTACCAACATAAACAACAATTGGGAAGATTAGACAACCAAATAACCCGAATTTTTTTCCGCATTCTGTCATCAACACAGATATCCTGAGTGAACTGTATTTATTGTTATACCTGTTTAGTTATTTGTTCCTAGGGAAAGAAAGTATTCAATTTGCCGTCAGTTACCTTTGTGGCAGTTACCTTTGTGACAATCTGGGTATAGTGAAAATTGATTCATTGATTCCGATTTTACTTCCAAAATAGTTTACACATTAGCCGAAAGAGTGGAAATGATTCTTATTTATGGTGCCTAAAATCAATGTGCTCGGCAAACTGCCGTTACGTTTAACGCCAGACATTCGGGGATGATAACTTCGCATAGGTATGTTTTGGACCTTATTACTAAATTTACTCAATCTGGATCTGTTGCAAATAAAAAACGTGATCATCGGAGAGTTTTGAATTAAGCCGCTCAAGTTGAAGTATTGGGTCATTTTGGAATACATCCTAATACTTCATTACGCAAAATTGTTGCTGCGACTGGTATTTCATTAGGCTCTGAACACATAGTTACTAAACTCCAGAAATTTCATCAATTCAAAATGATAATATTGCAACAGTTAACCGAAGATGATTTCGATAGTTGATTTTTGTCAACAAATGACTGCAGCGATTAATGATGTAAAGAATATCTGCTTCAGTGATGAATGCACATTTTATCTAAATGGATTTATTAATAAGCATAACTGCAGGTATTGGAGCAATGCTTTTGTAGAAGGGCATACCAAGAACCCTCAAAAAATTTACGTATGGGCAGGCATCTTAGGAGACAAAGTGATTGGACCATTGTTTATCAATGGAAATTTAAATGGAGACATTTATTTGGATATGTTGGAAAATACCATTAATCCGCTTGTCACCGAAACCATTGAAAACCAAATCGAAGAGTATGGAGACCCTATACTTGATGAGGCTGAAATATATTGCCAGCAAGACGACGCTCCTCCTCACTATATTCTTCCGGTTCGGCAATAGATAGGAGAGTTTCCACAAATGGATAGGGCGAATAGGGCCTATAGAATGGCCTGCTAGATCTCCTGATTTGACGCCATTAGACTTTTTTCTATGGGGCAGTTTGAAATCTAATGTCCTTACTTCCCAATCTGAAAGATTTTTTGAAAATGTCCGTCAGGAATTTGAACATCGCCTATATCATTGTTCAGCCAACAACGGGCAACATTTCAAACACTTATTGAAATAAAAAGTGATATTTTCGTGATTTTTTGTTTTCTATCTGAACAAATTAAGATGAGTAAAGATTTTTCTAATTTTCTTGAAAACGAATCGACCGATTTAAAATAATCAAACGTCAAAATAAAGGACTTCGAGAGACCTTTCAAACAAGATATTACTCGATACCACTTTTCATTTAAAATTTTTAAGGGGATGACCCTGTTAGGCAGAGGGTGAAAGGGGGTTACGTACAAATCTATTACCGTGTCTCGGCGATTTTTTCTTTTAATCAGTGGTTTTCGAGAAATCCGTGGTGGGAAGATTTCAAATGAACACCCTGTATATATCTTGGATAGAGCATAGTGATATGCTTTCGTCATTGTTCCAGAGACCAAGCATAGAAAATGCTGGTGAGTTGCCAAAAAAGCACGAAACAGCTGTCTGTGGTTAGCTGTTTTTGGTTGGACGGACGAAAGCAGCATGTTAAAGTTAGACCCTCTAAGAAAAAAGTTAGTGAGGAACATTTAAAACAGATAAATTAAATGGATCAAGTCCGTCAAACAGGTCCGTACAATTCGTCCATAATATTATTTCCCTGCCCTACCCGCAATACCGTCCATCTGCCAACGTCGCGTTTCCTCTCCCCAATATCTTGATGCATGATGCGTCACTGGCGGCCAAACGCCCACATAGTGCCAGTGATGCAGGACACATACGAACACTAGCACGCCGACCGCAGCCATTAGTCAGCAGAGGCACGGACGCTTGCCGAAGAAAAATTCTATTCTGTTTTAAGGGCAAATGTACGGGGCAATCTGTGCTGTGTGAAATATGCTTGATAGGCGCGTAGAATTTCCTGGGTTGGAAGTGTGTTAATATACTAACATCAAAAAATTGCCATACGGCCTCCCCCACCCCACTGCAGACTCCCCTCCTAGCCCAATTTTTTACCCATTAAAAAAATGATCAGGTTCCTCGGAAACGTAAAAAAAAAGTTTGAGCGATTTCTATTATTTCGTTTTTGGCCTTTTCCCCGCCGCCACTGAATCGATTTTCAAAAAATATAAAGCTTTGTCGTGCTTGGTACAGTAGTAACCTTGTGTAAAAATTTCATCAAAATCCTTCCGGTACTTTCCAAGTTATAGCCGGGCCAAGGATTAGCGGACAGACAGACGACGGAAATTAGTGACATGGTTTTTCGTGATGAACATGTCATATAACATCCAAAAAACATAATCTCATTTTCAAAATCTTCCGCGATTACAATACATAAAGATGTTTGCTTTTAAAAATAATACATCGCTACGATATATAATAAATGCAAGTTATATATATATATATATATATATAAGTATATATACTTCGAAGTTGAGTCATTTATTTCAACAGTGAGTAGATCTGATCAAAAGAAATGCTTTTTTCCTTTAACATTTTTCTGGTAAAATTAAAGTAACAAAGTTATAGCCCTTTAGAAGTTTGAGTACCGCCCTGTCTCAATAATAATATTATGTGCTCGTGTTTGGCAACAACGGATATAATCCGCCTTATCCGTTCATCGCATCGGAAACAAAAAAGCGAAAGAATTTGAAACGATGTTTTTACTGCAATGTACAATTTTATTCAGTTGTATTCAGTCGATGTGTCAGTCGGTAACGCGTGAGTGAATAGTGGTGTTTGTTGCGTGGCTCAAACGAAATAAAAAATCGCACATGTTTACGAAAATGCTGAATCTAGTACAAAGGGCTCGTGACTTAAGACCTCACAGGGGAGGGCATGCCGGTGCTCCAAGACCGCACGATCAAATACAGGTCCGCACTGAAATACTTGTCGGGAGGATACTTTATAAAACAAGGTAACATTTTTTTTTTATTTTTACACACATATTTTGGTTTATCTTCCTTCTACAATCATTATCTGAAAATTAATGACTCAACTTCAAAGTCACCCTGTATATATATACACGTTTATTTAATAAATGTATTATTAAATAACATTATTAATTCCACGATAACCGTGACTCGGAAAATGGTAACAAGAATCCAAAGTAGTTAAATACATAGTTTCTGTAACAACAATTTGTAGCAGATTATTTTTTCAGTACTTGATGTGACAAATAATTGAAATCACACATGTTTGCATCGAAACTTCATTCTTTCTGCTGTACAGCAATTTATTGAGTACAAAATTTGATCGAAGACATAAAACTATAAAAACTGTTTCTAATTATTTTACCATTGAACAATGATAGTGACAAGCAAGTTTCAGATATGTCATTAGTTGCTTTCGGTTTCGTATGGATCCAATGATTTCCAAAACGCATGACTGAAATACAAATGAATTAATTTTAGTAGTCAATTGTTCAACACACACCTAAATACTGATTGCGTCGGAGATTTCAGGGAAATGCAATTACGAGAAATTAGAGCAAAACGATCATGTGAATGAAGAATAATTGAAATTTTTATTTTCTAGAACAAAATTCGAATAAAAAATTCCATATAAAATAATACCATAAGCCACAAGCGGAGGTCAAGCCTGATGTGTAAAATATGTGACAAAGCTAAATAGCTAATGATAAGGTATGTACCAATTAACTAGAATTCTTGATGTACTGATGAACTATTCTGTTAAGTGTCAACACTGACTTACATCAATGACCCAAGTGACAACAACCTAAAGAAAAGTCATAAACATATATCACTGTATTGAATAATTAAGATGCCTATTAATAAGCAATCATTAGTAAGCATTTCTCGCAACACAATTTGATGATACATCAAATAATACGAGGGCTACTGAAAATGTGGTAGGCACATATTACATTATACGATATTTCGATATCTTTTTAAAAACGTCATACTCATTTTTGTGAGCTTTCTGTTACTTTAATTTGTGATTTTCAAAATCACATAAGATGACACTGTCTGTAACGTCGATTTATATACACTTGGCTGGAAAATAATATCCGAGCATGAATGAATGAATGAATCTTGAAATTAGAGGCATTACGGCCACCATAAGGAGTCAGTGCATAGGCCGCTTAAGCGGGCCCTTATGCACCTCTACAGCGACACAACAAGTGCGCCGAGGTCTCTTCATCTACCCCGCAGCGTTCACACAAGGGATCCTCAGCCACCCCCATCACGTGCAGGTGGCGCCTTAACGTGTTATGGCCAGACAACAGTCCCACCAGCAACCTTAGGTTGGCTCTATCCAGAGATAGGCAGAAACGTCCATCCTTAGCACTGGGCCCTTCAATGAGTTCCCATGCTTGGCGGAGATGTCTGGAGATACATCTCCATTTCTGAGAGGCACTTAGTGCTTTCATTGCAGCCTGGCTGTCGGATAAGATTGTTATTCTTCTTCTAGGCCCACCCCCCTCCAGAATGTGAGATACACAAGCCAGAATCGCAAAGATTTCCGGCTGGAAAATAGTGGTGTATCCACCGAGAGGCAGAGATAGCCTAGTTCTAGGCCCAGAGACCCCAGCACCTGAGCTCTCTTCGGTGACCGAGCCGTCCGTGTACCAGACCTGTCCACTCACTGCGGAGAGTCCCCGGCTACCGGCGTCCCACTCCTCCCTCCTCCTCGTAGCCGAGCATACTTCCTATGAAAAAAAAATGGCGCAGACTTGCGCTTGACTTATCAGAATAAGATATTAATTCCTAATTGGTCCATAATTACTGAGACTTTAGGCAATAGACAAACTGAAGGAAATAAAAATTAAAACATTTCCCCAGTCTGTACATGGGAAGAAAGAAAACTACTATGTATTTTCCCAGTTACCCTAGATTTCAAAAATTAAAGAATTAAATCGATATTTTATAGATGTCCCCGTAGGTGAACAAAGAATACCCATTTATGTTTATAATTGTATTACCTTTATACTAACAATAAAATCAACGTCATCTTGATGACATCATGAAACTGTTAATTTTCCAGCTTCTTTACATTTTTATTGCATTCTAGTGTTCAGACGCCATGCTAGGAACATCAATAACCAGATATTGGAAAAACACTTGAACATTTACTCATCAAAAGCAGATGTAGTGTGGTGATATTTTAGGAACTAGGTTTACTGATTTTACATCCAGACGGAGCGTGAAAAATTGATTCTGAAAATAACTCCATATGCTTTTCGACGAAAAGTAGGTGATAAACTGATATTTCATTTTCACCTAAAATTTTATTATGCTTAGAGTGATCACCAAAGCACTCAGATCATTTATAATGGCTATTAAAACGAATGTAGGAGGATTATTTTACGAAGTATAAAATCTTGTAAAAAGTCATGTCCAGTGGTGGTGTATTTATGGGGCCTCTTCACACATGAGAGACATTTCTAATGGCTTAAACTGTATGAATTCACATATGTAAGTAGCAGGGGAAAGCATTCCACAATCTGGTCTACTGGTATGCTGACAAGCGCCAGCAGTATCACGGAATTCTTAGGCCTAGCGTACACCCGAAGGCGCCAGGGAAAATAACTTAGCACGATTTTCCTTCCGGTGCGGCAGTTAACACTGATGAGAGCATTTAATAAATGTCGTTATTCAGAAACTGATCACAGTTTGGCGAAGTTTAGCAAAATGCTGAGCAGTGGCGTCATGTCCAGGAAAATGTTCGTCTCGGAGAAAGGGGAGGTGTTGAAAACTGAAGAACGGGTGGGACTGCATACTTAAGCTGAAGAGTGCGAATCCTCTTGTGACAACTGAAGAACGACAGAGGGATGCGGGGAGGTAGGTTTCCTCCTATCCACGGTTCAGGTGCAAGGTAATTTTCGTACAATGGTGCTCAGGGTTACCCAGGCATGCCGGTACTTCCTGCAGCCGTATCCGATACACTCTTCAATACCGGAGGAAGAATTTTTCTTTCTCATCTCTCAGGAATGGATATCATAAAAGACTGGGATGGGAGGCGTCACAATGCCACAGCCACACAGTGGGTTAAAAAAGTATTGCCACACCCCATTTTTTCTTGAATAGCAATAACGAACAGTTGAATTTTTTGTTACACAAGTTTTTTGAAAACCAGAATCCAAATAATAATTTTCGATGGCGATTTACCAAATTAAAGATAATATAAGAATAATAATAGGAATTATGAAATTTAAGGTTCAAAAAAGTATTGGCACACTAAAAAAAACAAGTAAATAAGTTTTAAGAAAATTTATGTTCAGCTAGTACTTTCTTGTCATACCATTTACATCAATTGTTGACTAAAGCTATTGTGGCATGGAATTTGAGTAATTTCTGGTCTAACTAGGTCCCATTTCTGCATAAGAACATCTTGTAACTGTCGTATAGCAAAATTTTATTTTTTCGGGCCTTCCGTTCCAGCATATACTACAAATGTTTAATGGTATTGATATTCAGGGATTGTACAGGAGCATTGTGAAGTAACCATTCCTTTTATTTTGTTGGTGGTGTGCTTATGCTTAGGATCATCATCCTACTGAAAGATCCAATTTTTGCAGCACTGCTGTTCAAGTTATTGCACAAAATGTCAACACGCCTGTCTGCATTCCAACGCCATTCCCCAACATGCAGTCCCAGACTAAAATGCTCCTTCCACCATACTTCTGTTGGGCTGGGATTTCTCATTTTTAAATTAGGTGTTAGGTTTTCTCTATACATATTTGTCACTATCAGAACCAAAATCTTGACCTTACTTTAATCTCCAAGATTGTGACTCTGATGGTCGCAAATACCCACAAAGAAAACCTAAAACTTAATTTGAAATGGGACATGTCAGCCAAACTATGAAACATGGTAGCAGGAGCATTTTAGTCTGGGGCTGCAAGTTGTCGACTGTGTTGGCAAGCTAAGCTTCATCAAAAGCATTATGGATGCAGACAAGTATGTTGACTTTATGTGTAATAACTTGAACAGCAGTTATCAAAAACTGGGGATCAGGGATAGATTTATCTTTCAGCAGGATAACAATCCCTAATAGATAGGCACTAAAACAAAGAAACAATTCCTTTACAATGTTCCTGCATAACTCAAAACTCCACTACAATCTCCAGATACCATTCCCATTGAATATTTGTGGTACTTGCTAGACCTTAAGGCCTGAAAAAGTAAAGTTTCTGCCAAACAACAGCTACAATATGTTCTTATGCAGGAATGAGACCAAACTGGATCAGAAAGAACTCAGAGTATCCTTGCCACAATGTCTTCAAGACCATAATCAATCCAAATGGTATAATAACAAAGTACTATCTGTAAATATATTTTGTTAAGACCTCTATGTACTTAGTTGTTGGTTTAGTATCGCCCTGTATAGGGCACTGATAGCAGCTGTCCCGTAATTTCGATCCGGAAAATTTTTGAGACGAAAAGCGAGATAACCGAGGTATTTACTATGGAAACTGACTCAGCGGGGTCAGGAAATGGCGCTTCCACCATGGCAAAAGGACGATGATAAGAAGACCTATGAAAGATTGATGATGATCATCGAAGCCCTGCATCGGA
This sequence comes from Acanthoscelides obtectus, assembly GCA_963669975.1. Classification (NCBI taxonomy): domain Eukaryota; kingdom Metazoa; phylum Arthropoda; class Insecta; order Coleoptera; family Chrysomelidae; genus Acanthoscelides; species Acanthoscelides obtectus. The sequence continues at coordinate 80,703,390 of CAVLJG010000008.1, read as the reverse complement.
CAATTACCGACCTAACAGTTAAATTAGACCTCCTACTGAAATCCCAGGTACCTTCCCATCTAAATATTACACATTCTTCCCATACACTCCAACAAAATCCCAGTAAAGACAAAGCTGTCAATCTTAAAAGACCGTTAAATAATTCAAGCGGTCTTAGCGATCTTTCCACTGACGACGATACACTCCCTGACGGTTTTATCAAGGTTAAGCCCCGTAAAACGCGACGAAACAAGACCGACACGACAGGCTTTCCTCCTCTCCCTCAACTGCAAGCGACTCGAATAAACAGCCTGTGCCTAATCTATCGGTTACTTCTTCGCCTTCCACATCTCAGGTATCAGAAGACACGACTGCACAGTCCCCACGCAGGGTACGTGTTACCCCCATCGTTCTTCGCGATGCTTCAAGATGGCGAGGCGTAAATCACAAGTTTATTTCTTTGGGCATCAAATTCGAACGCGCGGTTGCCGTCGATGCAGGAATCAGGATAATTCCCAAGTCCGAGGATGATTACCGCAGAATTGTCTCTTCAGCTAGGAAGAGGTGCCCCATCACACTTTCCCTCTACCCTCGAAGAGGAACATTCATGCTGTAATCAGAGGAGTACCTACCTGCGACACTTTCGGAAACGGAGATCAAGGAAGAGTTGCAACAGAGGGGATATTCCCCCTGCACATAATTCGCCTGAAACGCGGTGGCGGCGTGCCCATGCCTTTGGTGGTAGTCATACTGCCCAAGATAGAAAAATCTCAGCAGCTGTTCAACGAACATGAGCTGCTAGGTTTGGCTATCCGAGTCGTCGAAGTTCAAAAGAAGTCAAGACTCATCGGGCAGTGTCACCGCTGCCAAAAATATGGGCATGCGCAATCTTACTGCACTGCACCACCTAAGTGTTTAAAATGTGCTTCTGACGAACACGCAAAATGTGGACTTGGCAACCGCGCTAAGGTCCTTACAGCAGATCATAGGTCCTCTGATAAGCGCAACACAGGCTTTGCAGGCGATCCTTCCTGCAAATGGCTAGGGACTATCGACGACAGCCTGCATTTATCAAAATTCTTTTTTGGAATTGTTTGGGTCTAAGGGACATTCCCAAAAAACGGGAATTTCATCAAGCTCTTGTGGACGAAAGTATAGATGTGGCCTTGCTGCAGGAAACATTACTTAACCCGGGAGATCGTCTAGCTTTCCCGAATTACGATGTTATCCGGGCTGATAGATTGACTGGACGGGGTGGCGGCTTAGCAGTGCTAGTGAAACGCGGTATTGACTACCACACAAGCACAAGCGCTGAGATGCAGAGCATCGAAGCGGCTTCCGTGGTGGTCAATATGACGGGAGGTGTGCCGTTAAAAATCACATCGGTGTATGTCAGGTATGGTATCAGGCTGCAAGAGGCGGATCTGGAAATCCTTTTAGACTGCTCGGGTCCACTTTTTGTGGCAGGAGACTTCAACTGCAAACATCGAGCATGGCATTCTAGGTTGAATTCCACCAGTGGGATCCGACAGTACAACCATGTGATACGAAATGGCTACCTCATACATAGTACTGAGGAGCCGACCACCCATTTAATCACCTTCAGGCACCTGATGTTCTTGATTTTGCATTATCCAAAAATAGATACAGTATCACTTCACGAATCATGTATGACATCTCAAGCGATCATCTTCCCGTCGTTTTGGAAGTGGGTAATGAGCAGATCTTGGGGAATGAAACCCCTCCAAGGAAACGCATTGATTGGGAGCTATACAAGTCGCTCCTCAGAGAGTTCCCCAATATTCCGATCATAGATGATGAGAACGGTATAGATGCGGCTCAAGCAGAGTGGACAAGTTTTGTTCAGCAAGCTCTGCAGCGTGCAGCTGTACTTCCCGTGCAGCGACACGGCAGACCTTTTCTGTCAGCAGACATTCGTCAGAAAATTTCTGATAAAAGGGCTGCAATTAAGCAAGCGAAAAGGTATTGTCATTCTGATGACATTGGCAGAGCGGCGAATCTTGTTCATGAAGTAAAAAATGCTCTTAATGAATTCCGCAATGAGCAATGGAACGACTTGCTGGCGGGGATGCTTGACTCAAGCAGTCCTCTCTGGTAGGTGGCGAAGTCGCTCAAAAACGGAAAGCGTGAACAAATCCCACACATTCACGGTCCTGGAGGCATTGTCTCCAGGACAGAGGAGAAGGTTTAGGTTTTCGCCGATGCCATGGAAAGACAGTTCTCTCCCAACTATGATCTTGATAATGACCTCGACGAGGAGCAGCACATCGTAAGATCTGTCAGGGGATATTTTAGGGCCAACGGCGTCAGTGACAGTCGCGCTATCGTTGGTGATTTTTCTTCATCAGAAGATTCTTCTTCAGAAGCTTCTTCAACCGAAGATCTGCTTAGCGCATCAGCGGCATCTCCTGAGATCCCACATTGCACACCAGCAGAGATTCAAGGTCATATTAAAGACCTTAAAGTGCGCAAAGCACCTGGGGAAGATCAAATCACTAATAAGGCGCTGAAGCTGCTTTCGCGGAAGTCCTTAACTTATCTCGTGGCAATAGTCACTGCCATGCTAAGGATCCAGTACTTCCCATCCGCGTGGAAGACCGCTGAAGTTATAATGATTCCAACGAAGGTGGGTTCGATATTTCCCCAGGATTATCGTCCCATTAACCTGCTGTCCGCTGCGTCTAAGCTCGCTGAAAAGGTGATTCTACGACACCTTGAGAATTTCTCGTCAGATCACCATGTGATTCCTGACGTGCAATTCGGTTTTCGGTCTGAACATAGTACGGAGCTACAGGCGGTTAGGCTGGTGGAACGTGTAACCAGAGGATTCACCCTTAACGAATGTACTGGCATCTTGCTTTTGGATGTCTCAAAAGCATGACAAGGTGTGGCACGCGGGTCTCTTGTATAAACTAATCCAAAAGGGCTTCCCTTTTTGGCTTCTAAAACTACTGAAATCCTTCTTTGAAGGTAGGAAATTTCGGATCAAAATTGACAATGTCCTGACGACAACACGGCTGATTACAGCCGGCGTCCCTCAGGGTTCGGTCCTTGGACCTATCCTTTACTCACTGTACATCCATGACGTCCCTAGTCCCAGCAACTGTGAAGTCTATCTCTATGTTGACGATACTGCATTGGTGGCTCAGTCGTGGTCTGGTGACCTAGACCATGACAGGCTGCAAAGTGCGGTGGAGAAAGTATTAGATTGGGCGGATCGGTGGCTAATTAAAATAAACCATTCGAAAACGCAGGCAATCTACTGTACAAAAAGACGTCGCGGTGTTCCGTCTGAAGTTTCAATGAATGGACTTCGTATACCATGGGAATCCTCTGCTAAGTATCTCGGTGTCATTCTGGACAAAGGGATGACTTGGCGGAACCATATATAAGAGCTAAAAACTAAATTCCAAATTACGTTTCGACAGCTTTATCCAGTATTATGTAAACGTTCAAAATTAAGTTTGATTAACAAGATTCGACTCTATAAGGTGGTCATAAGACCAGCAATGACTTACGCATGTGCGGCTTGGTGTTTTATTGCTAAAACACACATGCGAAATCTGCAGGTTCTGCAAAGCAGGACGTTGCGCACTATTGCTGATGCCCCATGGTATGTCTCTAATGAAACTCTACATAGAGACCTTGCTGTCCCTTACCTAAAGGACTACATTAAGCAACAGGCGCAGCGGCGCTATAGCCTAGCGAAATCGCACAGCAACCCTCTGTTGCGTGAGTCAGTGGACGCAAGTTCGCAAGCACAAAAGGCCGCGGCTCGCACTGTAATCAAAATTAACTCGTGAACAAAATTGGAGCATTTTGACAAAATCTTTTTTAGACCATATCAAAATCTGTGAAGTGTTTTTAACAATGCCTAAACGCTGCCTATCCTAAAAGATTCTCTTCTTTCCCTTTGCTCTCGTTCTTCCTTCTCTCCTTTCCTTACCTATTGTCCTGAAAATTGTCTGGCTTCTGGGTTACCAGACCTGACAGACTTACAAACTGACACTGTGACTCAAGAGCTAAGGTCCCACAGACCACTCTGACAACCAACGATGATTTGACTGACTTGTTGCTTTAGTGTGTGCCAATATTTTTTTGACACTTGAATTTCATAATTCCTATTATTAATCTTATATTATTTTCAAATTGCTCAATCTGTTACCATCAAAAATTATTATTTGGAAGTTAGTTTTCAGATAAATTTAGTATCAAACGATTCATTTTTCATTATTAAGATTCAAGGAAAAAATAGGTGCAAATACTTTTTTGATCTATGTTGGCACAGTTGTCAGGATCTGTTTCTCAGGAAGTGATTTATGTTTTCTTGAGATATCTAATCCCAAGCTAGTTGTACTTGGTTCTTAGGACATCATATCCTGCAAATTTTCAATTGGCAAAAGGTCTGGAGATATAGGATGCTGGCTTAGCATTAATAATAATAATACCTTGTGATATTTTTTGTGATCAAGTAAAATCTGTATTGGATTGTTACCGAGATTGGTACCTTGGTGAGATATAGAATCGATATGTTAAGAGTTATTTCCACATTTCAAATACTGGCATACTTGTATACATTTATTTGTTTTTTAATTTTTTTATGTTCCTCTGTTGTTAAATTATTGACTTACTTTCGATGTTGGTATATTTCCTGTAATTGGGTGTAACCTATTGGGAGTTATAAATAAATAAATTAAAGAGGTAGTAGCCCTAGCAATACTATTTTGTTGGAAAATAGGGTTCTCTCTCTCTCTCTCAAGTTGAGGTTCCAGGATCTCTTGGGAATACAGATGAGCACAACTCCTGCAATATACTGTACATGACCAACTGAAAACTTACATTATACCTTTCTCTGCAATATATGACTCATGACTATCCATCATGAAATTAATTAGAACAGAGTCAGAGGAAACTCTGCAATTATGTTAAAATGCAGTTCTGAAAACTTAGCAATTGGAATAATTACGGAACTGTTAGACAATGTATACCTATTTCAAAAAATCGTATACCTCAACATGTGAAGTCCTTTGTTTTGGTATTGATAATTACAACAGAATACTCGACGAGGTTTGATGAAACTATATTATAATCCATAATATGAATAACAAACGTAAGAAAAAATCAACACATTTCCTGAATTCCAAAAGTTGCTTCAAGTTTCAACGCAATCTGTCCCCCTAATAGCATATTATTTCGCAACTGAATTATTTATTTATACGGTAGTTAGGATACAATTACCACTCTCAGATCTTACGATGATTGTTGGCTCCCCTTGGTGTAAAACCGCATTGTTATTTCTGCAATTACTCAAAGTGTACACAACACTGGTGCCAAAATACAATTATCTGTACTTACCAAGTGATCTACAGGAAAGGCTCTGTAGAGGCACTAGAGGAACATTACACCACCACGAAAAATTCACGAGACAAAAAATTAAATCAATGATTCACTTCGACCCGCAGGGAACAAAAATCAGGTCCTTTTTTAGAATGAGTAATAAATTTTATCCCCAAGAAGTCTGTCAAGGCTACTGCGATCCCGTACGAGACGTCGAAATTTGTTTTGCATTGAGGTTATGTTGAAGGCCAAAGGAAAACACCGAAGTTTTACGAAAATTACCGAACGTTACCAGAAGGTTGCTATTCATCCGTGCCGTCAATTGTCATCTAAGTGAGGTTAGGATATTTTGTATTGTATTTTCCAATAATTCAAAAATATTTTCCAAAAGCGCCCAAAGAAATGTATTATTTGGAGTTGTCAGAAACGCCAGTGCGATTCGAAGCAGTGAATCAGTTGACTAACGTTTTCTTCGATGATTCCAATAAAGATGTAAGTGTTTTAAAAAATTTAGAGATTTTTTTTCTTCAAAACCAAGACGTTTCAGGTATTTGCTGTACGATCTGGAGGCATAATGGGGGTGGTAGTAAAAAATGCAGATGCTCAATCCGAGACGTTAAATTTTCGAATGGAAGATACTGGACCTGTACTATCAATAAAGTTCTCTCCTGATCACAAAGTTCTAACTGTCCAAAGAACAAATACTGCTGTTGAGTTCATGGACTTCCAATGCAATGTTCTTGATAAATGCTACACACAAAGCTGTAAAAAGAATTCTAATATATTGGGCTTTGTGTGGTCCTGCCCAAATGAAGTAGCATTCATAACAGATCACGGGATAGAATTGTACATGGTATTGCAAGAGAAAAAGTCTTTGAAACATCTGAAGACTGTTTCAGCCACTGTTCAGTGGTTTGTTTGGTGCTCTACAAATAAATTAGCCTTATTGGCATCATCTCATGGATCTCATTTGTTGCCAGTATTCATTAGGCAAGGATCAGTTATAAAATTGCCCAAAGTTGAAAGTGAGTAATACAATACCAAGGCTTGCAAGATTAGGAAGTATTAACCTAAACAATTATGTTATTAAATTCTAGCTGAACCTGGTCGTATGGCATTGGAAAGAGATGTAACCTTAGCTACCTTATATGGAATCCCAGCAGTTTTAATTCTTCGTCATCACAGTGGTCCTGGCACAGCAGAAGTCCATGTTCATACTCTAGATGGGCCTGGACAGGCACCAGTTAAGACACATGTACTGAAATTAGGACTGACAGGCAGATTTGCTATTAATGTGGTTGATGACATGATTTTAGTACACCATCAGGTACTTTTTATTATATATTAGTATAGGGCAGGGAAAAGGGGAAAAGGATCAGATGGACTTTAGTGAGGGCATAAGTCAACATGAGATATGTACACATTGTGGCCCATCTGAGAGGTCTGTCAGGTAGTACCTCCACACTCAGTATGCAATGTGAGGTGTAACAGTATTGGTACTGTGCACTGCTGAGTTACTCATTGGAAAGCAGCTTAGGTAGGCAGACATAGTGTCTATTACTATGCTGCCTATCAGGTACTAGTAATATTTTGAACCATTAAACCAAGTATTGTACTAAATGAAATTAGTGTTACCATAGAACTACTATGGCTATTATTATAGGGACTGAACATGATAACACTAACAGTAGATTTGCTGAAGCAGTCATGTTGCCATCATTGATTAACATATCCTATCTTAGATACAATTTTCTTGAGAGAATGGTTAAATGTTGCCCTACTGTCCATTGTCATTTTCCTAATAAACCTGATGAGTGCTTTAAGTACAAAAAAATATACATTGTAGGCTTCCAGAAGTTCATTGGTGTTAGATGTAGCTCTTCCAGGAGAGAGTGATGGTACAGTGAAGTACCATGCACCTGTTGTCCCAGCTAAGTCCATCAAGCCTGTCAGTTTGTCACTCCCTGGGTTGATTGAGCCACAAACACATGAATGTGATCTGTGTAAGTTACATGTTCCAGAAAAAAATAGTTAGGCTTTGTACTTTCCATTCAGTTCTTTTAACAGATCTGAAGCAACTTCCATGTCATGAATTCTTTTAATGTCACAATTGTTTGATTATAACTGATTCATTTTATATATTGTAGACTCTCCAAATTGGGTGGTCTTTCAACCAAACATAATCATAGATGCCAAGTTGGGATGCCTTTGGCATATCAACTTACGCCTTGTTGAGTTATGTAGTCAAATATCAGACTTAGGAGTATGTACTCAAGTGGCATTGAAAAGGACAAATGCTAAAATGGTCCTGTTACAGGTAAGACTTAAGTTTAGCTAAAACTGGTGCTGAACAGTTTGTCTACATACAAAACTGTACTAGCTCACAATTTTGTTTTCAGTTACTATTAAATACAGTGACGAAAGACAAAATTCCCTTAGACAAGCTCCAGGAATCTTTCAATCACATAAATTGTGTGTATAGAGACTGGTATGAGTCAGAGATTCAGAGCCAGATGGCTTCTCCACCTAGTGCACCAATCACAATTAAGAGTACAGTAAAGCCTAGGGTACTGATTGATCAGGATGATATTTACAATGAGCTCTTTCTGAAACTAGATCCTGAAAAAGATGTGGAGAAAATGGAGTGGTTACTGGTCAGTTATCTGACTTCCTTGTCCGAATGTAACATCATTGCTCAAGAAAATTTGAACAAACTGTTGATTCATGTTTTGGTAAGTCTCAGGTTTCAGGCTTGATGTTTTCACCTCTAATATTTTTTTTCAAAGTATAATAATGAATTAGCCGCCCATCTAAAAACACCCCAGTCCACTCAAAATTCGACTTCGCTATAATGTGCGCGTCAACTTTTCGAATTTATTGTATGTACCCTTCGCCTCTCGTCGCTACATTATTACAAAACAATAAGCAAATCAATAGCCCCACTACCAGTAATAGCACTGAAACAAGAAAACTTCACAACTACAAAGGAAGTTTTTGAAATATCTAGTGTTTAAAAAGCACCATATACACCCAGAACAAGAAACTGAGTTATAATCTTTTGTTAAACCTTTTTGGCATTGACAGTTTGGAGCTCAGACGGACACTGGATACTGTCATCCCTTTCACTCCTTTCAAATTGATGTATTGGTTGTCCAGATCTTTTTTCGCGTATTAAATTTAACGTACCTCAGTTTAACTCTAGACAATCATTAACATTTTAGTCTACTAGTTCAATTCTAATGTTGAAATCACCATTGTCAGCAATGTGTTCACATTATAATAAGAGCAACAATCAAATGTTGTATATAGGATTCCATGCAAATATTGTAATAAAGTATAGTATATATAGGGACAACAGCAAGATACTTAAAAAGCAGAAAATCAGAACATAAAAGGGACTGCAAGAATTTTCACCTGAAATATGTAATCATACAACTGGACCAACACATGTTTTCAGAATGTCATAAGATTAATTTTGATTCTTGCGAGGTATTATAAGCAATGATAACATACAAAAAAATGACGTCAAGAAGGTTAATTCTGCACTTCCCATGTGACACAAATTAGGTAACTACGAACATGTACAACAAAAAGGAATTGAATGAATCAAATCATTAGATACGCCAATACAATTTCAATGACTAAACCTCAGGAGTAGCCTGGACGCGACGTGTTCGTTTTCTATCTTCACTGCGCCTTTTCGTGGGCTACCATCGAAACACAATGTCATCTCGGGGCGGGTATTGTCAAGATTTCTATCTCCTTGTCGTGATGGCAAATGTGCGGGAAAATCTGTGTGAAATATGACTGATAGTAGAAATACCGCTTTTACAAGCGTATAAATATACTATATATCCTCTCTTATTCCCTGTAACCCTCCCCCAAACATTAGTTCAATAAATGTTTTATCATACTTTTCATAGGATGCATTATTAAGTGAAAAGTCCACATTTGACGCCATGTTTTGGACTAACTTGACCAGACTATTACTCCCCACCCATTACCAGTAACCAGTAACGGCAACGTTTGTGATGGGTAAACCGCCAGGCCAGCGCAGTGGTCAACGCCTGCCTCCTTATCAGCGTACATATGATGATGATCAGGCTCCTGTGAAACGACTAAAAACGAAGTTTGTGCGATTTTTGTTTTTTTCCGTTATTGCCCGTTGCTCCGCCGCTGGTTTTCAAAAACTACAAAGCTTTTTGGTCCTTGGCATAGTAGTAACCTTGTGTGAGAATTTCAAGAATTAGCGGAGAGACTGACAGAAACTAGTGGTATGGTTTCTCGTAATGTACAAAAATCTGCAATCGAAGCTGCACATAGCTCCTTCATCTTCTGGCCTCCCAAAATACTGAACTGCAACGTCGCATTAGCGCCTAAGGTGGTTGAGCAAGTAGTGGTGAAATGATATGGACTATAGAAGAGTAGCGTCACTCCGTCGTTGAAACAGTTGAAATTACATTGTGGTATACCAAATCCTACATGCAGTTAAACTGTGATGTCTGTGATATAGCAGCTAGTCAGGAGGAAGGCAAACATCCAGGAATGAAGGTCACCTGAAGGTAGTTGACCGCAAAACACCGGATTGTTTTACGCGTTGCGAAACTAGCAGGAAGTGGGGTGCTAATATTTCGATGCTCCGCTAATGATGTAAAGGCGACTATTGTTATTCTAACATATTTGGAATTTGAGACATCGTCCCTTAAGTTGTAACACCACTAAACGCAAAGAATAACTTATGTATTTGTTTAAAAAAGCCACCGTGAATGCCGGAATTTCATCAGTAGGCACTATTAGCTTATGAGGTTTCATTTGCGACTAGACAAACATGGAGGATTATAAGATCATTCGATAGCGACTCCAAAGGCCCACCGTTCTTTTATGCTCTCCTAAAAAGTTGTTAGTTTAAAGTTACATCGTGCTGGAACTCTTTATTGAACAACTAAATTTTTGTGATTCATGACTGGGTAGTACCAAAAAGAAGAAAATACGATACACATTTGTTATTTAGTTTTGCATTCTACGTCAATGATTATTGCCAAAAAATTCCAAAGTAGATCGTTCAAGTATATTGCGAGAAAATAGATGTGATGTTCCATTTCTTTATTTAATTTTATACTCTCCAGTCTACATTATTCATGTTCCCTGAAAAATAAATACGAACATACAAAAAACAAAGTGATTGTGATTGCACACAGTTTGGAAAATCTGCTTTCTTTTCTGGTTACTAAGTTTAGCGCTCTTATACTCATTTTCAAACTTGTGACAGAACAATAATCCATTCCAACCTCTGTTAGAATCAGTATACTAGTTACTGATATTGCACAATGTCAAGGAAACTAGAACGACAGGTGGGTTATCGCCCATGGGTGGAACGCTAAAGCACTCTATTTTACAAGCCTATTTTCCTTAAAATGCTATTTATCATATATCGTCTAGACAGAAAAAATAATAATATGTATTACCCTGTATAAACTCAATTACTCTATGACATGCCAAACTAGGTATTACTCTGTTGAAATCAATAAAATTAAAAGTAGGGAACCCATTCAGGTGAACCATCCGCCTGTAACCTTTCTTCCCTTCATTTGGATATCTTGGTCGCCTCCAGGCAGTAAATCAAAAACAAAAAAAACCTATTGTATACCGGCATGTGTGTGGGTGTATCTATCCAGTTGAAGGGTGGATGTAAAGCTGGACATACACGCTCAACAGACTGGTTAACTAACTATTATGGATATTCAGATTCATGATTCCGCCACAATATGATCTGTATGAATATTTTGGTGAACAAATCATAATCAACTGTCTCTACCCACACTCCGCCGATACACGGCGCGAATTCGTACCTAAAATCTCCCAGCGTTTGAGAAGCTTCATTCCATCCAGGGCCTTTGATTTCTTACCTTTCGTCTTTCACTCATACGCAATTGGTCTATCAAATACTCAAGTTGATGATTCCATTATTACCAACGGCAGATAATGATATATCAATTTTCCTATTTTTAAATCTTCAGAACACAACACTTAAAAATACGAAATATACACACTCCTTAAAGTGTTTTGAAGGGTGCTCCATGTAAAATTTCTCTAAGAATTCTAGTTGCTACGCTCAAAACTCTTATTGTTATTGTAACCTGTTTATCGCATGTCCTTTCGATAAACATTACCGTGTATGTTTGGCTTTTGCTTAGAGTGATCCATCAGACGGCGGTAAAGGACATCAAAGAAACAAACCGGCAATAAATTATACTCCATAAAAGAGGGACGCACTACCTAAAGACAGGTCGCAGGACGACGTGTTTCTGCTCCCCTGATTACTCATTGCCGACGGTCGGTTTAATATCTGGTGAGTCAGATTCCCAAACAGAGATTGAGAGATGAATTTTTCTATGGTAGGTCAAATATATTTGGTATTCAATAGACAAGCCAAAAATTGAAATGATTATGGAGTATATATATATATATATATATACATACATATATACAGGTATGGTGTATCTGAAGTCACTTGAAATAGCATAAAAACCTTTGGTCGGCGCGTCCTTTGTAATTTCATGACGTATCATAGGCGTGCGGTCATTTATTTAGAACGATAATAATAATGTTTTTATATCACAATATATGGATTTTACTATCTTCTTATTTTTTTGATTTGGGATAAAAAATACTTATATTGGGAGTTTAATTTATGTTGACTGAAAGTTAAGAAATGGAAAAATTACAGAATTCCAACGTTTGACATAGGCAAATATTTACATATCAGGTAGGTATATAAAAAGGTATATAAAGACTTACATTATAGGTATTTATATATCATCCTCGCCTTCGGAGCTGTCGCTAGTCATCTTGTAGAGGAATTACAAGGGGATTTACAGGAGGCAAAACACAATATTCATTTTCTTTTTCAATAATATGCCTAGAACACTGCTTCCATAGGTCTGTGGCAGCAATATGAGATACTGCATCTCTTATTGTGGCCAATAGCGATTCACTTAATTGAGGGGTCTGATTATGTTTTCTTACTTTTTTTTAAAGCAGCCCAGACCAACTCAATCGGGTTAAAAATGCAGTAATAGGGAGGTAGACGTAATACTTCATGGCCATTTTGCTGAAGCAGATTGTCAACAACATACTCTTTTTCAAATTTTTGTCTTTTAATAAGATCCAATAATATGGCTTTGGTTGATTTTTGTGGTATTTCCATTCCCTTATCCTTCATAAAATCAATAATGTCTTGTTTTTTTGTGCCTGTATTCGGAATTTTGTTTTTCTGTCGGGAATGGTATGGCGCATTGTCCATAATAATCACTGAATTTGGGGTAAAGTTTGGTATTAACTGCTGCTCTATCCACTTTTCAAATAAGTCGGAGGTCATGTCCTCATGATAGTCGGCACATGATTCTTTGATATTTTTGGCAGATAACAGCAAGGCATTAGGTATAAATCCATTTTCACTGCCAGCATGGAGAATAATGATTCGTTTTCCACGGTTGCATGGTGCATTTAAAATGCACTTGTTGCTGTCGTCAACCCAGCCGTACTGCACAACATCATGGGTATCATACCACGTTTCATCCAGGTAAATCAGATTTCTTTTCTGCTCTCTATAGATTTTAACTTTGTGCAAAAATTCTTGGCGCAATTCAACGATTCGAGACGACTCCATAATCACCATTCTTTTATCTAATTTTTTGTATTGAAAACCACACAGTTTTACAATACAGTGCAGTGAGTCTAAGCATTTGTAATTATAAAAATCTTCAGGATAATCTTTTAATTTATCACGTATCATTTCCAACGTGGGCACCAAATTTTCTTTATAAAATCCGTATATTATACGACGAATATCTTCCTGAAAACCCACGTCTATTCTTTTTAATTTTTGCCCTATGCGCTTTCTGTGGAAGGAATGGTTGACTACATCTCCCCTTTTTATAACCCGATAAATGGTAGACCGACTGATTTTTGTCAGGATACAAATTCTGATTAAAATTTGATTTTGCGAGGAATCTGGATTTTCGTTTTTCAGACAATCATACATATTTAGGATTACTCTTTGGGTCTGTTCCTCTAAATCTTTATGAAAGAATTCTGCCTGCACAGGTTCATCAACCATCTCCTCGTGGCTTGGAGCATTTTCCCAAGGTCTCCAAAGAGCCATATTTAGGACACACAAGAACAATCAACACAACAATTAAATCAACAAGTAAACTGAGTATTCAAAAGTCAAAAACACACAAACTAATAAAATCTATGAAAAAACACGGACAGACTAAAGAAAACACGTTTATTCACCGCTACACGGCACTGGCTAAACTGTTTCAATTTTCAGTAGCCACCTGCACTTGTTCGGAGCTCTGAAATACACGCTTTCTCATTGGCTATGTCCACGCATAGGCGTGCTTTACTCCACGTGTACCGGTGAAACTGCCTTTGATCTCTTATACGGGAGATATTTGCTGCGAAATTTGGCGATTTTTGCAGCAACAGAGCGTGTTAAATATAGATATATAAAACGCACCCGGTATTTCACAGTGTTTCAAGTGACTTCAGATAAAGTATATATATATATACATACATATATACAGGTATATATATATATACCTATATTATATATCGAAGCAGTCGCGCAGGCAGAAGCCTAAATGCCGAAACACCGCGGCTGCTATGATGATCCCAAAGAAATTTTGTTAATACGATTTTTGAACTGACTAAGGTTAGTAGAACTGGGAAAAGCTTCCTCTTGTAGATTGTTCCACAGTCTCAAAACTCTCGAGACAAAGGGGCGGTCGTATCGCCCAGTTATGGATGAAAGAAGCTCGACACGGTTAGGATGGGACTTCAAAGTTAGGCGGGTCTATCTGGCAGGCACATCGCGCGGCGGCATCATGGAAGAGAGCTCCGAGGAGCAAACCCCGTTGGTGTAGCGGCAGAAAAGAACTAGATCGCCGAAGGCCCGCCGGTGCATTGTGTATAGTATAAAATAATAAAAACAAACAGTCAATTCCATGAAATTAAAACAAAAATAATATCCTTTAAAATACAAACAAGTAATAAATCAATATAGAATTCTCAAAAAAAAAACAGTTTCTGTATAAATCCATAAACAAAAGTAACAAATAAACAAACACATTCTTATAAAAATCTAATACGGGCCACTTAGCAGTCTGAAAAAATGACATATTGTTATTCAAAATAGATTTCCTGTATACAGTGAAAATGTTTCTGTACTATACGAGTACACTGAAAAAAACATCCGTCCTATTCCCCAAGTTGGGAATATCATTTCAAAGCGAAGTCTTACTAAGTTTTTCAAAAAGCTTTGTGAAAACAGTTTAGCTACAGGTTGCTTGCAGTGACAAAAAGCACAACAGGAAAATGAACAAAAAATCTGGCCGAATTTTTTTCTTAGGATGCGATTGGAGGTATATAATAATAGCCAGCCTTCTAAATGCTAAATCCACTAAACGTAAGAGTCAAAAAGAAAAACACCACTTTTTTTTCTAGCTACTGTCAATCTCTTTGTGAGCCAAAAACACAAAATACAGCTTTTGTCTTTGAGGTGCCGCGCCGCCGACTGCATAAGCGTACCCGCTGGTTGTTCCACTTCCACATTCATAAGAAAAAATTACATGGATTACTCTTAATACCTATTGAAATTTAAAATACTATTTTGTTTCTCAAATGTCTGGTAATATTTTATGACTAAAAACATGATAGTTTCTTTGATTAATGCATTAATTTGTAAATTGAATCAAGAAGGATTTATTCATTTCTTATTTACTTCGTCGCAGCCGCTGGCTGGGTGTAATCCCAATGATATTAGAAAGAAGCGCGGAACTCTTTGAGCTAGGCCCACAGACCCCGCGCCTCTGTTCCTATTCTGGTATGGGCACAACGGCGTATTCATGGGACGGCTTTGGGGCTCCTCGGAGTCTACCGTGTCAAAGCGCAACAGCTCATTACGCTTGTTCTACATATTATACATGTCATACCTTCTGTGAAGTGTAGCTACCTAGACTAAGCGAGTCCCCGCCTCTGCTATGCAGTTTTATATCTCCAAGACACGCCTCCCCGCCCGAGACGGAATTTTCGTGTCACCCTGAATCTTGAGCCTCCCCCCAGATCTTTTCTTGGATAACACCACTGGTTGAGCAATATCTCAATCTACAAGAAACAATTAATATCGCAAAATCGACCACAACAGTGGCTCCTACAAATCATTTTTAAGGGCACATTTCAAATTTCCGTCATCGGACTAAACAAGGAAGTCACAGATGAATAAAATTAACAAATCATAACTGATCATAATTGTTTGTATTAGCAATGGGAGGATTTCTGGAAAAGCAAAAATTCTATAGTGGATACCAAATAAAACCCGATGCACGTCATCGATCTGGAGCTGTGCGCTGTTGCCAGAATTTGCACATTTTCTTTTGAGCAAATAAATTTAATAAAATAAATTGTTTATATATACCTACCATTTACTATAATACCATTATATTAAAAATAAATAAACTTGTTGTAAAATTAAATTCCTTTCTGAATAAAAACACCTGATTTGGTAGATATTCAAAAACACAAAATACTTAAAGAACATAAATTGTTTTCTTGTATTTTAATTAATTTGATTATTTATTTATGATATGGGAACTACAACACTTTTTCAATTCACATCAAAGAGAAGAAAGAACTCGGGTGTTGCGATGTTACACAATACCGGCAACTAGCGGCAAGGAGTACTCTTTATCGAGCCTGATATTAACCGCATGGTATGGTTCAGTTGTATATCAATTCCGGAGTTTTATTACATTATACAGAATATATTTTGATGTTTTAACTATTCTGAATCACTGGAATCAGTAGAGTCATCGTTAACATGGATAATAAGGGGAAGAATTTCCTGTCTATCCGTTACTTGTTCCCTTCTATACCATTTCATAATTATCTCCTCTGTATGTCTAATGGAGTTCTTCCACATATCAGGGGTAATAGTTTGGAGTGCCTCTTGCCACATTTTTAGGCAGTCATTTTCAGTGTGGCCATCTCTTCCAATATGCCGATTATAGTAATTTTTTGCAATCCCCCAAATTAGCTCAACTGGGTTAAAAATACAGTGGTATGGAGGTAACCGTAAAACTTTATGTCCATATTGTTCTGCCAAGTTATCGACCACATACATTTTGGTTAGTTTATTCCTAAAAAAAAATAAATAGGAACAAAATGCATAAAGATTGGGTATTCTGCTCACTGTGCAACAATCGTTAGAAGTTCAGATTTGAATGCTTCATGTGGATACAGCATTTTTTGTTCAGTTAACCAATTCTGAATTTCAGCCTTTCTCCATGAGCTATTGGGAGTTTTTACTAATAACATGCTATGGCATGATGCATTATCCATAACAATCACAGAGGGTTGGGTCAAGTTTATTAGTAATTGATTTTCAAACCAATATAAAAAGTTTTGCTGGTTCATTTCACCATGGTAATCATTAAGCTGGGTTTTCGATGAAAATATGAGCGACGCACCTTCAAAAAATCCATTTTCATTGCCAGCGTGAACTATGATATACCTACAAATACATTTCATTTTTATATAGAGCTTATTTTTCTATACATTTGAAAGCCTACCTTTTTCGATCAACTTTGGTACTTCTAACACTTCGCTTGTCATTATCTTGCCATGAACGGTGAACGGTGCCATTTTGGAAAATCCAAGTCTCATCTAAGAAGACAAACTGATAAATAGCCTCTTGTTTATTTTGTACGTATGATCTCAAAAAACTAACACGTTTGGGGTTATCTTTCTCCCATTTGAAGCCTATTTCTTCTAATAGTCTGCTTAACGACATACGACTGCCCTCAAATAATTGCTTAGCTTTTAATTGCTCCCACAAGCCAGACAGTGTTACATGTTGTTCTACAAAAAAACAATTATACATTCTCTAATTCAAAATATGTTTGTTGGGCAACTTACTGTTTTCATACATGTTGTAAATATTATTACGAATACCACTTGTATTGAGCCTTGAAATATTAGTGACTCTCTTTGGAGTACATCGTTTTTTAGGAGGCGATTGTAAAACTTCTTTATTTTTGACTGCCTGTGAAATACCACTTATAGTAGACACATTTAATTTCAATGCTGCTGCTACACGCTAAAAATAAGAAAAAGAAGATTAACCTTAATGTTCCTATTACTTATGCTATCAACAAGCGTAAACTCGCCTCCCTTACAGCAGTTAAAGGCAAAAGTGGGCCATTATTATCCCTTTCCCGTTCGAAGTATTCTAATAAGCATGATATGAGCTCTTTACACCGACTGTTAAGTTGTTTTGGCATTTTAGATACTTTACACCACTTCACAGTAACTGTTGTTCTGAAAAGAACAATTTTTAATTGGCAAGGCAACGATTCAAAGCTCAAATAGCGCAAAACTCACAAACTAAACAATAAAGAACTAATAGTACGACAAAAGGACAATGGCAACTGATGTCAACAAATGAGAAGTGGCAACCTCACATTTCTCTGCACGGCACTACCAACCGAATCGAGACGGGGAAATTTAAACTTCAAGTAGAAATGTCACATTGAATGTAGTCAACTGTTGGTAACCATGATTTTTATGAATGACATCACCTATGACGTGCATCGGATTTTATTTGGTATCCACTATATATATTTGGTTTCTGCCTAAAGGGGCTGAACCTACCAGTATGTCTACAAAGTAAGAAGCATGTAGACCAGAATGCAGTTTTGTATAGACACAGAAAGTGGAACTACATACTGGTGAAATACTTTTCAGAGCTAATGAAATTAGTTGCAAGAAGGATAGATAGCCAGCGCTAATTTCGTAAACTAAACGTTTTTCATATTGATATTTTAGATGAGAATGTTCAGTTTCCAAACGTAGCTGTTCGGTAGCTAAGCACTTACGGCATGTCTATTTGATACCAAACATCCAACCTACCATATCAGAATTAATCAAACAACCTGCTTCTCCCTGAATATTGAAATTTGAAAGAAATATTTTGCTTTTCACAAGCCTGGAGATATATTACAAATAAAGATGTAATCTGCTTTGAAAATCACACCATATTGGGAATTTAATTAAGCCTACACCTGATCAACAGCAATAACCCACCGCCACTGAAGGCAACCAAGCCACGCGCCTCTATCGAATGCGGTACCTTTTATCTATAATTTATTGCTCGGACATTTTACCTTCCGGTATCAATCCTGCTTTTTAGACCGTCTTCGGTGCTAATACAACGTTGCAATTCGGTATTTTTGGAGGCCAGAAGATGCAAGAGGTATGTGCAAGTTGGATGGCTCATCTTTGTACATAAACATTCAAAAAACGGTTCTCATTTTCAAAATTTTTTGCGATTACAATGCTTCCTTAGCAGTGGCGTGAGAAGTAAACGGATGTTTCAGCAAATGTTAAAAATAGGTAAATATGATAATGCTGATAATAGAAGAACGGTCAGCAGATTTAAGTATTTTGTACTATAACATTAATTTCAAGAAAAGCAACAACCACCACCAACTACTTATAATTAGAAGTACTTCTCCTCTCCTTCAGTCTATGTCTAGCTACAACCATATAATAGTCTATTATAGCTTTATTAAGTTGCAGTCTGAATGTTGATATCTAATCGAATTCATCAACATGAAAATATTTGACCTCTGACTACATATAATTTCCCTTTTTTCTGTAGGAAAGTTCACATTTCAAATTTGAATTACGCGGCAACCGTATACCGCCAGGAAGTGGGAAGAAGTCTTGATCAGCGCGTTCGGCGTGCGGGTTAAATAGTCACAATGGAACGTTGGACCGGAGCACACCGTGCTTTTGCTGTCAAGGCTTACTTTAAGAGTTGTGATTCATACTGTCCTTCGGAAATTTTGTACACGATACAACATTCGCCGACCAAGAGATGCCCCAAGTAAGAACCTATTGAAAAAGTGGATTAAGAGGTTCCGTGAAACAGGCTCTACTCTTAGTCAACCCATTTAACTGGCCCCACACCTACTGTATCAACCGAAGAAAATGTGCGTTGAGTAAATGATTCGGTCATCATCCTCGGCGTTCTGAACGGAAGCATTCCGCTGCTTTGGGAATCCGTAGCTCAACACTGCATGGTATAATGAAGAAAAAATTGGGTTTTCATCCTTATAAAATCCAGTCAGTCCATGCTTTAAGGGAAAATGATTACGTATTATGGAAATCTTGTGCTAACGAACTCGAGAACGTTGTTTTCGGTGACTAGGCCCACTTTCACTTAGACAGTTATGTAAACAAGCCAAATTGCAGATATTGGGCACCAAAAACATCAACAACAGCTACATAGTCCAACGGTGACTGTTTGGTGCGCCATATCCTCTAGCGGTATTATTGGGCCGTATTTCTTTGAAGATGAAAAGGGTCATGCATTGACAGTCAATTCCGAGCGTTACAAGGATATGATTGACACTTTTCTACTCCTATTGTAAAAACAGAACGTCGATTTAACAGAAACACGTGGTTTCATCAACAGGATGGGGCCACAAAAGTGAGATCGAAGTTTGGAGACATTCACTGGCTTCCTAGGTCACCTCTCGCCATGCGATTATTTTTTGTGGGGTTATCTAAAGTCAAAAGTGTATTCCAAAAAGTGAACTTTCTCACTGGACACAGTATAAAGAACTTTTCATTCATTGGAATATTCATCAGTATCACGATTCATTCTTTCTTTTTTTGTTTTTTTATGTGTATATGTTGGGAATTGATACGTTTTTAAAAAAATAATAGTACATTTTATATAAATAATGTCTAATGTTTAACTAAAATATATATATGTACATTTTTTTTTAAATTGTTAATCAATGTGACTAATAATCTAAACTTTTTCTGAGCCTAAGAACCTATACATGTCATATCTAAGATGCTATACGTGGCATATCTGTTTGAAAGCTCCCATGGATCTATGATGTTTATTTTTCAGGCTAGACAAAAGAAGTTCCCAGTACTGCAACAGCTCCTCCAATATGGCGTCGTGTCAGATTCAAAAGCAATAGCTTGTCTCCTGCTGTCCTTGGGTAACCTTCATCCTGCAGCTTCTCAGTTGGCTTTGGATATGCTTTGCAGAATCGGAGCTGGTGAAGAGATCCAAGAGATACTGATCAGTGAAGGAGAGATTATTTCCGCGTTAAAAGTGGCCGGAAGTCAAGGAAATCCCAGGAAGTTCTTGACGTTGGCGGAAAAGTCAGGAGATAGCATGCTCTTCCATACAATCCTGGCGCATTTTAGAAACAACCCTAAATTCGCCGCGACGTTTGAAAAAGGTTTGTGGTTTGTAGTAGTAGTAGTAGTAGAAAGATTTATTTAGCACATTTGGCTACATAAACAGAATAATTGTAAACAACTTAGAACTAGTAAATTCAAGCCATATGGCGTATGATGTAAATGCTGGGCAACCTATAATTGTAGATTTAACAAGTGATTTCTCAATTTTACTTTAAATTTTGTCAAAGTTTTCTGGTCTTTTATCTCCGAGTATAATTTATTATATTCAATCAACCCTTGATGGAATACAGATTTGTAGCATATGTTATACTTTTTGGTCATTAAATGGAAGTCATCTTTATTTCTGGTATTATGTAAATGATGGTCGACATTTGATGATGTTAAATTAGTTAGACTTGATGGAAATATATTATTTTTTACTTTATAAATGAATATCATTACAAGATATTTGAAAAAATTTTTTACATTGAGCCATTTTAATTTGCTAAGCATTTGCCTAATTGGAGTATATTTATCTTTATTTAGTATTATTCTCATGCACTTATTTTGTAAAATTTGCAGTCTTTCAAAAATGGAATTATTTGCTAAATATAGAATAGTCGAACAGTACAAGAAATTTGGAAGAATGATGGTATTATAGATAATTTTTCTGCTATATGAACTCAGACATCCAGAAACTCTCGATAAATATCCCACTTTACTACTAATCTTATTTATAACTTTTTCATAATGAATATCAAAAATTAATCGAGAGTCAACAAAAACCCCCAGATATTTAAAATTTTCTACGAATTCAATATCTTCACCATCAATATTCAGTTGAACAATTGTACATTGTTTTTTTCCGATTAACAAGGCTTTCGTTTCAAGTCTTCATTTATATAAGAGATACCAGTCTGAATATTTTTAGTACTTATATAAATCATAGTGTCATCGGCGAAAATCTGAATTTTGCATTTTTTGACTATGGCAGGTAAATCATTTATGTATAAAATATATCTATTATAATCCTCTCAGCAATTATTGTTTTTCATTCGAAGTTTTTATCTTTCACAGTATCCACAGTACGAACCTTTTTTAGGTTACTTAAAAAATTTAAAGTATGTTATCGGGTATGTAAAAAAAATGGTCACAAATTAAATGAAAAGATAGATAGGTATTTGTATCTATAATTGTCGTCGAACTAGCGATTCAAATTTGCAAAATGACTTTATGAGATAATTTGAAAAAGTCCTGTAAACAAACCTTTGTTTCAGATCCACGACTGATGAGTTACATCCAACAGTATAACCTAATTTTCGATCAAAAGTAAATATTTATTATTAATAAATATGTAATAGTTAATTCCTAAACATGTAATGTAACTGTGATATTTTAAGATTGAATTATAATTAAATTGTATCAATGTAGAATTTTTGAAACATATACAGTTGAAACACAATACTGTACCTTGGCGAACAAAAAGCACCCTAGCGCTCATCCGGAGTTGACGGATAGTCGAGTTCTGCCAAAGAGTCGTTTATTTCAGCTGATCGGAGTCCAGATCACCGAGGACTTGATCTGCCACCCGAATACATTATTCATGCTTGATGCTGTTCATAGGAGGGCTGTTCGACTGATCGATAACTCTTCTCTAACCAACGGGCCTTCACGATGCCGCATTGTGCCAGCCAGACGTACCCATCTGACCTTCCATCCTAACCATGTCGAAATTCGTACATCCAGAATTGGGCGATACGACCGCTCCTTTGTTCCTAGGGTACCGAGCTTGTAGAACAATCTACAAGAGGAGGCTTTTCCCAGTTCTACTAACCTTAAGCAGTTCAAAAATCACATTAACAAAGTTTCTTAGGGATACTCGTAGCAGCCCCGGTGTCCTGGGATTTAGGCTTGCCTGGGCGGGTGCTTCGGTGTAAAAAAATCGGTATCATTATTGATAATGGGCAGATATTTTATTATAAAAATGAATTTTCTTCATACATCATAATATATTTATATACATAGTACATCACAAAATGATAATCTCGCACAACTATACAGGTTCACTGATATTGTTTTTTCTTGTACTGCCAAATCACCCTAACGTATAATCTGATACATTTTTAAAGTTATTTTGAGTTTTCTAAAGCGCCACTTTTTTGTTTGTTGTTGAATCCCCGAGATCAAATTGGCGTCAGGATACAGATAGAACAGTATGAAGAAGCGTATTGATTGACAGGCCTCTGAAAGGTAATTAGTTGTAGCCCATCTCAATACAATAGAATAGATTTCGAACAATTCTTTGATAAATATACAATATACAATTTTTTCTCAGTACTGGACTTACAGAGACCTGCCCTGAATCGAAATAAATTATCTTGTACGCATAATTAGACTAGAATCTCTCTTAGAAATGTCCTTCAAGGTCAGGTCTCATTCGAGTTCTTTGTCTCTCCTCTTGCTTCTTTGGACTTTTCAATGCTCTCATCATAACACCTTTCATCCTACACTGAGGACATATGTGACCAGTCTCTGCAGCATTGATACAGTTCAAATGGAAGCTATGCCCGCAGCTCCATACTTGAGTTTGAAATCTGTCCTCCATCACTTTTTGATAGCTTAGAGTTTTTTGACATAAGCTGCAAGTCAGGTTTGAGACTGACACGCCTTTACGACTGGACGATAGCGCCTTTGCAAGACCTGAAAGCAATTGTCTATAACCAAAGAGTAGTTATAACAAGAGAATTTAGAGTAGACAAGGCGCATAAAATTAACTAGAGCTAGAGACGTAACCAACAACATGGCGTCCAAACACGAGTTGTTTTTATTTGGCCAGAGAGATAAGTGCGGTGTTGCCAGAGAAATATTTTTTTAGAAGAATTCATTGTCTATCACTTTAGAGAAAGATGCAACATGGTTTGTTCAAATTTGCTTTGGTTTGGACAAAAATGCCTAGGTAAATAATAAATGTGTGCTTTCATGTAAAGCTTATTTTGCTTGCTGAGCACAGAATTGTCACTGCTATTAAATTCTTTATCCATTTTTGAATATTTCTAATACTTATTGCTTACTACAAATCAATACACAGTCTATTTTATAACTGAAATTATAGCTATTGATTGTAGGTACTCGATAAATTGGAATATTTGAAATTCAGTGGAAAACAAGTGATGTGTTGACATACATATAGTTGTAGTCACCGTTCCTGGCGGGTCAAAGTAAGACTACCAGTATCCCTTTATATATTTCCATCTCCCTCATACATACACGTGCAACCTACCCCTGTGTGTCAACGTTTGTTTGGTAAGCTCAAAGACAAACGTTTTTTAGTTGTGTGTCTCCGTCCCGAAAACTTTGTCGTTACGTATGAGTGCCCTTCAATAATATTTGTCAGAGTGACAACTTTCTTGATATGGGCATGCAATTTAGTTGTCCTGTTATCAATCTTCAATATAAAATTGTACAATGCCCGGAAATACGATCAATGGAGAAGGCCGACAGGTCGTGTTCAATTCATTAGAGTATTTCCAGGAAGAAAATGAAAACAGCGGTCCCCTGTTATCCACTTCATGCGTACTGGAGAGAGTGAAGGTTAGTCTGCGCAGCAAATGTGGATAATTGCCAAAGGGTCGTTTAAACGAGTTTGGCAAGATAAAAACGTATAGACTTTGAAAAGCGGCCAACCAGGGTACCGACAAGCGCTTTGTTGTTCTCCATGCTGGGACCAAAAACGGTTTTTTGAGAGATACTGCATTGTTATTTGCTACAAAATCAAAAAGTGCTGACTACCACGATTCCATGGACAAAGATTCTTTAAAAAAATGGGTATTTGAGAAGCTGATACCAGCGTTATAAGTGTTATCTTTAGTAATCATGGATAATGCCTCTTATCATAGTGCCTTAACAGAAAAAATGCCCAATTCCAGTTGGAGTAAAATGCAATTGAAGTAATGGCAGCAAGACAAAAAGACACATTTTGATGATGACGCTTTAAAACTCGAGCTTTTAAATCTATGTCGCCCTAATAAACCATCGGCTCGAAGATATATCATAGACGAAACATTACATGAACATGGACATTCAGTTAGTCTGGGGAATAGCCAAACAGTACTATGATCGTCATGTTGGGGAAAATGGCTATAGTTACAAGGAAGTTCGGGACGATGCTCTAGCGGAGGTGACTCCTACAGTTTGGACCAAGTGTGTGAAACAAACCGAGGACTTGAATAAAAACGACTGGGACAAGCATCAAGTATTTAATAGGGAGGAGACTAATATAATCATTCACTTGTTCACAGTTAGGAAAATTAATATCCGCCCATGGTACGGAGACTCGATCTGTTTACTTATTTCATATGGCGTCGATGACGTAAACTTCCAAGAACGGTGACTATAACTATAGCATCTTCTATCTTTGTCGGGCACCTTATCACTCTCTTACGCACTTTTATATGATCTAAACATTTCGTGTGTTCTATTCGGGCAGTGTTTCCGGATGTTCGGAAAATTCTCAGATATGCTAAATTTCAAAGGCCAATCAAATTAAATGTGGTTATATACCATCGTTAGTAGTGAAAACATACCTCCGCGGGCAAATTAATGTGTGGATTCAGCCGCGTTTGGGATCGGCTTACGTAGTGTGACGTACAGCTCAGTAAATGGTACAGTTAAGACAGTCTGTTTACTTATTTCATATAACACATTGTAATGTAACCGCCAAAAACTGACACTAACTTACTTTATCCAGCTCAGTACAAATGTACCAGTTTCTAAACATTTTCTGTTAGTTTGGCGACATTGCCTTGGTAGAAGCAGAGTCATCTATGAGCGAATCGCGAAACTAAGGGCGCTTTCTCGGGACATGTCGCGCCATCTATGAACGACCCGTCAAACCAAGGCATGCAGTCCAGACCAAAGTTTTTTCGCTACTTAGTTTATGTGTGCAGTCAAGATGCGGTACGACATGCACCCCCAGGAATATTGCAGATGGTGTATTCACATTTACATCGACTAGCTTTCGTAGTGAGAACACCACCTGTTGGTTTTTGGTTGGATTTAGCAGAAACTCACTCGCATCAAACTATGCCTTAATATCCGACTGTATGGCTTCCATTCTCGATGTTACTTCATCCAGAGAGCCCTGCAGTAAGGGAAATAGTGGTGTCGTCCGCGACAAGGTTGAAAGTGGCATGTATGCTTGCCAAAGTCAGGTTATTAATGTACCCAATACTGAGCCCTGTGGAACTCCGATGGACAGTTCCTTTTCCTGAGACACGACTTCTCCCACTCTGATTAGCTGGGCTCTATTTGCCAAATATGACGTAAAGAGGGAAATAGAAATACGTTCAGAATTCTATTCACAAAATCTAGTATAGCCTAAGCTGTTCTTATTTTTACCAAATGTAAATTGAGAGCTTGCTACCTGACAAGGGTGCGAGAAAGACAACATAGATTGTACTAATAGTACTTACCATGATGTAGATCCTTATCAAGTAGCTTTAACGTAGTTGTAAGCATCATAATGTCATGGTTGTAGTCATTCAGCATCCCTTTGAGCAGGACCTTAACATCTCCAAAGTTGGCATTGGAAACGAGATCCAGCAGCTGAGTCGGTGGGACGTGCGGCGCTGCGGCATGGAGGAGTTGTCTCAAGGAAGTACCGGAAGTTGTCCGTTTGTTTTGAAGAAGCGTCAGCCATAATTTCTGAGCACCTGAAGAGGAAATCTCCGACGATATTATAATCAAAGCGATTCACAAAACTGATATCGTTCTACACAAAATAGACCTCACTATTTTCATTATCGAACAGCCACGAAAAAATCGTAATAGGACTGTGGCTTTCTGCTGGAGATGGATTTTGGACTGGATGAAGCTAGTAGTATTCGTCTTATAGCCACAACCCTTGCTCCGTTACATATTTAATATGTTTATATTCCACACTGCTTAGTGAAATATGGACGCTGAAAGCGCGGAAAACCACGTATTTGTTTGTGTTGACGATGTACTATTTAAGGGCTCGGATATGGTCACGAAGTTTCGCTACTAAAACTTGGAGCACCTTTAGTATGGGAGTAATATTTTTAAATCAATTCAAGCAGCACTTAACATCGATCGTATTATAGCTAATCTTTTACTTGATGCTCTTGATGCGCTCACAATACTTAAATATTTCTCTTAACTCAGGTGATTACCCAGAATTTTCATAAACATCGATACTTATTTGTATTTATAAAATGAGCTCCAAGCGATTTATCAGAAAATTATAGACCCTTAACTTTAATTACTGTCATAGCAAATTAGATTAGGAGACTTTCTAAAAGCCAACAAAATTATTAGTGGCAACTTAGATTTCAATACTATTTTCACATTACTCCAACAGTTATGCTCAAACTTAAACGATAAACAAATTTCAATAGCTCTTTTTTGATAGTTCTTCAAAGCTTTTGACTGTGTAAATCATCATATGCTATTAAAAAAATTGAACAAATCTGGTTGTACTGGATCTTCACTCAAATAATAATCGATCTCTAATTGTGAAATTATCGAGACATATTTCAAATAAATTGAACATATGCACAGGGGTACCTCAATCAGTATTAGGTCCAATCCTATTCTTGGTGTATATCAACGATTTATTAAACTTAAGCATAAATGGTAAATTCGTAGTTTTTGCTGATGATACCACAATACTTAGGCAAGACAAATATATAAATGAAATTAAGACAAAAATTGATAGTGATATACAGGGTGCGTTATCTATTACTTTTTTTTTTATTTGAAAAATGAACACGCTTTTTACGAGGTGAAATCGATTATTTTTATTGATAAATGAAGGTTGGTTTATGACATCTATGTATGAAAAATAAGTCATGTGACCACCGCGGCTTCGTTTACACGCCAACATCCGACCATCAAAATTTTCAATGGCATTTCCCAGAATAGTCGAGTCTATGGCCGCAATTTCAGTCCGAATATTGCGCTTTATCCGGGGACCATTCGCATACACTTTTCCTATCAAAAATCCCCAAAGAAAATAGGCAAGAGGTGTTAAATCGCACGATCTCGGGGGGCAACTGACATCTGAATTTCGTAAAATTATGCGGTCTTGAAATTTCGTGTGCAATAAGGCGATTGTTTGGCGACATGTGTGAGCCGTTGCTCCGTCTTGATGAAACCAAAGATCGTCGGCACCAATACGATCCAATTGTGGCCACAAACAGTCTGTTAACATGCCGCGATAACGTTCCCCGTTGACGGTAATGGCCTTTTCTTCGACATCTTCAAAGAAGAATGGTCCAACGATGCCACCAGCCCATAATCTGCACCAAATAGTCACTTTTTCAGGATGGAGAGGTTGTTGATAATATTGGTGTGGATTTTCAGCCCCCCAAAATCTGCAATTTTGCTTATTTACGTACCCATTGAGGTGAAAATGAGCCTCTTCAGAAAAGAGCACTTTGGCCGAAAATCCGTCTTCTCTTTCCAGCATCCAATTAATAAAAACACGCCGCTGTTGATGGTCTGCCGGCTTCAATTCTTGTGTTAGTTGGATTTTGTATGGATGGAGGTGTGAATCAATGTGTAAAATACGGCGTGAAGTGGTCTCACTAATTCCTAATTGTTGCGAACGGTGGCTAGACGAGGTGGTTGGATCTTCTCGCACACTTTCACTGCGGCTATGTTTTACGAGTACGAGCTGGACGAGCATGTTGGTATGGTCTACGACCTTCAGCTGAACCAGTTTCCTCAAAACGATTAACAATCCAACGAATTCCAGGCTCTGTAGGGCGTCCATGTCGACCAAAACCAGTGCGAAGTCTGCGAAAAGTATTTTTTATATTTCGACCGTTTTCGCAATAAGTTTGGATAACCAAAATACGTTGTTGTGTTGTAAACGAATCCATATTTATAAATGGCATACCTTTGACAATTCATTTATGCATACCACATGACTTTTGACTCACATGGTAACACATAAACTTATAGGTAAAAAAAGTAATAGATGGCGTACCCACTACAATCAATTAAAAAATTTTGTGACAATCACTTGACTTTCAACGTTAATAAGACAAAATTTATGATATTAAAATTCTCCCTCGATTTTATAAATTCATATAATGAATTGATACACAATACGGAAACCATCAAATTTTTGGAACTGAACATTTTTCATAAATTAGATTTTTCTAATCATGTAGATAAATTGCTTACTCTTAGCAAATAATTATTTCATTATAAAAACAATTAGTTACAATATATGGAAAATCACAGCTTTAAGCAGTTACTTTGCTTTATTTGAAAGTAGATTGAGATATCGCATCCCCTTTTGGTGTGTCTGTTCACAAAATTGTTTAAAAAATGTCATTATTCCACAAAAACGAACTATCAGATTTGTAACTAAACGCAACCCTAGAGCTACATAATTTGTAAATCTTGAAATAATGATTGTATCATTGTTCGTTTTAGGAACAGCAATTCTTATTTTTAGAAATAAATCTAAATTTGAAACATTAAATATAGGTTACATCAGACGAAAGCAAGATCTTAAATCGGTAGTACCTAAAACAACACTTGTGAAAGACTCAATAATTTATAATGTATGTCTCCCTAAGGAATTAACAATTTGAAAATATTCCGCCGTGAACTTGGAAACTTTTTAATATGTAACACGTATTATACCTTGTGTGAGTTCGACAATTCTCCTACTTAAGAGCCACTTATGTAATTTATTATATTATAGTTTAGTTTCATGTTAGCTTTGTCATTAAGAATGATTGTATGCTTCAAACAATAAAGCATATTTATCTATCTATTACTTTATGGACCTGCCTTCATTATCTAGATGCTCCGCCCCTCTAACACACAAATTTACGGCTTCGTTGATAAGATCCTGCTCCAGCAATAACTCTAATGCCTCCATCCACTCCCCACCATGCTCCAGCATCATTGCCGTGGCCGCATGCACTTGGTACTGCTTGGTTATCCTCAAAGCCTCATCATTCCTGCACGTACTCGCCTGCAGGTACGTACACACTTCGTCTTTGTTCCTTTCACACAGCAGTCGCAGATACGTTTCTGCGATATCGGGAGGCACTTTGATGTCACTTGGGATGATTTCGCTGAGAAAGGAGTATTGTAGGTCGGGGTCTTCGTTTAACATTGAGGTAAATTGAGGTACGAGGTCGGGGAAGTATTGGATCACCACTTCTGCGGATTTTTTACTGTTTACAGTACACTGAAACAAAACGCGATTCTCAGATTAATTGAAAGCATGACGAACGTTCATCGCATCCGATTATGGCTTTTTACTTTAGTTATTTTTGAAATGATACTTTTCATGTACAGGGTGCGGCAACATAACTTCATTTTTTAAAATGCGCGTCACTCAGTCGGTTGTGCTCTTGTTTGAGAGGCAGGACACTTACATCTTCATCATCGGTTGGAATAGTGAGGAGCGTGCTTTTGTCTTGAGGCCCCTACTTTTCGAGCGGATGTTCTGTGATCGCAACCGAGCGCGCCTTTCGGAATCGCTTTAGTTCAGCCCGTTGACCCCTGTTCCGGACCGGAAATGAACTGTTACGTGGGTCACTACGTTCGGACAAAGTGCAAGTGCGACAAGGAGTCCCTCAGCACATTGGATCACTTGAAAACGTTGAAGCAGTGAGATCTTCAATGTTGCGATCACCAGGGCGTCCTGCGCACAAACATGCGTCTGCTCTTGGACATTCCAATCATTCTGTGAGGAGAATTCTTCATGATCTTCATTCCATCACCAACTTCCGCACCGGGTGCCACCCAAGGTAGCTACGCCACTGCTGTACTCTATCTTGAATTTGGATCTACTGTAATATAGCCTATCAAAATAATGAATACTTACCAAATATTTAAAATGTACAATGAACTGTTCTCGTATCAATCTCTCCTCTACGTTCATATAATTGAGGATATAATTGAAAACCTCTTGTTTCCGTACAGGATCTTTGAGATAACATTCTACAATATTCGCGTAATCTCTTTTCACTTCATATAAAAATTCACTAACGCGGTAACACTTTGAGGCTAAGGATGTTTTTAAAAGTTCATCAGCCTTCAAGTGACTCAGTTTGTTGGCATTTAGGAGGTCCAACCAAGTTTGCTCTCTTTCCGAGTGATCCCGAAGGCTCAGCGACGTTTTGACTGATGTCAGTGAGGATATTATTTCGTCTAGCATGTTTTTGTCTATTTCCAAGTTATTCTGCACAACCAGTCTAGATATGAAACATATAACGTTGATCTTCTGGCTTTCCTGAAAAAAAGTAGTCCATTTTCAGACTTGAGAATAATCTTATAACATCATTTAGCTTACAGTAAACTCTGGTCTTTTAGCTAGTCCAGCCAAAATCCCTACCAGTCGCCTCTTCCTTTGAATACCCATTTCACCCAAAAACTCCTGAGCCTCATTGAACGCTAACCCCACTACATTCAGGAACTCTCTAGTACTGTAGTGAAGCAGTGCTCTTAGGTATGGATACGGAGCTTCACTG
This sequence comes from Acanthoscelides obtectus, assembly GCA_963669975.1. Lineage (NCBI taxonomy): Eukaryota > Metazoa > Arthropoda > Insecta > Coleoptera > Chrysomelidae > Acanthoscelides > Acanthoscelides obtectus. Next base: position 80,672,260 of record CAVLJG010000008.1, on the reverse strand, counting down.
TCACTGGCAGCTGGTGAATGCGACGTTTCGAGACATCGTAATACGTCACTTCGAGCCACCTGCGTTTCGGAGGGGGATAACGTGCCAGTCGGATATGCAAGACCTATAAGGAGACAAGGAAACATTTATTCATTGATTTAAATATTACCAGAAGATACCCAACCATATATTTGTATTTGGACGTCCACTTACAATCTCAATCGTCGGTTCGTAAGCTTGTTTTCGCGCAGGCAGGGCTTTTAGTAGGTTTGGGTATCTTCTAGCGGAATACCTCAGACGTAATTGAATATATATATATATATATATATATATAAAGAGAAAATGATCATGTGGAGAAAGGTATATAGCAAAAAATAAGAAAATAATGGGCAAAATCTGCAAAAAGAAGGAAAGTGGATTCGAGCAGAAAATAGGATAGGCAATGAATGCACATATGCAACCATAAAAGTAGATACATATGCCCATACATCCGGATACGGGTGTAACCTGAGGAAACGAAGATGTAGAGGAAAAAAATAACTCAGAAAGTCCCCAACAAGAGCCAACCTAAACATTGTAGTATAAAATGGCTAGAAGACCTCGAATTTTCAAGGCGACATCTAACCACAACCACGCGGCTGGTTATAGCCACTTGCTGTGGCACTTCAAGCCCAAAGGATCTACAAAGAGAAAATGATCATGCGGAGAAAGATATATAGCAAAAAATAGGAAAATAATGGGTACTTTACACTAGCTCCATGCTAGCGGTGCCAAGGGTTTAGTCTAGTCATATGAAAATTACAGTCGTAGATGGAAAATGAAGAAAAATAACGACATGAAAAAAAAACAAAGAATAGCTGAAAACTGAGGCACGCGGATATGAAAAGATGTAAATAATTACCTGCAAGACACGATGAAATATACACCAACAAGACATTTCCTAACCTATGATTCTCTGGGGTTAATTCGTTGAGGAATTCCGTCAGAGGACTAGCAAAATCTTTTAGAGTCTTTGTCGTAATGTATATCCACGCATTATATAACTTCGACTTCTTACATATTTTCAACACTTGGTGCAAATCTAAGCAGGTGACGTCTAGGGATAGCAACACTTTTTCTAAAACCTCTGGGTCCTTTTGATCCAGATAAGTCACTAGTGATTGAGCCACAGACGGATATAGATAGGTCAAGTTTTCGTTTATTATATGGTCTGTTAAAAGGTCGTAGTAGTATTCGAGGTTGCTATGCTCTGTAGATACTGCTTCGAAGATGTCGTTACACAGTATGGTTCTGACAATAAATAAATAATATCAATAAAAGAGCACAAATAACTCAAGTTGCAATACTTACATTTTTTCTAACTTAACGCAACATCTAACTGCAGCTGTGAGACTCTCCTTATCCACAGCATTCCTATTTAAACTTTCCAGATATTTGGTAAGCAACGTAACAGCGTACGTTTCTCTGGTACATCCTTCATCTGCAGCTAAGTTCAAAGCTTCAGTCCATCTGTTTTGCTCGCTTAGATACAGAAGCCTTTCAGGCCATGATCGCAATTTAACTAAATGCACAGCTCTCGTACCTAGGATGAGGAGTTGGTCTCCCCGACTTGAGATGCTATTATAACAAGCTCTTTCTCCTAAAATGGACAAGCCATATGGATTGTAATTTCCAAGGATTTTTTTTACATAACTATCGCTGACTTTCGTTTTGAAACCACACATATGTAGAAGTGACTGTTTACTGACGGTGGCCTTGTTAAAAGTACAAATCAAATGACAATATCTCTTCTATACTTAGAAATATTATAAAGAGAAAGTGTCGATGTTTGTTACTCAATCACACCAAAATGGCTGAACGGATCTGGATTTAATTTGGTACAGTGATATATCATAGTCTAGAATAGCACAGAGGCTATATTTTATTCCTTGAAATAACATTGAAATATCTATTTCACGGACTACAGCCCAAACGGCTCAAGAGTAAGGCTACATAAATAGGGCATTTGCATCGTGAACTTACGGCATTTCGACATTCGCTTTCTTAGCGTGATCACCTTGATTTAGATTTGCTTGGTGTTTTCTTTTACTCTAAGTGTAATCTATATTCTTTCTGTATGATTTTTTTTCTAGAATTTTTGAAACTACTGGTAACAAGCTGATAAGTCCAAGATGTTTAAGTTCCGTAGAATTTGAGATTTTATAGACAGTTATAATTAGGTCCAGCTTCCAATGTTTAAGGTTGTATCCTTCTTCTAAATAAAAATTCATCATGTGAGTGATATCAAAGAAAGTTACCTATACGAAGACGTACTTTGGCAATAGTTATTGATAAGGTGTCAATTATCTTAGAGATCGTATTTGAGGTCATCGACAAATTACGTTTGTTATCCTAAGGGCCGTATCGTCAGTCATTCCTACAGTCGTAGGATGTCTTTATGGCCTCCTTGATTTGAACTTGAACTCGAACTATTCTAATGAAACCTTTTTCTAAAAAAGGTTGCCAAGTTGTCGAGGTGTATAAGTTCGCCGATAAGACTGTGCCAATAATATTCCTCATGTGTAAATTAGGTATTGTAAATATTTTTACGTCTTTTGGTATTGTGGTTCACACAAGATGTGGACAGACTGGAGAGACCTCCACATTTAAATATTGTTTATATATTGTTGCATTAAAATGTTGAATAAAAATATCTATTACCAAAGTAACTGAATATTGCATTCTTTTCGCCGAAACTATCTTATTCAAAATAATGCAAGACAAATAACCTATACTTTACACTATTTTCACGAGAGCGGAACCGCGGGTTTCGCGTATTTATTTATGAAACATATTGTCATAGTCACATATATATATATATATATATCGAAGTTGAGTCATTTATTTTAACAGTGAGTAGATCTGATCAAAAGAAATGTTTTTTCCTTTACCATTTTTCTGGTAAAATTAAAGTAACAAAGTTATAGCCCTTTGGAAGTTTGAGTACCGCCCTGTAACTCAATAATAATATGTGCTCGTGTTTGGCAACAACAAATATAATCCGCCTTATCGGTTCATCGCATCGGAAACAAAAAAGCGAAAGAATTTGGAACGATGTTTTTACAATTATTTTATTCAGTTGTGTCAGTCGGTAACGCGTGAGTGGTGTCTGTTGCGTGGCTTAAACGAAATCAAAAATGGCACATGTTTACGAAAATGCTGAACTTGTGGACATGATTCTTATTTACGCGGCATCACAGATTTTGCGGATCGGTTTCCCAATCGAGTGCAACCAACCCGGTGCTCCAAGACCGCACGATCAAATACAGGTCCGCACTGAAATACTTGTCGGGAGGATACTTTATAAAACAAGGTAACATTTTTTTTTATTTTTTTTATTTTTACACACATATTTTGGTTTATCTTCCTTCTACAATCATTATCTGAAAATTAATGACTCAACTTCAAAGTCACCCATATATATATATGAGAAAATATTGTCATATATTTTATAAATTTACTGTCATTTCATTTGTATTTTGGAAAAGGCCACCGAGGTGGTAGAAACATCAGCAAATAGACAATTCTACATATATGTGGTTTCATTTTATGGCCAGAAAAACATGGAAAATAATCAACATGAAAACCACAGTATGAGTTTCAGATGTTACATTAAATCAATGTAAATTTGGACACTTTCTGTAAAGTACAGCAGGAATGGAGAAATGTCAGAGTTTTTAAAAAAAATCAGGTTTGAATTTTCAATCCCTTAAAAAAGTGGTGAAATATAAGAAAATCATTTAATTACAGTGTAGTATCAACCCATGGATCATTTCTGAGATGTACAACAAAATACAATGTACAATGAGAAATAATACCTGCTAGAGCAAAAGCCTCACTGACACCTCCACCGACTGCTAGCGCCTTGAAATGAGCAGAACTATATACCAGACCTGCATTAGCTATCTCTAAAACCTCCAGTTCTCTTTGGCTTCTAACTTCAATTAATCTCAGATTTTCGCTTGTGTCCATTATAGCCAAGTGTCTAGAACCTAAAACGTATTACAAAATAAGAAGTTTATACATGGATAAAAATATAAGATGGTAGACTCTTGTTCGTCAAATAAAGCGCTAGCTTCAAAAATGGATGGCCCCGACTGGGTTTTGATAATTCAGTAGCGGGGCAAATGACATACCATCGTCGAGCAAGAATTATTCTTTGAGAAGTCGCTACACCTCGAAGCGTTAACGAGCATAAAACTAGAGCAAATATTAAAGTATGCATAGTTACCTAGCCAATGTAAGCCCATCATAGTATATGATAACTGTACACTTCTTAAAGGCACTAATCTAATCCTATGGTTGTTGTAGTTATGAGTGATGACCCTGGTATAATGTAACTCGCTGCCTCGTCCCCACGCTAATACTGGTTGGAATGTTTTGCCTACAGACACCATTTGCCATGATATGAGTGGCAATGCTGTGGAGATCCTGGGTAGTTGTTGACTGAAGTAGACTTTCAGTTTCGGCCTTATTGAAATGACAATCACCTATAAAAAGTTGAATATTTGAAGTCACCTAGATTCACTCTGCACTTCCCACGCAACACTATCATTAGTTCATAAAAAGTGTGTTTAACACAAGTTAGCCCCCTTCCAAAAATTCAACTGTGAACATGTATAAAAAAGAATATAACTGATCAAGTATGTCAACTAGCCCCTAATGTCTCTAGCCCATGCTGGGCGGGGCAATGGAAAATGCTTGTTCCAAAATTTGTTGTACTCAGTATATATAACTTCTTTCCGTTCAAGTGATTGTACACGCGTCAACGAATACATCACTAACAAGCAAACAGAAGGTGGTAGACAAGGACCAGTCGATCTAGGCGGTACCACCCGCTAGCTTTTTCCAGAGCGTCTTAAGAATGTCCGCATGTTTCCACACCTAAGCTACGCAGTCCCTTTCTTTCACAACAAAGAAATTAATTATGCATCCCTCGAGTACTAAGAACTCCGGAGGTAAGCTCCATCCGTTCTCGTAATGTCCAGGTGGAGGGTGGACTAGAGGGAGCAACATCGACGATAAAGTCTCTTTTACGAACATATGCAGGATTAACAGAAACACTGATGCTGTTCACCACTATCTGCAGTCTAATCGTCCCGCCATGCTTTTCTTGGCGAAAACCAGAATCTCGAATTCTGTTGCTGCTAACCATATTGGCTTTCCAACTTACGAGGTGCATTCCAATCTGAAGAAGAACTTTGGAGTTCCGGCTTTTGTCCGCAGCAGTATTTCCGGCTACTGAGACGTTTCTTTGGAATCAGGCCAGAAGGACATTCTGTGGCTTAGCCTCAACTCCAATTCTTCCCCCAAATTTAGTTGCTGCATTTTTCGCTCTTCCTCGGACCATAATTGGGATAGCTACTTGAATACCCCGCTGGTAGTTCTTCTAGGTGATTCCAATACCGATAATGAGCTCTGGTCGGGCTGAAACAAGATTGATTCAGCAGGTAGTGCTGTTTGCTATTACCTAAGCACTGTCCCAGCTGGTGACGAGCCCTACTTTTTCTCCCATGTTTCATTCACACACCAGTAGTATGCTGGTCCTCTTTCTTGCCACGTATCCTGTGCTAACTGGAAAAGGCTCATGGACTTCTCTACCTTTTCTTGGTGAGATGATCGTTTCGATGACTCGCATGCGTCGGCTGTCTGTTCGTCAAACACAGAAATTATCCACGTTGGGATGAAGAAACACATCCCCCTTACAGTGAAAGTGCCTAAATCAGGCTCCTACGGCTGTTTCAACAAATCGAGCGACACTGCTCGACTGCAGAGGATCAAGGCACACAGAACCTTCTTACAAAACACCACTTTAGAGACCAGACAAGCCTACGTCGAGTCCAAAAAGAAATTGAACGAAGCGGTTCGCAATACCAAAAACCAGCACGATGTAAAAAGGCACAGGGTAATATACCGGAGCGCAATGGCAGTCGGTCTTTAAGACGCTGGTCTAGTGAAGGCAACTTCTCAAAGAGAAGCCTTCCACCGCTTACCTGTCAGCATGGAACGATTGTAATTGACTCGAATGATAAGGCGGAAGTGCTTGTCAAGATCTTTGCTGCCAGCCCCACCATGGACGTCTCCCCCAACGCCCAAGTGCCGTCGATTCAAAGGGGCCCCCTACACTATAAGGGAAGTAACCTTCTGGCATAAGACCATAAGACGGGTGTCCTTATCGCACGACATCAACAAAGCTTCTGGTCTGGGCTTGATTTCTGCCATTATACTGAAGAGCTGTACAGCAGAGTTTGCTCCAATTCTTCCGCGACTCTTCCAGATATCTTACGAATTCGGCACGTTCCCAGAAAACTGGAAACTTGCCCATGTCCAACCCATCTCTACCGGTGAGCTAGCAGCGACTTCCTCTCTGACGAAGACCTGGAGGTTATCACTACTTGGGAGGGATGTCCGACTTATTGATGACTTTCCTAACCGCGTCAAACTTCTTACACCCAAAACTGGCCGATACGACCGCTCCTTTATCCCTAAGGTATCGAGATTGTGGAGCAATCTACCTGAAGAGGCTTTTCCCAGGTTCAACTAACCTAGGGTAGTTAAAAATTTGATTAACAAAGTTTATTTTAGCTCTTCATAGCAGCCGCAGAGCCCTGGTATTTAGACCTCTGCCTGAGTAGTTACTTCGGTATACAAAAAAAAAAAATGAAAAAAAAACAATACAATTCGTCCTCACTCACTACCAGTTTCACAAGCAACGGCAAGGTTGCTATCAGAATGGCCATGGGTAAGCCTGATAGCACTGAAACACATCTCCATATATTTGCCTCCCATTTCTCGTCAAAGATATTGAAAATCATTCTACTTGTAAGGCTCAGGGCATATATACGATGAAATATATGTGTGAAACATGTCTAATAGATGCAACCATCCACCCTGCATTTGTTATCCCTCAAAACATTCAAGCAACGAGCAAATGTCTCTGAAGCGTAAGAAAACAGGTTTGAGCGCTTTTCATTTTTTCGTCTTTTTCTCGTAGCTTCGGATCTGGATCAATTTTCAAAAACAACAATCATTTCGCTTCTTGGCTTGTAAGTAACCTCGTGACAAAATTCTATCAAAATCCGTCCGTTACTTTGCAACAGGCAGATAGACCGATGGAAATGAGTGACATGGATTTTTGTGATATATATATATATATATAGATGTCATTTGACATCCAAAAAACATGATCTCTCATTTTTGGAATTTCTCGCGATTAACTTACTTCTTCGCCAGTGACGTAATAAATAAAACTCAAATCGCATCACACTTACCTTAGACAAAGTGGCCATTGCAACCAAGACATGCCTGTTCAAGAAATGCACCTCCTGCCCTTTGACTAATGGTTCAAAGACACAAACCTCCCCCCTAGCACCAGAAAACAAACATTTGGAGTCCCATGTTCGCCTGCCAAGCCTTCTGTTAAAGGACAATGAAAAAACGCAACCAGACGAATCACCTACCAGCGCCAGATTGCTAAGGAATGTGAATCGGAGATATAGGACTGCTGTTTGGGGGGCATGAGCGTCTGGTAGTCTTCGGATTACGTCACCATTCGTGGCGTCTAGCATTGATATGTAGCCTCTTTCGTATCTGCAACAACAAAAAATTAGCGTCAAGTAGATTAACTTTGTATTTCCCAAGCAATACTGTTATCAATTTGATTATGTTTGTTGCAACATCTGAAACTTATCCTGTAGTTTTTATACTGAGAAATATCGTATTTCTGGTTGCCGAATGAAGCCACATAATCTTGGATTGACTGTTTATAACGTTTCCGCCACCTGGGTAGCCTTTTTCAAAGTACAAATAACAAAATGACAATATATTTTAAATTTATTAGCAAGGTGACCGAAACGTTTACATGTATGTTCACTTTGTTTCCAAACCTAATGCCATATGAACAGATTTCTAATACACAATATAATTTCCATGATTTTTTAATTCTTGTTTAATATAACGTGGAGTTATTAGTAGTAGTAACTGCTAAAATGAAAGTGAGACAATTTGGAGCCCCAATGAGAGACTCTTGACAGACATATGACATCAATGACCGAGCCTGTGAGCAAACTCTACACCTTCATTTATGTGAAGATTTTTCAGTATCATAGAGAGCAAACGTGGCAACACTGCTAGATGCTGCTAGCGAAGCATGGAGACTGTGGTCGCACAATACTGCCAAATTCATCTCCTTGCTTGGTATAATTGTAATTGGTCAAAAATTTGCTAAAATTTTTGTATATTGCTCAACACGTAAGGAGAGGGCCCCAAAACATTGCAAGAACAGACTATCAAACTATACAACATATATAATTACTAGAATTTTACTGTTCTTCAGAAAAAGTGTATTCACCTATCTATGTTAAAGTAGGGCCAAAGGCAGTGGCGACGCGTGTCTTTTTCTGAACTGTTACCAAAACCAGATGCGAAAAATCTTATGAAAAAAGGTTTATTTTGACCCTCCCAGATATAAGTTTTTGCTTATTTTAGGTATTGTATTTAAACTTTTTTTAAATTAAGGTAAAAATTGCTGGACTGAGCGTCTGGGGCACTTGATATACCTCATCGTCTTATGCTATGACTAATCCAAGCCTTCCGAAAAACAGTAGACGTTTCTAGATGTTCGGATTTTTTTATCTTTTTTGGCAATTAATGTTAACAATTCCCAGTAATTTCCTCTATTGTCAGAGCCTTCCCCTTCAAAATGAGCCCGGAATGGTAATACTTGTTCGGACAAAAAACATACAGCATCTATAAGTGTGCTGCCTAAAAGCTTGGTTAAGACAACTTTCGATTCTTGTTTTGCCGAACTGAATCAAATTGGCTACACATCTCACATGTAAAGGAGAAATTTCATGTCTCCTCTTTAGAACCCTAAAACTATTTAAATCGTTGCTCGTCCACCAACAATACAAACTGTTTTTCTTGCAACCACATAACCAAGAGTTTTCAATATACCAACTAAATTTAAAATATCGAAATTTTTTTGATTCCTTTTTGAAATTATCTAAAATAAGTGTTGGTATTCCATTTTCAACAACATCCTTTTTTTCTTCAAAATTATACAAGGAGAATGACTTTTCAAGTAGTTAATCGATTACGCAGCGACACTCATCCATGTTTAATTGCACGCACACTACGCCGGATACCAAAACGATTACTAACGAGGGAGAAGTGAGTAACCAAAACAAAAAATGGTAACAAGTCCACATAAAAATCGCGGCGGCCCAAGCACTTGGGCGACCGCGATCAGACACGAGCCGGAACCGACGGTGCCCGAAAGACTATAAAGTGTATCCATAAACGAAAATGGTACCAACCGACAACCAAGTCGAGGCGCGTTCGCAAAATCTAGTCAATATTATAGGGCGCATTATTTTCGTGGGGCTAATCTGTTATTTACTAAATTACTAGTACATATTGCTGTTGGTAAACAAATAATGAAGTTATTTTACAGTACTTAGTCATAAATTATTTAGTTTTAAGATTTTTTACTGTTAACAATGGTAACAATGGTTACATGGACGCTTCGCCACTGGCCAAAGGTATTGCTAATACTAACAAAATCATGTTTTCTTACCCTACTAGAACCCTGGTACCTTCCAGATTGAAGGCTAATGCTGACACAGCACCTTGATCTACTGTGTTTGAATCGTGACAGCACCAACACAGGTTCTGGTCCAAATCAAAATTCAGTACATACCCATGTGACATTCCAACAGCTACATATTTGACACTATTTGTTATGACTGTTGGTTGACCTGCATTTACTCTATCCTGAAAATAGTTAGAACTTAAAAATAACAATACTTTCTAACAGTGTTCTAGGTAGAATCTCAGGGAAATACCAGATTGAATTGCTACATATTGTACGCCCTCGTATAACTGGAACTCTGGATAATAGCAAGACACCCTCGGACATCAACCAGAAGAATCAACAGGTGTCCGGAAATATCGACATTTTGACAACCAATCATGCGATCGTGTATCCAAAGAGATCAAGTTGAAGTTCGAGAACATTTGGTGTCATTGAGATGGATCTACTGCCAACTAGACCGCTTCCATGAAAGTTCACGACACGCACTGGAAAATGCTGGAGTATTTCTCGACTCGTCGATAGGAGAATAAATATAGACAGAGATAGCGGATAAATTTGTCATGAATTGGTTGCATGTGTTGTGATAAATTAGTGTAAGAGTAATAAGAGACTTTTAACTAGTAATAGCAGTGTTCTCATTTCAATATGTAATTCCATATGCAAAAAGGTACATCAGCCACTTTGCAGATCCAGGTACAGTAATTTAAAAAATGGACAGTTGATAATTATTGGTGCAAAGAGAGCATTTTTATGCAAAACATGCCTATTAAGCTTTACAGTATAAAACTTACTATATCCTCAACACATTGACTACCTTGTCAGTCACTAGTGACTGACACTGAACTATTCCAATAAAATGATGTCAGTCACCAATAACTGACACTACATAACTACTTTTAAGTTGTTATCCAGTACTGTCAGTCAAGAGTTCTGTGTTGAATTATATTAGGTTTTCCTGACACATAATGCATTAAAATGAATAAAATATTTACTTCCTTAGATATTCCATTAAATATGGCAAAAAAAATGTCTGACATTTTACAAAAAAAAACGGATGGCATTCAATGTGTTAATAATAGGAGATATGTGTTCTATGCCAATGCATACTAATATCATTTTTGTTCGTTTATCAGAGCAATAATGACAAGTTTTAAAGTGTTTAACCTCTATGTTTTCATGAAAAATTACTATTTCCACTGTAAAAGCTTTCCACAATAGTTACATGATTCATAATGATAATAAGTAGTATTTTCTATTAGATTAGACTGTATGATCTATGTCAGTGATGATGGATGGCAAAAAATGTTTCAGTGGCCTTTACAGAGTGGTAAAGTTGTAACTTGTATGAACTGACAAGCTCTTATAAACGAGGATAGCAAATGAAGACTATGAGTAGAATTAATCTTACCGAGGCCGAGCTGATCTGTGCAGATATTCCTCTCAAAATATTGTGACACAGCATTGATCGAAACTTGTGAGACATGGACTGAAATGATAGCAGTGAGGCATTGTCACTACCCTCTGATTCCATGTCCCAAAGGACACTTTCCAGAGATGGTGGGGATACATGGGGGATGTCAAACTCCAGGTCATTGATCTAAAAAAAATCCTGATTGGATTGATCCTCTCTTTAATTCAAAGTTCGAAAAATGAGGAATTTGTGAATCCTATATTTTAAAGTGTATTTATGGACAATTCTTGTTCACTACTTTGAGATGGAACAACTTAGTAAAGACGGGGATCACTTCTTAAGCTCACGTAAACAAGATTATTTGCCGGTTACATTTCTAAATATTTTTGCTCCATATTTTTTGACGAAAAATACACCCACTAACCTCCTTAAAATCCAGTAAAGATTCATCGGAGTCTTCCACCGGAATTTCATCGCTTTCAGAGCCCATTTTGAAGGATACTAAACAGAAATGGGCGTTTTGAAGAGCGATTTCCTGTGATTTTACATTTTTCAATTCAATTTTACATTTTGACCGCGTTTTGACATTTGTTTTCGTATGCCACAATAATATCTCAGCATATGATAATGACACAGAACAAAATAAGAGTATTGAATATGACGCAGAACGACAACTCAGAAGACTAAATACAGTACAAAATATTCCGAGTTTATGTTCTGTAAATGCTGAAAGTTGCCAGTTTGAAAAATGTTGTGGAATTAGAATATAATTTCTATAAAGATTTGAATCAGAATACGGAAAATCAATTCGGTTTTTAAAAATCTAATCTTTTCTTTCAAGTATATTTTTGCTAATTTGGACCTTGGGAGAGGTTTATTCGTTGGACCACCAGTGAAAACTTTGAGCATGGGCAACACTGTAGGAGGTAGGAACTGCAGAATTGCAGAATAGAGAAAAGCCAAGTTCCCAAGTTAGCGAAGACCCAACAGTGCATAAGGAATCCAAGGAATTTATTTGAAAAACCATAATTTTGTAAAAGGTAAACAGAGATAACTTGTTGAACTGTAATAACATTCCTAATATAATATATATATGATCGTCTAGTAATCACATTTACCTTATCTACGTTTCAGTTGGCACAGGAATTCCTTTTATGTCTACTCATCAATAATTTTTGTCACAAACGCATGATGGAAGACTTCTCTAAAATGTCGCACAGCGATAGCGAAATCAGAGACGATGTGATGGATAAGGTGCGCCGACTTAAAAAACAACTCCATATTGAGTTTAAAGCAAAAAGGAAACTCACAACCGCCGAGGATATACGGAAGTTCAAGCGCAAGATTCAGCCTTTGTACAATGAAATTCGTTTAGTACAGGCAGTAAACTCCCACAATACTGAAGAAGTTAAGAAGTTCCTTGAGTGTGGAGTCAGTGCAAACAGTACAGATAATGAGAAAAGAAGTGCTTTACATGTAGCTGTAAGCAAAGGGTTAGTATATTTTGAGGTATTATTCAAAACTGTTGGTTTCAGTGAATATGAATTCATCCACTTGATGATCCAAGGAGGTAGTCTTTTTTCAAAATGTCTGCACAAATACATACCCATTCAGCAGAAGGCAGCTTATGTTTAGGTAAAGAATAGACCTCTAAACTATTTGACCAGAGAAATGAGTTTTGAGATCTGTTGGAGCTGTAGCCTGTTCTTACTTGGATACAGTCTTCTTTCACTTTTCTTTCACTCTGTGAAAAGATTCTATTCTCAATTTCTATAAACCAGTTCTACTCAAAGGTATAGGCTAAGCTATAATATATTAGTAGCATAATCAGATGTTCATGTCAAAAGAATCTACTTTATAGTTCTCACACAAACTTTCTCCATTTCTGCTTGTCTTATCCTATTATTCTAGATTCTTTCCTGTTTATTTGTCTCTTTCTCGTTTCCCTTGCCTTCTTGCTTCCCATACTTGTTTGGTGAGCCTGTTGTCATCCTTCCATCCTTTCTATCTAGGTGTTCACACCATCTAAGTTGGTTTCATTCTTTTCTGGATATAACTAGCTTTACTTTGAGTGTTTAACTTATACATCGTCACCAATACTTCATCTCCATACTTTGCAGTTCACTTCTCATGCTTTTGTTGGGGATCCAGCTATAAATCTACTTTTTTCAAAAAGCTGAGTACTGAGCACAGTCAGATTTGAGCAGGGTTATTTCAGGTGCTGTTTGTGTATATTCAGAAGATTTGTTTTTTAAATTTCTAAGAGGCCTGCAACTGCAACTTTTTCACAGTGGAATTCAGCAGCAGCAATGTTAAAGTTAAAATTGAACCCATATTTTGGCATTATATACATATATATATATATATATATATATATATATATATATATATATATATATAAATATTTTTTTTTATATTTGATTTTGATATATTTTCAAGACAGGCACATTTGTAAGAGATTCAAAAGGTATATGCTTGACACCTCAAACCTACATTTTGTTGGAGGTACAGGTAGGCAACACCAGGTACCATGCTGCTCAAATTTCAAAAAAATACCTACCTGTGTTTAAATTCTATAGCTTTGAAGGAGGTTACAAAGTTAAAACTGCCTGATTTTATGGTGGGACCAATTCTGTTTGGGCAGATCAAAACCTTGATTATGTATTAATGGTCTCCTTTGAAGATACCCTTATTTACTTCACTTTCAGACTATTGCTGTATTCTGTTTATTTTTTGGAGGTTTTATTTTTCGAGTGTAAAGATAAAAATGCAAATCAACATGTAAAGGGGCAATCCTAAATGTGCATCTGCAATTGACTTGAGTTCTGTGACTTGTATTCAGACCTCTGTAATTAGCTGGCCAAGTGATTTAATACTCATGAAACCTCAGTAAAATGGGACGACTACGCTGTGTACCAGGTACAAACCGAGCACTTGGTGCATCTCTAGATGATTATTATTATCATAGACCCCTTACATTATTAAAAAAGTAAGGTATCTAGTACCCTGTCTTCTAAATTGAAGAGCAGCTTAGGTTTTTTAAGAAGTATGATCTTAAGAAAATCAGGCTCCTGTATTAGAAACTTAGAAAATCTTCATAGGTAGTAGCTTAGGAGCTAATGGTCCATATCTGAAAGATATATACCTACATATAAAACAAACATTGAATCAACGTATTGCATAAGTATCTTATTGACTCTCCTACACCTATTAATATCAAGAGATTTCAAACAGTCTGGCAGTCTATTTTTAGATCTTATCTAGGATAATGGGCTGTTGTAGACATAAAACTTGTATGTTGAGGTCTGATGCATATTGCGGTGTTGATTTTATTTTATTCAAGGAGTAAAAGTGCTTTGTTATGTTACTTTGTAATTATACTTTTGTCTGTATGTAAAGAATTATACCCTCTACTATGAAAAGGTGAGAAACTATAAAACAAAAATAAAGAACTGATTGATTTTGTATGGTTATTTTTGGTGTAAATGAAGAGCTATATAAGGGGGGTGAAGGGGTACAAGCGAAATGGAGAAAGTCATACAAACTCTATCATGCACTACCTAAGGACTTTTTATCTGTGGTGCATTGCAAGAACCATTGGGATTGTAAATAAAAATCATTATATTATTTTTAATCTACAGATTACAGCTATTTTATTTAAGACATTTATATGCTGCTGTTTAATCTATGTGCAGGTATGCTGACATAGTAGAGCTTCTGCTGCACCATGGTGCTGATCCAAACAAGAGAGATATCATCCACAACACACCCTTACATTTGGCAGCTTGCATTCACAATTTTGCAATAATTTCCATGCTTATCAATGCAAAAGCAGATGTAAGTTGTTTAGACTTGCAAGGAAGGAGTCCTTTCCATTTGGCATCCAGTAAGCTACAGATTTTGCAGAAGGGATGGAGAGAGGGGGCAATTGAAATGATCAAGTTAAGGGAGGAGTTACAACAGGTAAATTGCTCAGCTGATCTAAGTATTATGTGAGCACTAAAGGTGAGCTGGGGAATTTTTGATGGCATAGGAGGTCTGGAAGATAATTATGTCGGCAATATTCATTTTTTTACTTCTTGGATTTCCAACAACATTCAGTCGATTTTGTTTTACTTGTATAATATGGATATGCTTACATGCTTAGAACCTTACCTATGGATGCTCCTGGTAGAAATGTGTATAACTAAGTAGAACGCAGAATAGCTCCTCTTAGTTGGGAACTAGCTGGTTTGATGTTGATATAAGACATTGGCTTGCTTTTGCTGACATGAGATGGGAGTAATAATTGTCAAAAATCTGCTTACGTAATACTTGAATGGCCCTAATAGGACAAATTTAGTTTTGTCTCCCATTGTTGTAAGGAAATGGTAATCGAGGGTGCTGAAAAAAATATAACCAACAGAAAATCAAAGTGTCTTGGACTGAATTTAATATTGACAATGGACTCAAAAAATGTCCGAGTCGGAATCTGCACACCCAATTCACAGGAAACATTTTCCATCACCTTTTGGCTTGGAAAGTTGAAATGCCATTCAGCATATTCCACAGTAGTACAAAACATGTTTTTTTCATATAACTAGAAGAAAAATATATGGATCTATTCTCTTTCAGGTTGTTGATTTACTGATGTCAGTAGTGATGCGCGGAGTGGAAGAGAAAGTAGAAAAACTTCTCCATTCAGATATAAATGAACTGCAGATGACAAAAATGAATTTGAACTCTGCCAAACCCGAAGAACTTGATAATCAAATGTCCAAATTATTGAGTGACATCGAGAAATTCTCGATCGCTTGAACATGCGTGTGCGTGATTACCTTTTTTTACAAATCAATTTGGTGAGTTTGACATGGACCAGTGTGTAAATGGGCATTCATAAGGACGTCGCTTAATGTTTTATGGATTTTTTGACTGCTAAATACATCATATAACAGAAGGGTTTTTGGTATGATGAAGACAAAAATTCGGATATATATAAGAAAGAATGGTTGTCCAAAAGAGTGTGATCATATTCTGACATTCTATGTTTGTGCAGACAACTTAAAAACTTTAGAATGTAACACCTGAAATTCATCCTCTGGTTTTAATGTTGATAGGTATCCATTATCTTCTTCATCAGCAAAAATATTCAGTACATATTTGGTTTCATATGGCTAGGATATCATGGACTTGTATTTAACGGAGTAGTGTGTGGAATGAATGACACTAACAGTGTTGTTCAGTACAAAAGTGCTATTTAAGTTATTATGATTGATATGCTTAATTTTTGATAAATCACAACATTAAGTTGTAAACTGTGTTGATAGCCTTTGCGAGGTTCTCAAATATGCATTTAAAGTATGTGCTTGAAACAATTCTTTATGCATTTACTACCTTTGAATTCTAGTAAAATGTTTCAGGCCTTATCCGTATCTACCTTTTGCATTTTACCTTAGCTCATTTTTGAATATAGATTCACAAAATTATCATACCACAAAAACCCCTGTTCATAAAAGTAACATGCATTGTGTATCGCCATTTATGTATATCATCCATTGAATATCACTAATCAGTGTGTTGCTCAATGTTTGTACTGTGTAAAGATCTCCAAATATATTTAGAGAAAGGATACTTGCTCATTGAATTGAAGACTGTACATTTAGGTAATTGGTTCTTTTTTACAAAAAGACTTGAACCGTGCAATCCCCTCAATATTATGTCTTTATGATAATCATATACTTTAATTCACCATGGGATGCAGAGATGTATTCGAAAACCAAAAGCCTGTAAAGAAACTGCTTATAAACAGATATGTAATTTTAAATTTTTGTTATCATCACTGGAAGATATTTTTACAGTGTTAGGTTGAAAGAATCATTGTAATTGTGCTTCATAAGAAGAAGAAAATTTCTCTGCATGACACGAAGGAAGCTTATTCCTCGTTATATTTATCCATTTTCGTTTCATATATTTATAATCATTGAGATATAATCTAAATTTTTTCATGTATTTTGTACAGTTTTGTATGAAATTGGGTGTACTGCCGCTAAACAGTGTCATAAATATATTTACATGTAATTTAAATCTATTATATGGACTAATATTTTTAGAGGTGGTCTGGATACGCAAAAATCGGAGACGAATTCAAACAGAATTCGGTTTTTGGTTTTTCATCACCTCTTGTTTTTACTGCTAATTGAATTCGTATATATATTTACATTTTCTTTTTGCTTGTGATACTTTACAGTTTTCTATTATTTTTGATTAGGAGTATCAATTTATTTATAGGTGAAAAATTATTGTTAGGTGATACCATTAAAATCAGATTGCTGTCTAGTCAAATCTACAGATTCAAACGAATTTTTAGTTGTAAACTGTTTTCATCTGAAACTTAGTTTTGACTAGACTTTCAATCAGAATTTTAGATTTTCAAGGTATTTTTGAATATAGGCCATAGGGGAAGTACAGTTATGTCCAAAATGACATATTGTTTTACTAATCATCAATAACTTTAATATTACTCATAATAGGAACAATTTTTTTCTTACAACTTTGCTTATATTAGTGACTGCTATTGCGTCTGAAGAATCTGATGAAGTAGATGGTTTACAAGAACTAGTGGATGGCTTTGATGAAATTCAGGGGCCTTATTCTGTTCCTGGGCCATAATCTCGCCAGCCTCCGGTTCTATTGGCAACGATGGAAGGTTCTGATCCTGGATTGAGTCTGAGTTATCAGCTGTGGAAGCTATTGGCATATTTGTTGTATCAGCTGGTTCAAAAAAGTGATTTGGAAATATGTCTGGATCAACTGGCCATAGTCCAGTGTTTTTGAACTGAAGCAGTCTTTCCATAAGCTTGATTAAATAAATATCTGATCTGAAGAGCTGTCACCACTCTTCCTGGATGATTTCTAAGCCCGACAGAAATCTCTTGGTTAAAATATGTCTTGAGCGGTCTATAAAAGCACACATCGAGAGGCTGCATATGATGAGTGTAGTGTGGAAGAAGACGAACAATTTCGATTCCATTCTACTTGGCAAAGTTCAAAGCTTCGAATAACATGGCTGGCATGGCGATCGACAATAAAGAGGACTTTATCATTATGACTAGCTTTTACAAAGCTTTGAAAATGCTGGAGTCACTTCACGAAAATTTCAGTGGTCATCCACCCGCTTTCTTGAGCTACTCCTACCGTACCAGTTGGTGCTTCATCCCCGAGCAGCTCGTTTTTCATATTTTTCCTTGCGAAAATCATTAAAGGAGTTACATACGACCCAGCTGCATTCATGCAACACACAACTGTCGGATTAGATCCCCGCTCCGCGCTTGTAATGGCATCTACTTGCTTCCTGCCAGCGGTAGCCAGGATCTTTTGAGGTCTTTGGACAGTAGACAGCCCCGCTTGGCACGGGTATCACGTAACTTTAAAAGTGACATTATACCGATTTTTTTTGACATGTTGGTACTTTTTTGACATTATGTAGGTTTTTCTACAAGATGTTATCTTAGCACTTAGTTGTACGTGTTGCCTAAACGTCATGAGGCTTGTTATCAATCTTCGGCTCTGATGTGATGTAAAATCTGTTTCTGAGATGGCATTACTCGAGGTCTAAGCTGTAAGTTGTATGTGTTGATGATAATTGCATTGGGATCTTGTCTGAAATACACTTAAATGAGATTCAAAGCTAGAAATTAGTTGCGCATCCACTTTTTCTTACCCATTCTGGAAATTACATATACAAATTTGCTGAATTTCGAAAATGAGAGAGATAAGAAATAATTATATTCACTGTACACTGTCGAATTACAAGCCATATACATGCTAACAGTAATTACACACAACGCGGGCGCGGTGATTTCCCGTAATTCTCCTCAGTTTTTCGTAATTAATAACTTTGAACATAACCTCTCTTCAGAAATCACAACATATAATTTTATACACCTGCAGACCAATACACATAATCATCCAGATGCGATCTTGCTATTCAACCAACTTTCTTAGAGATAAAAACTACAGACCCGGATCACCCAGCCTCACAAAGCTATGCAACCAATAATGCTTAGTTCAGTCTGCAAGTTGACATCTTATAGTTTTTTTTTGACGTTTTCTGTTTTTTTTACATGATATCCGTGCCGATTCGTCCACATTGTAGATCCGGTTCGCGTTTAATTTGTGTTTGTCTATGTATTCTTGATAGTTATCGAAAATCTTTCTTACTTGAGGTCTATTAAAAGCTTGGGCTCTGGCTGCGGAGGTAGGCTCCGGTTTTCGTAAAGATATGTCTTTATGGCGTTTTAAAAATCCATCTAGCCACTCCTGGCCAGCTTTACCGTTATCTTTATTAAAACTGTGTGAAAAGCTATTCTTTTCAGCCAATCCGAATGCGAGTTCTTGGACCATTGTACGCGTTAATCCAAACATGCGAGTTTCAAGTAGCTTGATGTGCTCAACCAATTGTCTCTCAATTTCAAGAGAAAATGTTAGCTGAAATCGGCCTAAACCTTTTGCTGGAGGTGCAACTGTTTTATTTTGTTCCAAAGCATGCCGCCTTAGTGTAGATTGTGGCACTTTGAAGGTCTTAAGCCCGTATCGTCAGTCGTCCCTACAATTGTAGGGCGCGTTTATGGCCTCCTTGATTGTCATACTCTTTTCTCTCCTTCAAAAATTTCCAGATTACACTCGTCCCGTGTCAGCGTCAGCGCTCTCCTATTGTTAAGATATGTTTTCCTTTTAAATTGTAGGAAATTTCAGGCTGATAAAACATGATATAACTCTAAAGCAAGCACAATTTGATGCAAATAGATGTTTGTGACATAACCTCAAAATAGAGCGTTGACACGGAGAAGTATAAAACTATGACAATCAAGGAGGCCATAAACGTGCCCTACAATTGTAGGGACGACTGACGATACGGGCCTTAGAAGCCAGAAGCCAACCCATTTTTTTTCTCTTTAACAGCTTCAATAGCTTTTTTCGTCGCTTCTTGACTCCATGACTGCCGATTACTTGTCCTCTTATAATTTCGGGGCATATTGCCATTCTGTAAATTAAAAAGATTTACTTAAAAAATTTCTTACCACCATCTCGACGCAAAATGACATGAATCAAATTCAAGCGGATAACCAAATGAAAATGGTATTTACCATTTTGGATTGGTATTTACCGATCCGTTCAAGCGAGTGTGGTTGTCAGTTTGGTTATAAGATCCGTGACGTCATGAATCAGTTGTGTCATAGTTATCACCGCAAAATTGTGGTATTTACCCAACTCAGGAGTAGTTTTATATTTCTGGTTATTATTTGACATGTGACAAGTTAGAATTTTGCCGGGTATTGGATATCTTTATGGTACTTCAGCTTCATTTTTGGGAAACTTGATACAGGCTGACTTCAGTTTTAGCATAAGAGAGCACCTTATTAGTTATAATCATTACTGTTGTTGGGGACACTTTAAATCTAGTTCCTACGCTTAACAAAGTATCCTGTATAGCCATATACCACAAGAATATTAAAATATGGCCATATAAACTCACTGGATGATGTCCACCTGTATAAGGTTTTGTTAATATCTTTTCTTCATCATTTCTGCTAAATCAATAAATATTTTCTTTGACATGCGGAAAAGATTAGAGAATTGAAAGTTATCATAGCTACAAAGCCATGGTTCCATCAGTATAAATTTTTTTCTGAAAAAAAAAAAACATCCTCCCATTAATATTATGAAAGGTTTCTTTTTTTCAACTTGCCATACCCCGTTGTAGACGAAAAAGCACCGATTATTAAGTGATATTAAAAATAATCAGAAATTATATACGCGCTTTTCTAAAATAAATAACTTGAAATAAACCGCGGTTAAAACCAACGCGTTCAAGCGATTCGAGTAACTGACGTCATCATCCCGTGTCTCATCTTGAACCATATTATAACCGCGGTACATAATACGGAAATTTTGGTTATTCCCTTGGATTTGATTATTATGTCGTTTTGTCCATAGTGGTTGTATGTCATTTTGTACATAGCCTCAAAAAATATTACGATTCGAAGAATAATCTTGTTGCAGTGACAATAATGTTTTAAATTCTACGCGATCACCTCAAACACAAAATGCTTCGAAATATAAAATTATAGGACAGTAAAATAACAAAAGAAAACTTAGCGAAAAACAAATGACCACTAACAAATTTCTTTCCAACCTCGAAACACAAATGTCAACATGGCGTCCGTTCTGTATTTTAAACGGCTCTCAAAAGTCCAATGGTATATTTCCGGTGTAGATGCTTCTTGATTGGCTAACTTTTGACAGTTTATACCGCGCAGTTTTTTAAATATCACTAATGTGTCGTTTTATCCGCATATGTCATTTTGGACGTAATTCCCCTATATTCAATTTTTTCGAATTTTAGCCTACATACATGAGTCTTTAATTGACATTATTAGTTTTATCTGTGAGCTAAAATAAATAATATAATCAATTGTAATTGTAGTACTTTATTTTTTAGATTCAACAAACAATAGTCAAACAACTTATTTAAGTACGTAAATAAATTCCTAAACATCTCATTCATTCCTACAAAAATTATTTGAATCATAAGAGGGTACGTAGCCTCACTAAAAATATAAAATTGTATTGCACTTTTGCACTAAGATCTAAAAACTGGTAATTTCGATTACCGTTTTGTAATTGACTAAAATTAAATCTTAATAGAATAATGTTACCTGCGAACCATGTGATGCGATGTCAATGTAGTGCTCAGAGGAAAAGCAAACACCTTATAGCATTGATTAACATATTTTCCAAGATAATTTCCAAACCTAAGTGTTCACTTACAATTTCCACCATCACATCTATGCTGACAAATACGATACCTTAAAGGTAATAAAAACAAACTCTATTTTCCTTTTGAGTAAAATAATTAATTCTCAAACATGACATCAAATTTCCAAGGAAGTAGTAGTGGTGGACAGGTGATGCCTGGAAACCAGGGCCACCTTTGGTCCTTTTTGCCGACCCGGTAGTATCAACGCTGTACTACTACCACAAGACATCTACTGACAACTGATTATTTAGTCAACCAGCTCCAGCGATGCGGTGTACCTATGTTGATCTTCCAGGTCTGATGCGCAATATATACAACACAACATTCATGGCTCGAAACTAACTTCCGATACGGAGATTCGAGTCGACCAATTAGCAGCTTGACCCGCTATCTGCTCGGCTACACAACTCGCACAACTTCCGATGAAAAACCACCCATCAACATTCCTCATAATTTCATAACCTGTGGCAACAGTCTAATAGTGAATAAAGATGGTGATATAAAGACATATACATGGTGTCCCATTTTAATCTTGCCACCAAATATTTCGAGAACCTCGCATTCTAGAAAAAAAGTTGTAGGATATTGAGAGGTCAAAATGATAATGACCTTGACTAAGACCTTTAAGGCAATTTCAAGGTCAAGTCGATATTTTCAAAAGGAACCCCAACTTCTTCACGTCGGAATTGAAAATAGCAGCAAATTTTTCGTCTGAACAACTAGCTTGCCTATGACTGCTCATTGCCTTCAAGGTCAAAACAAATTGCTTTAGCAATAATGTTCGACAGCACAGTTGTGATGATCATCTAAATGCCCCTTGACTTTAAATCTCAGGCCAAAATTGGCAAAGGAAACCTCTCGTTTTTATACTGGAAAAAGCCGGAGATTTTTCGTCCTAATGTGATCTTGACCTTAAATAGCAATTAAGCTTCACACGCCCTTGATATTGAGATCAAGGTCATATTCGGACATACAATTTCCAGCTTTTTCTAATATTGGAGAATTTTGTATTGATCTAGGTCATGGTCAAGCTCACATTTAGGTGATCCTCACAACGTGCTGTCGAACATTTTTGCTAGAACAAATTGTTTTTGGTGTCTCGAAATGGCCTAAAATGCACCAGTCAAGGTCGTGACCAATCTGATTTTAGGATGTAAATATGCTTCTCCTTTCACTTCAAATTTAAAAATATTCTGTTGGCGTTGAGGGTCATATCAAGGTCATTGTTGAGGCCACATTGATTTATTTTGTCCCCTTGGTTCCCCAAACTTTTTTTGTGGAATGTGCAGTTTTTGAACATATGAAATGGGACACCGTGTATATTATGAGCAGGTGGTTGGCTTCGCGTGGGTACTTTCGCTTATTTTCCTGAAGGCAGCGAATTTAATTAAATGAGATACCGTATGGTGGAATATGTTAACCAATACTTATACTCCAAGACCTGTTGGTATTCTTTTGAAGCGCTTTCTACAGCTTGAATCTCAACTATGCGAGTCCACCGCTATCGCTGGCATAGTAATTTCTCAAAACAATGATTACATTGTTTTTTAGAATCAATAGACCAAAAGGAATTCAATTCAATAGAATTTATGCGTTTAAGCATTTTTTCTTAGGATTCACTTAAATACATTGTGTTCATGAATTAATATACAATAAACATTCCTTTTGATCAATCATAAAAAAAAAATCAAAATATAGGATGTTATTGCATCATAGAAAGATCTCCATGGAGGAGTTTTTGTCATATAAAAGTTTTGATTCATTGATTCTTAAATTTATGTCCTCATGACAGATACCTTCCAACAAATGAAAACCTTATTCCCAAACTACTCTAGAATAGAAAAAATTAGTAGGAAACAGTTCAAGCTATGCTTAAAGCAAATTCTTCAAATAACTTTTTTGTATATCACATTAGCACCTATTATAACGAGTTCAACAAGAACAAACAAGTGATGGAAGAATGCACTATCTACAGGGCGTCAGGTAAATAGTACGTAAAAACAATGAGGAAGATGGGGAAAAGGCAGACCTACAACATAGCAAAAAATGAACCTAGTAAAAGTTCCACTCTTTTTGAGATATTAATTTTTCGAAAAATTTCCTCTTTTGATCTACCTTTTGTTGCTGTGCCTAGAAATAACAGGATATTTATTTGGTTCTATTTGCAAAATATTCTCAAATAGTTGGTCTACCATTTGATACATTA
The DNA here is from genome assembly GCA_963669975.1 of Acanthoscelides obtectus. Classification (NCBI taxonomy): domain Eukaryota; kingdom Metazoa; phylum Arthropoda; class Insecta; order Coleoptera; family Chrysomelidae; genus Acanthoscelides; species Acanthoscelides obtectus. The sequence continues at coordinate 80,648,232 of CAVLJG010000008.1, read as the reverse complement.
TTTTCGATAAATACAAGTAGGTTAACTTGACAAACTAATTTCCTCTCCATAGTTTCTATTTTGGAAAACTATTTTACTCAACTTTGATCTTCAGCAGTGAAAAAAAAATGTACTGGACTGCTATTGCAAATATTACGATAGATTATTTGCTTAATCAGGAATTCAGAAAGGTAAAATAATGCTACCGCAAAAAAATACAGCATTTTTCTGCTCGAAGGGATTCAGGTCAAAATGTAATTGAATCACTAATTCGGTTTTAAAGCATTGCAGTGTTACTTTTGGAAACCTAAGCCAATTTATTTGAAAAATAAGGAAATGCTAAATAAAATACTCGTTTAAGGCTTTAAATATTGCACATTATTTGAAAAATACAAACCTAAGGCTTAAAATGCAAATTTTTACTACATTAAAAAAATGCACTTAAAAAGTGTTCAAATTGCCTTCCTGCCACTCTAACACAGGCTTGACACTTCTTCAGAAATGCTTGTTTTAATTTCCTCAGATTTAATTGTGATATCTCTTGAACAGCTGAAGATATTTGCTGTCGCAATGGCCTGCGCTTTGTACAGTTTTGCTGTACACTTTATCTTTTAGGCAACCTTAGTAAAAAAATCTAGGGGGTTTAGATCGGGCGACCGAGGGGGGCACTCAATTGTGTCAGATCGTCCGAACCATCGGCGGGGGTATCGCTTATTCAAATGTGCCATTACTTGACGACCGTACTGAGCAGATCAGCCAATCGTATTCGTGCTACAATGTACACCGCTGTTCCAACGAGACACCTAATAAAATTGGTAATTGTGTCTCCAAGAACTCTAAATAATTTTCAGAGTGGAGACTTGGCGGCAATTCGACGGGTCCCAGAATTTGGCAACTAAATATTCCCGACCACAAATTTATTTTGTACTGATTGTGTTAAAAAAATTTGAATCAGATCGGTGCCTTTCTAACATTTTCCGGCAAAATGTTACTCTGGCGGGGTAATCCCTTGGCGGCAAAGTTTGGACTCTGAATGTTATAAGGATGTAAAGCATGACGCTGCAAGATTTCGTGGGCTGTGGATTTTGGTATCTCTGTACGTCTTTCATTCTCACGGATGTTGATGGATCTTCTTCAACTTTGTCTAAGACAATATCCTCATCGATTAGTGAATGCCGTGCACCACCGTTACGCTGTCCAGGACTAGGTCCTTCAGAAATCGCCCTATGGGTTCGGGTAAAAGCTTCATAGCCTGGATGCCGGCGATTGGGGTATCGCTCAGTATTAAGGCTCGCGGCAGCTCTAGCATTGCAGCGAGTTTCACCATAGATGAGGTGAATATCTCCATATTAAAGCGACGTGTAGATGCCACCGGATGTTGATGCCCTAGCCAAGTTCAGGACAATCGAATCAAAAAGAGTAAACCAAAGTCCAAGGAAGCGCAAAACGTAGGTATTATCACAGTCAACACTGTCCAAATCGTTTAGCACATCAGAGTCCTAGTTGAAAGCAATTTTTCGTTAGTACGTGAACAAGACACGAGAGTTGCGAGGTAGACAAGCGCACAAAACACCGGTAAAGATTGTACGGACCCATAGAGAAAGTGAAGTGCGCATACTTAGCCATTGTTGAACTATAACAGCAAATATCTTTACAAGCCGTAAAAAATAGTTGCATTTTTCAAACACGGGTTTTCAGGGTAAGCCAGGTAGCAAGGTCCCCTCGCACCCCTATGTTTTACCTACCTTCAAATTACGAGTAAGTAATAACTTTTAATCTCATTCAACAATTAAACACGTTATTTATAGGAAAAGGTTTCATTTTAACTATAATTCGAATATTGTATTTAAACGTAAATCAGACTTCACGGCAGAAACAATGTATATTTTTCATTTGCAGTAGCAGTCTAGTACATTTTTATTTCATTGCTGAATACCAAAATTGAGTAAAATAATTTTTTGAAATAAAAATTATAAAGAAGAAATTAGTTTGTCAAGTGTACATACTTGTATTGTATTTATCGAACATGATATTTCAAATGACATACCAACTATCTGAGAATATTTTGGAAAAAAAAAACAAACAGATATCCTGTAAGGTTAAAAACAGTGAAACTTTTACTAGGGTCAGTTTTTGGTATGTTGTAGATCTGCCGTTCGCCTACCGACCTTTTTTTTTGTCGTACTATTTACCGGACATCCTTTTTAATACTGAAAAATAGATTTAAAAATAATTATCGGATTATTATCAAATAACAGTGCATCACCATGAATTGATATGGCCAACTTTTCACTCAAGCTGCCATGGAGACAAACTCCAAATAAGGCAATATCGGAAAAAATATGTAAATAGTTTTTCTTTCGAAATAAATCAGTTCATGGAAATGCATATGGAAGATCAATTTTCATGCAATTCTACACTAGAATCTATACTAGTCAATCCTATAACAAGTATCTAAAAATGTTCAAAACGCGTTTCATAGCCTGAAGCCAACTCTAAAAATCAATATAAATTGTTATAAATGCACATCCGTATTTACAAATGATATAAAATGTTAAAGCGGCAAAAGAATCACCGAAAAAACATAGTAACATAGTCGACCCGTTCGATGTTTGAAGTTAGCTTAAAACATCAAACAACAATAAATGTAAACATATTTAAAAATGGTATAAAATATTAAAGTTTCAAAAATAATAACTAATCGTTATAGCTACAAAAACTGTCCCTTTTGACATTTTGGGGGAATGGCAAGACAAGAATGTATAAAAAATAGGAAAAGAAAAAAGGCATAATGACGTTAAAGGAATGCTAGAAATCACATTTAGTTCAAAAGGATTCTATAAACGACTTAAAAATAGATAAAATGTAAAAATACATGAGTAGTGGTAACTCCTGTTTAGGCCTGATAATTAAGAAGGTATACAGGACGCCCAGAATGATATAGTAGAATATAAGATTTCTCAGATTATATAGTAAGTTGTCGTCTCGAAAATGTAAAAGAATAAATGTTAGTGTTTTTGCAATTAACTAGTGGGATATTTTGCCTAGGAGCTGAAACGTTAAAGGACGAATAAACGACTATAATGGTTATTCTTGAAAGTTCGGATCTCCAAATAAATATTTATATAACTAGGTCATTGATCCTAAATGATGTAATATTGCAGTAATTATGTAGAGCTGGATATTTCCAGAAACCCTGTATTCCAGCAGCAGTTCCTAATGTTCTAATTCGCATCAACTTAACGAGAATTTAGCTACCTTCTAAACGTAATAACAAGAAATGAGCACTGGTAACTTGTCGTTAAAAACTCTCAAATTTGACGAGTAGCGGTTCCAGAGTAGACAATATCACAACCTTCGCTTTTCGAGTTGGAAGAATTTCATTGGTTGCCTTTTCTGATCAGGGAACCATCGCCCTGCCCAGAGACGGGAATATTTCTGCTTGGATGGGACCTGTTAAATAAAACAAGGTTAGCTGTCACGAGGGTAATTTCAAAAGTTTGGCCTATTTTATTAAAAGTACAAAAAGACTTATTTCCAATACCAAATTCATCATTATAAAGCTTAAAGGAGTATTTTTCTGCATAATCGAAACTGATGCATTTTGTACATGCTGTGAAAGTTTTTGAATGCCCACATAATACAATCCAGCTCACTGCCAGATCCTTGAGAAAGCACTAAACTTCATCTTTCACTTCGTCGTCGAAAGCGCCAACTGCTATATCAAATTAGGACACCACATGCAAGGGCATAAGCATTCTTCTGCAAAAAGTTGAATGGGAGAAATCATCACCTCACCTACCCTATTCTCCGGACTTGGCACTCAGTAACTACCACCTGTCCTCTAAGTTGAAAAACATTTAGCCAGAAGGCGATTCACTTCGACGATGACGTTCAGTACTTCCTGAATGACCTGACAGTGAGCTGAATGACCAGAATGACGATTATGTAGAAAAAAAGACAAATGACATAATGTACGAATTATTGGAAACAAATGATTTTTGACCATGAGAAAACAAAACACCTCTTTTAGGAGATGTACCCATTTTTTGAATATACGTTGATATAGATACAAACCATATTCTACATGTTCACCATCAACTGTCATGTAACCATTTTCTGTCATATTTGGCTCTATACGAAATGCATTCACTGGAAACAGTTGAATTCCTTCTGGGTTTTGGGACGCTGTAGCATGGGCACCCGTACTCAATCCCAACAGAAAATGGAGTAATTGAGATCGGCTTGTACCTTCAAAAATAATATTTTCGACTGTTAAATCATATGACTGTATGTTAATAAGCGTATAAGAGGTCAAAAGAATGAAAAATGTGAATTAGAAAATTTTTAGTCAGCCAGGATCGATAAGGTCAGCAAAAGCGGGTGCCATTTGTGGAGCATTAGGCAAAAACACAACTAGGGAAAGCTATAATCTATTCAAATATCATTCACTTCTATGGTCGCCCGCAGGCCCATCTGAGGATCCGGATGAACCTTGAAATTTGCATGATTTCAAAATGTTTTGGGGGCAGATACATTTCTGCTCTTCAAAAAGTTTTGGAGGCAGGAACACCTTCACAAAAAGGTGACTCTTGCTGATTAATGCCCTCTGAGAAACATTCATGCGGGCGCTCATTTATCGCCGCGTTTGATATATGGCCCATTAACCCACGTGAATTTGAACATCGTGCGCTGGTGTTGAAAAACTCGCAACCGGACGTCATAAATTGTAATACTGCAGTAATTTATCCTCTAAATGAGCAATATTTTTGTTTCCATATTGTGCTATAACTATGTTAACCATAGCCCAACCATCAGGAACATATTGCAGCATATGGCCCGGTTATACTCGTATATATGCTAGCTATACTCGTATCTTGGCAATATTGTCTGTAATGTGCGGAATTTGTCACCAGAGGGGCTAGAAGGGCTGACGAAATTGTACTCGTTGTGACAGCCTACATCACATCAAGTGGGATTCCGAACGTGACAGCAATACACAAATATCGAAAATATTTAGCTTATGTAGAAGGGCCATATACTAAAAGATTGCCGTGTGCTGCTGACTACTCTTTTGCAGGTAGATAAATGCGACAAAAATATTGTCCGTTCAGAAGTGTCATAATAATTGCTGTTTCATAACGCGATTTTTCATTTCCTACAATTTGTACAATAATTCATTCAAATGAAAATCGATTTGATTAAATATTTTTCTAAAATTACCCTACATGTTTTCGTAAATCAATCATCGCAGGCATCATTAAAAATGACACCTTATCTTTAAAGATACCACAACAGGACTACAGAAACCTGTCCAATCGACCATGACACGATGCGAACTTTCAACTGAATTACTAAAAAAGTTACCCTTACCTGCCTTCACGATGAGCAACCAAATTTTCCCATCGTCCAACCTGGCCTCAGGCGCGAAAAGGCACTCCTCCCCCAAATGACTTTGATACGATGCATGCACCATCACGAACCGCCCCTCTATACACTTCCACGTGGCCGGCAAAGGAGCGGGCAGTCCGGGTATTTGAGGGGGCGGGCCATAAGTGCGTTCCCTGGGTACCGTGCCGCCTGCGCAACAGTCACCGCCCATTTGAGGCAGATCTGAACTGTCGGCCGTTGATTGATAGGAGCTGCCCGTTACGGAAAAGTAGGTGCTGCGTTTCGAGTTGGCGCTGTACCAGGAGTCCACGCGCTCGCGACCTGAAATGTGAAGATGTTGCTTCGAATTTCAAGTTATGATCTGAATTTCGTAGCTTTCATGCAGAAGTAGCTTAAGCCGTAAAAATAATTTCACAGGTTTTTCAACATGCTTAAAAAATAACGCTGTCAACAATTCGTATTCGGCACAAGTTAGTCCTTCTTAAAAAAGGCTATGAACATGTATAAGAGAGGAATTAAATGGACCATGCCAGTCCAACAAGATTATACAATTAGTCCATAGTCTTCATCTTCACAGATTTGACAATATTGCGATCTACCCAGTAACGCAACGTGGCAACGCAGCAACGCGATGCATACACGGATATATGAGGACTTGCAAATAAACGCATTATCGCTTAACGTTATCCCTCCGCATCCGAGACAGAGACGCCCCTCCAATTCAATCTTTGTGTCATACATTACAGGAAATGATGTTTTGAGGACCATAATAAGCTTAAAGGACATAACAAATTCTGGTATCGATGAAATTCCTCCCACAGTATTAAAATCTATTACACCATATATTTTGCTACCTCAGACTCATATAATAAATGTTTCCTTAAGCAGTGGGCTTTTTCCTGATCTGTTGAAGCCAGCTCTGATTTTGCCTCTTCACAAAAAGAGAAATCTGGAGGATATAGAAAATTACAGTTAAATATCACTTCTATCAGAATTTTCTAGTCATTGGAGCGGACAGTGTATACAATTATTACTGACTTTGCTGTTATCTGATGCCCAGCATGGTTTCAGGCAAAATAAGTCTGTGTGGAGGCGGCTACCTCTGAACTTTCAAATTATGTCTATTCAGAACTGGATCACGGCAATGTCGTTTTAAGTCTCATGTTTGATTTATCGAAAGCTTTTGACAGCCTGAGTAAGGATGTAATAGTAGCAAAACTAAATTCACTTGGTCTTAGCGGCATTATTTTAAACTGGATCAAATCATACTTATCCAACAGAAGTATTATTGTAAAAATTAATGAAATAATGTCTGACAGATACTTAGTCTATCTTGGTGGACCGCAAGGATCGGTGTTGGGACCGTGGTTATTTATACTTTTCATAAATGACCTTCCAACTTTCATTTCAAAAGGTAAAGTCACAATGTTTGCCGATGATACTACAATCGCTGTTTCTGGCAGTTCTGTTGCAGAAATTTATAAGAATAGCTTGATAGTTTTTGGTGAGATAGAGGTTTGGTGTGAAAAGAATAAGTTGATATTAAATAACAATACGAGTATAACTAGTGCAATCAACTTTCAACATTAAAAAAATTATTCCTTCAGTCATAACAGCTTTAAATAGTCAACTTGGATTGCAGTTGTTAGACTATGTTAAGCTCCTTGGTAGCTGGTTTGATGCAGACAAGACTTTTGAATCTTAGATATTTCACATGAAACAATATTTAGATGAAAAATATCTATTATCTTTTTACTATGCATTTATAAATAGCAACCTGTCATATAATATTCTATGCTGGGGTAGAGCAACTGGCATAAACAGAGTCTTCATTTGAAAAAAAACGTATCATCAGACTATTATTCAATCTCACTTTCGAGGAAACTTGCAGCCATGCTCTTATTGAGAACAAACTACCTCACTGTACCATGTATTTTTATATATAAATGTGTAAATCATGTTAAACGTAACATTAACAACTTGGAGATGCAAAATGAACAGCATGATTATAATCCAAGAATCACCAAGTTAAAATCATATCGTTTTAGGGCTCTAATTTACACTAGGTCACTGCAGTATAATTTTGTAGCAGTAGTAGTATGCTCTACCCAGAGATTTGAGGGATATTGATATCTACTGTAATTTCAAAAGATTAGGTACCTTTACACTTACACTCTTTCGCGTGGGTTTTGAACGTGACGTTCCAATCGTGCGCGCAAGAACGGTAATGTAGATGTGAGTCGGGCATGTGCGCAAACACTTCGTACTTTAGTAAAGACTTCATTGCGGGAGAAGAACGTGAAGGTTTTTTGTGCATAATTTGAGTGTGCGTGAGTGATTGGCACGCGGTATAACAAATAAAATAATTACATTGTAAGTAAAGTTTATTATTGTAAAATTGTAAATTACATTTTAATTCATTTTTATAGATATTTTCAATAAATACTTATTTTGTGTGCCATGGGAGACAGTAGGTACTGGTCGAAAGAGTTTATAAGGCATTTTATTGAAGTTTATAAATCGTATCCGTGTCTATGGAAGGTCAGGTCAAAAGACTATACAAATAAAAACCTAAAAAATAAAGCTTACGAGAAATTGGTAGAGGTCTGCAAAACCATTTTTCCTGAGGCAAATAAAGACTATGTTATAAAAAAGATTCAAAGCTTCAGAGGTTCTTTTCGCAAGGAAGTAAAAAAGCTGGCAGAATCAATGCGAAGTGGAGCTGGGGCAGATGATGTCTACATACCCACTTTATGGTACTACGACCTATTGTTATTTACCAGTGATCAGGAAATACCAACCGCTAGTATAAGCAATATGGATACGGACGAATTAGAGGCAGGATGTGACAATGGGGCAGGAGAACATGCAGAGAATAATGAATGCCAAATACTACAAGAGCATAATAATGAAAGTGAATCTCAGGATACTGAATTACAAGAAAACACAGACAGGCGTAAAAAAAAATTTATTAACACAGGCGAGTTATAATAATATAAATTAAGCTTTTCCTTTCTTTATCATGTCAAGTTGCCACGGAACTTTTCCTTCCAAATTAAAATATTGTTTGTACTTCTCGCGATTACTTTTAGCGTTTATTGTTACATTTTTTTGCGTACTTGTTCGTAAACTGGTAAGTTCGGTACTGCTATTCCGCCATTCACCCATTTGTAATTCGTGAGTCGCCAAATCTTCGTGATAAAACGATCTGGGAGGTGCATAAGAAGTCGTGCGTCTTATAAGAAAATTGTGCAAAGCACAAATAGCCAAAACCACGTAGGTGATATTTTGTGGATCGGTAATGTGTATGGCTGTGTGTAAAACTCGAAAACGTGCAGCTAGTAAACCAAAAGTATTCTCAACAACATTGCGTGCACGGGATAAACGGTAGTTAAAAACTCTATTTTCCAATGATAGATCTCTTTGAGGATACGGTTTCAAAAATTTTCGTGCAGTGAAAATGCTTCATCGCCTAAGAAAACGTAATTAAGATGTTTCTCCGTTTCATCATTATTCGGCAAATGTAATTGACCTGAAAAAATTATCGTTTTATTAAAAAAAACCTCTTGCATAAAAAAATGACCTTTATTTTATACCTTTTGTCAATTTATCATAAAATTCTGTGTACTCCAAAATTCCTCCATCGGAATGTCTTCCATTTTTCCCAACATCGATGTAAATAAATTCATAATTTGCGTTTACAAGCGCTAGTAGAACGATGCTATAAAAGTTTTTGTAGTTGTAATATTGAGCTCCCGAATGAGGAGGCGGAACAATGCGTATATGCTTCCCGTCAAGGGCTCCCCCACAATTTATAAACTGCCATTGATTTTTAAAATCCGATGCTACTTGGCACCAATCGTCTTTTGTTTTTGGAAACTGGAATAAAATAATACTTTTAATTTTTTTTTTAGAATTCGCATGCTTCACAACCAAAAACCACCCCTTTCCACACCCAAATCTACAAACGTGACCACAAGGCAAAAAGTCAAGAGCAACTTGAATAAACAAAATGCTGAATTCATGCAATTTTGCAGAAACCAGTTGCAAATGACAAACAATGTTATTAGTGAATATGATGCAGTTGGAATTTCATGGAGCGAAAAATTAAAACGGATGGATTCCACTCAAGCCATTTTGGCCGAAGCATTGGTTAATAAAGTTATGACCCAAGGATTATTAAAAAAGTTGACATGTACTACAACCCTGTCGGATACAGAGGAGACACAATTTCATCCTGCAGTCGATACACGGTATTATCAAATTCTTCTGGTCAGCAATGGCAGTTTACATCACCATCAGACCAGGACTGTAATCAACAGAGGCAGGTTTTATCTCCTTCGGAGCAAGAATCTGATCAACAGTGGCAGGTTACATCACCACCAGTAACAGAACAAGCAATCGAGACCTCTTCAACAAATATAGTGGATTTTTATAATACTGCTGCAGATAATATAGATGGGTAAAACCCCTACCTAGCAGCAAATATTTTCTTTTTTAAAGTTGTTCTTTTCACTGTTCTTTTTTTCTACGAAACCATTTATTTTTAAGATATACCTACTTGCTGTTCGCTAAAAAATAATTATGTTTTTATTTTTAATAAACTTACCTTCAAATAAGTTTCTTTAAGAACCTGATATATGGCTTTGCATGTTTCGGGTATGATGTAGCATAAGCAAGATGGTGATATTCCAGTAGAAAATTTAAGATCTTCATTGGAGCGACCTGTCGCTAAGTAGCGTAATGTGGCAGCTAGTCTTTCCTCCGCACTAATACTTTCTCTCATCTTCGTGTTTTGTTTAGAAATAATAGGTGAGATCAATTCTAATAATATATTAAATGTATCAAAGTCCATACGAAGATAATTTTTAAAATCACTAGGATAATCTTGTCTTAGTTCTTTTAATAGTGGCATGTGACCATATTTGTTACGATCCTCCATCCATTTTTTCACCCATATGCTTCTTTTTCTTTTATTATTTATAAAATTTATTTGTACAGCCATACAAAGAGCCACTTTTAATTTATGCTGCTTTATTTTGTACATTTTTTTATATCAATCCTTTCAGAATTTCTAAAACGCCTGGAGAACGGTCAAATCCGCGCGATAACCAACACTTTTTACTTTACACTGACATGTTTTTCCTTTTACGTTGTATACGCGCGGTTAAGTCTGCGCGAATGGAACGTTATTTTTTATTTTTCTAGTAACACACTCTTGGAACGCTACGTTCTTGAAGCGCATTATTGGCCGCACGATTGGAACGCCGTTCAAACCCCACGCGAAAGAGTGTAAGTGTAAAGGTACCTAATGGTTTTCAATTATTTAACTAACAAATGTTTTTATTCTATTGACGAATTTTAACTTGTGGATGTTAATACCGTTAAAATGGATCTTTTCGAATGTAGTTTTTTACATAATTTTTATTTTGTCAATTATTTTAATGTGCTTCAAATATAAATATATTATTGCATATTTTATTAATGTATCTTCGGATGATACATATTTGTTTTTTCTTTTATGTCAATTCTTTTTTATGACTTGCCATTTGAACCATGTGTTTGTATTTTGGCTCAATAAAATACTACTACTACATGTAAAAGAGATAAATTAAGTGGACCATGGCAGTTAAACAAGTAGCCCATAGTCTTCACAGACTTGACAATATTGCGATCTACCCAGCAACGCAACTTGGCAACGTAGCACAACGATGCATACACCGATATATGGGGACTGGCAAATAAACGCATTATCACTTAGCGTTAACCGCCGCATTCTAGACAAAGGCATACGCACGTTGAGTTGTGCGGAACGCGTATATCGAAAACATATCTCCATCACTCAAGCTTTAAGGGCAACACAGCCCCCAACAACCGATGTTTAACCCCGCAAACATTTTCTGAAAACGAACAAGATCCTCTGAAACGTCAAAAACGATGTTTGGGAGATTTTTCTTTTTGTCTGTATCTCCGCCGCGCCTGGACCGATTTTCAAATACTTCAAAACTTTTTTGTCCTTGGCATGATAGTAAACTGGTGACCAGCTCAGACTAAAAATATAAATAGACAAATAATTCCCTACAAAATATCGTCGTCAACATAACTGTATTTACGGTAAACAAATATATGCGACGCTGCCACTTCTCCATACTGAAAAATCTATTGAAAATGGAATGAGATATTGGTGTGCACTCCGCCCGAAATGAAGGTGGACTTAAATAAGGTGTGGACGCTCCGGTCGATCGTGGGTCTATCAAACAACTGCTCCTAGGCAGTTGTCAACGTCATTTTAAATTTTAAAAATTTATTTTTTCTTTTCATATTTGTTTATACTCGCAAAAAACGGTCACAGAGGTGGCCGACACGCCGTAAATTCAATTCAAAACAGATGCAGGTTCATGTTGGGTAATTCATAGCGAACATTACATATAATATTTTGCCCAGTCAGTTGTTTGACTGGATTTGTTCCACCTTGGACGAAACTTGCTCTCATTCGAAAGTAGCACATTTCTACCGACTTTTTGCCGAACGTGGCAACGGTGTTTAACGGCAAGTGGTGGATGCGTACACAGAATTTACAAACATCTGGTGTTTGTTGTTGTGCACAGTGAATTTGTTGCCAGTATTCAAAAGTGTTTTCAGGTTGTTTTAGCGGCAATTATAGCATTGTTATCATTGATAGACAATTTTCAAAGACAATGGGACGTCGGAAGTGCATTCTTTGTGGAGTTAGCAGTGAAGAAACTGAGGCAACTTTCCACAGGTGAGTTATAGGTTAGAGGAGGACAAGGGCGTAGCGCATGGGGATGCGTTGTGATTTTTAGTATTAAGAAATAGACATTTTATAGTTATTGGTTGTTTTTACACTGTACGTGTGGTGATTTTCAAAAAATACTCTTCTGTTAGACACGCTTTTGATCTTTCAGGTTTCCTAGTGATAAGAAAAAGCAAGAAGAATGGTGCACTATCCTCAATATTGACATAAATGATTTACCACTTCATGCCTTTATTTGCGCAAATCATTTTCACAAAAGTGATTTAATAGAAGGCAAAAGAACTCAACTAAAGCATTCAGCAGTTCCATCAGTAGAGCCTTTGAGGCAAACAGAGTAAGTCCTTAATTATATTTAGTTATTGGATTAAATGGAATATTTTGTTGCTATACTTTTACTTATCTATAGAGTCAAAGAAACCAGAGAGCTGAAGTACCTTCTCACATATAAGTTATCTCAAGATCATTTGGAATTTTTCTTCAGTTGTATAAGAAGCAAAGGAGGATACAGCAATAATCCTACCTCGAAGCGGTTTCAGAATATTTTAAAAAAATTATTACTTCATACTGAAATAAGTGGCAATGAAGCATCCAATGTCGTGGCATTAGATAGCACATCCATTTTGCACTGTTCATCATCATCTTTAGAGATCAAAATTAGTGAGGATATGACCTCATCATCAAAGAGTATAGAGGAAGATGAAGATTTTATACAATTTAAAAACTTTCTTCGAATAAGTCCTTGGCAGCTTACACTGTATCTGGAAGATGTTGTTGCATATGTTGCAGGTTTTGTTACGAAGAGGCTAAAAAAGTCTATAAAATGCCAGAGTTGTTTAGATTTGTTAGAAACTTCAGGAGAGTCTATATCGAAATTACAAATAAGAAAAAAATATGGAAAATTGGTTAAAGCCTCCGATTTTACATATGGAGAACATTGCTTTAGGTTATATAAGGAAAGGTTAGAAGTTGGCAAAAAATATGACAAGAGTTTTACAAATATTAACAAATTATACATTGCAAAATTTACCTCTTTGATTCGGAAATGTGTTTAAGGACCATGTATTCGAAGATGAACCTTTAAGTAATCATTTTCCATTGCTCTGTAAACAAGTTTTAGAACAATATTTTACCATTAAGTTGTACCATTATACCTCTAACTTGAATGCCCCTTCAAAACGTGTACGATCATTACTCACAAAAAGTATATTATTTCAAAATCAATAAAACCTGATAATTACAAAAAAATAAAAAGCAAAATTATAAAATGAATTATAAATAATGACTTAGGGAGAGTGACAAGTCCAAAGGAATTGTTTTACTGAAATATGCACTAAACCAAATAAAATAAACCTCCAAACATGGATTGACTACTATAAAATACGTAGTCGTGCCATAAGTTCTGTCCCATGATAATCTCATGATAAAAATGAAACAAGATAAGATATATTTATATGAAAGATATTATTTATTCGACAACATTTTTAGAATTCATAATCAAACAGTTTTATTCAAAATGTCCCCCCTTGGCCTTCACACACTGCTTCAATCTCGCGGGCCACTCATCTATCACTGCACGCACAGCTTCCAAAGGAATAGCTGCCGCTGATCGGATCAAATCCGCTTTCAGGGACTCGATATTACGGTGGGCTTTGGAGCAGGCCAACTGCTCTAGCAGGTCCCACAACTTGTAGTCTAAAGGATTGAGGTCCGGACTCCCTGAGGGCCAATCTTCCGCAGCAATGAACTCTGGCACATTGCTTTCCAGCCAGCGCTGCGTACTCTTAGCCTTGTGAGCGGGGGCGGAATCTTGCTGGTAGACCCAGTGTTGGTTGGCAAACAATGTACCACTTAAAGGCTTGACGATAGGATCCAGTATGTCGCTCTGATAGTTTGCCGCTTTTGTTTTCACGCCCTGTTTACAGAAATGGAGCTGAGTGACCCCTTCGTAGGACACCCCCCACCAAACCATGACTGACGCAGGGTGGTGGCCTCTCTCAACTCTCGGAATGATCTCCGAAGCTTCCTGTGAACTCCTTGTATACACTTTGTCATTTTGTCGGTTGAATTTTTCTTCTATGGTGAAGATTTTCTCATCCGTGAACAAAATCTTTCGGAATCCCCCAGCTGCGTACCTCTCCAAGAGCTTCTTGGATCTTGTCGCCCTGATGTGTCGCAAGGTGGCCGTAAGTCGCTGGCCCGTACGTCTCCGGTAAGCCCCTAGCCCTAGGTCTTGTTTAATGATGCGCGACATCGTCCGGACAGGAATCTTCATTTCCCTGGATAGGATCTTCTGCTTCCGGACTGGATTCCTTTGAATCCTGGCTTTTACGGCTTTGATGGCTGCTGGAGTCCTTACTTGACGAGGTCTTCCGCTTCTTGGCCTGTCATCAACAGAGGACGTCTCATTGTACCGCTGAATGGTCCTAGACACAAATTTACGCGATATTTGAAGGCCGCGTAAGAGTTCAAAAATCTGACTAGCACTGTGATTACACTTATGTAAAGCTATCACTGCAATACGGTTCTCTGCCTTGCCCCACTCCATCGTTATGCTTCGAGAGATCAATACAAACTGAGGTATATGTAATTACCCGAAAAGCGCTTAATCAACTGACACCACAATGTAAACAATCGGACAAGTATTAACAGGTCTACACTTGTTTGAAAACGAGGGACAGAACTTATGGCATGACTATGTAATGTATAAACCTACCCCCAATGTTGAGTTTAGCTTTTTAGATGTTTTACATCCATATCTGGATCAGCATATATCAATACAAGAACTTTTTGACGCGCTAAATGGCTAAAATGGCTATCAGAGTCTACAGAGTACGCTAAATCCCCAAGTATACCGTTATGTATAAAACGATTTATAATCCAACTTAAGCTCCACAATAAATGTAGTCTCAAAATCTTCCTAAACAATATTTCATACAGGGTTGACCAAACAGACTGTTGTACAATATGTAATACTCGAAAGACAGAATCTTTAAGACATCTCCTCCTGGAATGTCCATTATACAATCCATTGAGAGAGCATATTCTGTCAGATCGTTTGAACCAAATCTGTGTCTTTGCTTGCCTAAATAAAACGAATAAGTTGAATTTATGATACAAACTTTTTAAATACTTTAGGGAACTATTTAAGCTAAGATCTTTCTTAAGGAATGCATAGTTTTTTTGTGTCTTCAATATCAAGACAGAATATTTAAATTGATGCGTCAATTATTTATTCTTTTTCTGTTTGTTTATATATTTTTTTATATACAACTTTTGATCATGGTTACTATCATTTTCTTACTATTTTTTTTTTTGTATTCATACTCTGGACAGGAAATTTTCTACTCAATTCTTATTATTTACATAATACTCTCTCTCTCTCTTGTTTATATACCTTTGTACTATGTATTATGAAACAATAAACCTGATAATTAAGTTCCAATAACAAAACCTTGTTTACTTCTCTGTGTTTATTCTTTTCACTGCCATGGAAGGTGATACTGGGTGTATTAACCAGAACACCATTACAAAAAAAGCACCTACGCCACTGGTGGAATCAGCTGTGGTCTGCACATACACAGCTTATTGTTTGTATGTGTTTTGAATTGGGTTTGTTTGTCTTCATGCATTACAGTGCCGTAAGAATGGTAAGTCTATTTATATTTTTAGTCTGAGGGTGACCAGACTGATGGAAATGAGTGCAATGGTTTATCGTTAGTAGACGTTAGAAGTTAAATCAAGAGGATCTAGAAAACGGAAACATCGAACAAAATACAAAGTAAAACTGAAAATCAATGCGAAGCGTTGCGATACAATGCGATGCTGAGCTAAGTGATATGTTGCGTAGCGATGCGATGGACCGTGACAGCACCGCCGTTTACTACTTTCTTCCCTCTGCATCCACTACCAAAAATGCAATATTTATAATCCCGTATCGCATCACAAGTGGGACCGATACCATCCCCCACCCCTCAATTTTAAAATTCTATTTCTTTTCAAAAATGATCACCTAAGACGTCCAAAACCTAAGTTTGAGCGATATTTATTTTATTCGTCTTTGGGCGCCACTGGATCGATTTTCAAAAACTACTAAGCTTTTCCATCCTTGGCATAGTAGCAACCTTGACTAAAAATTTGATCCAAACCCGAGCAGTACTTTCCAAGTTATAGAGAGGCCAAGGATTATCGAACAGACCGACGGAAATGACTGACCTGGTTTTTAGAGATGTACGCCATTTAAGATCCAGAATACATAATACATCATTTTTCACGGTTATAATACTTCCTCGCCAGTGAGCATGAGAAGTAAAATCTCAACGTTGACAGCTTCCCAGTCCGCCATTTTGACATAGTGATTTTGTTCTAGGATTATAAAGTACTCACAAGGTTCTTTAAAATAAGATATCACACGACTCCTCATCCCATTTACAAAAAATTTACAATATGGCGAAATTTTCAACTATTATTTTTAGTCTAAAATATAGTAGTATTTATGCGTTAATATCATTGTCCATGTCAGATTCTCAAATTAGCTGGAGTGATTGTATATCTGCGAATCGAGGATCGACCATTATCAGTAAGCTTCTACCAAGTTTTGTGCTTTTTGTGCTGCTCCAGGTTAGAAAACCTTGAAGGCTAAATTTCATCTTATAACTTATATACCACGTTTGATACAACACGTCACGAGTCCACCTATACCGCGGGAGGTCATTGAATCTCACCAATGTGATAGCATGTTTTTGGAGCGTGTCGTTTTCAACGTCTATTATGGATGCACGTCTTACTAACCTGACTCAGTTTCCAGATGCATCTCAGCGGGTAAATCCAAATTGCTACCGGTGAATTCAAATTTTTCCGAGCGCGATAGAGGTACATCTGATGGTAGGTACCAAACTTTCCCTCCATAACTTCGCAAACCTATCAGCCTGCACAAAAAACGTACTATCAGTAACAGTTTGGCAATAAAGTTCTCAATTGAGCTCCCACTTCCAATGTGTAGTCTCCCGTGTTTATATAAAGTGAACAATATGGCTGCTTACCTAGCTACCGACCATATGGTAAATCGTTGTCCGCCGAACATTCTGAGCCTTTCACTCTCTATGTCTATGTCTGAAAGTAAGCCCCATCCCACGGAAAGAAAGGAAAATAGTATTTGTGACCTAAGAATCAGAAAAATCATTTTATGAAAAATAAAAGGGTAGATGCTTTCTGAAAGTTTATTTTTACTGAATGATTATTTTTAATACCTAGTTTCTACTCTGACGAGGTCCATTGGCACACACCGGCCCTTGACAGCTGCCAGGGCCGCGGGGAGCGTAGGATGGGGCATGTATGGCTCACTACAATGGTGCGCGATGCTCCTAGCCAGACCATTGCCAGATCCGCCGGGCACTACACCTACTGGTATGTTCCGGATCACTTCTGACCAATCGCTGCGCTCAAATATTCCGTTTATCACCTCGAACACTATGCCGTCACCTCCTACCTGAAAAGCGATCCATTCATTGGTTTATTGTTTGTTTGAAGGCTTCTTTCTCTAACACTTATATGGAATTCTAGTGCGGGGGGTGATTGTTTTAACTGAAAAATATATTTAGAAAATAATTTATAAAAAAAGAAAAAAGATATCCTCCATATTTATTATTTAATGAAGAAATAAACAATGTTAGATCCTCATGTATACTTGCTGTTTGTAAATATAATATATATGTTCATACCTATGTTCACCATAATTATAAAATCAACATGTCACTCTCGGGTGAAACTGTCAGTACCTTTCTCTTACAATCCCTTGCTTGACAAAGACTTCTTATTCAATTAAATTTATGCTACAAACTTACAAAGCTATGTTTAAAGACCAAAAATATGGATTAAATTGCCACATTTGAGGCAAAGTGACCAAATTAAAGTTCACACATTTCTTTACCATAATCAGATGAAATCATTTGAGGAAAGTAATTTATTTTCAATTATTATTTTACCTCACAGTGGCGGCGAAGGTAAGAATGAGAATGTATAATCACACCAACGCGCCCCACCCCTGTTTTAAGATAGAACCACCATTTTTAGACTTTTTCAAATTTCTGATGACTGTTGAGCATAGTATCATGCAAATCTATTTTCAAGCTGTTAAAGTGCTTTTGTGGGCAAGCTTCGAAAACCCTAATGGTTTAACGTGACTCGAATCTAGAAAAGTATATAAAGAAGAAATAATCAAATTACAATAAAAATGTAACATAAAGTTTACTAAGTTATTTATTTGTTAACATAAATAAATTAAAACCATGTGGTTTAATTATTTATCAATTATGCAATAGTTTGGCTTATGCAAAAACAAGACTAAATTGAACAATACCTAAATACCATTTTTATTATGCTTCATGGATTGGTTTGAAGCCAAGCACTTGCGACCTTGAAATATTATTGGATTTAATTTTTCAGTACAGATAACATATTAATTGTGTATAGATAACGGTGAAAATGAATGGCACTTACAACAGCATTCTAAATTAGTATTCTGCGACCTACTAATAATAAAATCAATGAAGACTAAACATATATGTTAATTTGTTTGGAGAGATAATTCCCTAGATTAAAATGAATTGAAATTATTCAGATTAATTACGTCTCTTTTTCATTGACGTGCTTCCAGTCGACAAATAATATTTGATAAACCCATGGATTAAAGTGCGTCAAACCACGTCATTTGTGGAAAAGTAACCAATCATGTTAATTCTGTACTTTCAAGATTGAAAGGAGTAGTCTTCCTTCAGGTATATGCCAGGATGGAATTATTGTAACAGACTCAAAAGCTAAGGCGGATGTGCTTGCCGAGATATTTGCTGGTAACTCCACCATGGACATCCACCCAGTGCCAGAGTGCTGTCGACGCAAAGGGTTCCCTACACTATGTGGGAAGTAACATTCAGGCTAAAGACCGTGAGACGGGTGCTCCTGTCGCTCAACATCAACAATGATTCTGGTCCAGACTTCATTCCAGCCATTGTGTTGAAGAGGTGTGCAACAGAGCCTGCTCCAGTTCTTTCGCGTCTCTTCCGGATATTTTACGAATCCGAACCCTTTCAAGAAAACTTGAAATTTGTTCATGTCCAACTTATCCCACAAAAAGGGATCTAAGACTGACCCGTAAAACTACAGGCTCTGCTTTCTGTTATGAAGAGATGCATAAATCGCGAGCTTCTGGAGAACCTCGAACGTGACGGCTTGATTAGCGATGGGTAGCGATCCACAGCGGACTCCTAGCTTACGCCACGCAATTGTGGAGTAAACTCATCCAGTCTATGGTGAGGCTCATGTCATTGCTTTTGAAATCACGAAAGCAGAGTAGCTTTGCAGATGGATGCCAGACTTTCTCTCTAGCCTCAAGATATTGGTCGTAAGTGACGGGTACTCCTCTTCACTCCACAGTGTCAACGCGGGTGTACCCCATGGATCGGTCTTGGCTCCGGTTCCTCTTACTTATCAACAACCTCCTTTTCTGAAGGATCAATCCAATCCACAGCTTTGCTGCTGACAGCAAGAATTCAGAGTGACAAACTGATCTCTGGTGGTGAGCTAGAAAAAAGGATACTAGCAGTGACTTCCTCTCGGATGAGAGTCCTGGAGTTTACCACTGTTTGCAGGCATAACAATCTTATACAGTTAATGTTTCCAAAACACAGTATGGTATCTTGACGAACAAAAAGCTGACCTAGTTTTGATGAATGGCTGAGTTCTTCCAAAGAGCCACTCATTGTGGCTGGTTGAAGTCCAGATCACAAAGGACTTGATTTGGAATGAGCACATTTCGTCAATAGCGGCGGCTGCTTCGTTTAGGGCTAATAATTTTCTTCACATGAACTCCTCACTCTATACAAGGTCCAAATATCACCTATCCTCGAGTATTGCTCACATGTTTGGGGTGCTGCATTCCTAACTACATTATCCATGCTCATTGCACCTGATTTTTTTCTCTTAAAAGCAAGCAACTTGATGCTTTGTTCAGTATATATATGTTTCAAAAAGGCTGCGTTGAAAAATCTAAGTTTAGCAAATTTGTTTTTAAAGAAATTGATCACTTTTTGCGTGTGTGACAGGTTGATACTCTAGAGCTTCTGCCGAGTCTTATGAAAAAAGTAGCAATTTTTTTAAAATTACAGTTTGAATTTAACTTTTGAAAAAGGTGTGAACCTGTAACCTTTCAATAACTTTAAGAGTTTAAGGATAAGTTGATCCAAGCCTCAATTTATATGATCTTATTTATTATTCTTGAATATAACAATAAGATGATTAAAATGTTAACCAGACTAGGTCCACCATTCTGAACCTAAAAAGGATTCTTTCATTGATGTTTGTTCAAATTAGCATAATTTCAATCAATAATTAAACAAAATAAATAATTTGATTTTGTGTAGGTGTTTTGTATCATTTTTCTTTGGGGAAGTGAAAATATGTGAAAGCTGGCATAAAATCAGTAGAACTGTGATCATTGAACCATGTTGCATGCTTAATAATAGATAAGCATCATGAAACTTGTTTAAAGTACCCTCTTAATGTAATCACTTGAATGTGAATGGTGAAAATAGCATGATTACTTCACAGATTTTTTAAGACACTGGCTTTGATAATTTAAAATCAATATGAAAACAGCTTGAAAAGTATGCTTAAAAAATTAATAACTCATGAAACAATAGTATAATGCAATAAATAATATACTTTATCTTACCACTACAATTCCAGTCCATTGATACAAGTTATTTGTTCTCACAAAATCTCTTGCAAAATTGGCATGTTTGGTCATAAACAAATCAAAAGGCACCTCAGCCTCCTGTAAAATTGGCACTACCTTTTCTTGGAAGATGTATTTCCCTTTTCCAGCTCCACTCTTTGGATTGCACAAAATTAAGAGCTTTCTTGTTTCTCTATGTTTAAGACTCAATGTGAAATCTGATATGCTCCTATTTGTTACTGTCTCACCTCTGACTAATTTTTTTATTGCTGTCCTCCATTTTTGTGCTTCTTTGTTGTTGTCCTCATATTTATCAAAAGATCTAAAGCGGAGTGTGATGATTGTACGTTCTCTCTTTTTGCTAGTGCCCTTTGTTGATTGGAATATGTATGCATAAATGTACAGGTATGCACTGGTATCCTCGTCATCTAATTCTAAAGAACTCTCTTCAACTACTTCTAAGCTATTTGATCTGGGAATTGACTGGCAAGTACAGTGTTTTGACTGCTTCTTGCTTCGAAGACACCTGCAACCGATCACATCTCGAATCGGGATCACTTGTTCCTTGATGTTGTGTTCACTTTCTTTAATCAGACATAAGCCAGTTTTGGTAAGTCGCACCTTAAACACGCAATGCTTCTTCGTTAGTACGTAAAATGTTTCTTCTAAGAGGATTTGATTTTGCGTCTCTTCATCTTGCTTTAACTCCATTGTCGCTACTCGATTAAATTATTACTCAACCATACTCATTAATCACTTGATCATTACCGCGAACACAACAATCGGTTTTGATTACTGAAGCGAATCATGCTGGAAAATGATAAAATTATAATTTGTTGGGTTTGTTATGTAAAAAATATTGACAGTTTTGACACAGTTTGGTACGTGAAGTGTCAAAACATTGCGCAGAAAGGGGGATTAGAAAGGTTGTGTTAAGCAGGGAGAAGTTGAATTGTTGAATGTATTTCAATCAAATCGCCATTTTCGTTCCTATGAATCAGTATGTTTTATCATAAAATTTGTCATCACAAAAGATGATTTACTGTATAGTTGACAATAAGACTAGGTTAAATAAATTATTACTAAAGAGCCTGCACTTTGCATTTAGATGGAATGTGAATCAATCACGTGCCACCGATTCATGAGGAATGTGGACTTAAAATGAGAGAATGGGATGGGATACTTGCGAAGGTGTAAGCGTGTCCATGCCGTTAATGTCATATGTTAAAGTCAACCTGACAAGTGAAACGTCCAAGATTCGTCCACAACTACAAAAATAGTTGATTTCAAATTTGCTACTTAATTTTTAACATATATGTTGAGTTTCCACGTCGCCTACCAGCACTGAGGATGCAGCACCAATACTGGGTAACAAAAAAGAGCGTTTTGCGAAAATTGGGTGGTAAAGAGGACGAATGTATAATCTCTTCAGACGCAGAACTAGACGCAAAATTGGAGCTATTTAAATCCATAAATGATAGCTGCAACCACTTACAAAGAATTTTGGATTCGTACCAGGAACGTCTGTGCTACTTGGCCCAAGAAGAAAACACTCTAGGAAGGTATCTTAAAGATTGCGGGAAGAATGAGAAAAACTCTAGTGCTGGTCAAATCATGGCCTGTGCAGGAAAGGCATTGGCTTATATGGGTCACCAAAGGCTTACAGAAAGACCTCCATTAGTCAGATTGCACCATGAAGTTGAAACTTTCAGGGCAAGAGCTGTTACTGATACTAGGGCCACTGTCTCTGAGATGGAGAAAATCAGAACTGAATATAGGTATTATATAGAATTCAAGTTTAGTTGTTATATATTTTTTTTTTGTAAAAAGCTTGTATTTTTTGTTCATTCACTAATAGGAAATAGCATAAGAAGTAGGCGGTTTCTTTTTTGCTAATCTTAACATTTTAGGGGATGCATTGAACTTTGGGGAGCTAACAGTAAGATAATCAGCATTACTATTTAAAAGCAATTTGGCATTTTGATCACTGGCATACCTATCCAGAAAAAGTTCTGGGGTGGCTCTCGGGATTCATGTTCAGGGATTGAAAACTAAAGAGCAAGATGAGGATGGAAGCATCTGCTGCATCAATGTCAAATATAAATGAGACAATTGAAAAGTGGGGAGTAGTATGTTTTTGAAAATTAATGAGTGGTAGGGGGTTATCTGCATCAGTGTTTCTGAGAACAAATTGAACAGAGCTCAACATATTAGCCCTCAATCTTGATTCTCCCAGGGGAAGGGGGCTTGGTAAAGCCTTCTATAAGGAAAAAATAATCAAGTGCCCCTAAATATACCTGAGTTTTAAATATAACATTCAATAAAAAATGTGATTTATCAATAAAGATTTTCATTTCCTTTTATTCTCAGAGCGGCCTTGAGTTGGATGAAATCAGCTTCAGCCCAATTAGATCCTGATACTGGTCATGGCCTTGAAAAGTTCAGAAAAGCTCAATCTTATGTGAAATCCACCAAAGTAAAATTTGATCGTTTGACACTAGCTTGCCTTCAGAAGATTGATCTTCTTGCTGCTGCCAGGTGCAACATGTTCTCACATGCTTTGGTGCCATACCAGAATGCTTTAATAAATTTCTCTACCAAAGGTATGTGCAGGTATTTTTAAATAATATTTTTTTGACTTTGTTCTATAAATCTCTTTATTGTAAAATTGTTATAGCTGCTGAAACACTGGACTTAGCAGCAGGAAAAATTGGTAGCATTCAACCAAGTGATGGCAGTTCAATCTTTGAGTTAGCTGCAGGATCTGAGGGAGACAAATCTGGTGACAAGGATAAGAATACTTTCTTCAATGCAGAGTATGCAGATGAAAAGAAAGATGAAGCCAAATATAAAGAGAATCCTGAACATAGGTGAGTGTAACAAAAATAATGAAGGATTTGTGATATCAGTATTCTCAAAAAAAAAATATGTAATCATTATACACTATATTATGTGTATTTTCTGGGAGAAGCTCATATTGGTGCTGATGATTTTTATAGAAAAATCTTGAAGTATTTAGAAATGTAGTCTTCTAAAAATTTAATTCCATGAACAGAAAAAAAATATCATAAATATTGTTAATAGCAGTCTGTGGAAGTATAAAGAAATCAAGTTATACAATCAAAATCTTCAAATTGTTGTCATCTGGCCTCCATATTTAAAAATGGTCACCAAGATGTATGTTAGGTTATTTATCATAGCTGCACAACCACTGGACTGATTTTAACTCCCTCAAGCTCATCTTACTTCTTTTTTAAGAATAAGCATTTCTTATGATTTCACCTTATTTAAAAAGTTCACATATACTGAGGTTTCAATTTTTATCAGTTTGTACATTTATTCAAATAATACTACTTCAAATGGGAAAATGGTTCACTTTTGGTATTGTATTCACAAATACTAAATACATCTAATTATACCACAAAATTTAAATAACACTACAAATCTCTCAGTTTAGGATCAACCATATGACGGTCATATGTGAACTTATATGTGTATGCATTCAAATACTTGAACTTTTTTAATTTTAAGCTAAAATGAAAGGGTTTCTTTAAGAGCAATAGTTTCTGTAATTTGTATCCAAGAATTTTTAACTTCTGATATAATTCTGTGGTACCTGTTTAATACTTTGTTATTACTATAACCGCATTACCTATATACAGCAATAATGATTCTCTTTACATCTGACCTGCATAAACACATATGTGCATATAAATAAAAATAAATTTATCTATCTATCTATAGGGAGAACCAAACTTGTGGAATGGCTTGAGTTCAATGTGTACCGGAGATAAGCGCGAGAAGTATGTAAAAACACATATGTTAGAAAGACATAGAAGCTGGCTGACCAAGGAATCTCATATCACCACGTTGCCCAGCAGCGCTGACATAGGTCGTCGCAATTTGCCGCGTTGCCAATATGTTTCACGAGTTCCTTGAAACATGATGCAAGTTGAAAATATGCGTTAGTTAATTCTCTACGCCTAAATAATGGTTTTATTTTGAGCATACACATTTGTGAAATATGAATTATGTCGAATCTGTTAATAATCGATTCCGGATCGGTCCTAACGGTGCTTCATTTTATGTCGAAATGAAAGGTCAGGATCGCCACAAATTCTGCAATAGTACATCATTGGCTCGTTTGACAGCACCGCATCTCGTATGAAATACAGAAAACGAAATAATTCAGATAGTTCCAGATATTTTTTTTTGAAAAGGGGTAGAGCCAAATATAAAGCTAGAAAAAAAAAATTCTATGTAGAATATGCAGTTTTATGCTCCATACCAGTCATTCATGAGCCTACACTTAGGCCCGTATCGTCAGTCGTCCCTACAATTGTAGGGCTGCTTTATGGCCTCCTTGATTGTCATAGTTTTCTACTTCTCCGTGTCAGAACTCGATTTTGAGGTTATGTCACAAACATCTATTTGCATCAAATTGTGCTTGCTTTTGAGTTATATCATGTTTTATCAGCCTGAAATTTCCTACAATTTAAAAAGAAAACATATCTTCACAATAGGAGAGCGCTGACGCTGACACGGGACAAGTGTAATCTAGAAATTTTGGAAGGAAAGAAAGGAGTATGACAATCAAGGAAGCCACAAACGCGCCCTACAATTGTAGGGACGACTGACGATATGGGCCTTAGCCAGTTGGGCACACGAGGGACGTTGATTTGAGATGCCTACAATTATGCAGGCACATCACTTATTCCCCTTTCCCTATATTGGTTTTTGTGCGTACAACAGGTATAGACTGGTAGATCACCGTCATTACCTCTTGACAAGCAATAAGGAAACCAAACCTCTTCAGTATATAATCAGATATTAAATTGAAATGTCAGGTGAACTCTCTACACATGACAGCATACAATGGCCAGCGAGTTCTCCTGACTGGGCACAATGATTTCTTTTTGTGGGATGAAGACTCACATTTACGGTTACACTCCATGCAAGGGCTAACACTTTAGATGAGTTGCGGCTGAAAATAATAGAAGCATGCCATTCAGTGATTCATACCATGCTAGAAAATGTTCGCACAGGCTTCCACGATAGGTTAGGTTACTGTTGTTTTCATTTTGAATAGAATTATTTCATTTTTTATGCAATTTGGTGTTTTAATTTCTTTCTTTGATTTCCACCGATGGTGATAAAATCAACACATCCTGAGTTATTGTTACATTTCCCGACAGATAGCGGTTGAATCACAATTAAAAAATGTGTACGCTCAAAATAAAATCATTATTTGGGCGTAGAGTATAAACTAAGGCATATTGTCAACATGCATCGTAGTTCAAAGAACTGGTGTAACATATTGGCAACGCGGCAGATTGCCGTCTCATTCTCTTATTTGTGTTTTCAAACAATTTTGGCGATTCTCTCTCATACACATTGATTTTGGCTCGTCAGTGAGATATAGGTTCCTCTGTATATGTGCCTTCAGTTTGAATTTGTGGCATTATTCATCATTAAATATGGCGTTCAAACGTTCACGATTTGGACCGGGTGGCCTGATTTTTATATACTCCTATAGGTGCCTAATAATGATCCACATTCAAACTGAGGCGACATACAAGGGCAGACGTGACCTTAGTGGCTCTTCCTGGACTATAAATGATAACTCGTGTAATATGCAACTTTCTACATCCTACAGCTCTGAATCTGAACAAACAGAAGTAGCGAATCTTCTGCAAGGCGACTTTGCTGCACCAACAGAACAGCAACTTGAAGCTGCAGATTTATCAAAGCCTAGCTCAGCTTTGTTGGATTTGAACTGGTCCGTTCAATCAGACTTCATGAAGGGCAATTTTATGCCGTCCAAATTGATGCAAGAAGAAGGATTCATGTTCATGGAGACTCCATTGGAGAAGGAAGCAAGCCAAAAAAGTGAGAAAAGTCCTGATGTTAAAAGAGATAAAAGTGACAAGCAGATGTCTTGGTTGAGTTTGTTTGCCGAGTTGGATCCACTGTCCAGTAAAGCGGGTCAGTCTGGAGATACAGCGTAGGAGGAGTCTATTGGACATTTTTTTAACATATTCTCATTGAATATACGATTCATGACCAGTATTTTGAACATTTCTGTAGGTATATTTATGTAATTACTATTTTGTGATTAAGCTGCAAATGTCTCATTGACTTTCCTATTATTTGTGAGTAATTTAGAGTTAGTTTTTTCAAAAACATCGTTTATGAAAATCATTACGATTAATGTGGTCCAATTACGCGTACTACAAAGGGTACTATAACAGTTTTGCAATACAGCTTTATTTATTGACTTTGTTCAGAGTAATTTCCACCACATTCAATACATCAAAACCAGTCCTTAAACCATCTCTGCCAAGTTTTACCCGGGAGTGCGGCACACTCTTGTCCCAAGCCCTCAGAAGCTCCTCATCGCTAGAAAACCGTTTGCCTTTTAGCTTCATTTTCACATGCGGAAACAGTGCAAAGTCGCAGGGAGCAAGATCCGGACTGTAAGGAGAATGCTTAATAAGTTTCAGTCCAGTAGTGGTCAAATACTCCGTGCAGGCTTTGGCACGGTGAGCTGGAGCGATAACTGGTGGAGGTAGCAAGTGTCCATTCTTAAATTTGGCCGCAGGTTTTCCATAGACTCTATGACTAGACAGGCACTGTTCCGAGTACCACTCAGCTATGACTGTCTTCTGTGGGGTCCAAAACGACATGCCCCACAATCCCGCTCGATTTGAAAAATACAGCGATCATTTTTTTTTCCTTAAAAGATCGGGATTTCCTGACAGCTACGGGTGTGTCCTCGTCATCAAAGACCCAAACTTTGTTTTGAGCCTTGGTCGGCACATCGTAATAATAGAGCCAAGTCTCGTCACCTGTCACGATGCTGTTCACATACCGAGATTGCCTCTTATCAGTGGCGGCTCGTGAGGTAGTGCCACGGTGCCATGGCACTACCTTGTCTTCTTCAAAAAGAATATTTTTTTCAATCTTCAATGTTTTACTTTATTTTCTGCTTTTTCATTTTTTTTGGTATAAATTATATGAAGTGACAACACTGACAACGTGACAACACCGCAAGCACCCGACCGACGCGACGAGACGAGCATGCCTTGACCTTGGCGTCATCAACTTGTGCCAATTTAGGGCCGGTCCAAATAAAAAGAGAGAAATTTTACCAGCATCGCATACGAGCGACAGAGATAACGCTACGCATGACATGTTTATATGAGGTGAATAGCGAAAGACAAGTATAATTTGTGCCAGGCACATCATCAGTCGTAATTCGTTATCAAATGATATCGGCGGTGTTTTTGTTCGGTCGGTCGTTTGGTTATGATTACGTCTAGTGCTGATTTCGGTCTTTTTTTACCTGAAAAGTGAGAAATAACGTTTATGTTTTTGTACGTCTAGTGTTAATGAACTGCTCTGTTTTGTGATCATATTTTTTACTGTTTTATTAAAACTAGTGAAAATGAATAAAATCGGGATATTAAAAAACTCACTTAGTGGTTTTTCGCTGGATCAAAAACTGCAAATTAAAGAATTAGGACGGCCAATACCCGATTTAAAAATTGAGAAACAAAGTGGTAGCGGACAAAAATCGCGCTGTCGCAAATTTAATAAAAATGTGTATGATAAAAACAGCTGTATATGTGGTTGTGAAGAAACGAATAAACTATTTTGTTTTGTATGTGTTCTATTTGGAGGTGACGAGACTTGGCCAAAAAAAGGTACAGACGATCTTATACATATATGGGATAAAATGAAGACCCACGAAAAATCTAAAGTCCATATGAATAATGTTTTTAGCTTTTCTATTCTTGGTAAATTAAATATAAGGACTCAACTCAATTCGGCTTATCGCAATGATCTAATTAAACATAATAATCAAGTGGATAAGAATCGATATGTATTGAATAAAATTATTAATTGTATAAGGTTTTGTGGAGCATTTGAGTTAGCCTTAAGGGGTCATGATGAAAAGGAAAATTCGGAAAACAGAGGCATATTTAAGGAGCTGGTGAATTTTAGCGCCGAATTAGACAACGAATTGAAAGTCCATATTCAAAGTGCCAAACTTTTTGAGGGTAGCTCAAAAACAACTCAAAACGAGCTTCTTGAGTGCATGCTAGATGTTTATCATGAAGAAGTTAAGAAGGAGATTGCAAATTCTCCTTTTGTTGCAGTAATTGCCGATGAAACGACGGACGTAGCCTGTGAATTTCAGTTAGTTATTATTTTCAGATATTTGTGTAAAGGACAACCAGTTGAGAGATTTTGGAGATTTTACGTCCCCGACGGACACGATGCCAAATCAATCGCTGCATGCGTTTTAAATCCATTACTAGATCAAAATCCAAACAAATTAATAGCTCAAAGCCATGATGGTGCGTCTGTTATGAGTGGTGAAT
Organism: Acanthoscelides obtectus; assembly: GCA_963669975.1. Taxonomy (NCBI): domain Eukaryota; kingdom Metazoa; phylum Arthropoda; class Insecta; order Coleoptera; family Chrysomelidae; genus Acanthoscelides; species Acanthoscelides obtectus. Next base: position 80,618,972 of record CAVLJG010000008.1, on the reverse strand, counting down.
TGAATGGCGTTCAAAAAATTATTAAGGAAACTTATCCACTTGCAAATTATGTTCATTGCTATGCACACCAGTTAAATCTAATTATGACAAGCGCATGCTCTGTCAATAAGCAGGCTAGAATATTTTTCCATAATTTATCTGGATTGTGCTCTTTTTTTTCGACGTCTCCTCAAAGAACAAAAATTTTGGATGAAATAGTTAATCGCAGATTGCCAAGATCTTCCCAAACACGTTGGAATTTTCAGTCACGAGGTGTTCATACAGTTTATGAAAATAGGAAAGACCTGATTAAAGTTATGGACAATATAGAAAGTACTTCACGCGATTCTTCGTCGATTAATCAAGCCAGTGGGTACAAATTAAAGCTGCAAGATACAAATTTTGTATTTTGGCTAAGTATTTTCCATAAAATAATGCCACATGTTGAAATTGTCTTTAACCAATTACAAAAAGTACGCACCGATTCTGTTAAGGTCAAAAATGATTTAGAGAATTTTGAAGCAGCAATTCAAACTATACGAGAACAAATGGATAGCATTATTGACGAGATTGAACGAGTGCAGAGAGAAACTGATGAACCGGCAAGAAAAAAAAAGGCAAGTTGAAGAAGGCAGCAAAAAACGGGAAGCGTTAGAAATATGCGATGCAGTATTATCGCAAATAAGAACAAGATTTAACTTTTCTGGACATTTAGTTGCTTCTAATTTATTTGTGTGTGAAAAGTTTTCTGTTTATAAACATCAGTTTCCTGAAGCACATTTAAATGACACATGCACACAATTTTCATTTTTAGACAAAAACAGGCTTAAAACTGAGTTACAAGTATTATATCAGAGAGAAGAATTGAGTACTACTTCTGGAGCTGTTCCACTATCCATTTTATTGAACGAGGAAGGATTAAATTGTACGTTTCAAGAAACTCTTAAGCTCGTAAGTATTTTAATCACTATACCGATGTCAACATCTGAAGCAGAACGCTCTTTTTCAATGCTGAAACGGATTAAAACTTTCCTCAGAAACACAATGAAGGAAGAAAGGCTTAGTGCTTTAGGAATGCTGTCTGCAGAAAAACATTTTGTTAGTGGCATTGAATATTTTAATAATAAGGTAATCGAAAACTTTGCTACCAAAAAAGAAAGAAGAATGGACCTCATATATAGAAAACTATAGTTATAGGTACTTCTCCACACTTGTTTTATAATTTGGTGCGCGTGTGTAAATAGTTTTATTTTTGATTTTTTTTTGGACATATAGATTTATTGAACCTCAAGAACTTTGACCACTAACTATCAGGGGTAAGTTATAAGTTATTCTTTACAATTTTGAATCGATTCAAAATTATGGCTTCCATTCTGGCACTACCTCACGGAATTGGCACGAGCCGCCACTGCCTCTTATCGATCATTTTCAACGTCTTTCGGCACAAAATCGTACGAGTCTTGCATTCCCGTCAGACTTTGCGGTACCCAGAAAGAACAAAGTTTCCTTACGTGTAAATGGTCATGCAGAATTGAATAAGTTGCTGGTGCATTAAGGTGTAAGGTCTCGTCTATGTATGTCACTCTCCGGTTTTCGTCAAGCATTTTCCTCACAGCAGTAATGTTTTCCTCTGTTACTGACGTTCGCGGCATTCCTTTCCTCCCTGCGTCGTCCAGAGTGAAATTGCCCCTTTGGAATTCTCTATACCAGCTGAATATAGTGGTACAATGAGGACAATCATTCTTTAAGGCAAGCGTCATTTCTTCTAAGCAGTGGTCAATGCTTAAACTACGCGTAAAGTTATACCGTAAAACTGCCATTATCTCACTACGTGACAACGATGCCATAGTCCGCACTTTACATTGTCAATACGAATAAACAACTAAATCAACAGACGTGCTGCTGGCGTTATATTTCAAAACTAGTGCCCTTTGTATAATGGAGATAACCTGATAAAGTTCACTGGTTTTATTTGCTCCTCCTAAAAAGTACCTGTAAATGAATCACTTGTTACAGAATTTTAGGTATTACAGAATAACATGTGCAACGATTTTTCGGAAGAATTATTTTCTTTTCTGAAAGCATTCCATAAATGTATTCCTTTTTCCCATATATCATCATCAAGGCTATGTCTGGTATTGATAGGCCATGGGCCTACAATATTTATGGGGGAGCTGTAAGCATAGAAATGTGCACATTCTGGTCCCATCACACTTTCAAGATCCATAGTATAGCATTAATTTGACCAACTGAGAACCATCTACCGCTTAAAAGAACAATATGGATTTTACAGCGATGTACATACAGGCATGATAATTGGTTTGTTATTATATTTCCAACAATTAGACATTGCCCAAAAGTGTTTTGGCATGGATAAGTTAGCCCATCTGCTATCAAGTTTACCGTTAATTCCAGTATTAGACAAAAAACTCTAAAAGGAAATTGAACATCTGCAGCTATACTAGCAATGTAGATGTGTGGCACAGATGTATTGTCGAGTCACGGTTCCCAGCTGATTAATTTATTTTTTTTATTTTGTTAATCCTAAAATTGACCGAACAAAAAGTGTCTCTAAAATATTGTTTTGTTATTAATATAGTTTTGCTGGAATTTGACTGTAATCTGAAATGAACATGCCAGTTGTACTGGGGTGAACTTTAAGTAAATTACTTATTTGATTTGAATATGAAACAATGTACTGCCTAAAATGCTCTCTAAGGCGCGGTCACACAATACTTTGTACATTGTAACTTAATTTTGTCTTGTCTATCCAAATTTGTATGTACTTGGAAACACCTTTTGTACCCCATAACAATTTATTGCAATTTTATTTTAGTACCAAAGATGTTTAATTGATACCAAAGAATACATATATACTTTTAGAATATTTTCGTATTTTCTTGCATTCATCTGTTTTTAGATGTGATTTGTGTACTTATCTCGTACTTCTATGTGAAATATTTTATTGCTTAAATCAAATATATGACGAATTGTAATATAATAAACCATATTTGCAAACATTCTAGTATGGTTTGTAAAATACACTGTAAAATTAATAAACAAATTTATTAAATACCTAGATTAGTTTTTAAATACGAAGTGCTCCTTTTTCTATTCTGCATTGAGCCCAATCTCATTTGCAGGGACAATCGGGTGTTGTCCCAGTTCCTCCGTCTCTCACAGCAGAGAAAATCTGGGGTTTGATAATAATGATGCTTTTGCTATCTACCACTACATACAAAACTATTATCATTAAAAGCATGTGATATAACATAGATACATTTGAGTTGTGTAGCTTTCTTCACAGTTTTATGATGAAAAATAAAATATTTCAGATGTGGTAAATTGCAAATGAAAAAAATCTTCAAGGTTCTACGCAACGAATTGGGAAAGATCAGTAGCCAAGCTTATATGTTTGCATTGTTTGTCGCCTAAATTGACCAGCTTTAGTCAGTTGTCCAACAATAACTACCAAAATGACATCGTTGTATCAATATAATAATAATACTTACTGGTGGAAATATCTACCTTCATTAGACTTTCGCCGCCCATATCAGATTATTTAAGTAGTACCATGTCTTGAAATATTCTAACAGTGATCCTCACTACAGACTATGAGAAATAGAAGACTAACAAAGAAGGCAAAAAGCAGTCACTGTGCATAGGAAAATACCTCTTTCACATATTTGAGATGGATTTAGAAATAACTTTTTAAAAACGTTATTCAAGGACTGTATCTACAGTTCGCTACAGAAATACAATTTACAATGATCTGACTAGGACGGAGTTTAACCGGGTATTGAACCTATGTTCGCAGGACCTATTATACTTCAGGTTTTGTTTACAAGGCATCTGGCTCGGACACACGTGGCTGACGATGTATTGTAGGCTATTGTAGACAATAGATTGGAATACAAAGAATAGATCAAAAGGAAGTTAGCATAGTTGAATAAGCATGATGCAACATTGTATTAACTGTCTGGTTACTAAGTGCATATAACTTCCCCTATTACAAAAAGTTGGTGCCACGCGACAACTTTCGAAGAAAAATAGGAAAATTACAAAAATGAAAAAATAAAAACATTGGACAATCGAAATTGTAAAAGTTGAGAAAATGTAAAAATCGCAAACATTATAAAATTGCAAAAAGGTGTACAATAGTAAAAAAATAATTAAATTGCAAAAATAAAAATCAGAAAGGACAAAGTTGTAAATACCCTTTAATCTGTCCCTGTCGCAAAATTCGTTCTTAGCTGACATGTCCTGTCCATAAACTACCTCCCAATGGATTTCGTGTTCATAAGTTAAATACTTCTCGAGAGAAATTCCCATAAACTTGACACAGAAATATTCAACCCCCTCCTACCACATCTTAAGGATATAATTTCTGAAATTCTTTAATAATATTTTTTATTTTAGACAAAATGTACTTCTACTCGTTGGCTGGCCTAACTTGCAATATTCTAGGTTTTTCAGCCTCGAGAGTATTGACCCCAACTTTACCCTGCAGGGGTGGAACTTTCAAAATGTTTTTGTCAGTGCCCATTTATATTATATCAAGAAACCAAATATACAAAACCCATATTTGTTTGTTTAAGTTGAAGAATAAGTTTCCATAGTAACTTTCACCCCCTATTTCAACAGCAAGTTTTAATTTTCCAATTTTCCAAAATGGCGCATATGCGCCATATTGAAATTTCACCACTCCGTATTTCGGATTTATAACTTGAGCCGTTCAAAAAACAGGCAGGGGGACCTATTTGAAAAGTACTATGCATAAAGCGCTTACGTAGGTACGAACTGCAGACTGAAATATGGTTGATAATCACTGAATGTAATAAAAGCATGAAGTATCTTAAATTTTCCGTATATGTATTGTGATTTTTCTCTTCGTATGTATTTTATTAGCGATGGTTTTTTAAGGTAGCTATTGAATCATGGAGTTTTTTCCACTATTTACCTTCAATACTAATTTCTACGAATACTCAACTTGCTGGTATAATTTAAGTGGCCATCCAGGATAAATGTAATTTTTTAACTGTCTCCTAAACTATGACAGTATAAAGGTTCGTTTACATATGAGCACGCACGCACTGAGCATACGCGCACGCATTCGTTCGCGTGCTTGGAGCGTGTTAAACCTAAAATCCATTTTTCAACGCATGGGCTGATCCAGTTGTTCGCGTACGCGGTTAACATCGAGAATACTGATGTAGCCGTGGCAACATTTATTATACTGTATAATTTAATTAAAAGAAAAAAATTGGAAACGCAGATGTCGTCGTTGGTGGATAACTGAATTCTATGCAAAAAAAATAATTTATTAAAGGAATTAGTATCAGATAGTCTCTGTGATCAATTCAGATATTTTACAAGAATGACCAAGGCTGACTTTGAATATCTGGTAACACCAACGATAATGAAAACTGATACACAGCTTCGAAAATCTATATCACCAATAGAACGTTAAGCCACAACCTTGCGTTTTTTGGCACACAGGAGGTTGCAATGTCGTATCAGAGTGTCAAAATCTTTATTTTACTTTTTTCGCGACAAAATGATCCCATCAGACTTAATTTTTTTGTGTGCTTCGCAACAGTCTAAATTTTCAATACATTTGATTACTAGTTGCTGCCATGCATCATTTTATTTTCGATTTTGAATAATACTCTTCGTGTCTAACGTCCTACGATTTTTTAATTTCTGAAGCTCTTGCAAGAGTTTTAAAACTTTAGTATTATGCCATCCATCATTTACTGGACTAAATACAATCACTTCTTCAATCCTGTGCGTCGCGTTGTCGTTTCCGTCCACACTGAGCATTCTCGAACCCATTATAATTACTCTGAGCAACGTCTTGAGACCGACACCACGCGGATCGCGTTCGCTGTTGCTCGCGCACATGAATATACAGGGTGAGCGTACGCGCATAGCCGTTTACACTTTAGCATTCGCGGTGGATTAGTCAGTGCGTGCTCAGATCTAAACGCACCTTAAGATACCATAATTTTTACCCATGCCTGTGCCAATTCTTTTACCGTACGATATTTGCGTACCTTGGTGTTGGTAGCGCTGAACGTCTGTTAGTGACAGGACACAGAACTGTCACTTGAAGTGACACGTGCATGACATTTCCATATTTTTGAAAGTATACAAATCGTATATACTTTCTAGTTTTTAGCTGTAAATTTATATCACAAATCACTAGCTACATTGAGATGGTTGTTGAGGAAGAAAATCATAATAATGAAGAGAAATCCAAGAAAGTTGAACAAGTAAAGCCTTTCACTCTGGAAAGTGAGTAACATGTTTTATCTTACAAAGGCAGCAACTGAACATCTGTTCTTATATTTTCAGTATTAAAATTAATTAAAGACTGCCAACAACAACATGGATTGCGGCATGGTGACTACCAACGGTACCGAGGATACTGCTCGCGTAGAATTAGCAGGTTGCGTAAGGTACTCAAAGTCCCGCAAGGGGATAAGAAACACTTCAAGAAGAGGGATGTAACAGAAGCCCATGTTATGAACTCTAGAGCTGATGAGAGATTCTTGCATATACCACTGATGTTAGCAGAGAGATGCTGGGCTTATGCTATGCAACTGAGACAGGAGGCCAACACAGAGCCTAGGAAAAAGTTCCATCTGGTGCAAAAGTTGAGAAAGGCTTGTGTCTTTGCTTTGCAGTTGGATGAACTGTGTAAGGTTAGTAGAGATACCATTTTGCTGGTGCAGCTGAAGGCAGATACTTTTACCAAATAAAATGAAGTTTTGGTCTTCCTACCCTTGATAACCTAATAAAAGCATCTGAAGATTAGCATTATTAATGCAATGTACATAGTCAGGGCCATGTTATGTTAAGCCATGAAGGGGCACTAGCCGTATAGGAGGTTGGGACAAAGCTAAGTCTGATGGGATTTATGGTAGATTAAAATTCTGGGTCCTATATTGGAGCTAGTAATAATTGAAGAGTGCTTAGACATTTTTTTTGAAAATCCTTCAATAATTTTTATCCTAAATTTTTCAAGGACATTTTCATCAAGTTATATATGTTAACAGTTTAAGGGCATATTTAACTCTAATTTCTTGGTCATTTAAAATTGTGGAGTCTTAACCATCACTTTCTTGCCGGTTTTCCTTTGTTTTTTTATCTTTATTAAGATAAAATTGAACAATATAGAGGGTGGCCAATAAGTACCACGACAAACTTATGGAGAAGGTTGGCTTTGGACTGACCTCCCAAAAAACAAAAACCTATATAAAAGTGTCATCATTTTTGATATATTGAATTATTGGCAAATTTTAAAAAACTAACCTTTTTGTCTGTGGTCTTTAGTTGCATGTACAAATAAGGTTATCGTGGTTCCTTAATATGTTTGTACTACATTTCATTTGTATATGATAAAGCAACTATCTAGAAGTATTTTATAGAAAAAATGAACAAAGTATAACCTTATTTGTACATGCAGCTAAAGACCACAGATGAAAAGTTTAGTTTTTTTAAAATTTAAGAAAAAATCCAATATCTCAAAAATGGTGACACTTTTATATAGCAAAGTTTTTGTTATTTGGCAGGTCAGTCCAAAACCTACCTTCTCCTTAAGTTTGGTGTGGTACTTATTGGTATACTAAGTGACATTAGAAGTGTTACATCCAGAAAAAATAATTTCTTTTACTTGTTTTTTGGCAACATAATGACTATATTTAAGGCATGCTGTGGCAACAATCAACATTTTATCTTTGTTTTTGTTTACCTTTGTTATAATGTTATACAAATTTGAAGACTCAAACTTTTTCCCAATATCACTGCATTGATGGATTCTTATCTGTAAGAGATATATTAGACAGTAGAGATTGATGGTGTGAAGTCTGTGAAGAGGAAGATATTGGGAGGAGTGCCACAAGGTGCTGCACTAGGTTCCATACTCCCTCTCATCTATATATCAATATTATATCCTCTTTACATTGATGACACATCAATATCTCTTGCAACTAACTCTCATGGAAATGTAACAGCAAACAGATGCTGAATTGGAAATAGTCAGAATCTGCTTTTATTTAAACATGCTGTTGTTAAATGGTGAAAAGCAAGTTAAAGAATAAACATCCAAAATGAAAATCAAGTTAAATTTTTAGGTGTGACACTTGACCATTAGCTCCAATGGAAAAGCCACATTGATGTTCTATCCATAAAACTTTCTCAGAATATTCATGTCCTGCAAAAGTTATTTCAAGAAGTGTTGCCAAATATACTCCTTATTTGATACTTCACACTGTCCCAATTGCATATACCATTTGTAGTTATTGTATGGGGCAGCTTTGCTGAGGCAGCTAGTGTTTGAGCTGTAGAGGAAGGCTGTTAGATTGATGGCAGGGCTGAAATACGGAGATGGTTGCAAACATGTGTTTATTGAATGGAAGCTGCTGACTGTGCCAAGTCTGCATGTGTATGAGTGCTTGATGTTTGCCAAGACAAAAGGAGATCTATATCAAACCTTTGAAAATGTTTAGGAATGTAATAGAATAATTAAGAAATTTGGTCACTATAAATCAATTTTCAACAAATTACCTCTCAATATAAGATGAACGATGCATTCAAATAATTTCAAGATTTGTAGTAGAAATTTGATGATTTTCTAAATACTGATTTAGTTCAAAACATTTAGGGCCCCCGCGCACTAGGCAGCCTGGCTACGCAGCCAGGCTGCGGCAGCCAGTAAAACATATGACGTTGTATAGGAGCCCGCGCACTAGGCAGCCACGAATTCCCGGCTGCGGCAGCCAATACAACGCGCCTGTTTGCACGGCAGCCGACTGGCTGCCCGCAGCCAGAACGTGTGTAGGCGAATGTATGTGGCTGCGCCAGTCTCCGCGCACTAGTTGTAGCAGCCAGACGTATTTTGCGTTCCGAACTTTTTCAAAAGATGACTTTCGATACAGAGAAATTTATTCGGGAAATTGAAAGCCGTAAAGCAATTTGGGATATAACATCAGAAGAATACAGTGATCGTGATTTAAAGAAAAGAAGATGGGAAGAAATCACGAACACAATGTGCTCGGAAAATTTATCAGAAAATGAAAAAAATGAATTTGGTAAGCATGTATTTTTATTATCTGGATTATACAGTATAATACAGGGTGATTCTGCACCACCAATCAATATTTTTGTAAGTTATCGCACAATAACTCTATATTAGTTATATATTATTTTTTTTACTTAACTAGGTATTTTCACCTCGATGTTTTATTTAGATAAATAGGTAAGCACTATTTTAATGCATATCTGTTTTGCCATTCTAACGGATTTGCATCAATAAAATAATCCGCAAATAAATCCCTATAAGATGCTGATGATCGGCTGCTTCTATTTGTGGGTCCCCCGGATATTTCCAGTTCTGGTGGAACGTACAGTGTGTCTTGAAATATATACCCGTCTCTTTCGCGCACGTAGTTATGTAAGACACAGCATGCTTGTACTATGGCAATTGCAAGTTCCTGTCGGACATCTAGTGGACGGTGAAAAATTCTCCATTTGTTGGCTAAAATCCCAAACGTGCATTCTATGTACCGCCTTGCCCGAGACAGTCTATAGTTGAAGATTCGTTTCTTCGCTGTTAAACTCCTACCTTCATAAGGTCTCATTAAATTTTCACATAAGCCAAATGCCTCATCCCCCACTATGACGTATGGCATCGGTACTCCATTATTTGATATGGGGCGCTTCTCCGGGATTTGTATATCTTTGTTAACAAGTTTTTGATACAAAATGGATTTTTTATATATAGATGAGTCACTACATTTTCCATAAGCCCCAACATCTATATATGTGAACTTGTAATCTGCATCGCACACAGCAAGTAAAACGATGGAAAAATAATTTTTATAATTATAGTACAGTGATCCTGAATCGCTGGGTTTTATTACTCTTATATGCTTTCCATCGATGGCACCAACGCAATTGGGATAGTTTGCATTTTCATTGAAACCTTTTGCTATTTCAAGCCACCTCTCTTCATTTAATTCTGGAAACGATGACTGTCTCATATTCTCCCAAATTGCCATGCAAACTTCATATATGATATCTCGGACAGTTGTATGTCCAATCCGATAATTATGACTCAATTCCATCATAGAACATCCTGTAGCAAGATATCTGTAACAAAGAACAAATATTAATTTTCAGGTAAATCTCTACAGAGCAAGTGGAAGAACATCAGGACTAGTTACAATAGGGAAGTGAAACGCAGAGCTGGTATTAAAAGTGGATCAGCAGCTTCGCGCAAGAGTCCATACGTATATTTCGAACAACTTCATTTTCTTCGGCCCACCGTAGTTATTAATGAAACTCAAAATAGTATGGATGAAACACGCACTGCCGAAACCAACGATAACAGCGGTAGTACTCAAGGTGAACGACATGTTTCCAAAAAGAAGAAGACAAGTGGCGACGACAATTTGGCGCAGGTATTAAAGGAAAGTATTGTAATGAGAGAAGAGCGTGAAAGACAGCACGAGTCTGATTCAGATAGACTATTTATGCTTTCACTTCTAGATGATTTTAAAAACATCCCGAGACATCGTAAGCTTTCTACAAAAATGGAGTTAATTGAAGTTATAAAAAGAGCTCTAATGGAAACTCACGATTCCGAATTTAGTCCGTTTCGGCAACGTTATGTTAATTATGAACCAGGGACATCGGCCGCCACATCATATAGACCACAAACATCGTTCAGTGGACAATATCGCCAAGGTCAAGGATACTCGACTGAATATGGACCGGAAACCACAAGTGGTGGGCAGTATCACTATATGCACTCGACACACTCGAATTATAGACCAGAAGCCTCGACCACTGAAAGCCGCCATGGGTATTCTACGGCTGTTCCAGACAGGCAAGACAATACTGTTTATACTGATGCGTTATCACCAACTGACACAAATGCAACAGATACGTCTCAGGGTTCTGAATTACTAGAACTATTTACTACACAGGACAACTTGAACTAGGAAATTCATTACCATACGTGTAAGAAATAAATAATAAATGTTATGACTAATTAACAGTAATTGAAGAGTATAACTTCTAAAGGGTCTAAGTGCCAATTGACGAATTTTTAGTTAGAGTATGAAAAACTGTTCTAAGTTCCAACCCCAATAAAAACAAAGAGTCTATGTTCCAATAACATATCTAAATGGTTCTACTGTTAATCCAAAAATAAAATAAAAAATATGTAATAGGCTTTTCGTATTGTTTTTGTATTGTTTTTCTGGTTAATCCCAAAATCATAATTTTGGCACTTAGACCCTTTAGAAGTTATACTTTTCAATTATCTATCATTTTCGTACTCACCTCAAAGTTATCACCAGTTTTTCTTCAGGACTCATACAAGCTCGCATACGAGTATCAATACCCTTGATTGAATTTCGTATTTTTTCCAAAAGGTTATCAAACGATTGCACTGACATTCTCGTGTAGTTAAAAAACCGGTCTGGGAATGCACGAACATCTTTGAAATAGGTTTGGAATAAGCCTTTTGAGTGTCTTTCTAAAAAAAGAGGATGAATCCAGTGTCTTTTCTTTGTTTTGCTTTGCGTTTTTTACGAGATAGATAAGCAATAATTATATGTAAGTTCTTCCACGTCCATATCGCTCGACGGAAGGATCTAGACTAGTCGTTGATTGGCTGCTATATCTGGCTGCGCAAACATTCTGGCTGCCGCAGCCTGGCTGCGTAGCCAGGCTGCCTAGTGCGCGGGGGCCCTTAAGTGTGATTGTACCATGTAAGTGGCTTTTCAGTGTGTTAAAACATTTGTAAACAATATTTTGTATTAACATGAATAAATAAATGAAATGAGAATAAATGACATTCCAGAAAGGTTCATGAGGTCTCTACATATTGCTGGCACCACTTTATTTAGAGGGTTTCTTCTTGTATTAAATCCTGTAGCCTGTCGCCTGCTACCTGTCACTTGCATCATCAGAGTATAACTGCAGCCTAACAAGCACACACTACACATCACTTTCCTTTTTTTTCCTCCCCCCCCCCTGACTTTGGGATCTAAGCAACCACTTATATGTTTCAAACTTCCTGTAATTTATATAATCTAATTTTCAATCATTTGTATTGGTTTTTATTACTTTTATCAAGGTTTATTATTATGTTTTTATAATTGCAGGTGGACAGATGTGATGCAAGAACTAGGCTTGAGTCCCAAGCATATGTGTCTTGGATTCATGGCACTTTGCAATTTGAACTGCAGCTATGGCAGAAAGCCGCAGAAAATTTCAAGCAAGCACAAATTATTTATGAAAAACTAGCATCTGCTTTGCCAGAAGAAGACCAAATTCCTTACAAGCAAAGAGTGGAAGAAATAGCTCCGAGTCTTAGATATTGTGCTTATAATATTGGAGATGAGAAGGCTGTGGACTTGTTAGAATTGAGAAGCCAAGGTGTGCTGGAAACATTTGATGCTTTAGTGTCTCAAACCAAGGTAAACACTGTCTAGCATTGATAACAATTTTTGTAATAGTAAAAATATAACATTACTTACATAGGTTGAGAAGGTAAGCCATTATTGGGCAAATACTTTTATATGGTAAGGCGCGTAGCATCGAAGGATGTAATGTGCGAGACCAATAATGACCTTATCGAACGAGGTGTGTGTAGAATTGTTCCACTGTCACCAGTATACAGGTTGTGTCATGGAAAATTACGCATTAGGCGTCATGCGCACTGAATGTGTTAAGCTATTGAGACAGACTATCCATGTTTGTAACATCTTAAACTAATTCTGTGGTTTTTATGCTGATAGAACTCCATTGCACTGTGCCAAGCAAAGATAAAACGATTTCAGAAAAAAATCTCTGTGGGCAACTAAATGACTCGAGCGAGTTCAAACTTGTACTGAAGGCGGATCACATGTATCCATGATTCGTTCATGAATGAGTTGTTCAAAATGAACGACTCTTGTAAGTGAGCGATGATTGAACACCCTTTTGTTACGAATGACTTGTTCAATTGTGCCAATCATGTCTGCAGCGTGCAGCAACTGAACTACAAACTGACAACATGGTACAGGGACTGTCTATGGAATTAGGTTCTGTTTTGAGATGTTTCATTCTGTTTTGCTCTAGAACTCGGTAATTCTTCAAAGGAGGACCACAATCGTTACATTCAAATTCAACCAAAAATATTAATGCTAATATAAATTCAATAACATAGACAACCCTAACCCTTCAATTCATTTTCATAGTATTTTATACATTCTCCCACTCTGAGTCAGCTTCGAGCTCGATCGGTAATCGTATCGTTCAAACAAGCGACTCACTGAAGAGAGATGAAGGAAATGAGCGAGCTCAGTGAAAAGAGTCGTATGTCAAGCGTAATCACATGTTCCCCTGACTCCCCCAAGCCTGGCGCCTCCAATGTTGCCAGATCGAACGCTACGTTACCTGTCTCATCACTCAATTTGAGTGGGAAAAGGTGTGTCTCAATTTTTTGATATTGGTATATTTATATGCCTCCAACTCCAGTAACTCAACGCACCTATTAGATATATTTCACTCATCATAGATGACTATGTACATTTGTCCTCAAAACTTAGAAATATATAACACAATGTATGCGCCCGCAGGAATTTCTCTCAGAGGAGGAAGGTCATTTAGTTGTTTCTTATACATATTCGTAGCTAACTGTTTTCTCAAAAGTGCTAACTTGTGACAACATAATCCTTTTTGAACTGATGGCAGTTGTGTGCGTGTGATGTCAACTGACTTGACGCCATTTTTTTTTCAGGAGAAAACAGCAGCTGTACTACATGAAATCCTTTGGTTTGGCATGAAGATTCCAATCAGAATTGAACGAATCCGTTTATTCTTGGTTAGCATTGAAGGCCTTGATGACTCTTTAAAGCATGCTGAAGACAATCAGGCGAGAATAAAGATCCTAGAGAACTTGTTTATTGATCTGCGTGATGTCATTTCTCTGGCTAGAGACAGCGCTCGCACTGAAAAGCAAGATCAGCTGCTTCTCTCATACTTGTTAAGCATCAGAATAGAACGTACCTCACAGCGTAACTTGCTGCTTATCATGCAGGTACAGTAAATAGAATATTTTAGTTTGATGTTAGCTATAGGCAGATCGAAAGTAGGAAAACAATTTAAAATTCATTTCAGACCAGGAAGCCTCAGGATTGCGTCCGTCTCTTGGACATCAACATCCAACAGACTACCGAGTTGACCCAAAACGAGTCTATTAAGGATAATGTAGATGCCTATAGGTACTATGAGGGACAATTGCGAGGTTATCGCACGTTGAGGTCGTACTATTTAGGCAAGGTGCAGGTTGCTCAGAAGAAGTGGAAGGAAGCAGCTGTGCTGTTTGATTCATCTTTTGAAACTGTTAATAAGATTAATACAGGTTTGTAGCTTTCTAGGCACGAGCAAAATACTATAGCTGAAAACTTAATTTGTCTGACGGCTTGAGTTCAATGTGTACGACAGAGGAGTGTGTATAGACACATATGTTAGAAAGAGATAGAAGCCGCCTGGATAGCAAAGCTCATCACCGCGTTGCCTAGCAACGCTGACGCGGAAATCTGCCACGTTGCCTGTATGTTACACCAGTCCCTGGAATTAAGATGCATATTGAAAATATGCGTTAGTTTATTCTTCACGCCGAAAATTTGAGCGTACACATTTTTGAAGTGTGAATTGTGTCGAATCTGTTTAGGATTGATTCCCGATCGGTCCTAACTGCGCTCCATTGTAGGTCGAAATAAAAGGTCAGTGGTTTGCTTTAGAACAGCGCATCTTGTACATTCCAATGCAAGGTTTCCACCTCTATGATCATAGTTGAGCGATTTTGGTCAGCACCCAACACCCATCTTGCGTTCGTAGGCGAGCGTCATCCTGCTTCCAAATGGCTTTCACCTGCGTACATGCATTTTCCGACTGCATTGAATTAAATTTGAACAGACCTCCTTCTTGGACCATAACCTAACCTATTATAGCAGCCTGTGTGAACATTCTCCTGGTGTAACATATTTTACCACGCAGTAGATGCACGACCTTCTGCGTCATCATTGCTAGGCAATGTGGTGATGACCTTCAGCCAAATTTGGTTTTCCTTGTAGATATAATTGATACAAGTTTATGACATCAGTTCGATACAGATCTATGTATCTATTGAAACATATCAAAAATTGAAATATGACAAATTTGGCGTACAGTGCAGTTCTAATGTTTCATGACAAAATAAACGAAACCTCCAACATAGCCCGAAAAATTAGAAAATCAATTTGAAATAACCCTTGAATCAAAATTCAGACGTCGAACTTCTGCTATTTAAACTAAAATATTTAAAATTGTGAAAAATGTGACTGCTTGAAAATGCCTAATAAAATTTTCTTAATATTAATGCTATGATAATGTGATATAATAAATGAACATACATCTTTTTATTACTCAAAGATCTAGCATCCTACTTTTTTAAAAAAATTGTAAAAAAAATAATTTATTTTATAATTTATTGTTTTGACATTAAGCAGTATCAAAACATGTACCGATTCAATTAATAATTTTTATGACATATCAATATCATACTGTTATACTCGTCACCGTTACTGTATACTTGATATTGTTGCTTTTATTTCAGCAAACTATATCTCAGAGTTGAAGGAACTTCTACAAAAAATTAAGGACAATGCTGCAGTGGATACAGTTAACGCTCAGGCCAACTTTGTATTGGATCAGGATGACCAACAGGGCATCCAACTACCTCAGAAAGTCTACAAAAGTAAGAAACCACTTGTGGAAAGATTGGATGAGTTCAGAGAGGAGCCCCAATTGCTCTCCAAAAATCCGAACCTTGTTCCGGTACCTCCGGCTATGGAGCCAGTACCGGCCAAGCCACTGTTTTACGATTTGGCACTTAATTTTGTGGAGTTTCCCGATTTGTCAGAAAAACTGGAAGGAGGACAGCCTAAGAAGCAACAAGGGGCTGGTATATCTGGATTTGTTAAAGGGTTGTGGGGATGGGGTAGCAAGAAGTAAATTGTTTGTGTATGGCATATTAATTACAGCACTTTGAAAACAATGTTTTTAAATATATACTATATCTTATATCTACGAACATCTTAGAAGTAGCATATAATTCATACAATAATGTCATCTGTGTTTTAAAGTTTGTTGGTCTTCCTTTCTTACTATTACCAGCCACTTTTATGTGACACTGATGCTACAAGCTACAATAAAAAACAACAGTTTGTAATGACATATTTATTATCACAAAAAATCATTTTAAAATCGAATATTTTAACACAAAAGAAATTTTATAATACTCGACTATTTAAAAATGTTTTATAACACAAAATGTTTCTAACAATAAGTATTGATCGACCAGCCAAAGATTGCTAGGGACGAAAGGGGGAAATGCGATGAAAAAACCTTACCATTAGACGATTTTATATGGAGTCATAGGCGGAGATCGGAGAGACTTGAATTATTAATTGAATTTATATTTTATTACAACTGGTAGTATTAATATTTTTTTGCGATTCATAATGACGTGATACCAAACATACATTATAAGAAATAAATATACACAAACACTGAATATTGAGAACAAAATAAATATATTTTTTAGGCAACAAGTAATATTCCTATGTACGCATTATGATTGAACAGCAAAACAAATTATGCATTCTTCTAAAATAGAATACAAGTCAAAAATATCTGACTGAATAGAAAAATATAGGAAAACAAAAAGTAATTTCTTGATGAAATAACCCATAAACAACACATAGAATTAGACTTTCTACTGAGATACTAAAAGCCACAAACCAATAGTATAATAAATGAATATCTAAAAATTCTAAAAGGTAGCCAATCTAGTATAGTTTCAATCCTGATTAGAGTCATGATCACTGTCTGAGGAACTGTCATTGCTATCACTTTCACCTCCTATGTTGATTATTATTTCTTCCTGTATTTCTTGAATGAGACTGTCTTTTTCCCAATATTCATCTTCAATTTTTATAACATGTCCAATAACCTTTTGCCAGTCACTGGCACTTACTGAAGCGATGGCCTTATTAGAAATTTCATCTAGTTTTTTTATAGTAAATTCGCCGCTTGTATTATGGCTTCTAATGAAAAATTTTACTTGTGCCCAAATCATCTCTATGGGATTAAACTGACACATATAGGGTGGCGTTCGAAGTGGGGTGTGTCCGAAACTTCTTATTAAATTATCTATCTTATAATTTTTCTCATCAGATGGTGGCCTATGTAGACAAGCTATTTCATAAAGCTCCATTTTTTTAGCATTAGGATCATGCTCTATACCTTTTTTGCTCAACCACGTGATGATGTCTCTTTTTAGAGAAGATCTAGTTGGAGGCTTGTCTTCCAAAGCTGAATGGTAAGGTGCATTATCCATTATTATAATACTATTAGGAGGAATGTTAGGAAATAGTTTTTCAGTAAGCCACTTCGTGAAATTTTCTTGGTTCATTTGACCGTGATAATCACCAGTGGCACAGCCAGCCTTGAAAATGAGACAGGCTCCAGGAACAAAACCATCTTGCGAACCCGCATGAACAATTATAAGTCGTCCTGGAAATGAATAAATAGCCTCATTTTAGTGTTATTTTAAGTTTGCCAACACCTTTTTGAATCATTATGTATAAAAAACATATTTTTGAGAAAAAAATACTTGCAAGGGATTATGTATTCAATTAGACAAATTAAATGAGCACTTATTAAGAATATTCCAAAATTGAGAAAAATGTATAATAAGCAAAATCGAGGTGAAAGAAACTTTATTACCTGTAGAACTTATATTGCTCAGGACACCCATAATTTCTTCGCTTTGCCAGCATTTCTTGAAAGTGAGGTCATTATCAACCCAAGTTTCGTCCAAATAAATAATATGCCTTCCTTCTTCCCGGAACTTTTTAATAGACCTAAGATACTTGTATCGCCAATGTAAAATACTGGGTCTTTCCATTAGTAATTTCCTTTTGTTGTGGCATTTACGCCAGTAAAATCCTTTTGCTTTTAAAAGCAGCCTCAACGATTCTTTACCAAATGGAAATTCCATTTCTTCCTTCAGTTTGATTAGAAGTTTACTACAAGTAGGTACCACTTTAAAATCACAGTAAAATTTTTCTATCATTCTCCGAATAATGGAAAAATCGACTCCATCAATTTTTTGGATCACAGAAGGGCGTGATCTCTTTTTTCCGGGAGAAGCTAAAGGCTGTGTGGAGGTTGCATTTTGCCTGTCTTTATCTTCTTTTCTAATTTTACTTATAGTTCGTTCACTAACACCCGTATAATATGCCGCCCTTGCATTTCTAGCTACCAGTGGATAAACGAAAGTATTGTTAGCCGCTTCTGCATCGCAAGCACGTATCACGTTTGGTATTATTTCCCTTGCCTGGCTGTGAATAACTTTCCCATGCTTGAATTCCATTATCACCACTAAACAGTAAATTATATTTTCAAAGTATTTGCCAACTGCCTACGCCTATGGGAGTAGGTTTATAAATGACCGTGCCATCGGCACGTTATTCTAGTTTCAGATAAGATAAGAGTTTTGGACCAATCAGCGACCGGATGTTTACCTGCGGCCTGGGTTTTCCAGCTACATTGCCAAATTCAGCGGAACAATTCTATATCTTAAATATGTTAATATGTATGGACCGCATTTTATGTAGAACATCTGACAACTTCGCAATTTTTTGTCCGCATTCTTTCGGCTTGCAATCTTTCGCTGGTCCAACTATACGTAACAATAGTTTTTAAATGCAAAAATGCAGGTAAAGATATCACAATAAAAGACTTGAAGTAACAGTTTGGCCTTACAGGAAGCTTCATCATAACTCTTTCTCCATGAATATCTCTTCTGATTTATCCTTCAGGTAACTATAGAGTATTTGTTGTTAGTTTTTCAGTATATAAAAATATTTTGATACTATACTATTGCTACTATATTTTTATAAAAGTATATAGGGCGAATTTAAATTACTTTTATCAAGGGATACAAATGTTAAATGTGACAAAATAAGCTAGGATATGTATTGGACAATATACAATTTTTACAACTAGGTGCTGTTCTGAAGATCGCATAAACAAAGAACCCGGCAACACGCCTATGAGAAAAGTGGTTTTGGTTAATTTCGATGATTTTTTTGTTATTTGTTTTGGCGTCCTTAAGGAATGTACTATTAGTCTAATCATATTAGATGAAAATACCCCTGGTTTGCGAAATAATTGTAAAGTCTGGTTTTATTGATGCAAGTTGTTCAAGGGGGTATTTTAATGATGGACGCATAAAATGGAAAACCTTTTTATTCAACAACCAAGAATGAGAAAAGGTTTTTTTTGAGATTCAATGGAAAGTGTTGGCAGGAAAGAAAAAACTCTTCAAATAAGATTTTTAGGTATTTATGAGACCCACAGAATGAGACCACACGTAAAAAGATCCGACTAATAGTAAAAAAGTTATGTCCGAAAACCGAGGCAAGATGCAGGTTTTCACACTTGGTAATTCGACGATAGTTTCATGCAGATACTTGAAGTTATTCAAATTCGTAGGCTTCATACTTATAAATAAAGACAACAGAATTGGAGTCGATTGGTCAAGTAGCTTTTGCGAATTTAATTAAAAACAAGCACAAGCTGTTGTACACTTGTTGCGGGCCCGTTTTGTAGCTGTACGTGTTGCTTAATGGCACCCGGCATAACTAAAAAAAATCAGCGTTATCAACCGAAATAACTTTTTCTCATAGGCGAGTTGCCGGGTGTTTTCTGATATAATTTAACGACAAAAACCGTTCTATTAAAGATATATTTGTAATTCAAAGTTGTCATAAATTCTGTACAACTTATCTTTTTAATGAATGTGAATTCTAATTGATATAAATTTAAGTATTATTTGTTCGCCTAAGTGCACGTTTACATCAAACGCGCTTCGCTTGGAGCTGTGCGCTTTGCTTTACAGCCCAGTAGGAAGCGAGAGGAACGACAACACAGCTTTAAATGAATGTGTTCAGACCGCGCGCATGGCGCTACGCGCTGTGCCTTACGTTATACTATGCGGAGCGGTGGAAAACGCGATGTGTTGGTTTTGCGTTGCGTTTTGCCTCGCTTGTTCAGACAACTCCGAGGGTTATCTGCATAAACACAATGGAAGAAGAAATTATCACCGCCGTTTTTAAACGAGAGGCAATATGGAATCCGAAGCATGCGTTGCATAAAAATGTATACGCGTTACAAAAAATGTGGAAAGAAATAGGAGACGAAGTTGGAAAAGATGGTGAGTTCATATTATGTTTTAACTAGGGATGGATATAATATATCAACTTTTAGAATGTGTCGATGTCTTCTTTTTGTTGTCCGTATTTTTGCATCGGTTTTGGTTTCCATGTATAGGGGCGTATTCGTGTTTTTATTCTATGTATAAGTGGTTTGCGATACGTCATCTGTATAAACCATCGTGTGTATGAGGTAGTAGCAGTTTTAATTTTTAAGGCAGAGTAGTTAAAGAACAAAATAATTAGGGAATAGAAACTCAAAGATAATACTATATAATACATTTATTGTACGAAAGAAAATTGATTCTGCCACTCAACTGCACCAGTAGTCACAAAATAATTTGTTAATATTTCTCTGGTTCTCTTTGCATCTTCGGAAAAGCGATACTGGGAGTGTGTGTAGGTACTCGGATTAATATCGCCGCTAAAGCCCGTCTGACATTCCTTATTTGTCTTAAATCCCTCCTGTTCTATAACAAAATTGTGCAAAATACAAATGGCCTTTACAATATTTATAGCTGTCTCAATTTTTGTTTCGATAGGTTTTAGTAAAATTCGCCATTTGCCACTCATTATGCCAAATGCGCATTCAGCACATCGCCGGGCTCTGGAGAGACGATAATTAAAAATTCTTTTTGAATTATCTAAATTTCTTCTAGGATATGGCCTCATTAGGTATGGAAGCAGAGGGTAAGCTTCATCGCCTACTATAACCAATGGGGCTTTTATATTTGTTTGTGGTAAGCATTGATCAGGTGGGACGTCAAGCTCTTTTCTGTCTAATGCTCGAAAAAGCGACGAGGACCTAAAATTTCCTCCATCGCTTTGGCGTCCAAAACTCCCAATATCAACCGCAATTAATTTACAGTCAG
This sequence comes from Acanthoscelides obtectus, assembly GCA_963669975.1. Classification (NCBI taxonomy): domain Eukaryota; kingdom Metazoa; phylum Arthropoda; class Insecta; order Coleoptera; family Chrysomelidae; genus Acanthoscelides; species Acanthoscelides obtectus. Next base: position 80,597,797 of record CAVLJG010000008.1, on the reverse strand, counting down.
CATCAACTAGGGCTTGAAGTAATATTGAAAAATATTGCTTATAATTATAGTATAGAGATCCGGTATTGGAGGGACATTTAACTTCAATATGTTTGCCGTCAATACTGCCTATGCAATTTGGAAAATTCCATTTGGTCCAATATTGTTGTGATTTATTGTGCCACGTTGCTTGTGTAGGTTTTGGTAGGTAATCACTTTTCATGGTATCCCATATTACCATGCATGTATGATTTACAATATTTGAAACTGTTGCCACCCCCAATCTGAAGTGTAGAGCTAGGGATCGATAGGATTCTCCAGTAGCAAGAAATCTGCAACAAACATACATAAAATATGCTTGGTGTTAATAGCAATTTTTGTTTCAGTTCAAACTGTTAAAAATAAATGGAAATACTTGAGGGACTACTTTAACAGAGAAACAAAAAAGTTAGAAAAACCCAGATCAGGCAGTGGAGCAAATGAAGCTGTAGCAAGTCCTTGGCAATATTATTCTCTTTTGTTATTTTTAAAAGACCATCTGCAAACCCCACTGAGGGATGCAAATATAGAAGCGGAAAGGGTCACAGAAGATATTGACTTAGAATATAATGATATACAGGACGTAGAGTCGCAAGATTCTGACAATGTTTTGTCACCGCCATCGACCAGCAGTCAAGCACCTTCAAGGTCTGCAAGCCGATTATCTTCTACTTCTGAAACTCGGAAGGGGGCGCAGAAGCGAAAGAAGCAACTGGCAACAGAAAACGACAATAGCGAACTAATAATGTTAGAAAAACGGAAACTTGAGCTCCTAGAGTCTGAATCACTTAAAGAAAATGATGATGATCTTTTGTTCCTAAAGAGTCTTTTGCCATACATGAAGAGTCTTCCTGCTTCAAGAAGATTACGTCTAAGATTAAAGTTTCAGGAACTGCTTCTTCAGCAAGTTGAGGAGCATGAAAGTGAAGTTTCACAAAATGTTTGTGGACAACCTCCGGCACGTGTCTTTACCTTCCCCGCTCCCTCAAGTTCCGCTTCGGACAATCATACATACCATCATCACATACCGATACAGTCAACACATCCGGATCCGACCACACACAATGTATCTGAAGGTAGTGAATTGGACACCCCTATGCGAAGTTTTTTTTCAGGATATAACGCGTAACATTTTTATTCGGACAAATGTATTTTTTAATAAAATAAAACTCAGTTTTTCATAAACACTATAATTTTATTTTGGCTTACCTCAATGTTATAACCAAACGTTGTTCTGCTGAAATCCTTTCACGGAAATTGGTTCCAATCCCACATAAATAAGGATCCAAATGGCTTAGGAGAAGGTCGAAAGATTCCTTTGACATCCTCAAGTATTCATAAAATTTTTCTGGATATTTTCTGGCATCTCGATAGAGGTGATAGAATTCTCCGAACGATTTCCTACATATATTAATCTCATGCACCCACGATCGTTTTAGTTTTTTTCTATTCACTTTCAACGCAATACTTTCGAGTAGTAATATCTTCTTAACTCGTGAAGGAGCCATGGTGAAATGCTTGGAAAATGCGTCTTTAAATATAAAGTGTGTTTTAATAACAGTCGAGGTATGAAAAGCGAAGCGCCTCCGATATGAATGAACCCGAACGCATAGAGGTTCGCTTGACATGAAGTGAGGCGCACAGCTCCAAGCGAAGCGCGCTCGATGTAAACGTGCCCTAAGCCTTATCTGTTATACTGTTACTAAGATCAGAAAATTCAGTATAGACAAAAAAGAGAATTATTCACTGTTTGTTTACTAACATATGGAGGTATTCCATTAAGAAAACCCTTAGTATATTGTTGATGTCCTCCACTGTGTTCATGTCAATGATGCTGCGATCGTCCTCTGGTGTATGCCATTCATTCGGAAATGGAGTTGATATCAGGTGGAGTATCGGAACATCTAGATAATAGATACAAAATGATAGACTACAAAACATGTTTAAAGGATAAATAATTCTTTTCATGGACATGAAGGTAAGCAACTCTGTCAATTTTCAATGTTCACCAGCCTAACAAAAATATATAACCAGTGTGGTATAAAGAGGCGGATCAAAATATTAGTCTCCACACCATTATATGAAGATCATTGTACATACAAAATAAGAGCTGAATCTACTAGAACAGATGTTACCAAACCCTTTTTTCTCATAGCATACTTTAACCATTCTGCTGGTGGCTATTATATTCCTACCATATTCCAAAAGCTCTTCAAAGTATGAAGATACGATCTAGCGATACAAATTTTCACAGTTGTAAAAGTAAAAAAAAACTTCCTATACCCATATATTAATTAAAATAGTATGATTACAAACTTAATGGGAATAAAATTAAATATTAGTAATGTAAAACATATCTTCTATTGCAGTATAAATTTGGGTTTGGTAATGTAAACAAAAAGTGAATCTGTTCCTTTTTTCGGTTAATAGATTTGTAGCAGCACTAAAAACTTTTTGCAGTTAAGTAAAATTTTCTCTCAATTTTCCTGGATATTGGTCGAATATTCCTATCTGTAGCCAAAATAGTTGATACACTTTTTCAAATTTCACCATCAGATCATTTTTACGCCCGTTTTATATCAACAATTTCTTCACGAATTTATTCGGATGGATTTTTTCAAGGTCATCCTGATTATGTTTTGGAGTTTTGGGGACAAATTCATGAAGTATTTGGCAATATAGAATGGTGCCATCCAAACAATATATGAATTGTGGTTTTGATTTTGAGGCGAACCTGATAAACAGAAACCAGATCGTTGAATACCATAGTTTTAGCACACTTCTATACTTGAATTGAAAAGTTGGAAAGAAAAACAAGGTTGGCACCATGGAATTTGACAAGTTCTAATTTCGGAAAAAATCCACGAAGAGCTTCAGGGATTTATTTGACGTCAAATTACTGTTACAATTTGGACACTTTCCAGGCATTGGCAGCGGGTTGCGCGCGCTTCTTTGCAAGTCTGTACACGCGTTGCACCGACCATCGAATATACGAGGGTCAGTCCGTGGCCTTCTTGAAAGTGAGAAAGTTCACATTTCAAATTTGAATTACGCGGCAAACGTATACGCGACGAAGTGGGGAGAGGTCTTGATCGACGCGTTCGGCGTGAGGGTTAAATAGTCACAATGGAGCGTTCGACCGGAGCTGCCCTGCGAAAATTTTGTACACGATACAACATTCGCCGACCAACAGATGCCCCAAGTAAGAACCTATTGAAAAAGTGGATTAAGAGGTTCCGTGAAACAGGCTCTACTCTTAGTCAATCTATCCCTGGCCCCACACCTACTGTATCAATGAAAAAATGTGCGTCGAGTAGTGATTCGGTCATTGCTAATCCTCGGCGTTCTGCACGGAAGTATTCCGCTGTTTTGGGAATCCCTAGGTGAACACTGCATGACATAATGAAGAAAAAAGTGGGTTTTCATACAAAGTCCAAAGGTGACTGATGCGGCATATCCTCTAGCGGTATTATTGGGCCGTATTTCTTTAAAGATGAAAACGGTCATGCATTGACAGTCAATTCCGAACATGACTGACACTTTTGTTAGCTCCTAGTGCAAGAACAGAACGTCGATTTAACAGAAACACATGGTTTCAACAGCACTTTTTCCTCAAAAAGTTATATCGAAGTTTGGAGACATTCACTGGCCTCCTAGGTCACCGGACCTCACGCCATGCGATTATTTTTTGTAGGGTCATCTAAAGTCAAAAGTGTATTCCAATAATCCACGAACACTGGAGGAGTTTAAAGACAACATTCGACGAGAAATAAACATCACTCTGGAACTCTGCAAGAGTGTTTCAGAATTGGCGCGCGCCATTAGAAGAGTGTATTCGAAGGGATGGCAAACATTTGGACGGAATCATATTTAAGAAATAAAACCCGCCGAATTTTTGAATATGTTGGTAGTAATAAATATTTTCTTTTCATTGAGTTTGTATTTTTTCTTATACCAAAAAGTAAACTTTCTCACTGGACAGCCTGTATTTCCTGACTACAATAATAGATAAAGTTGTCAACATTTTTGCGCCTTATGGATCGAGATAAATTTCCCACTTATAACTTGGGAACCCCCATTTTCTTTTCGCGTCAATATAGACCCGTTGACCCTCCTGTGGTCCACTCGGGTCCATCTAGACTACTTTGGACATCATTCATCTATAAATGTCAACACTGATGATTGAGAAATTATTCAGTAACTTACCTCGTTGCATAAATGGTATGTGATCATCTTCAATGTATGAATGGGAAGCCCTTCTTACAAAATATCGTTGGTTTTTTGGTTTCTTCATCAGACCTAGGCTACTCAAATTGTCTTCGATCTCAGCAAGTCTGATAAACCTTGAAATTCAAATGAATAACTCATCAAATTGCATACATAAAACATGCATACAGGTATGTCCTAATCAAAAATTTAAAGCGATTGTATGTGACATTTGTAACAAATTCCTATTTACAAGTGTAATAGAAATACCCAAAAATCTAAAGGATTGCGAGCATAATAAGCAATATGTGGTGTGGCAGAAATTTGTTACATCCCGGGTACGAGCGTTAAATACGCTGCAAGAAAGTGCAGTTAGCATTACACCGATGAAGAAAGAACAGACAACTACTGTAGCATTCTTATTGTAGCGTCGCATTAGCATCGGTCTATTGGATTATGTAAATCTTGCAGTGCAAATTATTTATACAGGGTCTTCCTTAATACATAAGATATGACTCCTGAAATAATTTAGTCTAGAAAATTATATATGAACATATGTCCACAATGGCTTAAATTTTCAGCTATAATTTTTACGAAGAAAAATATTTTTTTTTATATCTTTATACTTTAGATATTTTTATTTTTGGGGGATATACACTACTTTTATTCGAGTAAAAAAATTCTATTGCGTCGCCACTGCCGTCCCTGCCAAAGTATAACATATTTTACAAGAATTAGTATGCCATTGACATTTTTCAAGGTGATTTTTTTTCCAGTAAGTTTATTCTATTTCTTTTCTCTTTATCGGTAAAGGCCTATTCATGACGTGACAGTGCTGTGACTGGCACGTGATCCGCCCGGCGAAACTAAAAACAGTCTTCCTGTAATTTGGATGAACTGATTCACACTAGACCGGCACGTGAAAGTGACCGTGTTCTCAGTGCCCTCTACGACGCCGTACCGTGATCATCGCATTGTTTTGGAACGATATTTTTCGATTTTCACGGCCGTGTTTTTATGTAATTTCGTGAATATTTTGATATATTTGGTCAAAAACATGAATGATGGAAAACTAATTGAATTTGTGAGCGCACATCCCGTGCTGTAAAACCAGTCAAATTCAAAATACATGGACTTCCGTTTTCTTCTCGTTTCTTCTTCATCCAGAATTAATGCAATAATTGCAAGTTCATCCTCTGAAAATTTTGCCATTTCGACCTAACGTGAACACAACTGCACTGTCAGAGCACAGAGAAAAAGACTGACCGGTGTGAATTGAAAACACTGTGAGCTCACGTCATCGAGAATCACTGGCACGTCACGGCTGAGTGTGAATGGACCTTTAAAATAACAAAATGGTAACTGCTAATAACCATATTGAAAAATATCATATATAAACAATAGTCACTTCCACCTGTTCACCTTGAACATGTTCTAACGGTCACTCTCGGTGCTCTATTTCTATAGAACCATCCATGTCGACTTCAAATGAAGTGGTGCGGCTGATTTTTGACTGACTCACTATAGAGTCAAACACTCTACATTGCACTCTACAATTTGGCTAGCTATGTGCTCATGAATAGTTTTTGGTTATGATTGTGTCAAATACGGCATGTTGGAGATAACGCAAATCTGGCTAAATGCTGCGGCGTTTATGTGGAGTCATAGCATCCTGGTAATACTATTTGTCATTGTTGGTTGGAGCAGCCCAGTGGACATTTTCTCTTAGTTTAAAGTTTTGTCAGCCTGCTTGTCAATTCTAGTTACCCAGATACCAGATAAGTCGGGTGAAGGGGACAGAAAGGACGGAATAGAGCAAAGAAATCAGTTGTAAAAACGATGACTACAGTGCAAGACCTGGAGTGTCTGTGAAGTTGCCCAATTGTGTAGTTCTCGTATATTGCCATGCAACAGTCGACTGTTGTTTTAAGTAATTCTAAATTCCTTTAATATGAAGGTATTATCTTATACATGCACAAGGCGAAGCGAGGCGAACTGAATCGCGACCGACATTTGTCATTTACACGCGTCAAATGTGACACGTCGCTCACGTGTGTAGGCTGTCATTTGATTATTTGTAATGGAACCCAGCGGAAGTTTAACTTATTTTCTCCTCAATAAGCCTGCACAAACTGAATGAAGATTGAGAGCAAAACTTGCGTAGATAATGGAAGTTGAAAATATGTTATCTTTGACTTACCATTTTTCAGTTTGAGAAAAATGACTTAGGAACTTGGTTCCCCTGTGACCTATCAAATCTAATAAAACCAACATATCCATTTTCTCTAACTCGGATACTGATTCTCCAGATTTTATTGAGCTCACAGTGCTTCCATACACTTCAGCCAGATGTTTTGCACCATAAATAGAATCATTTGGTCCCCATTGATGGAATGCTTCTTCTCCATCAAAGAAAACTAGCTTCAGATTCAGGTTCCGATTGTCTTTCAGCTGACCTAGTTCATTTTTCAATTCTTTAGCCAGGTTTAAGAGCATGGCACATGGTACAGCAGAATCTGTAGCACCTGCGATTTGGAAATAAAAATGTTATTTAATAGTTGAACAGTTCTCTATTTTTAGTTGTTATGGAGGTTTGATCTCAATCCACCTTTTTCATTTGACTTTATTGTTTTCAGAAAGCATGTAGAATAACTTACCGACAAAAACTTCTTTTTCAAAATATTTGCTATCATAGTGGCAAGCTAGTACAAGGTATCTGTCAGCATTTGGATTCAATGTTGCTATGATATTCCTGAACTTCAATCTTCCAAATATTGGAGTATTATTTTCAAACTCATCAATATCAGTGTTCCATCCTAGGTTTTGTAGTTCTTTTTTGATATATTGGAAGACTTTTTCATGGTTAGGTGTTCCTACCACTCTAGGTATCAGTATATTATTCAATACTTCATTGGTATATTTAACATTAGATAATCCAGCTACATATCGAATTTCAGAGTTGGAAAGTTGTTGAGTTCTGTGGTTTTTCTAAAAAAGGATATCTTTATTTTGAATGTTGCTATTGAAGTATACTTTCATTTTAAATATGCATGAGATACATGAATAAATGCATTGAAAACATAGTGAAGATAGTTTAGCTCTAGATATAGATTCTGTTTATCATTAAATGTATTACCAATGAAACCCATTTAGGCTAGGTTTAGTATGTATGCAATGGCATTTGAAACAAAAAATTGAAAATAGATACAATCTAGGATTACAGAGGGTACTATAAAAGTTTTGCAATATCACTTAACAAACGGACGCGAGGCTGCATGTTGTGACATGAATATGAGTGCATGGTAGCCGCCAGCAGCACGTCTGTTGATTTAGTTGTTCATTCGTATTGACAGTGTAAAATGTGGACTATGGCATCGTGGTCACGTAGTGAGATAAGGGTAGTTTTACGGCCAGTGCTTGGAAGAAATGACGCTTGCATTAAAGAATGATTGTCCTCATCGTACGACTATATTCTGGTGGTACAGAGAATTCAAATGGGGCAATTTCATTCTGGAGAATGCCGAGAGGGAAGGAAGGCCGCGAACGTCAGTAAAAGTGGAAAACATAACTGCTGTGAGGAAAATGCTTGATGAAGACCAGATAGTGACATATCAACAGATAGAGGAGACCCTTACACCTTTATGCACCAGCAATTCATTCAATTCTGCATGACCATTTACACGTAAGGAAACTTTGTTCGTGCTGGGTACCGCATTGTCAGACGGAAGAGCAGAAGACTCGTCGTACGACTTGGTGCAGAACGATGCTGAAAATGTTTGATAAGTGGCAATCTCGGTGTGTGAACAGTATTGTGACAGGTAACGAGGCTTGGCTCTATTATTACGATGTGCCGACCAAGGCTTAAAACAAAGTTTGTGTCTTTGATGATGAGGACACACCCGTAGATGTCAGAAAATCCTGATCTGTTAAGAAAAAAATGATAGCTGTATTTTTCAAAAGCGAGGGGGATTGTGGGGCGTGTCGTTTTGGACACACAGAAGAAGTCACAGCTAAGTGGTAAAGGTAACAGTGCCTACCTAAAGTCATTGACTCTATGAAAAACCTGCGGCCAAAGTCAAGAATGAACACTTGGTACCTCCAACATGACAATGCTCCGGCTCACTGCACCAAAGCCTGTACCGAGTATTTGACCACTACTGGACTGAAACTTATTGAACACCCTCCTTACAGTTCAGATCTTGCTCCCTGCGACTTTGCACTGTTTCCGCATGTGAATATGAGGAACTTCTGAGGGCTGGTGCCGCACTCCTGGGTGAAACTTGGCAGAGCTGGTTTAAAGACTGTTTTTTGGTGGATGGAGCAGTGTATTGAATGTGGGGGAAATTACTTTTAACAAAGTTAATAAATAAAGCCGTATTGCAAAACATTTATAGTACCCTTTGTTCTAACAAATTTGTAGGAATTTATCATAAATAAAACTTTCTGAAACATGATACCTTTCTATTTTTTTTCAGGTAACCATGTGAAACTCATAATACTTTATAATTATATCTGACCTTGAAATATATGATATATAATTTTGAAATGGCTATAATTTTCATGTACACGAGTTCATAGAGCTGGAAAATATGATTAACACAAAACTCATTATTCACTATAACAACTCATTTAAGGGAACCCAAAAAAAAAGAAGTAAAGAACAATCTTGAGAGTATACTATATACCAGGCCTCTCCAACTCAGGTGCCACCAGTGCAGCGCCGAGCACCGCTCGCAGTACAGTGCTGCGTGGTGACTCCGTGGAAGGTGTTGTGCTAACCGTAGCACCCTGCGAATAGAAATGACCCAGGAGCTGGTGGCATTGAGTATACCTTCATCGCGGATTCGACTAAATTTAGTAATAATATGTAGTTTTTAAGTAAACAAACAAGAAGAGCATCCTGCCAGAAGTACCTGTCATACCGACTTAAAGATACACCGTGACAAGAGAATTTCACCGTCTTCACCGAATCCAATGAAGCCTACAAGGTTTGATGGAAATTTTAGGCTCATTTGGAAAAACATGGTATGACAAAGTGATTTCCGCCAGAAGTTTCTGTCGTACCGATTGAAAGCTATAGCAGGCAATGCAAACAGATCAAAATAATACATCCTGTTTGTATGCTTCATGCTTGAATTTAAAATCTTATTTGAGTCAGTTTGACACCAGGCTTCTAGATGTTCGAAACCATGTATGTATGTAAAATGAATATGAAACGTCATGACCGTTGATATACGTATAAGTTATGGTAAAATCCTACCGTCACGTTGTATCTTCAAGTCGATATGACAGGTACTTTCATCGGCATACCAAGCCCTTTTTGGTCATTTAGTTTGAAACTACATATCTGTACCCGAGAGGTAAACAATCGTAAATCCAAAAACTAAAGTTTCGAGTAATGGATGAAACAGGCAAAAATATTAAAACACAGCTTCGACAAAATTAAAAATAGTATCAACATCAAAAAGGCGGTTTTTAACAAAATAGCATATTTTAATCATTATTTTTATTTTGGGGTAATATTACTAGAAGATCTCATAATTGAGTCAAAATGGACCTACGGCTGTTTACCTCTGAGCTACTGATTATTATTACTAAGTTTAGTAAAATCCGCGATAAGGTTTAATTTTGCCGGTTCCCAGCCCCAACGGAAAATGAGTGTGGAGTGACATTCGTATTGACGTTTGAATTGGTTTGATCTAGTCAACGCGTGGGTGATAAAATAATGTTCATAATTTCGACGTAAACACATTTATTCTTAAGATGATCTTTGACAGCGTTTCGATTGAACGAGTTTTCTAAGATTTGGTACAGTGGCTTGAGCAGTGGAAATTCTGAGTATCGCCTCTAAGGACACATCAGACAAAGACCTGTTTTTAGTTTTGTTCAAATTCATTAAAGAAAACAATCTGCTCGCAGAGATCTTGCTTTCGCTGGCGCTCCATCAGTAACAACACTACGCAAACTTTTGAGTAGTATACTGATGTCATTCATTGTGTATTCTACAGCATCAAAAATATCTTCTCTGGCCATTGTATCTTTGAGCGGGATAATGTCTAGTAGTTCGTCATTGATAGTAAAGACTTTTTCGACACCTCTAACGCAAACAGCTAATTATGCTGTGTCAGAAATGTCTTTACTTCATCCAGAACTATAGAATACTGCACAAGATGGGCACACAAGTTCAAGTATCCGACGAAAAATTGTTTGCTTGGACATACTAATTGTCTTAGGAGATTGCTTATAGGAGATGGGCACAATATTTCTGCATACTCCACTAAGCATTACTTGACAAGTGCACCATCAGTAAAACGGTCTCCCACTTTTTGCGATTTTCAAAGCAACAATATAACTGCATTACGACACCATTAATAATAATTACGACCAAATTAATAATTACCTCTTCAGAACTTAGAAGGGCTGGCCTCAATACCGTGTGACAAATTAAACATTTTGCTTTTCCATCAGTATTTACAAAAAATAGGTTTCTTCCATGCAGAATTGAATGACATCGTTTAAAAAAAGATGCACGTTAAGACACTAAAAAACCTGTCCACAGTCAGCTAATATGTTTGTCTGGGTTCAGCACCGGAGCGCACCAGCACCAAGTGCTCGAGTTGGAGAGGTCTGCTATATACAATGGAAAAATACTCTTTTCTCTGAACAGTAGCAACCTTACATTAATTACATAATTTTAAGAATACAATTTTGGAAACTAAGCACATTTTTTGTAATACAAATTAAAGGGATGTAACAAAAATCTAGAAGGATTACGTTGGCAAAAATTTACTTATACTTACTTATATGAGCTTGTTTATGTGTATAGAAGCAAAATAGATTATACCTTATACCACATCCTCATTTAATTCAATTAATAATCAGTAACTACAATAATTAGATGAACCATCTCATCTAAAGGCTCACGTGAATTATGAAGTGAGGTTCAGAAGTTATTCTGAATAGATAAATACATCAGTGATATCACAATAAAATCAAGGTTTTTGAATCTTTAGACCACTGCTGATTTTTTTTGACTTGTAATACATTTTTAGGAATTAGCATACATTACAAATTACTATACAGGACACTAGTGAATATTATATTAGCTGTGGCTAACAGCATACAAATACATTCTAATTTGTTCACAAAAGTGGCCATGAAAAAATATTGCCTTCAATTTTAAGACTTAACTAAAATTGATTAGAACATTTCTATCAGGGTCGATATTACAACTGGCATGTCCTCATTTGTTTGTATTATTGAAAGAATCTGGGAATGGAAAACTAATCAACATTTTCTTTTATTACAAACAGAAGCATCTCTTACCTGTAATTTCTTCAACTGCGACGCATATCCTTGTACAAAAACTGCAGCTATAATCACAGATCTTACAAAAACTGGTATCATTTTGCCTATGAATACATAAATTGTTAAAAAACAATGTTAGGAGGAGAATTAAAACATCTACTCCCTAACCTAAAAATTACCGTCAACCGTCAACGTCAGGACGTGCAGTGTCAAAAATATCAACACGAGAAATGCAAAGGTTCGCTGATCACTCTTAAGTATGATGCGCCATCTACCATGCCATTGTGAACATACTATGCATCGAGATTGGATAAGGTATGGTGAAAATTTACTTCATGTGATCGAGATGGGAGCAAAACTGTTTTTAAATAAAGGTGAATGTGTATTGCAAATATGGTGAATGTCCCACATTTTTTTATATACTGAAATAATTTTTCGTTGCTTAATCGCAGCCCTCTTTTCAGAAATTTTCTGACAGATGTCAGTAGGGAGAAAAGGTCTGCCGTGTCGCTGCACTGGAAGCACAGCAGCACGCTGTAGAGTTTGGTGAACGAAACTTGTCCAGTCCGATCGAGCAGCATCTATTCCTTTCTCATCATATATGACCGGGACACTGGGAAACTCTTTAAGAAGTGATTTGTATAGTTCCCAATCAACTCTTTTCCTTGGAGGAGTTTCCTCCTCCACGAAATGACCATTATCTACCTTTAGAACAGGTAGCTGGTCTCTGGAGATGTCATACAAGATCCTAGAAGCAATACTAAATCTGCAGTTTTTAGGTATTGCAAAGTCAAACCTCCGGTGCCTGAAGGTGATTGCAAGAATGGTGTGTCGGCTCTTCGGTGCTGTGGATAAGATACCCGTTTCGCATCATATGCTTGTAAAGCCGAACCCCTCAAGTAGAGTTGAGCATTGAGTATCATGATCGGTGTTTGCAGACGTAGTCCCCTGCCGCAATAAGAGGGCCCGAACAGCCCAGAAGGACTTCCAAGTCCTCCTTTCGCAGCCTGGCATCGCACCATGACCATGACCGAGGTGATCTTCAATGGGATGCATCTCGGCGTTTGTGTTTCTGTGATAGTCAATACCATTGAATCCGTCAGCGCGTATAACATCGGAATTCGAGAAAGCTAATCGCTCCCGGATTAAGTATTGTTTCTTGCAGCAGAGCTACTTCTATATTATCATCCAATAGAGTTTGATGAAATTCCCATTTTTTGGAAACACCTCTTAGACCCAGACAATTCCAAAAAAGAATTTTGATAACTGCAGGTCGTCTATTGTACTTAGCCATTCAATGGCTGCGGAAAGATCGCCTGCAATCACTGAGCGGCGATAATCAGAGCACTTTTCATTTGTTGAAGGTACCTAAGCGCAGTTGCTAGGTTCACATTCTGCGTGTTCAAAGTGGGTTGAAGAGAGGGGGGGCCGAAGATGTTGAGACGGCTTCTTCCGCGTATGACTTGCTGCGTCTTTGCGCTTTAACTTCCAGATCTCTCCTGGGGTGAAACGGCGAGTGGGACTGTTAGCGGGATGCGCCCCTCCACCTAAATGTGTCATGTGGTCGGAAGCACATTTTAAACATTTGGGAGGTGCTGTGCAGTAAGACTGCGCATGACCACACCTTTGGCAGCGGTGACACTGCCCAGTAAGTCTACAGTTCTTCTGAACAGGTGCTGGGACATTTCAATCTTGGGCAGTAGCACGACCACCAAAGGCTTGGGTGTGCCGCCACTGAACGTATGATGGGACACGTCTTCCTCACTGAAGAGGCCAATGATCCTGCGGTAGTCATCCTCAATTTTCGGCAAAATCCTGATTCTTGCATCAACGGCAACTGCGCGTTCTATCTTAATGCCTAAGCTTATGAAGTAGTTTAGATTCCGTGACTTGGCCGCATCATGCAAAACAATGTGCGAGATTCACCTCTGGCGGGGTGCTGTGCTGGTCAACTCACCAGCAACGTGAGATTATTGAGATAATGCAAAGTTAGTCGATGCAATGGCCGAAAATGAGGAAGATGTGGTCGCTGCATCGACTGGCATAGGGCAAGTGGCAGTGGAAGTTGATACATTTAATGAAGCTGACGGTTTTGAGAGGACTGTCAACTTGAATTTGGATTTTGCTTTTGGATGAGGTGGAAAGTCATCCGTCTTGTCGGCTTTTTCGTATAGTCTGTTTGCTGAGAATCAGCAAACTGATAGTCGGCGACAAGTCATGACCTAGTTTAGTCAGTTAGCTGTCACTGATATGTCGCTGACTGTATAGATTGCGTACATAAGAACGTTGCGAGTTAGCTGAGGGAGTCAAGACTGATTACCGACAACTAATCCGCTGTTCGTACAGAAACTTCTGACTGTTTGATGACTGTCAAATTAGTCAGCAGATAATTTGCCAGTAAATTGTCAGAGCTCGAAATCAAGTACAATAATTATTCGAAAGTAAAATTTTTCAGAATGAAGTAGACAATTTTGGAAAAGTTGGGGTATATTCGCTTGCTGCAAACCAGAATCATCTAGGATTCATCGTCAACTGTCCGAATTTTCCTCTAGAGAGGCAAACATGGGACACTTTCTAGAAAAAATAACAGCACCAAAAAATGTCAAGTAGATTTTCTCAATATTCCTATTCAATTCTCATTTAAAAAGTATAAACATAAATTCGAAGAAATATGACTCCACACATCGAATGACAAGTTGAAGAAGTAAATAGTAAGAATTCTGAATAAACGTCTGCAGTGATGCATGAGAAATGTACAAAGTACTGAATAACTCTTAATAAAACTCGGATAGTATTGTTTTTGTTCCCTTTTCGCCCAGCGTCGAAGTGTATGCACAAAAAGTATTTATATATTCTAACTATGCAAGTCCATCCCAAAGCTGATGGAAAAAACCAAAATAACGAATTCTCGAGATTTTTGGATACGGCTGTTTTTGCTGGGGTGAAAATAATTTCCCTGTAGAGGGTATTTAAAATTCGACCCTCACCATTGGAATCTCGGAAACTTTAGGGATACAAAGTCGCTTAAATAGGGGCAAAGTTGCGTATTCAGATAATCACCAAATTGTCGCTTAGAAAGTTTTGAAATTGAAAGAGACGAAATTTCCCAAAATGGTTTTAATCTTTTCTTGACTTCATTTGTGGTGAGATTTAAAAATTAATTGTCACATCAACAATGCCACATTTTCTTCTCTACAAGACGGCACAATTAGAAGTTCAAAATGACGTTTTGTCTCTTGTCCTCCAGCATCAACCTAATTTTGGATATTGGATTTTTACACACATGAATAGAATTTTTATTCTGATTCTTAGTTATTCCAGAAGTTCCTAGATAGGCCTTGACATTATCAGATTTCATTTGTTTGCATAGTAACAGAGTTTGGAAGACTGTGAAGACCTCTGCTCATTTATGGTTATTATTGTTATTACCATCAATACAATTTTCATTTCGTGTTCCGGTTTCACCTCATCTCTTTATTTCCTTACAGTATTCATCCAATAACAAATTTAAGGTCATCTAACAACATTCCAATATAGCGTCTGTATTAAAAGGCAAACTTGATGATGAATTTCGAAAGAAGAAATGTCGAATTGAAAATTTGACTACGCCATCTTGTGGACGAGAATAAGTAATAATGATAATATACAATTTTTTTGGAATCCCATGTCAAATGAAGTCAGGAAAAAATAAAGCGATTTTGGGATAAATCTGGTGAGCGAAACAAACATCTGATAATCTGAAGGCCTACTTAAGAAATTCTATTTTTTTTGAAGTAATTAAGGTTCGGCAACGTCAATGTATCATAATTAAAATTTCTATCCATCTGTGTAAAAATGCAATATAGCGTCCTTAAGAAATAATAAAGTTGATGCTGGAGGACAAGAGACGAATCGTCATATAGAAATTCTGATTATGCCTTCTTGAGAGGAGAAAACGTGCCAATGTTAATGTGCAATTTATTTCAAAATCTTAATCTAAATGAGGTCAGGAAAAAATCAAAACAATTTTTCTGTCACTCTCCGGAAGTCTTTTGAATTTTTAAACTTTGTAAGTGCCATTTCGTTTACTACCCCATTTAAGCGACTACGGATCCCTTACAGTTTCCAAGATTCCAATGGTGAGTGCCGAATTTGAATCGCCTTGTATATGCAGACTCTCACTAGAAGAAAGAAGTAAAAATACTAAGTACAAGGATTTAATAACGTCTTTGAATAACAAAGGGTGATATACACTAAAAAGCTAAAATGGCTATATATTTCACAGAGTTCCCAACATGGACAAAAGGAACTGAGACTTACAATAATACGTAGAAGTTAGGCTTAAATCGCGCAATTTCGCATTTCGCAACTGTAACAAAAATTTTCAAAAGATTAGTGATTACGAAAATCGTATTAATGATGGTTCTTGAAAGTTAGGTCCTCTATTGTTCGGATTTTTCATACTGTATTCATAATCTTCATTTTGCCATTACCGCGTCAATAAACTAACTGTTTCTTCTGTCACCTTCTCAATCGAAAATGCTTGTTGCTATTGAATTGTGGCACCGCTTTCTCTACAAAATTCAGGTTTTTGGGTTTCATTCTCTCCTCCAGTAGATCTTCAAGGTCTTCATCTTGTTGGTATATCGCTCAGTTTTTTTTACACCGAAGCAGCCGCGCAGGTAAAGCCTACATGCCAGGGCACCGCGGCTGCTTTGAGGAGCTTAAGGAGACTTTGTTATTCCTATTTTTGAACTGCCTAAATTTAGCAGAACTGGAAAAAGCTCCTAATGGAGATTGTTACAAGATCTCGACACCCTCGGGACAAAGGAGCGGTCTTATCGGCCAGTTCTGGCTGTACGAAGTTCGACACGGTTACGTTGGGAGGCCGAACATGGGCAGGTACATGGAGCGAGGGCTCTGAGGAGCAAAGCCCGTTGGCGCAGCTAGATCGACAACGGCCCGTCGGTGTGGAGGTGTCCCCAGACCGTTTATTAGAGAAGAGTAATCGATCATTAAATATCTTTTGCGAAGCAATTTTATGCCTCAAGATAGTATCGACACACTCTGATATCAGTATCTGTGACTGGTTGACTGGTGTCCTCTGATCGGTCAGAAGGTTCTGTACGAACAGCGGATTAGCTGTCGGCAAACAGTCAGAAGCTGTACGAACAGGTAACATCTCTCTGATTCTGATTTTGACAGTCACCGACAAGTTACTGACTAATGTACGTACAAACCATTTGTCTGTTTTGTCGCTGCGTCTTTTGTTAGATTTGGCCTGGATGAATCCGTCATTCTGTATTTCATCGTCGGTCGATGTTTGGTTTGTTCGTACAGTAGTCGGTAACTTGTCGGTGACTGTCAAAATCAAAATCAGAGAGATATTACCTGTTCGTACAGTTTCTGACTGTCGACAGCTAACCCGCTGTTTGTACAGAACCTTCTGACATATTAGAGGACACCAGTCAACCAGTGACAGTGACAGGTATCAGAGTGTGTCGAAACTATCTTGAGGACTAAAATTGCTTCGCAAGAGGCATTTAATGATCGATTACTCTTCTCTAATGGACGGTCTGAGGACACCTTAGCACCGACGCCAACGGACTTTGCTCCTCAGAGCTCTTTTCCATGGTGTCGCCGCGCGACGTGCCTCCTGTCGAACCGTGTCGAACTTCGTACATCTAGAACTGGCCGATAAGACCGCTTCTTTGTCCCGAGAGTGTCGAGATCGTGTAACAGTCTACATAACGAGCTTTTCCCAGTTCTAATAACTTTAAGCAGTTCAAAAATAGGAATAAAAAAAGTTTCTTTAAGCTACTCTAAGCAGCCGCGGTGCCCTGGCATGTAGCATTTACCTGCGCGGCTGCTTCGGTGCAAAAAAAAACTGAGCGATATGCCAAGAAGATCAAGGCCATGAAGCTCTACTGAGGAGAGAATGAAGCCCAAAAACTGATTTTTGTAGAGAAAGCAGTGCCACAATTCAACAGAAACAAGTTTTTGTAATAATTTAGGGTGAGCCAGTGGCAGAAGAAATTTGAATGAAATTCCATTTTAAATATCAGCCAGCGCCAAAGTGCTTCGTGCTCAATATTTTGTTTATTGACCCGGCAACGGCAAAATGAAGATTATGAATACAGTATAAAAAATCCCAACATAACTTTCAAGAACCATAATTAATACGATTTTTGTGATCAATCTTTTGAAAATTTTTGTTACAGTTGCAAAATGCGAAATTACGCGATTTAAGACTTACTTTTATGTATTTTCGTAGTCTGGGTTCTTTTTGTCCCTGCTGGAAACTCTGAGAAACTTCTAGCTATGTAAGCAGATCTTGGTAATTGTAGTTACGTTTAGCTGTTTTAGCTTTTTAGTGTATAACACCCTTTATTATTCACAGACGTTATTAAATCCTTGTAGTATGTTCACTTATTTCTTCTAGTGAGAGTCTACATATACAGGGTGTTTCTAATTTGGCACTCACCATTGGGATCTTGGTAAATTGTAAGGGATACGAAGCGCTTAAATGGGGTAGTTAACAAAATGACACTTGGAAAGTATCGAAATCCAAAGTACATACTTCCGGAAAACTGAATTTTCTCAAAATCGTTTTGATTTTTCCTGACTTCATTTATATTGGGATTTTAAAATAAATTGCATATTGGCAGTCTCTACAAGAAGGCATAATCAGAATTTCTATATGACGGTTCGTCTATTGTCCTTAGCATCAACTTTATTATTTTTTAAGGACGCTATATTGCATTTTTGCACAGATGAATAGACTTTTTAATTACGATTCAAAAAATGCATAATATGTCATACATTGACGTTGCCAAACCTTAGTTATTTCAAGAAAATTTTTTTCTTAGGTAGGCCTTGAAATTATCAGATGCTTGTTTCGCTCACCAAATTTATCCCAAAATCACTCTATTTTTTACTGACTTTATTTGACATGAGATTTCAAAATAAATTGCATATTGTCATTGTACACATTACAAGATGGCGTAGTCAAATTTTCAATTCGACATTTCTTCTTTCGACTTCCATCATCAATTTTGTTTTTTCATACGGACACTATATTGGAATTTTGTACATTTAAATGGACTTTTCAACCCTCAATTCAGTGATGTATTTCGTTAATTGACCATAAATTTGTTGTTGGATGAAAATTATAAGGAAATAAGCAGAGCTCTCCACCGTCTTCCAAACTATGTTGCGATGCAAACAAATGAAATCTGATAACTTCAAGGCCTACCTAGGAACTTCTGGAATAACCAAGATTTTGCAATGTCAATGTATGAGATATACATTTTTGAAATCAGAATAAAAATTCTATTCATGTGTGTAAGAATCCAATATGGCGTCTATAAGAAACAATTAAGTTGATGGTTGAGGACAAGAGACGAAACGTGATATTGAAAATCTAATTGTGCCGTCTTGCAGAGGAGAAAATGTGGCAGAGTTGATGTGCAATTTGTTTTCGAATCCCACCATAAATAAAGTCAGAAGAAAATTAAAACCATTTTGGGAAATTTCGTTTTTTACCTTAGGCAAAGTTCAGGTGTTATCATATTACAAAATCAAGGCGCCTATTTTTTTGCTGGCGAACCGATCTATGATTGTATTCACGTCTATTTTAATATCCCTGTGCATATATACAAAAGAGCTAAACCCACTAATCGCTCTTGTAACATAGTGGAGCGCAGCCAAGTTTTTATCCTCTTTAGATGGGAGAAACTTCCTTCAGATGTCGCAACACTTACCGGCAATGAAATCAATAATTGTAGGCAAGTAGGCATCTATTAATTGAAGGAAAATGATTTCATCACATCATAAATACAGTGACATTTCACTGCCTATAATATCTTGTGTACGTGACTTCCAAAGGTCAAATTCTGCTTTTAATCTGGTACTTATTAAATTTTTGTTTTGGTTACTATTGATTCCATGCAAATATTTAGAGATTGTTTCTAATATGTTCATTACTTCAGCTTCAGTTTTTGAATTAAATACTGACACAAAGAAAATATTAAAATTGCTATTCAAAGATTCTTCATTGAACCGGTATACCAAATCTAGCAAAGGGACATTTAGGTTCAGTCTGTAATGACTTTGCTTGTCAGATGTAACTATGTTCGGTCGATTCATTTGTCTGCTTGTTATTCTTGGCACAGTCAGTTCAATACCCAGGGTTTCATTTGATTTCATTATAGATGCGAATAGTATTCTAAAGTGTTTTTCGGAATTTGCGCGTCTTTCTTGTACAACTGAAATAATATTTCCTATGAGTTCCTATTTTTTGTTAATTGTTTTTGATTGTAAAATTTACTCAGGTTGCCTGTTAAAGCTAATATATCACACAAACACTTTAGTGATACGATAAATTGGATGGAAGTAATGGCAGTCTTCAAAGACTCCGCTTTTGAAGAAGCTTCGCGGTCTTTCCAATTTGAAATAATATTTAGTACCTCTACAATTTTCTCGAATTTACACTCAAATTGGAGCACAGAATCATGTCTCTCGGTCCATCGTATTTCGCACATACTATGAATTTGATATCCGTCTAGTTTTTTTCAATACTGTATTTCTTTTAGCGGATGCTTTGAAGAACCCAATTACTTCCTTTGTTATACCTACAGTATTTCTTATACGTATCATTCTTCGTAAATCTTTAAAAAGCTTGTAGCATCTGAAACTGCTTCTGTATGATATATTGAGTTCTCATGTATCTCACAATCACCCGTTTTGCCATACAATTTCGAAAATTTCTTTAGTGGTACGGTAACAAGTTTTGCCAATTTAGTTGATTTATGTACTCCTACTAATTTTGCAATAAACCAGGCAATATTTACAGAAAAGCCCTTGTAGTTCCTCTGAATATGACAGCCAAGGAAACTTCTCAAAGTGTTTTCATCAACAAAATTGGATCCTTTAGGTTTCGCACCCGATTGCTCAACGCTTGGTTCAGCATACGGTGCAACATCAAGAAATTTTGAAGTGGTAGGCTCAGGTTGAATTGTATGTTTATCATCAGTTTTTTCCGGTAATTCTTGTGCCTGTGGATCAGACAGTTTGTTTTGTTTAGAAAGGAACCAATCGTGGGAGCGCCAGTGGTCTAGTTTGTACTGAACATAATCCATTATGAACTGGTAACGGTGTTGCGTGGGAAGTGCAGAGTCAACCTACTTAACGCTATTTTTTTTGGGAAGCTGGATATCCTGTTATACTTGAAACTTATCCGGTGGCTTTCATGCTGCTAAACCTCCATGTTTGTTTAGTCGCTAAATGAAATGTCAGCCATCTAGCGATTACTTAGAGAGCTTGCTATTAACGCGAGCTGATATCTCTAACAGTAATACTAATAGCAGCTATGCGCCTTCCACAGTGGTCGATTGTGGCGACAGATGGCGCTATGCGCTGTTTTATTTCGAAACCACATGTGCGAGTATCATTTCCTGTGGCCGAAATGTGGTGTCAGTAACCGGTAATCTAGTTTAGCGGCCAGACAAAATTGAAGATTACTACATATTCTGCTCTACTACTGAATAAACCGTAGTGTATGATAGTAGCTTATAAAAAAATAATGCTACATCGAATGATTCTCCCTAATCTATTTGCCGATCATCAACAATAAAATTTTTCATCGAACATAGTGCTTGCACATTGTAGTTGAATCGGCATTGTCCAAATAAGCGTATATCGCACAATACAGTTATTATTAATTATACATTCATTATTTGCGAAAAGTTCAATCGTCCGTTTTTCCATATATGCAGTCCACCGTGCAGCTGATTTGTTGTTGTAAAATAATTATTCTTTGCAGTAGTAGCTGCAACATATTTTTTGAAATATCGAATTACTGTGCTATAATAAACGTACAGCGGCGCAAATTTCATGAGAATGTTTTACATGGAATTTATTGATTTGTTTCATTAGAAAAAAATGGATTTATATGGTAAAAATGGGAATACAGATTATCACCAATAAACAAAAATATGTTTACGGAATCTATTTTTACTTCCACTCCAGTTGGTGAGGAAGTATTGAGATCGCGAAAAATGTTTTGGAGTTTATATAACTTGAAATACGAAGAATCATGTCACTCATTTCCATCGGTCTGTCTGCACATCCTTGGCACCTCTATAACTCTCTAAAGCTCTCTGCTGCTACTACGCCAAGGACGAAAAAGCTTTGTAGTTTCTCGAATTCAATCGAGTGTCGTCACAGTAAAGAAAGTGAAAAAACAAAAATTGCTGAAACGTCGTTTCTGACGTTTCAGAGACTTCTGATTATTTTTGTAAAGCTTTTTGCTTAGGGTAAAAATTGGGGGTGGGAGTTTCATAGGATAGGGAGGGTATATCTTGGTGTATAGCTTAAATTGTTTATATGCTCCCAACCCCGGTAATTCTACGCACTTTTCAGACACATGTTTTCCTGTACATTTGTCTTTAAAATTTAAAATATGGAGAAATGCAAATATACTAAGTGACATATAAATCCGAACACCCAGTTTAAATGGTAATAAGTAAATGATAAAAATTTCAAAATGATTGCACTGCTTTAAAGCCGTTTGACCTTTAATAATGTGTGGATGCACCCTGATGTGCTACGCATTCTCCAACGCGCCTAGGCATGCTTCTGATCAGGTGGTCAATGTCCTCCTGTGGTATCTCATTCCAGGCAACCACCAACTCCTCTCGAAGTGCTTCTAGAGTCTGAGGAGGACATTGTAAATTGAGCAATCTCCTACCCATCATATCCCACACGTGCTCAATTGGGGATAAGTCGGGAGATCTTGGTGGCCATGGTAACAATGTGACATCATTATGTTGAAAGAAGTCTATTGTGACTCTTGCAACATGTGGTCGGGCATTATCCTGTTGGAAAGTTGGATCTGCCAGGGTGTCAAGATAGGGTAAAAGATGGGGTTCTAGAACTTCGTGGATATAACGCTGCGCGTTCATGTTACCTCTGATGAAGATTAAAGGTGACCTGGAACCATAAGCTAACCACAACTCCAACATTGTGATGAACATGTCTTTCAACAAAAAACTGCGGATTCCTCCTTTCACCACGTCGCCTTTTAACCCTGGCACGACCATCGTGCATGCCTAAACAAAATCGAGACTCGTCACTAAAGACAATACTGTTCCATTCTTGATCCCAGAGTGACCGTTGTGTGCACCACTCAAGGCGATTACGTCGGTGTTCTCGAGTTAAAGGGAGGACCCAGTGTGGCCGGTATGAAAACAAGCCAAAACTTCTCATTCGTCGGTAAACACTTCGCATGCCAATAGGTCTTCCGTGTTCTGCAAACCATTCATTTGCAATGGATCTGGTAGTGGAGAAACGGTCCCTTAAGGCCAATAATCTTAGGCGGCGATCTTCACGGTCTGTTGTTCTACGGCGGCGTCCAGTGCCCCTTGCTCTTTGCGTACGGCCTTCTCGAAGCCATGTCTGACAACACCTAACCACAGTGTCTACACTTCTTTGCACTCTAACTGCAATTGCCCGAAAAGAAGGTCCAGCTTCCCGAAGTCCCACTATATGGCCCCTATCAAACTCACTAAGTTGACGAAATCGTACATGTCTCCGTACTCTAGGCATCGTAACCGATCGTAAAGGATGTCAAGAACCAAAATCCGCCAACGTTGATTCTTTACTGCGGCTGAAATATTCATTTTTAGAGCGTTAGTGAATTAAAGAAAAAGCAGTATAAAAACCGGAATCTCCAACTGATAAGGCTGAAAATTTTTTCATTTGTTATTTACAGTAAGATAAATACATTCACCAACTTTTATTAAAATTAAAATAAAACCATTTAAACTGGGTGTTCGCATTTATATCTCACTTAGTATATATATATATAATAAAAATTGAAAATGCATGAATGAATTGAAACTTAAAATAACATTTTGATACACAGTGTCACAGTGAGGTTAGACAAATTAATTGTATAATAAAAAACATGTTTTGATTTTTATCAGATTTTTATATAGAATTAGAATAAAACTTAATAGGAAAATGTATGAATCTTACACAATTTATTTACATACTTAAAAGATAAACTTACCTACCTTTTTATATATCTACTTTATCTGGTATCATACACAAATTAGAACACGTAGTAAAATTTATAATTATCATAAAATGACAATCCTGAACAAGCACAAGGAGTGCATACCTCTAATCTCGTACCTTAACCGACCTGTCACTTTGCGTAGCTCATTTGTTTGTGCCATTCACAACAACCGTCCAAGGTGTTTTAACACACTTAATTTGTGCAATGGCTAATGAAATATTCATAAAAATAGTCTAACACCATTAAAAAAAAATATTTCAATACAGGGTTCGAATACCGGAATTCGAAAACGAAGTGGGTCCTCGAATATTTGGATTCAGAAACGGTACTTAGAATTGACAATACCGAGTATTGACCAAAAAAGTATTCAGTCGAACACCAAATACCAGACACACAAATGTATTCGAATACCAGCCAAATGTGTTCTTAATAGGATTCAAAATACCGAGTATTCGAATACTACCCAAGTCTACAGTGTTGCCTTACTACGAGCTGCTTTGATCTGCTTGGCCATATAAGACCATTCGGGACTATCGGAAATTCATGCTTGGAAAGAACCGATAAGTCCGAACTTGTTCGGAGCACGCGTCGTGTTACCGCCGCTTGGCACTGTAAAGAGCGGTGCGCGCTTCCTGCAGCCGATCGTTTATTATGTCTGAGGCTGAAAAGTGTATTGAGGATTTTGTCTGAGTGTAGCTTACGGGTTACAGATTCTGTGATATAAGCGTTGCTACCTCTCACATTGTTCCTGGAGGAAACAGTATTTCCTTTACCGTTGCTGAGAAATTTTGAGAATATGTAACTTCAGAAATAATTGCAAGTGTGGTTGAGGGGTGATTTTTCATTAGAAGGTTAATATCATGTTTGAGAAAGAGCAATTTTATTCAGAAGAAAAATTTAATTTGTTTTTATTGGGCTTCAGAGTATTATTGGGATCCTACTTGCCTACAGGCTGTGACAACGGAAATTTTGAGAGAACGTTCAAGTACAGTATATGGTTGTGCATTTTCTTGAAGAATACGTTGATCAATGATATGGGTTCACAGGGTCCCGGCTTGATGGGGAACTTCCAAGTGCCTAAAAATCAAAATATCAATTTTCCCCAACCGCAAAATAGGGCGCAGGACTCCTTTCTGCCCTAGGACCCCTGAAACCGAGTTTCCTGTGTGCCCTACATAGCTCAAGGAGCTCTGGGCAATCCAACTGCTGGGGATACTGTTAAAGTCAATATATTTAAGAAAGACATTAGACCATAACCAGCCGTGTACAGTGCGTGACCAGCACGTTCATATATTTCAAGAAACGGAAAGCGTACGATTAGCAATGATTATCGTAACTATTATTGGACTGAAACCACTAATTAAAAGAAAAAAACGCCGAGACACGTTAAAAGATTTGTCAAGAGGGACAACTTTTCAACCAAAAACTACTTCACCCCCTTTCACTCTCGCCCCCCCCAGGGTCATTCCCTTAAAAATTTTAAATGACTAGAGGTATCGAGTAATAGCTTGTTTAAATGGTATTTTATTTTGACGTCTGATTTTTCAACATCAGTCGATTAGTTTTTGAGAAAATTATAAAAATCTTTATGTTAATTTGTTCAGATAGAAAACAAAAACACACGAAAATATCACTGTTTATTTCAATAATTGCTCAAAATGTTGCCCGTTAGGGTTTGCCAAATCTATAATTCGTTTATCGTTTAAAACGGAAACTACCAACATAAACAGCTATTCGGAAGGTTATACGTGGCAACAAGCAAATAACAACCCGAACTTTTTTCCGCATTCTTTTCATCAACACAGATAACCTAAGCGAACTGTATTTATTGTTATAACTGTTCAGTTATTTGTTACTAAGGGAAAGAAGGAGTTTAGTTTGCTGTCAGTTACCTTTGTTACGATCTTGTAATAGCGAAAATTTATTTATTGATCCAGATTTGACTTCCAAAATGGTTTACACACTAACCAAAAGAGTAAATGTTTCTAATCAAAATCAATGTGCTCGGCAAACTGCTGTCACGTTTAAAACTGGATCTGTTGCAAATGAAAAAAGTGATCATCCGAGAGTTTTGGAAGAAGCCGCTCAAGTTGAAGTTTTGGGTCATTTTGGAATAAATCCTAATAATTTATTGCGCAAAATTGTTGCTGCGACTGGTATTTCATTAGGTTCTGTACACACAGTTACTAAGTTTCATAAATTTAATCCATTCAAAATGACTGCAGCGATTAATTATAATACCATTCATGTAAAAAATATCTGGTCCAGTGATGAATGTACATTTTATCTAAATGGATTTGTTAATGAGCATAAGTGCAGGTACTGGAGCAATGAAAATTCTCATGCTTGTGTAGAAGGGCATACTCAGTACCCAAAAAATTAATATACGGGCAGGCATTTTAGAAAACAAAGTGATTGGGCCATTGTTTATTAATGGAAATTTGAATGGAGTTATTTATTTGGATTATGTTGGAAAATACCATCAATCCGCTGATTCTACGGGGCCATTTGAAATCTATTGTTTAATCTCCAGCCTGAGAGGTTGGAAGAACTTCGTCAACGCGTCATCGAAATCTGCCACAACATGTTTTTGAAAATGTCCGTCAGGAATTTAAACATCGCCTATCTCGTTGTTTCGCCAATAACAAGCAACATTTTGAACAGTTATTGAAATAAAAAGTGATATTTTCGTGTTTTCTATCTGAACAAATTAAGATAAAGATTTTTCTAATTTTCTTGAAAACGAATCGCCCGATTTCAAGAATTCAAACGTCAAAATAAAGGATTCGATACCGATACCCCTTGTCATTTAAATTTTTTAAGGGGATGAACCTAGGGGCAGTGGGTGAAAGGGGGTGAAGTAGTTTTTGGTTAAATAGTTGTCCCCCTCGGCGTTTTTTTCTTTTAATCAGTGATTGTCGATAAATCCGTGGTGGGAAGTTTCCAAATGAACACCCTGTATACAGTGCCAATCCTAAACCAGGAAGATGGCGTGAAAGATAACACAGCGGTTCATGCGGAGTTGTCATATTGGGGAGTTTCGTCCATTGGGGGATTTTTAATTCCATTTGGGAGATTATTCTAGGATATACTGTTCTGGGGGATTTTTTTTTGAAAATTAAATCGTTGGATATTTGTGGGCTATTTTATTCCATCTTTAATGACGCAAAATTGTCATCTGCTGAAAAACAATATATTTCTTTCCTCATGATTCTACACAAAACTCGTACACTGATCCATCTGCACATTGTTTTTTTGTCAATTATATGTTGGTATACCTGCATCCATAGAGAAAACAGAACAGGTATGAACCGTCGATGTGATCTAGCTATCCTTGTCTTACACACGGGTAACCAAACCAGCTAGGCCTAACCCCCTTCCCATTATGGAAATGTCATTCGAGGGATTTTTTCGAAAAAGTTGAAAATCGAGCAGATTTTTGAGCTTGTTCTGGGGAAAATATTTCTGATCCATTTTGCAACACTGAGACCTGCAGGCTGTTCGTGTTGGCTGTGTTAGAGTTGCAAGAATGATTATACAGTATTCCTTAAACAGCATTGCATACTGTAAGAACTATATAACTAACACATTACAGTCATCTTGTTTACTTACATATCGGCCATTGTGGATTTCATACACAGGTATATGATAACTTCTACACTGTGACATAGGGCTATTGAATTACTTGCGCAGCAAATTTTATTGTGATTATCGTCCAAATTAGTTACCCAATTTCTACGGGCTTCGTATTTGATTCATATTTTGACAATGATCAAAAGT
Organism: Acanthoscelides obtectus; assembly: GCA_963669975.1. Classification (NCBI taxonomy): domain Eukaryota; kingdom Metazoa; phylum Arthropoda; class Insecta; order Coleoptera; family Chrysomelidae; genus Acanthoscelides; species Acanthoscelides obtectus. The sequence goes on along the minus strand of CAVLJG010000008.1, from coordinate 80,570,424 downwards.
ATGTCTAGATTTTTAAGATGGAAAACTGAACTTATCTGCGTTAAATCTTCCACAAATCCTATATTTCGACACAATTACTCTAATTTTCATCACTTGATATCTGTAATTTCGAACTGAAACATAATTATTTAATATTAAATAGAGAAATAAATCTTTGCCCAATATGGCGGGTTGTGGTGTACAATCATGGCAGCGTCCATGTTGTCTTTAGGTTATTAGAATGTTTTGGTGTTGCCTGCAGGTGTTATACAACAATTTGACAAATGTCTGAAATGAAATACTGACAGAGTCGAATGATTTACCCAGAATTTGTACCAGATCTATATCTTCTGTTTGAACAGTTGATAAAACCTTTTGAACCAATATGCATGCGTTGTTTGTCTTAAAGCATTGGTTATGGCATTTTAACAAAAATATGACAGCAGAAAGTTAGGTTATGGTGAAGTTGTTTACCAACATATTTAGCATATGTACAGCCTTTAACAGTTACTAAACAGCAGTTGTATAAGTAGTTCCGTTGGGAGCTATTTGTTGGCTAAAGTAGTAAATTGCACAGCAAAACAACAAGGCTCGGGTTTGTTTTATAAACGTTACCATGGATGCCACGACACAACCATTTTGACTAACTTGCAAATATGTCGTATAAAATAGTTGTATAAACGTTTATGCAACAGTTAAAAATTTGCCGTATAAGGTGTTGTATAACTATGCTATAAGAATATTTTAAACACCTCATTGTAGAGCAAATATGTTGCAGAAAGCTAATTTGCATTCCACACAGCATTAAGCCAGCATTTTGGTGTTCAGGCAACAACAATAGAGAGCTTTTATGGCTGAACGGTTCTTTTACCAAAAGCTTATACCACTACTTTGCTAGTTGGGGCGAGTCCACTGCTTGCATGTGCGCGCGCACAAAAGTAACTGATGTTCGCGAACGTTTCCGAAATGTTTGCGCACCATTTGCTATTGTTTGCGTGAGTGAGTCGACCAGAAGAAACATTTGTGCTGTACACTGTGCATTAGAGTACCGCACTGTTCACTACACTGGTGGAATCGCATCTTTAGGTCGACGTTCTGGTGTCCGATTAAGTGTATGTATGCGTGACTATATTTGTGTTTAGTTTATTTCTTCGATAGATGGATATAGGTATTTTGATGCATGCGACGTGGGCTGATGGATACGTATAAACGTTCGGCAACAATATGTCACAATGCCAAAGGATAGCCAACATCCTGTAGATGGAAACTCACTATAATGCCTTACCCTTAACTCCAACAGCTCAATTTCCGCCGGATTTCTTCAATATATCCGCGCACATCCCAGCTAGCAATTTCCGCAAGGCAATCAACTTACGTGGGATTATTAAAATTTGCGTCTGCGATTAAAATTTAAAAGAGCCAAACGCAGCCGTAAAAGGCCTTATAAGGGTGAAGGCGGTAGGGAGTCTTGCCAGAAACGCGTGTAACTCTCCCCCCAGGAGACTTATTTAGTCTGTAAAACACCAAGGGGAATCTCTGGGAGCAGAGATTGCGTATGAGAACGTCACGAGTTTACATAGAAATAGCTAGGTTTATTGGGCAATTCCAGTTCTGATAAAAATCCAGATAAATTTCGGGTACCTTACTTATTGCGCGATCAATGAAGCTCGCTTATACGTGAATGTAAGAACGGGGCATAACATTCTCCAGGGAAGACCCAAATGCTGTTACGATAAAAAGTGAGACCACTTTATTTTCAGCACCTCGTTGCTCGCTATAACATATACTACCTGAAGATAGCCAACCAAAATACTATATTCCGGCGTCCAAAAAATTATCCGAGATGAATTAAGATATTATGGCGTGACTAAAGAGAATCTGTCACAGCTTGTTTCTCCTCTCTGCAGTAATTAGAAATCTGATCTGAAAAGGTTAGTGTTTCGTACATAGCGCTATAGCCAACAATATGCTCATATATAGGTACTCATATAGTTGGCTACCGCACTGTCTAGCGCTATGTATGAGACACTAACCTTTTCATAGTGATAAGGGCAATTTTCGGCCTAAATCGGATTTTGATGAAAATAATCAAAATCAGTTTCCAACAAAAATAAGTCGATTTCACTCTAAACGCACCACCACCACCCCTCTTAGTGTCCCCAACCAACCCGTAAAATAGTGGAAATACCATCACCTAAAGGTGATTTTTGGAAACATTCGTCACCGGCAAACTAATATTTTCTAACCCTGTTGTAACTATTTTCACTCTTATTTGTTACTTTTTGCCTTTTTACTCATTTTCAGGGGATTCCAGGATGTGAAAAGTCAATGGGTGGATTTGCGAACTACACAGCCCTACAAATAAGTATTTTTACTTTACAGGTGTGTCACGTGCCAAGATCATAAAACTTTATTTTTACTATTTTGATCACTTACCAGTTATTTCCATTTCTCTTTATTAATGATAGAGTACTGATTCCTAGGCCAAACCCCTTTCAATGATCTTCCTTTACCAAATTTACTAAATTTTTGATCTATTTAGCTTAAAACTATCTAATCTTGAAAGTATGATTTCACAAATATTATGTATTCCTTTCTTAGCGACTCACTATTATGTTAGGATGTTATATTATTTTATTATCTAATGACTCGTTTTATCCCAGAAATTTCCTCATAAACCATCGTTGGATCCTAGAAAACTGACTTCTGTTACCTGTAACGTTGTTTAGATGGTCTCGCCTGATACAATATCACAATCTTGGGAAATAACACAACCTTATTTTACGCAATTGCGGCTGTTTGTAATAATTATTTTAGTAGATTAACAGATTTAATAGCAACCTTTAATTATTGTTGATTTTTATTAACAGAAGACACTTGTCATCAGTTATCAATGCTTTTTCCCGAGCATAAAAGTTGGCTTTCTAGGGTCTTCTCATAGGCAACCAGCGATGTAGTATGTAGGTAAGTTCGGTTGCGGTGGAATTTTGGTACGCCCGCCTACTTTATGACATTGACTGCCAGTCAACTGACTGCGGGCACATAACACCTACTTATGTGTATGTTATGTGACTGGGGGAGAGCTTCCAGGAAAACTCGTGTCGGTCAGTTTCTGCTGAAGCCTCTTGGATGAGGTGTATCGGCCCTTCATTTCGTATCCAAATTTTGAGATATTGGGCCCCAATTCCCAGCTTAGGCAGTAGTACCTTCTTTCTTACCTATCTTACATTGAGTAGTTTGTTTTGGTTGTTGTTTGGTGCTACTCCATCTATTTTTAGGCTCAAGTGGGCGTCAAGTTTCTTTACAATATCAGCGTATTTTCACTGGGAAGGCATTGAGGAAAACTCCTTCGTACTCCAGGTTTGTGACTGTTTTGTCGTCGGTTGTAGCCGACTTTGCTGAAAGCGACCCCTTTTTCTTGAAAAAAAAGAACCCTGATATAAGCAGGTAAAATATCATTCTAATGAACGCTTTTATTAATATTTATATATTGACTATTGTTGACTGAAATCCTTAGAGTGTACCTGATTCTGTTTGGCATTTTTCATGTTAAAATATGTGGCAGTGCCTACAATGGCACCTTCTCTCAAGCTTACTCCATTACATTGAGCATGATTTTGATTTTTGAGCTGCCATGACTTTTTCAGAACAAGCGACAACTTTTTGAGGGTGTATTACTTTATTACATTTTTCTTACCTTTGTCTTTGCCTTGCTTTTTTTATAAAAATGTACATGGTTTTTTAATTTCGAGTGTTTTAATGAGTAGTTTTGCTTCATAAAAAGAACAGAGAGTAGATTTTTAAGCAGACTTTCTCCCCAGGGATTTTTTGCATTGTCTGATTTTATTTATCGTGTTTTATAAATAAAAAAAGAAGGACATCACCATTTTCTTCTTTCATAAAAAAGGCGTGGCATGTGACACATGATTTCCGATACATTTGTTTCTTCTGAATACAAATCCGTCAGTTTTGCTCAATCCCCCTGCTTAAGAAAGTTGCTAAGAATCTTCAGAAACACGAAGATTTTTCATGAGCGACTGATTGTGCACATGCCATATGTGAGTATTTTTGACCCTAGAATGAAATTCATATTTATTTTGGATCACCCTTCCATCTTTGGGAAATCGATTAAAGGCTTCCGAAAAATGAAGACTTTTAAAGAGTGATTGGCTCTGCACATGTGGTATATGACTTCCGAGGCACACTTGTATTCCGAAAATTGCTCTTTTTAATGTGTGCTACCACCCTGGGCACCTCTTCGTGGTGGCAGTGGGCAATTCAGTAGTTCCAGTACCCGGCGAGTCCCTGACGACTGCTACGCCGTCATGGCAACCACACCTAAAAGTGCTACGGGGCAGGTGTTCGGATCCCCAGAACAGACGGCTGGGCAGGGTGGGAAAGCAGGCCCGCAGGCGGTGGTCGTCAAGCAACCGTAGCTCAACATTGATGGGAAAACTTGGCCAGTGTTAAGTGTAATGTTACACGTTCAAAAAGGTGTTAATCGGTAACCTCCTCAAAGTGAGTACAAAGGCAAAAAGTGATAATTAATAGTGAAAATAGTGTTAGTAGTAAGGTGTCGACAAAATATCAGTTTCCCAAGGTCAATAATTCTCCGAAATCATATATCGCATCTGCACAATCAATCGCCCTTGAAATATCATTTTTATGAAGGTTTTTAACAATTTCTGAAGACAGCAGGCGGATTGAGCAAAAACGGTAACGGATTTGTATTCAGAAGACACAAATGTATAGGAAATCGTCACATGTAAAGTAAAAGTATCCGTTTTTTCTAGGCCTGAGTAGTAAATCCACTTCTTGCATTTTTACCCTCTGTAACCCTCTGAAAATGGATAAAAACGTTAACGGTGATAAATAAGAGTGAAAATATGTAAACTTTAGTTTGAAAACATTAGTTTGCCAGTGACGAATGATTACAAAAATGCTATTATTAGGTGATGATATTTTCACTATTTTGGGTAGTTGAGGGACACTAGGGGGAGTGGTGTTGGTCCGTTTAGAAACGGGGGATAGGCCTAGTCATAATAGTTATCAGAAAAATATAAAAAATCTACACCCTGTAACGATCGTTTAGTTCCCATTACTGCACATTTTTTTCTTAGTCGGTTAGAGTGACGGACAGTGTCGTTCTACGTAGTGACACCAAGACAGATAATACCACTTTAATGATTCATGATTGTGTAGCGCCACCATGTCTGTGTATACCTTACATGCACCTCATTTATGGGGATTTTAAATGCAATGCTAGTGCTGCAGCTTTATCGTGAGAGGTACCCAAATGCTGCTTGTAATCCCCATTACTGAGTTTTTGCGAATATGTACCGTTTACTATCAGAGGGAAGATTCCCGAATCAAGTACATGGTCAAGGAAGAATTTCCTTTACTTATGAGGACATCGTAGACCCGAGTACCTACTTCAGGACGTCAAATAGAAGTAAGCACGAATATTGCGAAAGAACGAGCTCCACCCCCCACCCGTACCACGTACAGCGAAGTCAATCTCTACAACCCCGAGATTATCTTCCAAGAGTTGAGTTTTGACAATGAAGACATCTGGTTGACAGGTTGTGTTGCGTATGAAGACATAGTTACTTAGTCCATGTAAAGTAAAATACCGTCACAAATAATCGTGTACGGTGAGCTTAATTTTTTTACCATCAGGTTGAAATTACCGTGGAATTTCTCTGAAGAACTACCTCTTTGCCGCGGCTGCGCCATAGGCAGCGACCATTTCAAACACCGCCGTCGCGACGGACGTCGGATCGGCGTCGGTCGCGAACTCTTCGAGCATTGCCGGCAGTCGTCGAGTGCACGTGCACCGAGCACGATACATCCGGCAGTCGTGAAGTGCGCGGCTTTTGCGAAGGACAAAAACACGACTTTGGCGCGATCACGAGTGTCTTTCTTGTTTATTGTCGCCGGTTTGGCAAGTTGGACTTTGTTTTGTGGCCCAGAATGATGGGGTGCTACTCTATTTTGCCAGGTAAGATTTGCTGTTGTTTACTTGTTTACTTTGAGGTTATAATCCTAAAGAATTGTTTTTGCCTTTTCCTGACGACATAGCATTATCACTGCTAAGACGAGTCTGCATTGTAATCCAGAAATATTACCCATGGAATATTAATTCTCTCAAGAACGACTAATACTTGTTTCATTCTGCTTTTGTCATGAAACGTATATGTTCTGGGAATATAACTACACTATCCAGAGCAATGAGGATTAGTTCAGTATTTCTGATCAACAAAAGTGCTTTGATTTTATTTGTGAAAGATATCTTAGCCACACACAGTACTATAAAAAAGAACTGCCAGCTGAAAGACATATAAATAAATAGATATAATGATAATAATAATCATCTTGTTCAATTCCATACAGAAAAACAAGAATTGTAAATGGTGGCGAAGTTTAGCAACACTCGTACACACCTATGCAAAAAAACAAAAGTTGTTGAGTAGCAGATGTAAAAAACTTTGTGTACACAAAGTAAAGAAATATTATTTAATTTAAACTGTGAATCGAAGCAGATATGAGATTTAACAGCTTTCTTGAAGCAATTTAAGGACACGTTTTTATATTCAGGACTTAAGACATCGTATAAAACTGCAGCACTGTACGTGAAAGAACGCTGGAATAAAGCTGTAGAGTTAATAGGTATAGTAATCAATTTTGGAAATTATTTCTAGTGTCGTATGAGTCGTCAATCATGGGCGCCTGCAGGGGAGGTGAACTCTTAACGATGATTGCCCCCCTGGGAATTTTTTTTGTGGGCGCCCTTGGATTTCGTTAAAAAAGGTCTTAACCAACAAAAATTTGTTTGAGATGTATCATCGGCAAGGCAACCACGTGATGAGTTCCAGAAGTTTCGCTGGCTTGAGTGTTTATCATATTTGTTATTATACTTTTCAAAAAGTACGCCTTTCCCTCTTATTTTTTGATTGGGTCAAGTTATCACGTTGATATTCAGAATGATAAAATTATAACATACATAATATTTTTTATTGTAGAAGTGACAGATGAATAGTTCACGATGGCGGTGAGGCGCTATTGTGGACAATATTTTTCAGTGGAATGGGGGATCATTTTGAAGCTGCTTATAAGCTGTAATATAAGCTTGCTATCTTTCAAAATGACTTACTAGTGGGCTGTCAAAGTTAAGCGGTATTGTATATTGAATTATTGATAATCTCACAGCCAATTATCAAAATGCCACAGTATGTTATACCTTTGGAAGGATCTCTAATATATCTATGTAGTAAAACTTGAGGTATTCCATTTATAATATCACAATAACTTAATTCCTTCAATCAAGAGGATTCGAAACTATGTTGGTATGTTGCTAAAGATACGAGGAATTATTCTTATACCTAAGCTACACAGCTTCGCTATGTTTGTATACGGAACCAATTTCATCAACCCGAATTTTAGCTCGCTATCTTTACCCGCTCCAAAAATGAAGTGCATATAAATATACCTACCGTAATCATGTTCCGAATCTCAGTATAGCAATAGAATTTCACTTTTTGCTCGACTGTCTCAGCAAGAGTGTGTAGACAGAAAATCTACCTCACGAGACACAGTTCAAACGGCTTGACGAATTTTGACGTACGAGGTGTTGTTGGATTCGGCTTAGCGCGAGTATATTAAAATCATCTCCTATTTATATTGATGATTTTTGACAATCGAGATGTCCCTAGATTTGTCTTGACAGTGCGAGTGATTCTGGATATTTTCAGGACCGGCTTCAAGCAGTAAACAAGTGAGGGCGCGCTGTCACGAAAGGCGCAGAATCATGAATTAATGAGGGTGAGGGGGACGACACATTTTATCCTTTGCCTCAGGTATTTTTATAGAACCAAAATGATGGATTTTAAACGGAAACTTCAACCATGATATTTCTATTTCACGGGCTACATACTAAATGACTTGATGGAATATCACATTTGAGGTGTCCTCATATTCGTCCTGATAGTATAATTAAAACTATTCCCTTGAGTTAATACAGTCTGGTTTTTCTATCTTTTAAAATACTTGTTGACACCCTTTTCTGAAAGTAGATAAGTGCTATATATAAATGCCTTACCTTGAATGACGTAGGCTGGATATGGATATACTTACTATAATCGTACAAATAATAGAAATAATATTCACATTAATTAAATCAATTTTCACTGTGAATTGAGGTATATAGTTTTCCAGCAAGTTAGTTTAGTAGATTCAGTAGCAAACACTCAGGCATCATAAACGAGGTAACCTTAATTTTAATCTTTCTATTTTCTCACATTAGAGCCAACGTTGGAGTAAACTAATAAGAAAGGTAATATAGCTAAATACAATTATACAGGGTGTTTCAGTTTATTGTTGCATAACTTTAAGATTCGATAGAACTTTTCAAATTAATGCATAAAGTCTATATAAACATGGGTCGAAAAATGCGTGGCTTCCGAAATACAGGGTGTTTAAATTTACTTTCTAAAATAGTTTTTTTTAAATATTTCGAACAATATTTGATGTATAACAGTGACAATTGGTATACAAGGGTTTTTGGGTACGACAAGAACCATGGGCATAGTTTTACTGTAGCCGCTAGAGGGCGCTCTCTACTGTACCTGTAGTGTATTAAAATGACCGAAAATTTTTTCTTAGTGCAATTTTTTACTTTTTGAATAAAAAACTGATTCTTCACACTTTTCAACATAAAAAAGCTCTCCTGTGAGTTTTCGTTATAGTTAGCCGTTTTTGAGATATTTCGATTTTTAAGGTTCGATGCATTTTTAATTATTTATGGGAAAATAATATTTTTTTTACATTTTCGATTTGGGCATTACAAGTAATTAAGATGATCGTTTAGATTGTGTTTTTAAACACAGCAATAATTCCTAACTCCAAATAAACACAAAAAAAAACAGAATATTAATTTGTTTAATTTTCCAATATTATTTGTAACAAATTAAATTAATTATTTACAACTAAAATGCTATTGGATAGTTAGGAAAAACATACAAAATCTAAAGTAGTTGCTCGAAATGTAAACCCAATTGTTCAATACACAATTCACATCTACGAATGATGGAACGTGGTATAGCATTATTCAAATAAGGCCTTATTTCATCACATGCATTCCTGATTCTGTGTATTAGCATATCTCTTGTGGTTACGGGAGTCTGGTACACTTTTTCTTTTAGAAATCCCCACACAAAGAAATCTAATGAATTTAGGTCAAGGGATCGTGGAGGCCAGGCGACTGGTCCTCCACAGCCGATCCATCTTTCTGGATAATTTTCGTCCAGCCAGTTGCTAACTATTCTCGAATTATGAGCTGGACAACCATCAAGCTGGAACGAGGCCAATCTTCTTAAATCTAACATAACATCATCCCACATATTTGCATGTTTGAGCCTTTAAAAATTCCAAGAAGGTCGCAGCATTTAACCTTGCAGGCAAAAGGTAGGGTCCAAATAGTCGATTACGGTAGATACCAATCCACACGTTCACACTAAATTCATGCTGAAAATTTCTTTCCCGAACTGCATGCAGATTTTCATGCGACTAAATATGTTGATTATGAAATTTTACCACCCCACGTCTAGTGAAGCATGACTCATCGGTCCATAAAACGTTACTTAAAAACTCCCTATTATTATCAGTTCTATCAAGAATCCACTGACAAAATGTCATTCTTCGTTCTCCGTCCCCTGGTTGTAGTCCTTGCACTGCTTGCAAATGGTAAGGACGTCTATGGTCATTTCTAAGAACACGAAGAACATGACTTGCTGAAATTCCCAAGGCAACAGAAACTCTCCTAACATTTGTGGTCGGATCTCTATCAAACTCACGCAGAATCATACGGATAAATCTGCGCTGACGAACATTTATGTTTTGATCCCATTGGAGATTTCCAAAACCATTTTCAATTATTTGGCGATGCACTCTTACAAATACTGAGCGAGTTGGATGTCGTCTGTTTGGAAATCTTCGTGCGTATTCTCTGGCTGCTTCTGCTGCGTTTCCATTTACAAAGCCATACACAAAATGAATATCTAACTCTTGATTGGAGAATAAAAATGGCATTTTTATAAAAGTTACAAAAAAAAAACAGGTAAAAGAAACTAAATTTCGTGCATTCACAATTGCAAAAAAACGTTTTAGGTTTCAACAGACAACAAAACTAACTGTCAACTAATTGACGTTTAACCTTATTCTGCTTTCAATTTCAAAAATATTTGCAGGCACAGTCTATTTCTAAAAATTATCGAGATACTGACTTTTTAACGTTATTTTATCATAAATAATTTTAAATGCATCAAACCTTAAAAATCTAAGTATCTCAAAAAAAACGGCTAACTATAACGAAAATTCACAAGAGAGCTTTTTTATGTTGAGAAGTGCGAAGAATCAGTTTTTTTATTCAAAAAGCAAAAAATTTCACTAAGAAATTTTTTTCGGTCATTTTAATACACTACAGGTACAGTAGAGTGCGCCCTCTAGCGGCTACAGTAAAACAATGCCCATGGTTCGTTTTGTCGTACCAAAAAACCCTTGTATACCAATTTTCACTGTTATACATCAAATATTGTTCGAAATATTTAAAAAAAACTATTTTAGAAAGTAAATTTAAACACCCTGTATTTCGGAAGCCACGCATTTTTCGACCCATGTTTATATAGACTTCATGCATTAATTTTAAAGGTTCTATCGAATCTTAAAGTTATGCAACAATAAACTGAAACACCCTGTATTTTCTCATATTTTAATGTTTCTTATAATCGCAGGATTAAGTTATTATAGTAAAATTTAGCTGAAGATGAATAATCACAAACATATGACAGATTTCCTGTTGACTGTAAAATTAAATCTTAGACTTCTTTGGCGATTCGAAATTGCTAAATTCATCATAGTTCGCTTTACTTCAGTTCTTTCGATTTCTCTGTAGTTGTGTCTGTCCTTTGCTATTTTTACCAATGCATATAATGATCTGAGTAACAGATTTGGGGATTCTGTAATACGTTTTATTACTTTATTGATCTGTACATCGGTTCATTGGAGTTATTTCCAATTGTTGGTCAAGTACTTTATTAATATTATTATAAACTGGTGGACCGTTGCTTTGCAACATGGACAATTTTACCTAAGTTCAACTCTCGATATTTTCGGAACGGATAGAGATATCGGGTTGCGGCATTCGGGAGGTTCTTGACCAACTCTTTGAGAACATGTAAATGGTTTCATATTAATTAATATTCCTTTTCTTGTACACTTATAGATACACTGTGCCGCTGTAAGTTTTCATTCAGGTTCTGGATGAGAAGGTCCTCCTTTGCCTGACTTCCTGCAATAAATGTCTTTCGGCCCGACCTCGTATTTTTTTTTGGATTACCTCCTCAATGCATGTAGGACGTTGTACTCGTATCCTGATATCTACGCCTTAAAGGGTATATTGAAGACCGATCAAAATTATAAACTAAAGCTATATCATTCACTAAACGACATTCTTCCAATAATCTTATACAATTCTCTCGTTCTTTTTGAGAAAATAAAATTATACTGTCAAGTCTACAGTCAATATTATTGTTAATTAGCATTTGCATGTTTGAAGTTAGGATGAAACCGGAGAAACGTCCTGTCTATATGAAGGGGGTAATCAAAAAAATGAAAAATACGAGGCCGAGCCGAGAGACATTTATATATCACTTTTTTTTAGGATAGTCCAAAGATCAACAAAATGCATACAAAATTTTAATTTTCAAGATCAAAAATTGAGAATCTAACAGCCTCAAACTTTGCTAAAAACATGTCTTCCTTTACTCACCCTGTATAAGTGGATATATGAAAAAAATATACCGGTCTAACCCTTTACGTGTTCTCAAAGAGCTGGTCAAGGACCTCCCGAATACCCTAACTCGATATCTCTTTTCATTCCAAAAATATCGAGATTTGAATTTGGGTAAAATTTTCCATCTTGCAAAGCAACTGTCAACCAATTTATATGTATGATTAAAAAACCTTGCACGAATTTTTCAGTGGGCTAAAAATTTCGAAGCTCATTTTTGAATGTTTCCTTGGAAACTACTCTAGCTGCTATGTTGCTGGAAACATCATCCATATGCATTGTTTGTTGTTTATGTTTAGACAGTGTGTTTACTTTGAGTTAATATGTATTACAGATTGGGTTGATATATCGATCGATTACACAACATGCATTTGGCCAGAGGGATTATCAGTGTGCTGCTATTCACATACCTGTCTTGATACGAGAATAATATATAGCCGTTATTCATTATACAGAGCGAATAAAAAACAGGTGGTAATATTTCTAGGACAAAGTAGATCAAAAAGTAACATGAAAAGTTCATATAGCTATACTGGGTGTAAACGTTAGGGTAGTCATTATTGAAACAAGTCAAAAAGTTCATATGACCCATGGTCCAAAAGTGAATAGATTTTTGTCTAAATGGCTTTATAGTTTATAACTTTAAGTGCTTTATATCGACCACAATCACCACAATCTTACTAATTTTAAGGTTTTCTAAGTTAAGCCAAAATTTGTAGTCAGTAAGTAAGTAGGTTTCATTAAATTAAATATTTAAAACACACATGACAACAGCGCGTCGTCCTTTCATCACTCTTATCGAATCGGCAACCGATCGTAAACGGTAACAGTGCCTAGTTATCGGGCATAGGGCTTGTTTTGTTTTTGTTCGCGTACATCGTCGTGTTTTTTATTTATCGTGACAGATTTCGCCAACGGGTACACCCAGACAGAAGGTCATTTGTACAAGTGTACCAAAGACTTCGAGATACAGGAAGTGTTCATACCACTAATATTCGTAATCGTGAAAGACAGGTTTATCAATGCAGATATCAGCACTCGGGAATTAGGCCGCCGCGTAGGACTAACGCATACCATAGTCCATAGAATCCTATGGGAAAATTTGCTTTATCCCTACCATGTACAACGAGTGCAGGCCTTGTTACCAGAAGACTATCCTCGCAGACTAACATTCTGTCAGTGGTTTCTGCACAAAAACATTGAAAATCCGGATTTTTTTAAAAAACATCCTAGCGACGGACGAATGCACTTTTACGCGAGACGGGATATTAAATTTCCATAATGGGCCCAAGAAAATCCTCATACCATTTCCAACAACGTTTTAAAATAACTATTTGGGCGGGTATTCTTGACGATCAGGTAATTGTCTCTTTCGAGTTATCCCAAAAGCTGTCAGTAGAAGGTTACCTTAGCTTTCTGGCCAATAACTTACCAGAACTTTTGGAACAGACCTTAGACAACATGCCATTACAACGGAGACAGAATTTGTGGTTTCTTCATGACGGGGCACCACCACACATTTTTAGAGGCGTCACTCAGTATTTGAATGAACATTATCCAAATCGCTGGATCGGTCGAAATGCTCCTGATCCTCGAAAATAGCAAGCAAGATTTCCTGACCTCAATAAGCTGGATTTCTGGTATTGGGGAGAACTTAAAGGGATGGTTTATGGGGCTGAAGCACAACTTCGCGAAAAAATTTGTACTCGTTATGCGGCTGAAATAATAAATGGACAACTTCGAGGACCTAGAGTAAGAAGAAACTGGGTTCGTCGTAATTAAGCTTGGACAGTGGAGGACGACATTTTGAACAACTTCTTTAAATACAAAAAAAGTGCAGTGTGGGTTTTAAAAAGAAAAACAATATAAGTATCAAAATTGTGTTCCCTATTTATAAGTGGATTTTTCTAATACGTTCAATAAACTTTCACACACAATAATCAAATTCAAGCGGATAACCAAATGGAAATGGTATTTACCATTTTGGGTTGGTATTTACCGATCCGTTCAAGCGAGTGTAGTTATCAGTTTGGTTATAAGATCCGTGACGTCACGAATCAGCTGTTATATGTCATAGTTATCACCGCAAAGTTGTGGTATTTACCCAACTCAAGAGTAGTTTTATATTTCTGGTTATTATTTGAGATGTGACAAGTTAGAATTTTGCCGGGTATTGGATATTGTTATTGTACTTCAGCTTCATTTTTGAGAAAATTGATACAGGCTGACTTCAGTTTTACCATAAAGTGGAGCACCTTATTAGTTATACTCATTACAGTTGTTGGGGACACTTTAAATGTAGTTCCTATGCTTAACAAAGTATCCTGTGTAGCCATATACCACAAGAATATTAAAATATGGCCATATAAACTCACTAGATGATATCCACCTGTATACGGTTTTGCTAATTTCTTTTTTTATCATTTCTGCTGAATCAATAAATGTTTTTTTTGACATGCGGAAAAATTTAGAGAATTGAAAGTTATCATAGCTACAAAGCCATGGTTCCATCGTTAAAAAAAATCTGAAAAAACATTTCTCCCATGAATATTATGAAAGGTTTCTTATTTAAACTTTCCATATACAGTTGTAGACGAAAAAGCACCGATTATTAAGTGATAATAAAAATAATCAGAGATTATATACGCGCTTTTCTAAAATAAACAACTTGCAACAAAACCGCGGTTAAAACCAACGCGTTCAAGCGATTCGTGTAACTGACGTCCTCAACCCGTGTGTAATCTTGAACCATATTATAACCGCGGCACATAACACAGAAATTTTGGTTATTCGCTTGGATTTGATTTATGTGAAGCGCTGAGACAGCTAGTGGTAAGTCCGTTTTTTTAATTGTTTGCATTTTATGAGTACAATATCAAATAATGAAACAATACCTAAGAGCCAAAAATAACAAACTCCATCTTTATTTACACTACGCTCCGTCATAATTTGCGTCTGGCATTGCGGCGTTGTCAGATTTTATTTTACTTTAAAGCCGCTTTTCTCTAAAAAAATGCCGTTTTGACCCCCATGTTATATGAAACTTTTTTCTTCTTTTAACCTCCTCTATCACCCATTTAAATAATGACTATCATAACGTTTACACCTTGTATAACTATACGTACTGGAACGAATACGAGGCGATACCTGTGAATTTGAATGTGGTTAGAAAATGGCGTCAAGTAAGTTGACTCTGCCCTCCAACGCAACGCTGCCATCAGTTCGTAAAGGATGACTATTATACGAAAAAGGATAACTACGAACATGTATAACACACAAATAAAATTGAATGGTTCAAGTCAGCTAACCAGGCCCATACAATTCGTAGTAAGTTCGTCGCATACGGCAAGTGCGACACGTCCGTTTGATATTTATTGTACGGGGAAATCTGTATTGATATATATAAGTTGAGACGTGGTCATTGTCGTCTAGACCAGTTAGGTGAAAAATAAAGCTTCCGCCTTTTGTTGGGAGCTTCGACTTACTTCAATCACAGAGGACTCTTATACTTTATTAATCTCTAGATTTCAATGGACTTTGCCATCTTCATCAGGAGCTGCAATAACATTGAAAAAAATAGCAACTATTGTGCAAAATGATTTTAAATTAACTTAAAGTAGTATGTGAGAGTGTCGCTAAATGTTATTAACGTTTAGGTTGAGGGAAACACCCAGTAACCTGGTAAAAGCTGCACACATGTTACAATCGTCAAAATTAATATAAACTACACACAGCTGTAGGTCGGGAACAGATTAAAACGGATTAAAAATATTTAAAACGAAAGTTAAAATTACATCGTGAGCCACCTGATGCTGCACAAAATGGTGGGCACAGGATCTTAAGTAGGATGAAACATTTGACAGATGACAGAAGGTTGGTGATGTCAGTGATTTTTGTAAAGTGTGTGTTATGTTGCCAAATCACTTCAGATGGTGTGATTTATCAAGATATGTTAAATAAGAACTTGTCAACCGACCAGAGGCAGTTGAACAAACTATATTGTTGAAGAGATGGACAATGGAATTAAACAATTATTATTTTATTATGAGAAAAAACAATTATTCAAATTTGAATGGTATGGAAATTTTGGAGGAAAAGGGTGGAATAGACCAAACAAAAAGACACATTCCATTTATGGTTGTGAAAGGTCAAAATTGGCAACCCGTTGAACTGGTAAGAGACATCAAACGAGTCTTTGATGTAGTAATCATTATCACCATGTACCGATGCCAATGTTCCCGATATTAATGAAGACAAATCCTGGGTGGCTGAACCGATTGATGCGACTATAGGTCTTACTAAAAAAATTGCTGAATTTCAAAAATGAGAGAAATAAGAAATAATTATATTTACTGTACTCGTACACTGTCGAAGTAAAAACCATATACATACTAACAGTAATTACACACAACACGGGCGCGTAATTCTCCTCAATTTTTCGTAATTTATAACTTTGAACATAACCTTTCTTCAGAAAGCACAACATAAATAACCCGTCATGTTCAGTAATGATTTTCTCACACAGCAAATATCACTGATTTTATACACATGCAGACCAATACACAAAATCATGCAGATGCGATCTTGCTATTCAACCAACTTTCTTCTCAGAGATAAAAACTACAGACACGGACCACTAAGCCTCACAAAACATACGCAACCAATAATGCGTGTAGCTTAGTTGAGTGATTCCTCCATAGATGCACGTTCACAACGATTCTAATGAGCAAACGTGGAATGACTGTCTGCGTCCTAAAAACTACCTAGTCTGCAAGTTGACATCTTATAGGTTTTTTTTGACGTTTTATAGGTTTTTTACATGATACCATGGACACGCTAATACAATTTCCCGCCTCGTGTAAAGCGACTCTAAGATGATACAACAGTTAACTCTGTTTTTTATTTACCATCCTTTCTTTTGTTTTCCATTTTTATACGTACAAAGAGTAGTTCTCCTCCTTCTCGCGTGGGAGTGTCATTTATTCCCTGCTGTGATATTCTTAGTATTATTTTTTATTGTAATTTACTATGTAAATGAATTGTACTATACTATATTACATTATTTTACTGCTAGGCGAGGTCGTACGCAAAAATTAACATCGCTGGGATTTTCTTTATTTTGTTTGTGTAATTAGAGCTTATGCACATAGAAAAGAGTCTAGGCGCTTCGTAGTAAATTAGAGAAACAAAATGTTTGCTGAGATTTTATGAAATTTCAGCTTCCAGCAAAACATTATCGTTTGTATCCGCATCCGAAGCTGTCGACACGGAGTTTGATGCTATGCTACTTAATTTAAAAAATAATTTACGTTTGTATTGCAGCTGTGAGTAGTAGATGGAAGTAGTACTCATATTTATAACTCTCTTTATTCTACATAGATATAAATCAAACGTCTCATATCAGGAAACTGGATGTTATTGCCATACAATTACTAAACTAATGATGATGGGAGAAGCTGGATTAATATCTTAGATTAGGCTCAGAAACCTATGGAGATTCAACATTGCGATCAGTTGATTTCATGGAAAACGTTCACATACCTTCAATTTATAATATAACATATATAACAAAATTCGATTAACAATTGGAAATGAATAGTTATTATCCGCACAATAAAGTTTAATCTGATTTTGAAAATTTTCAAAGCAATTCAAAATACATTTTTTATGAGTATTATATTTTTGCGCACGTAGGTTATTTAGGAAAAGTAATGCACTGTATGCTATACAAAAACAAATTTTCGAAAAGTCTTAATCGAAGTACTAATTTAGTTTTTCAAATATTCTTCAAGTATCTAGGGCGCACCGGTTTTCCTAAGTACGAATAACGAATCCCGTGCCATGATTTTGAAAAATATTTTTTATAGGTAGATATAATGAAGATCTTAAGCCAATTACGATCTGAAATGAACTTTGGAATTTTGCTTCACCAAAAAAAAATATGCGCCCACTGAAAATATTGGGAGACCTTTAAACCAATGTTGAGGATATTTTGATGCTTTATATTGACAGGTCTCATCTAATATTGTTCCAAAATTTCAACCTAATTAAAAAAAACAAGGGAACTAATAAAAAGGCGAGCATTCACCATTTTTGACAACAATAAAATATAATAAATTTGGACGCTTCCACCATTTCTTATAACTTGACATCGGGAAATTGAGACAATCGATTACTTTTCCAATAAACTATTATTTTTGGCATTCACATGAAATTGAAAATAAATGCTGAAATACTGTTTGGAGTATCTTACGAAACTGCAATTTTTCACATCAAAAAGGTTAATGAAGATATAAAATTTTTAACTAACGCTACGCCGTAGTTGCTGAGTGTTAAACTTTAATGTGAGAACGTAATATGCAATTCCACTTAGTTTGAGCGGCTTAGTAAGACTGTGCAGCTCTTCTAATTGAAAATTCTCCACTTATACTTTTGTCGGTCGCCAGTTCGAGATTTACAGTCAAGAAAAGGTTCAGTATAAAATGTTTCCATGATTTGTAAGTGTAGGTATGTATTTTTAAATAGGTTTTGTATGTCACTTCATGATAAGTACATATTTAACGAGGTTTTCTTTCATTCTTTATATCTAGATTTATGTTTGTATTATAAAATCGTTCATTTATATATATATATATATATAGGGTAGGTGGGGGTAAAAGTCCGCATGGGGTAAAAATCCTCAATAGTGTAGTTAGAAACTCTCTTATTGTTTTCTACCCAGCGATGCATGTCTCGGTCGGTATCTGGCAGAAGTGGCAACAGCGTGAACACGTGATCTGTACATCGTTATACGTGATAATTATGAGGTAAGTTGTGAATTTCTCTGCTTTAATCTAATATTTTTCAATATAGAGGTGAGGATTATGTGTCTTCAAGGCATCTGCTGGAGATTTTATCAGTAGCTTTAAAAGACTAGTATCATCGACAACACGTTTCCAAAAACTAAACTTAATTTGAGGTTATGTTTTTCACACCAACCTTGATAAATCTGAAGTGTCGTTATGGGGCAAAAGTCCGCATGCCTAATGGGGCAACGATCCGCTAAGATCATTTTCCCGTTCCATGCGGATGTTTGCCCCGTTTTTGTTGATGAAAAAATCAACCGTTTGACCGAAAAGTGTAAACTGTAAATCGCTTTTTTCAGGACCTATATAAGAAAAAAAGAAAACCTAAAGCCACTCACCGAGTATGTGCTGATACAGGCTAAAGAGTTGAGAGAAAAGGGGCTATCATTTAGGGAAATAGGAAGAGCCCTTGGCTACGATGAATCAACTATTCGAAAGAGGATAAAAGCTGGCAGTGGCGTAAATTCATTAGGGCGGTTTCGAAAAGTATTTACTGCAGTGCAAGAACAACAGATGGTGAACCATTGTAAGGCATTGGACTTACGTTTCTACGGACTTACCTTGAAGTCGCTCCGCTTTCTGGCATATCAGTTCGCACACAGAAATGGTATCCCTCACCCATTTAATAATGAAACTAGACTAGCAGGTAGAGATTGGACGAGACAATTCATGAAAAGGAATCGACTTTCATTGCGTACCCCTCGAAAAACTAGCGTAGCTAGAACAATGGGATTCAACCAGCAGCAATTGTCTCAGTATTTCGAAAATTTGAAATATGTCCTTGAGAAGTACAAATTTCCAGCTAACAGAATTTACAACATGGATGAAAGTGGATTTCAAACCGTCCCAAGTAAATTACCGAAACATGTGGCTCCCACTGGAAAAAGAGAAGTAGCCAAAAATGTAGCTGCTGAGCAGGGAAAGACTGTGACAGTGGCATGCTCTATGAGTGCAACGGGTCACTATGTTCCACCATTTTTTATTTTTGCGCGAAAGAGATTAAACTCTCTTTTGATAAAGGATGCTCCAAGTGGTTCAGCTTTAGGTGTAACGGACTCAGGATACATGAATTCACTAAGATTCGTAGATTATTTAGAGCATTTTCGCAAGTACACAAATCCTACTTTTGACAGCCCTATACTGTTGATTCTGGACAATCACATTTCTCATACCAGCCTGCAGGCGATAACCTACGCAAAGAATAATAATATACACTTGCTCAGTCTTCCACCACATAGTAGTCACCGTACACAGCCCTTGGACAGAAGTTTTTTCAGGCCACTTAAAGGTTACTACGATGACTTGTGTGATAACTGGACTACCTCGAATCCTGGACAAGTAGTAACAGAATATCACGTTGCTGGACTATTCAAGCAGGCCTATGAAAAAACTGCTAGTATTGAAAAAGCCGTTAATGGATTTCAGATGACTGGAATATACCCACTCAATGAAAATATTTTCACTGAAGAAGACTTTCTTCCAGCTTCTGTGACCGAACAGGAGATTGACGACATAGACGACCTGGACAAAAATGACCCTGACATGCATTTAGTGATTGTATTTGAAGAAAACAAGCCCGAAGGCGATAACGAAGGGGGAAATGTAGCAGAGGGCATAGGTGAGGAGGGCACCAGTAGAGAGGGCAGTAGTGGAGAGAGCAATAGAGGAGAGATAAATAGTGGAAATGGCAATAGTGGAGCAATAATGCTCGAATCTAATGAAAAGAAAAATAATGTACCAGACAACTCCCTAATTTTGTCGGAAGCATCGTGCTCCTCACACTGTGAAGGTAGTGTTGTGCTACCTTCTGATATTATTCCTCTCCCTATAATTTCTAAAAAGAGAAAGCGGACGAGAAAAGGACTCAAATCTACTTTACTCACTTCCACTCCAAACAAAGAGGAATTAGAAAATATAGAGCAAGAAAAGAAAAGAAAAATGGAAGAAAAGGAAAGAAAAGCGAAGATTAAAAGGGATAAAAAAGTAAAAAGAAACGTGTTCAAAGAAAAACAAAATCTCACAAGAAAAAATAGCGAGACCTCATCGGAATCCGAATCAGGACTTTCCCTTCACGATAGTAGTAGCGATTTGAATCTTTCAACCAGTGATGATGAAACAGTCCGTGAATTTACCCCAGGACAGTTTGTCGTTGTCAAAGTATACGGAAAAAACAAAAAATCATTTCGCCATTACGTGATGCGGATTATTGAAGTGATGGAAGATGGTTGTAGCGGAAGGTATTTCAAAAAAGCGTCCGATACACAGAGATTCATTGAAACGACTGAAGAATTCTTTGTCAATAAGTGTGACATAGTAAGTAGACTCCCCATGCCACAGACAGGCAGTTCCGCCAGGTTCAAGGATTCGGTTACGTTTTCAACAGACTTGAGCAACTTTGTTTTGTTATAAATATTATTTCTTTTGTATTTTATAAAATACTATGTTTTTCTGGAAATATATTCTTCAGTTATGTGACATGCAGTTTTCATTTTTTGGAGGTACTTTCTGAAAGGGGCAAAAGTCCTGAATGCGGATTTTTACCCCCTTCCAAGGGGCAAACGTCCGGATCATCATGTTTTGGTATGACACTTTTTCACAAACATACATCCGTATATTTTGCATTTGATTCATGTTACAAGTCAAGAGTATTAATAGTTCTAACATGTCAACAAGTTTGAAGTTCGTGTTATAGACGAATGCGTCACAAGCAACTACAAATGCTAAAATGCGGATATTTGCCCCCACCTACCCTATATATAAGTTATGTACCAGTCTATAGAGAAGAATATGCTGAACAAGGACTTTTGCCTCCACGTTCCTTTCTTATCAGTTACAGTATTGTATTTCATTTGTTCTTTACTTTGGCTTGTATAATGAACTTTGCAGTCAGTCTCGATTCAGAACTCATTCAATTAACATCATTGTATTTGGTTTTTCTCAAAAATAAATCTTTTTAAAAACGTTTTCATTGAAGAAAGATATTTGAGTGGCGCAGCAAGCAGTAGGATAGCCAGACGAAAAAAGGACATTTTCGGTTCGTTTCAACGGTTTACTGGCTATAACGAAACTAACCGCGATTGGTCGCGAACGATCCGACGGAATATCGATATCGTTACCGTGATCACCGGAACCAGATTTGGGATAGAACCCTACCCAAATCGAGAAACCAAGACGACAGCAGCCCAGAGGACAGAAGGAACATCTGCTCCAGGACAGGCAACCCAGCAGTGGCCCAGGCATACGGACACATGGGACGGATTGGATTACTACTGTAAGTACGAATGTCTTACAGGGGTGAAAACAATTAAGAGCTGTTTGATGATACATTGAGTGACACTGATTCGGACTCACAGTAGGATACGGAACATATCCAACATAGTTTAAGGAACTTGCAATTAAGACCTAGTATACTAAATAGTACAGTCAATATGAACAACAGTCAAGTAAATCAATCAAGCATGTCATTACGCCCAGAGTATCTTAACATGATACCCGAATTTTATGGTCAACAAGAATTATTACCAAGATTCATAGATATTTGCGAAAAGTTAGTGAATAAATTTTATAGAATAGAGGATGAAAATGACTTCCAGAACGAATATCTTATGAGTAGTATTTTAGCGAAAATCAAAGGTAATGCAGCTTTAAATATTAGTAGCAATATTATAAAAAATTGGACAGACTTGTAAACTGCACTTTTAAATACATATCAAGACAAGCGTGACGTATTTACTCTAAATATAGAAATGTGTGAATTGAAACAGAACAATGAAACCCCCTTTGAATTTTATAACAAAGTTCAGAGTTTATTGAATTTACAAATATCATTTTTAACTACACATTGTGTGAGTGAAGAAGCTCAGATAATATGTAATTTTTGCAAAAGCGTAGCATTAAGAGTATTTCTAAAAGGTTTAAAGGAACCTCTAGGATCGCTCATGAGGACGAAAAATCCTACAGACTTGAATGAAGCTCTGAATATATTAACTAACGACTTTCAGCTTGATCATAAGGTAGATAAACATAAAAATGTTAATCGAAATAATATGCAATTAGTTCGCCATATGAACAACAACTTTGGTAATTATAGGAATCAATACCAAGCGGTACAGCGTCCAGTATTACAAAGACAATTTAGTCCTAATAATGTACAACCAAATAATCCTAATCAGAATAGAACGAATTTTCACAATAATAACGTTTTTAGACCTAATCAGATCAATAATCTGCCCAGGCCTACTCCGATGAGTACATCCACTAGACAGACGTATCAGCAACCAAATTTTCAAGGTAGAAATTTTAACAGACCTGGTGTAAACGCAGAACAGGCTATGTTTAACTTATGTGCACAAGACCAACCTGTTGTAGAATTTCCAAATGATGACAATTATGAATGCGCTTATTCTCAGAATAATTCTGACGATTTTTTAGGGCAAGAAGCCTCGGAACAGAGACAACCACAAGTCTCAACGGACCACCAAAGTCAATTGAAATTATGAGTTTAACAGACAAATGCAGCAAACTACCATACATTGTATTTCCGGAGTATAATCTCAAAGTATTGATTGACACTGGAAGTACCAAATCTTTCATACACCCTGAAATTGCGAAAAAATTATTTTCAAGACATATTCAAAAAGACCCATTCCAAATCACTTCAGCACATGGTTCATCTATCGAACAACATAGTATGACAATACCGTGTCCAAAGATTTTTAAGAATCCAAATATTCTCATGAAATTTCATTTATTCAAGTTTCACGAACATTTCCAATGCCTTTTAGGACTCGATAACCTGAAAGAGATATTGAATGCCAACATTGATTTGAGCAATGATCTTTTAGTCACACCCACAACAAGGATACCCATGCAATATCACGAGATTACAAAAAATTCTTCTAATGTTATCACTGTTCCACCTAGAACAGAACAGATAATTAAAGTTAACATAAAAAATTTAAAAAATGGTAATGCTATTATTCCATACAGAAAATTATCATGTTTAGAAATCCCTGAATGTCTTACTACAGTGAAAAATCACGAAGCAATTTGCACAGTATTAAATTTATCTGAAGAACAGATTTCTCTTGACATATCTCGACCAATAGATGTAGAAAATTTTGAGAATTACGAAGTTTCAGAAAATTCTGATCCACCGAATATTAATTCTTTGAACTTTCAAAAATATAAATTTGATATTTCCAAAATTAGGACAGAGCATATGAACTCTGAAGAAAAAGATGCAATCACCAAGTTAGTAAGAGAGTATTCAGACATATTTCACATTGATGGTAATTACTTAACTTTTACGAGCAAAATTAAGCATCATATACGTACAAGCGATGAAATACCCATTTACACTAAATCATACAGATATCCTGAAATCCACCGAAAAGAAGTACAAAGACAAATACAATCAATGCTTGATCAAAAAATTATTAGAGAGAGCCATTCAGCGTGGTGCTCACCTATATGGATTGTTCCAAAAAAATTAGACGCATCGGGAAAGCAAAAATGGAGAATAGTCATTGATTATAGAAAATTGAATGAAAAAACATTGGGAGATCGTTATCCTCTTCCAAACATAACAGATTTGTTAGATAAATTAGGGCGATGCCAATATTTTTCAACATTAGACCTAGCTTCAGGTTTTCACCAAATAGAAATGGCAGAAGATGATATTAAAAAAACTGCATTCAATACAGAAAATGGACACTATGAGTTTACAAGAATGCCATTTGGACTAAAAAACGCGCCAGCGACTTTCCAGCGAGTAATGGATAACATACTGAGAGGTATTCAAAATGAAAAATGCTTAGTATATTTAGATGACATTATAATATTCAGTACTAGTTTACAGGAACATATTTCTCGACTTAGAGAAGTTGTTGAAAGGTTACGTCAGTCAAATTTTAAAATACAGTTAGACAAATCGGAATTTCTTAGAAAAGAAGTATCGTATTTAGGTCATGTTGTAACGGCGGATGGTGTGAAACCAAACCCCGATAAGATAAAGGCAATCACAGAATTTAAAATACCAAAAACTAAGAAGCAAATTAAAGGCTTCCTTGGACTTTTAGGTTATTACCGTAAGTTTATAAAAGATTTTGCG
This sequence comes from Acanthoscelides obtectus, assembly GCA_963669975.1. Classification (NCBI taxonomy): domain Eukaryota; kingdom Metazoa; phylum Arthropoda; class Insecta; order Coleoptera; family Chrysomelidae; genus Acanthoscelides; species Acanthoscelides obtectus. The sequence goes on along the minus strand of CAVLJG010000008.1, from coordinate 80,545,643 downwards.
AAAATCACTAAGCCATTGACAATCAGATTGAAAAAAGATGCAATTATTAATCCCAATGACGCAGATTATATTAAATGTTTCGAATTATGCAAGACTTTATTGACAAACGATCCGATACTCCAATATCCGGATTTTTCCAAACCATTCTTGATAACTACAGATGCAAGTAATTATGCAATCGGCGCAATATTATCTCAAGGTAAATTAGGCTCAGATTTACCAATAGCGTACGCCTCACGAACATTAAGTGATTCAGAAACAAAGTATAGCACGACAGAAAAAGAACTTCTAAGTATCGTATATGCAGTAAAATATTTCAGACCTTATATTTTCGGACGTAAGTTTACTATTGTAACAGATCACAAAAGCCTCCAATGGTTATTTTCAGTTAGAGATGCTAGTTCAAAATTACTAAGATGGCGCTTAAGATTAGAAGAACATGATTTTGACATTGTTTACAGGAAAGGCAAATCAAACACAAATGCAGACTTTTTATCTAGAATAGAAGTAAATATTAATGAGTGTGAAATCTGTCAGTTAACAAAATACGACAGACACCCGTTAAAACTTGAATATAATATTACGCCAACGCCTACGAAACCATTCCAAATTTTATACGTAGACACTATTTCTTTAGAAAATGTAAAATTTTTGACTATGACCGATTCATTTTCAAAGTACGGTCAGGCTTACATGTTGAACTCTGCCAATGGAGTAGAGGTAACAAATAATTTTATAAGATATTTTACACATCACTGTATACCAGATCAAATGATTTTCGACAATGGCATAGAATTAAAAAATTCAGTAGTCAAAGAACTTTTAGAATTGCATAAAGTCAAAATACATTTTATTAGTTCACAGCACCCAGAATCTAACGGAACCGTAGAACGTTTCCACTCAACGCTCATAGAACATTTAAGATTATTAAATAATCAGGTAGAGTACAAGAACAAACCTATAGAAACTAAGGTAAATTACGCTATTTTAGCTTATAATAACACAATACATTCTGTAACCAATCTTAAATCCTATGAAGTGATTACTGGTCATTTCAATACAGAATCACCTTTTAATATAGACATAGATAAGCAATTATTAAATAATTATTTACAGAATCATAAGGAAAAAATGAAATTAGTATATAGGAATTTAAATGAAAAGATATTACAGAATAAAGAAAATGTTATAAATAAAGCAAATGAGAAACGTGAAGTTTTGCCTGATATTCCTAACAAGGTATATGTTAAGAATAAGCAGAAGCAACAGAAAACTAAAAATAAGTATAAGCAAGAAAAATTAATTAGTATAGATAAGAAATTAAAAAGAGCGGAGATAGATCCTAGACATACGAATACTTCCAAAAATATCCATTTATCCAATATTAAAAGGCCCAGGAAGAAAACTTATCAATTTAAATTTACTAATATTTCAGATACCTCATCTATTTCGGATGCGGAGCAGAAATAAGAAACATAACGAACAATTTAGGAATTTTGCCAGTAAATTTAGGCACAGCTAGGCTACAAAAAACAAAACATACTTTTGTGCACTATTATGATCTAGCACCTTTATATAAGGAATATGAAGATTTGAATATTCAATACAGTAATCTCAACTATAGTTACAGAAACCATTCTAAGATTAATAACGAGCTAGAAAATTATAGTAAGATAGTATCTTATATAAGGAGCTTGATTCAAGAGAAAATCGAATACATTAAATCTCATTCTCAAAAGACTCGCAATAAGAGAGGACTTTTTAATGGCATAGGCTATGTAGTAAAAACAATAACAGGAAATTTAGACTCCGACGATGGAGAACGTAATGATAAAATTTTATCTCATTTACAAGAAAATCGGCATCATATTCAAAATCCGTTGAGAATGCAATATTCAGTAAACAATGAACTTGTTGCAAAATTTAACGGGACTATTCAAGATATACAGCACAATGAGATGACATTAAGAAATAACATTTTACAATTGAAACATATTTTATTGAACCAGACAACAAACCAGGATATTCTTTCAGCGAAGGACATTTTCAGTCAATTAATTATCCTTTATAATGCCATATTGAATATTTTACAAGATATCGAAAATTCGATAACTTTTTGCAAATTGAAAACCATGCATCCCAGTATAATAAGGACTAGAGAATTATTTCAAGAACTCCGTAAGATATCCACATTTTATAAAAATGAATTACCATTTGAAGTAAAGTATGAAAATATGCTAGATTATGAATCTATTATTTCTATCAGTTGTAAAATCGATGAGAATCAAATAAGTTATTTTCTATCTATTCCTATAGATTATCCTGAACATTTCGATCTTTATTATATGTTACCTATACCGACTCTGATGCACAAATCAGAATTCGTTACTATTATCCCAAATTATAAGTACTTGCTAAAATCTGATCGAAATGAGATCAAACCCCTGCACGAGATTTGTACCCAAGGTAGAATCTATCAATGCCCTAATCGTATATTAGCCAATCACAAAGCCCAATGCGAGAAGTCAATAATTACAGAAGATCATACAGAACCATGTAGATACACGAAGATTCAGATTGAAGAAAATCACATTGAATTTATTCCCGAAATTAACCAGTATTTAGCTGTATTTCTCACCGAAGAAAAATTGAAAATTAAATGCAAGGAGCAAATCGATACAAAGTCATTACTTGGCATTTTCTTAGTCAAAGCCAGTGAATGCCAAATATCATTCCAAGACAATGAACTTATCTTTCAAGACAAAACCTATGGAAAGCCCCTCGTAGCTGACAAAATGGATTTCCATTTTATGAAACAAAATATCCCAGAGACACAAATTACTCTGAAAACGTTAAATTTACCAGAATTACAAGTTAATCGAATGTTACCAATTTTAGAAGAAAATTCCATAGAAAATTTTGGAAAACCCAGTATTTGGACCATATTACTATATCTCGTATTTTCAAGCATCTGCTGCATAATTTTATATAGAAGATGGAGAAACAAGAAAGCATCCAAGTTAGAAATCGACATTGAATTAGCCGAGATGAAAGAAGAAGGTCCAAGTCCCACAAAACGCACTAGAAGAGAAGATTCCAGTTCAAGATATAAGAAGAAAGAAATTCACCTTCCAGGGGAAGCTTCATTCTAGGGGTGGAGGAGTTATGTACCAGTCTATAGAGAAGAATATGCTGAACAAGGACTTTTGCCTCCACGTTCCTTTCTTATCAGTTACAGTATTGTATTTCATTTGTTCTTTACTTTGGCTTGTATAATGAACTTTGCAGTCAGTCTCGATTCAGAACTCATTCAATTAACATCATTGTATTTGGTTTTTCTCAAAAATAAATCTTTTTAAAAACGTTTTCGTTGAAGAAAGATATTTGAGTTATATATATATATATATATATTTAGTGTAGATATTTAGAATTGTACCAGCATTAGATGACCCTTCATATGTTATCACCAGTACTACACAGTCAGTCATTATCGCTAGTATAAATGGCTTGATGATGCCTATGAAGTCGTTTAACATGTAACTTGATTCCTCTAACGGTTAGAGTCTACCCCATCTACCCCATCTAACCCATCATTTGCCAGATCTCGCAAATAAGAGATGATTAATATATGTATAGTAAAATAGCTTTCGTTCGTAACACTTTGTGCTGACTTATTGTATATACGAGTCTTGCGATGAATTGTCTTTTCTTTGAACACTTGAAGTGCAATGCTTCTCGCTTTTCCACCTTTTATTCGCTAAAAGACTCACAACACTTGCTTAATGCACAATCTTAACCTAACACACACAAGATTTCCGTTTCCGCAAGGGGGCGCTGGCGATTTACAATTGAGTGCTCTTCAATTTTATAAGGCACTCGTGGCGTTTCTGGACATTTAATTGTACTACAACTGACTCTTTCAGACATGCCTTGGTTAAGCACGGAGTTGGACTAATCCTAGTTGATTGGGTGCTATTCACTCTGGAGGGTCGGATAGCAACAGCTATGCTGGATGACGTCTGCTACAGCGTCATTGTAGCGCGGCAGTGCGGATGTTTATGTGCAAGCCTATGCTGACGATTTAAGTGTGTTGGTGTGGTTGGGGTCGTTTTTGTAAAACGGTCTCGGAATCGTGTAGATTGTGGTAGATCTTTCTGCCAGTGCTGGAAAGACCGAGCTGATTCTATTCAGTGGTCGCCAACCTTCTCACTGTGTTGAGATACTTTTATAATTTTGGAATACACAGTGAGCTACCTAGTCGTAAGCAATGTAAGCCAACTTAAATGAAATTAGGCACTAATACTAATACATACTAATAAACTAATAACTAATATATGTATACTACATAACTACATCCATTCCTACCAACCGTAGGTGTTTGAAAAATAAACAATATTTTTCGTCAGCTACAATGGCATGTCACATACAATTTAATAAAGATAACTAAAAATAAAAAACCAACGCACTATTTTAAACAAAAACATGTCCAGATAAAAAATGCGTGTTCAGTGAGAAGCCTGACACTCAGACTCACTAACAATTTTTTTAATGTTTGGAGTATAATTTGATACCGCCGTTTGAATTAAACTATCCAAATGTTCATCTGCAAGTCGATTACGGTGTTTGTTTTTAATAAACTTCATATTTGAAAAAGAAGATTCACACAAATAGGTTGAACTAAATAACGCTTTTACTTTCAAGGCAACACGACTTAAACCTGAATATTTATCTTTACTTACTGAATGCCAGATACATTTTGTATTTGAGACTAATGATTTTAAAGCTAAATCATTTTGAAACGCAATCACATTTCTGTCGCAGTGATGTCTTGGTTAAAATTCTGCGTAACAGAAGTTGCAAACTGTTGGATATCAATTTCCATGAAGGGTGATACAACAAGTTGAAATCCTTGAAACGATTTTTGAAGTTACCCTTCAACTATTTATACATGATATTAACTGTCATATGGTTCTAAGGGACATTGAGATATATTTTCTGAAAGAACAGGAACATTCCTGGTATCGCTATCGATTACGTTCTGTTCCCAAAACTCAACATTTTTTGATTTCTGTTAGTCTCTTCCATGAAGCTGCAAATTAAGTTCATTTAATTTTTCTGTAATATCCACAAGAAAACCAAAATCTCTAAGCCACATTGAATTTTACAGTTCGGGAATCGGTTCATCACGTTGTTTGAAAAATTGAACTATGACATATATATCACTAAAACGTTTCAGCATTTGTCCCCTACTCAACCATCGACTTCAGAGTCAAGACGTAGTCCCCCGCATTGACAGTCAATTTAGTCGGCCAAGGTTTTGAATAATCTTTGTAACGCTTGAGCTCTAAACTTGTTCACAATTTTTACTGCCAATTTCATAACGTTGTTAAGCTTTAGAAAATGTCCACATAATGCTTGCTGATGGATAATGCAGTGGTAACAGAGAAATTGCGGAAAACTTTCATCTGTGCGACATAACCCCACGAGATCCTTATCACGACCACTGGAGCTGGAGAGCCATCAGTTGTCAAACCCACAATTTTCGATATTGGAATTTTCTCAGAAAAATCAATATTTTTAAAAGAAGAAAATACTGCCCAATAGTCTGTCCTTTTAGTGGAATAAACTTCATAAGATCTTCTTTAATCGAAAAATCACTAAAAACCATCCTGACGAACACGGCCTTCTGAGAGGTGTCAACGACATCTGTGGATTCATCCAGCTGCAGTGAAAAATAAGCTCTATTATCAAAGTCATTTCTTAATTGTAAAACAATATCATTGCTCATTACTTCTACTCGTCTCATCACTATATTAGCAGAAAGTTGCATATATTTTATAGCAGACACTATCTCGTATTTATTTCTAATAAAAAAACGCCTGTTTTATCAGTCCGTCTTCGTAAGGTTTCATCTTTTGTGTAATTATCTGGGACACATGATGCTTCAGTTGAAGCCTTACTTTTGTCGATTGTTTTTAAAAACGTATTTATTCCATTCAAAGTAATCGAGATCGTTCTGGAGCAGATCGCTCACAGCAGTGTTGCCGCTGCTTGTGTTTATTATGAGAATTTACAAAATTTACGGAAGCTTCTATGATTTTTACACCTTTTTAAAATATGTTGTGAGCCACCACAATTGCCTTTGCGAGCTACCGAGTTGACGACGGGTTGGCGACCACTGCACCAGGAGAAGGAAACCTGACGGGCTTGTCTTGCCTACGCTCTTTGGGGCTAGACTAGTTCTATACCAATCAGTAAACTGTCTAGGGATTATCTTGGACTGCAAAACTGAAGTGGAGAGTGCACGTTGAGTACTAGGTTTACAAGGCTCGCAATTCATTGTGGGCGGGCAGACGTGTTGTCGGAGTGAGGTGGGAGTTAAGGCGGCTCCGACGCAGTGAGTTTCAATCCATTTACAAGGGTTCAGCTGCTTCGAAACTGGCACTCTATTTTTCAATATTTTTGAATAAAATTCATAAAGTATGTTGAGAAGATAATTGCCCAGGGTGCTATAGGAGCACTTTTTGAAGTTTTGTTTTTTCACAAGTTTTATGATGGGTTGAAGTGCGCACTTTTTTTTGTTATACTTCGCGATTTTTTCAAAAAGAACCTAGTGAAAAAATGAAAAAGTGGCTCTATAGCACCCTGTGGGGTTTTGTTTTCAGCACACTGTGAAAATTTCATCTGAAAATATCAAAAAATAAAGCGTCAATTTCGAAGCGCGCAAACCACTACAAACCTTTTTTTTTTCACGTATTTTGTCTACTGTTTCGTGCTGCCAACTCAAGCGTTGCGGCGCAATGTACGGACTAAAAAAGGACGTATTCAGATAATTTGGTGGCCCTATTTCATATAATATCGCGTAGATAGGTAAATAGGTACTCATAATCGCGATCGCTGATACTCCTCGATTTTAACAATTGCTGAAACTCCGTTTTTGACGTTTCAGGGGTTCCTAATCATTGACATAAATAAATTGTACTGCTTAAAAAGGGGGAGTTGAAATCAGTGAAACACGCTCTATTATTAAGAAGCTTCTGATCCCAGTAATTACAGGAAATTTAAGTAACGAAAATCCGACGAATAATGTGCTCACGATTTGAAAAAATCGGTACCTGCTCTATAGGTTTGACACCAAGAGCCAACAAATCTGCAACTACCGACAGTAGGGAAGAATAAATTCGGATATCGCTCCAGTCAAGTATAGGGGAATTTAGCGTGGAATTTTAAAATTATCGATATGTCAAGGAAATATGTTTTTGAGAATGATAATTTGGTAGATTTTATACCTGCATTTTTATTTGAATTTCATGACCCGTTAAATATACTCATTTCGCCATTACCTTCAATTTGTGTTCTGCAGTTTGTAATGTTTTTCTGGATATAAGCAGGTCATAATTGCCTTGGGTGCTATCAGAGCTTTATACAAAATTTTGTCTTTGCGCAAGAATTATGGTGGGTTGAAATGCTTACTATTTGTGCTCAACTTCTTGATATTTTAAAAAGATCCTAGTGAATAAAATCGGAAAAGTGGATCGCTGGCACCCCGTGGACTTTGTTTTTAGCATGCTGCAAGAGTTTCATTTGGAAATAATAAAAATGAAACGAAGGTTGTGAAGTGCAAATCGGTTTTTGGGCGAAATTCATCTACTGTTTCTTCCTGCAGTCCAAGCGACGCGACGGTGCGTTCCGACTAAGAACAAATCTATTCAAATAATTTTATAATTTTCCTAAACTAAATTCAAGAACTCAAATTCAAATTCGTTTATTCATGTCAATAAACACAATTATGTTTACAAAGGTCGTGTGTAGATGGTAACAATTGAACGAGGGTCATAAAAATATCTTATGCGGTCAAAATAAGAGGAACCAGTTAGGTAGTTTTTGCAAAGGAATAAACAAGTAGGCTTATACCTGGATTAAGTACATGTCTTGTCTACTGTAATAGGTAGATGGAGGTGATGCTGCCAGAAATGGATGTGTGCGATCAATAAACAAACCACAAGATTGAACTGCTGTGTCCCATGATTTTTGTATTGCCTTTTTTATTGTCTTACTAGAAAACTCTGTTGGGTATATGATGGTGTTTACTAGAACTTTACAGCTTGCTGTCTGTCTTCTTCTACAAACTTCACCAAATCGAGACGCTGTTAACCTCATCCTCCGATGAAGACGCCACAAAGTACAGTCCTGTGATTTGGTGACTTGTTCGATCTGCAAAATCTCGTCGTTACTTTTTTCTAAGTTTCCCTAAAAATGCTTGCTTAGCAACCTCCAAATCAATGTCGTTCATGTCAGGTATTTGACAGAATTCGCCATAAAACCATTCATTTTCTTTGGAATTGCTATCCGTATTTATTTTTATATAAGTTTTTTTGGTTTGAGTTTCTTTTCAAGATTCTTGCGTTTGAGTCTTTGTTCCATCTTAGTGATATGCGAGGTTGGACTAAGCTTAGAACGGAAATTTATTTGGACTACATAGACAGGCCGCTCGGTATTGTGGCTCACTTCAGCTGCAGCACATCTTCCTTGGTATGACCTATTCTTGCAATAATTTATTCGCTTACCCCAATGTATTTTGCGATTAAGAGTTGAACTGCTCCACACTATTGTTGTCATCATAAATTAAACTCACTGCATTCGTAATTAAAATTGTCGCATATGACCTTTTATTGTCCATTATCAACCTTGATAAAAAAAGGCACTCAAGAACAATCACACCAACAATAGTACAGCACAACAATTCAACAACACAATATCGACGAACAATAACAAGGGTAGAACAATACTAAATGATCACTTGCCGAGTTCCGAAATAGGAAACTTTACAGGTTAGATCGCTAATCGAAATCCGACTCTGTTATTATAAAAATTAACCTAGGTACGCACCCGCAGTCATCCTTTCCTCTTTTAAAGTAGCGCCGAAGAGCGTCTAAGGCCAGCCTACCATCGTTTCCTTTTCACCCCCCCCGTTACCTCAGCAGATGGTGCTCGTTATTGGAGGAGCCCCGTTAAACTCAAAGTTGTACACAGGGTCTATACGACGGTAGTACGTCCATCTTTCTTGTACTACTCCCGGGTTTGGTGGCCTTGCATTGGCACCGAGACAACTAAGGCCAAACTCAATAAAATTCAGCATTGGGCTTGTACCAGTATTACAAGCTCCCACCATTGGATCTAGTGACTGTGGATTCAGGGCAGCTAGGCCTTTTTGAATCCTGTCAAGGGTCTCACTGCTATCTTAGTCGAACTGCAAAGGGAGGGTCCGGTCCTTTTGAGCAAAGGTTATCTGATCACCCCTAAGAATCGCTTTAACCGCAGGTTCAATGTGGAGTATCCAACGAGTGCGTGGACTCCTAAAGCATCTTTAGACATCTCCGTCAGGCAATTGAGCTCATCGTAGGGCCCAGTGCTAATGATGGACGTTTTGCTTATCTTTGGATAAAGCCAAGCTAAGCTTGGGTGGGATTGTTGTCTGGCCATAACACGTTGAGGCGCCACCTGCATGTGATGTGGTGGTTGGTGAGCCCTCGAGCGAGTGCTGCGGAGTAGAGGAATATACCTTGTCGCATGTTTTGTGTCGCTGTGAGGCTCTGAGCTTCTACAGGCAGACTATACTGGGGTTGAGACTTAAGGCTGTACTCAACTTTGCTAGAAGGGTGAAGCTTGAGGCTTAGGGAATGTATAAGGGCGCGTTTAAGTGGCCTGTGCACCTTATGGTGGCCGGTATACCTCTAACTTCATAATTCATTTATTCAATTTTATAAAAAAAATCCATTCTTTAATTACTATTTCACGGGCTACATCTTTAAAGGTGGATGGATTTTGACGTATAAGCTACCTCTAGATTGATATGTCTTGATATCGCAAGTGACACTGGGTATATTAAAGTTTCAGAAAATCAAAATGGCGGAGTTTAATTGAAAATTTCAATTTTGAAGATAACGTTAGAAGAGAATAAACATTTTTGAAAGCTTGGCATGAACAAAGAATCACGTTCTTTCTGGCTTCTCTTTGCATTTTGACTTGTCTGGACAGTGCGAGTGAAATTCAGTTCACTAAATTTTTTTTTATAAAATCTGCAAGCTTCAGAATCCTGTTTTACGGCTTAAACAGCTGTATTTTGACATATGAGGTGTCTTGATAGTGCGAGTAATACTAAATATATTAAAATACAAAAGGCGGGTATTAAAAGCAAACTTCAACTATCTGTTTCACAGTCCGAACAGATTGATGAACTTCAACATTTGAGGTATCCTCCACACAACTGATTCTTCATTCTTTTCAGTTACTGCAGTCGGATTGATTGTATTGATTGTAGTTTTAGCGATTTTTGTTTCTTTTCTGGCCTTTTTTCTCCCCACACAAAACATAATAGTCGATTTACCTAAACATTCAGTATGATGTATTTCTCGCCTCCCTGACCAAAAATTCTCATGGGACCAAAATAATCCTAAGATTAGTTTCTGAGAAGTAAGGGAAGTTTACCTAATTTGGAAAAATGATGATGTGCTGATTGCAGTGCTCAGACCAAATATCCAGAGAATTGTTATTCTGAAAAAATACTTAATAAAAAAAGCTTGTAGGAAGATGTTGGGAGGTGTCATGTTGATCGAGAGCATAACCCTTAGAAGATGGATTTATGAACAATGCAAATACAACACTGTTGTACTCGAAGATTACTTAATAGTCTACATCCGCGATAAAGAAAAATGAACCCTGTTATGTACAAGACAGATATAAAGAAATAAAAGTCCTTCATATTCAACTCATATTTTATTAATTTGATTTGTACTTTGGAAAATGCTGTCGAGGATGCCGAAACGCCACTAAACTAGTACATTCAACATCTGTTTTTTCATTTATTGACCAGTGTAGAGTAAAATTATAAGTTGCAACGTTCTAGAAGCAATTTTACACTTGTGCGCGGTCTTTTTCATCTTCAAAATAAACATTACCTTGATTTTGACGTTCTAAAGGTCGTAATCAAAGATTAGGGAATAACCACGACCTTTCTTTGCCCTTGGCAAGCGAATTATCATATTGACCTCTCTGAATTCCCCAACAACTCGTGCCAGCTTAACTAACATCCAAAAATTAACTTGCCCTTAAATTGACCCTGTAATGGAACACTTCGTTAAGTAAACCGATTCCCAGTTTTTTGTCAAAGAATTGCAATATGATTCACCATTTTTGACAACCGGTCAAACTACGCCCAATTTCTCAACCAGTCATAGGATTGTTGTCATACCATCAGAACTTTTGTTCAGGAAAGTGAGAAATATATCATATTGCATTTTTAGACAAATCGTTTGGGACCCATTTTCCATTGTTTCGAGCGTGGGCCTGGCAACATGCAGATTCGTTAAAAGGGGTTATTTTTGAGTAAGATATGCTGTAAGTTGCTACCTGTATTAATAAGGTGCGAGTAACTTTACCTGCTGTTCTGACCTGATAAGAAGTTAGATATAGTTAGCTAGTAATTATCATGGTAACCTCAGAATACAATCAGGAGCTGAGTAAATTAGCTATGAATTGGTGGTCACCTCAGAAGAATATTATTTGGATGGAATATCGATATAAAAAAAGGCCACCAGGGCAGAAACATTAGTAAATATTCAACAATAATGGAGGTTTACCAATGTTAGGTATTATTGTCTTACAGATTGAGTTATGCAATTGCTGTTTGTTCTGGTAGCTTTGTACAAAATTCCTGGATCATGAAACACGTAGAACAGACAGTAGACAATTAAATGCAGTATGCCGCTGCTTCCAGCATATATTGCACATACTACGTGGACATCTCGCAACAATGAGGTTTGTCGCCCGTACACCTCTGATAATTGCGGTTTATACAGCAGGTCACGTTGATGTCCCAGGTGTTCAGTATACGGATTACAGACGATTAAATAGAGGTAGACAGTACGAATTAATCTCAGTTCTACGTTATCGTACGCATAAGTTCAGTTGTGGGTTACAGATACGTCAGAAGATGCAAAAAGTGGCATTGAGTCTCATAAGTTTTTTCTGTTTAGGGAGCCTCTAAACGAGCAATACTGTGGTAACTGTAGCTTAGGCCCGTATCGTCAGTCGTCCCTACAATTGTAGGGCGCGTTTATGGCCTCCTTGATTGTCATACTCCTTTCTCTCCTACAAAAATTTCTAGATTACACTTGTCCCGTGTCAGCGTTAGCGCTCTCCTATTGTGAAGATATGTTTTCTTTTTAAATTGTAGGAAATTTCAGGCTGATAAAACATGATATAACTCAAAAGCAAGCACAATTTGATGCAAATAGATGTTTGTGACATAACCTCAAAATAGAGCGCTGACACGGAGAAGTAGAAAACTATGACAATCAAGGAGGCCATAAAGGCGCCCTACAATTGTAGGGACGACTGACGATACGGGCCTTAGGCATTTTGAGTATATTACAGTGTTGCCAGGTGTAAGAGATTTGTTTTAGATTGTGCGAAATTTTTAGGTAAATTTTATAGTGTCGTGTATAGTAATACATAATAACTTTTTTGACTGATTGAATTATTGCGTAACAAAACACTGGTCAGATCTTCTTCAAAAGATTAGTGATTTAGATTGTTTTTTTCGGTATATTTCGTATTAAAATTGCTCGGTACAACATGACTGAATGGGTCGATCTATCGAACACTCGGTTATATGATAATCAATAGTAGAACGTACAAAATTAGCATCCGTTCACGTGTTTCAGAAAGGCGTGCCGACATTTCTAGGGTAGAAAGTACATACTTCCTAAAATAACAAAAAAAGCTCCTATGAATATGGGTCCAGAGATGCTCTTCTACCACGATTCGGGGTGATGAAATTTTCTTTACGAAATTGAAAAAATATATCAAAGGAGCGGGTAAAGATACTGAGCGAATGAACACACAAAAACTTTCTGACCCAATCTAAGCCAAGGGCATAGAAACTGAGATACCAGGACCCCTAATAGGAAATATACTAAATGACATAGAAAATGCACACCGACTAGGAGGGCTGTATTTTGAGCATACTTTTACAAGTTTTAGGTCTACAGATAAATAACTCGAAATTTCAAAAAGTAGCTGAGATATCCCACATTAATGTTAATAGTGCGTTGAAGCTCCTCTGTTCGCTAAACGTTCGTTAAGTGGTCGTGGTATTGATTATATTAGGTGATTATTCGTGTATGGTATCCCAGGCCATCTGCATTTGGTTTCGTAGAGTCTCCAATGTTTGTGGACGATGCGGTGAGTTTTCTAACCTTCTTCTAATCATGTCCCATACACGTTCGATGGGGAAAAGGTCTAGACATCGAGGAGGCCACTGGATCAGATTTATTCCGGACGCTTCTAAAAAGTGGATCTTGCATTGATTCCAAAAAGTGAAGCTAATCTGGTTGGGAAACTTCGTGGATACAGCACCGGGCAGTCCTGCTGCCTTGAATGAACACTAATCGCGACCTGCTGCCGTGAGCAATGGCACCCCATACCATAACGCCCACAGTGCGATACATACGCCGTTTGATGGAATATTGGATGTTCCCTCTTTCACCACGTCTCCTCCTTGCTCTTGCACGGTCATCATGTGCGCCCAAACAGAATCTGGACTTATCGCTAAACATGACTGAGTTCCATTCCAGATTCCATTCAAGTATCTCCCTACTCCATACCAATGGTTGCCGATGATGCTGTGGGCTCAGAGGTAGTTCAAGATGGGGATGGTATGAAAATAGTTCAAAAAACCTTATTCGGCGATAAGCTGTCCTCATTGTTATTGCCCTTATGACAGCATCAAACCACTGATTCGTAACTGCCCTTGTTGTGGAAAATCGATCCCTAAGTGTTAATTGCCTCAAATAGCGATCCTGACGCTCGATTCACCCGATTAGCGATTTCTCTAAAAGAAGATCCGGCTTCACGTATTCCGATTATCTGACCCCCTCAAACTCGGAAAGTTGAGTCTGCGAGCTCTAGGTATGATAATGCAATGAAACTAATTGAACCAACATTTTAAATCACTGAATATTGAGTCATATTGTTCGGATCCTGGTATGACAAAAAAGCTTTTACAAAAAAGTATAGCTCGGAAAGCCTTCAATATGTCAGCAGCGTATACTTCCATGATAGCAAATATATTAAGTGACATATAAATCCGAACACCCAGTTTAAATGGTTTTATTTTAATAAAATTTTGTATATCTACTTAATGAAGCATAATAAGTAAATGATAAAAATTTCAAAATGATTGCACTGCTTTAAAGCCCTTTGACCTTTAATAATGTGTGGATGCACCCTGATGTGCTACGCATTCTCCAACGCGCCTAATCATGCTTCTGATCAGGTGGTCAATGTCCTCCTGTGGTATCTCATTCCAGGCAACCACCAACCCCTATCGAAGTGCTTCTAGAGTCTGAGGAGGACGTTGCAAATTGAGCAATCTCCTACCCATCATATCCCACACGTGCTCAATTGGGGATAAGTCGGGAGATCTTGGTGGCCATGGTAACAATGTGACATCATTATGTTGAAAGAAGTCTATTGTGACTCTTGCAACATGTGTTCGGGCATTATCTTGTTGGAAAGTTGGATCTGCCAGGGTGTCAAGATAGGGTAAAAGATGGGGTTCTAGAACTTCGTGGATATAACGCGGTGCATTCATGTTACCTCTGATGAAGGTTAAAGGTGACCTGGAACCATAAGCTATAGCACCCCAAACCATAACTCCAACAGTGTGATGAACATGTCTTTCAACAAAAAACTGTGGATTCCTCCTTTCACCACGTCGCCTTCTAACCCTGGCACGACCATCGTGCATGCCTAAACAAAATCGAGACTCGTCTCTAAAGACAATACTGTTCCATTCCTGATCCCAGAGTGACCGTTGTCTGCCACCACTCAAGGCGATTACGTCGGTGTTCTCGAGTTAAAGGGAGGACCCAGTGTGGCCGGTATGAAAACAAGCCAAAACTTCTCATTCGTCGGTAAACACTTCGCATGCCAATAGGTCTTCCGTGTTCTGCAAACCATTCATTTGCAATGGACCTGGTAGTGGAGAAACGGTCCCTTAAGGCCAATAATTTTAGACGGCGATCTTCACGGTCTGTTGTTCTACGGCGGCGTCCAGTGCCCCTTGCTCTTTGCGTACGGCCTTCTCGAAACCATGCCTGACAACACCTAACCACAGTGTCTACACTTCTTTGCACTCTAACTGCAATTGCCCGAAAAGAAAGTCCAGCTTCCCGAAGTCCCACTATATGGCCCCTATGAAACTCACTAAGTTGACGAAATCGTACAGGTCTCCGTAATCTAGGCATCGTAATCGATCATAAAGGATGTCAAGAACCAAAATCCGCCAACGTTGATTCTTTACTGCGGCTGAAATAAACATTTTTAGAGCGTTAGTGAATTAAAAAAAAAGCAGTATAAAAACCGGAATGTCCAACTGATAAGGCTGAAAATTTTTTCACTTGTTATTTACAGTAAGATAAATACATTCACCAACTTTTATTAAAATAAAACCATTTAAACTGGGTGTTCGGATTTATATGTCACTTAGTATATGTTTCCAAGTTTTTATCAAAATTCAATAAATAATTCTGGGACTTGCATTTTATATGTCATTTAGTATATTTTCTATGCTCTAGCGTCTATGCTACTGGCCTTTTAAAACACCATCCAATTTTCCACGACTATTGTTTCTTCACAGAAATTTTTGTCTTACATCACTCGTTTTAGAAATATTAAGGTTTAAATATTTGAGGTAAAATCCTAAAATACTTATGAATGGTGAAAAAATATTTTCGAAACTCGAGTCAATTATACGCTTTGCGGTTCTGCCTATGCATGTGTGAAGCAGTCGATCTCCGCTGCTCGACTGGATGTGAACCGATCATTATCCACTCCTGACGTATACATAAATACGAGTACGTCCACAGGAAGAATTCTCCGGGGAAGCGGAGGGCCAACTATCGACAAGAGATAACTTTTGTGTAAGAGCGTAAGTGCCTCCAAAACTTTTTGAAGAGCGAGAGAGAGCATATTTTCTCAGGGAATCAAATCCTAAAGCGCCCCAAGATTGCAGAATAAATCATAGTAGATTTGCAAATTTTACTTGTACGAGTATGTTCGACTAACTTTATCCGTTTAATGTTTTTCTTACACATGTTCGTAGCTAACTTTTTTCTCAGATGGGCCAACTGATGACAGTGTTGCGTAGGATGTGCGGAGGCTACCTAATTGACGCCATTTTTCCTGGTCAGTAAATAAAGCCGTACTCATTGGTCAGCAACAGATGTTTTGGATGCTATGAAGTACAAAGAAATATATGAATTTTGTTGAAAGACCTCAAAAATTCCCTTTACTGCTTTTACCTATATGCTGTAGTCTTGGATATTTTCAGATCTTTACCTTCTGGCTTATGAACTCTTATAAAACGACTTGACGTGGGAAGGAAAATGATTTTCTTGAGTTAATCCGACCCGATTATGAATTGACGCACATGGTTTCACGATAACAACATTGTATGGTGCAAGAAAAATGCGTTCCTTTATATTTTCAACGAACCCCAAGCAGTTTCTCCGTATATAGTCGTAGAAATATATGTTTGCGGCACAGGTTGCATGGCGTGTCAAGAAATCGTAGATTACTCGATACTTCTGTTTTGTGGGGGCTGATTTGAAAGTTAATGGAGGAAAATAATTACCATCCGCCATGTTTACGAAGTTCCTAGTAAGATGTTAATAATTAATTACGTCGCATTCCGTACCACGAACCAAATTAGCATTTTTTTCTTTATCAGTCATAATAAGGTGCGTGTATATATTATAAAATAAAATCTTATGAGTACTTGGAAGGTGTGCACAAGGCTCCTAAGACCTAGTATGTCATGACTTTCTTATGAATACAAAAAAGATAGTGCATAGCCCCAACAGCGATATAGCATCGAATAAAACAGACTACCTTACCTATTATATTATAAGGGTGCTGGGAATACGTCTGAATGAGAATTTGAGAGCCTATCCCCTGGACTTATCTGTTTGGGGTAGTAATTGAAGTGGACTGTATCTTGTTTTGTGTTGTAACTTCTTTAATAACTGATTAATACTGTTTTAGAATTTTTTACAAACGTGTTAACTTTTGATACAATGATTGACTTGAATGACTTGTGGCGTTATAGCGTGCTTGTTCTTCTCAGGGTTGCCAGGTGGATCAAACAGAATACCCCCAAAACACTGACAAAAATCCCCCAGATTTGCAACTTTATTTAAAAAAATCCCCCAAATCATATTTCAGCAGATTTCAATAGCGAGTGTTAGAGGCTGGACTAGTTGGAAGATCACGGGCGGGAAGAATGTATAAAATGAAAAATAATATATTTTTCCAACGAATTGAGTATTTTTCAAGCTTATGAGAAAAACTTGTTTCTTGAGCCACGATTGCCCATGGTCATAAAACGATATACGCATTCGCTGACACTTCGCCATTTGGGGAAGGAGAGGAAAATCTAGAATGATATAAAGGCTCCTACAATTGTAGAAACGACTGACGATACAGCCCTAAATCAGGGCCAGTGGGACTCTGTGTCACATGGAATTCCATCAATTGATTCAATTCCATACGACTGGCACTCCGTGTGCAAAAATAGTCGCATGAAAGTGTAAGTTAATGATAGGAAAGGAAATAAAGTTACACGATTCTCTGGGTTTCACATAGATGAGAAACACTTATTTAATCGCGCCATCTAACGCACAAAAACAAAATAATATTTTGCCGCTATTGAAGGAAACTGTAATGTAGGTGCTTCAGAATAATTTTAATAGTTGTTGAAAGATGGCAGGATTATCTGTAAATGAATTTATATTTATTCAAAGTTGTTCTCGAATTCCAATAATTCAATTGAAACTTGAAAATTGGTCGGACGACAGAATGTCTTCTTAAAATCGCACCCTAAAAAAACCCCAAAACGGAATAATTTTCCCCCAAAAAATCCCCCACGCATTGTATACCCCCAAAAATTCCCCCAAGCAATGAAAAATACCCCAAATTTGGGGGAAAATCCCCCAATCTGGTAACCCTGGTTCTTCTTCTTCTTCGTTCCTGCGGCGGAAGTCGCTCCGCCGTTCCGCTGATGGCCGCCAGGTGCGACGTTGCCACGCCGATCCGAGGCAACGCTGGTTGCCTAAAGGTGGTCTCTAACATTATCTGTGAAATACCTCCTTTTCGGTCAACCCTTTGTGATCAAGTTTATATTTTTATTACAAAATCATTCATTTTACATTCTAGATATACTGAGTTAGTTTTAGTGAACGTGAAATAACCCTTCAATAGTCTGTTATTAGTACCAGTACTATACAGCCGGTCATCATAGGTAGTACAAATCGCAATGCTGGCTTGATGACGTCTGTCTAAAGTGAAATTCGACCTGCGACTTGAACACCTTTTTGTTAAATCACACAAATCAGCAGTTGGACCTGTAATATCGTTGATTAAGATATCCTCACCATGACAGCATAGCTAGTTTCAAATGCGTAAATCGTTCCATCTCATTATTGGATGGAATTCAGTAGAACAACATTGATGTGCTTGATACAGCGCCTCACAACGTTTCTATATAGTGCGTGCGACTGCACCTGCTGTTCCTACTAGCTGAGCATGCTGTGTTCTATTTTTCATTGGCTGGTTAAAAACCTAAATCATAGGCAGTACTTTCCCGGTAATATCAGATTGC
This sequence comes from Acanthoscelides obtectus, assembly GCA_963669975.1. NCBI lineage: Eukaryota > Metazoa > Arthropoda > Insecta > Coleoptera > Chrysomelidae > Acanthoscelides > Acanthoscelides obtectus. The sequence goes on along the minus strand of CAVLJG010000008.1, from coordinate 80,526,919 downwards.
CATCAGGAGCCAAATAAATTGACAATGCAAGCAGCAAATGGTTAAAAATCCTTTTTATCCTTTATCCTTCAAAGGTCACGCACGCACTGAGTGATTGATATCAGCGCGTTCCTGAAGTCAGAGTCAAAGACCTCCTCCACACGAATTTTTATTGAGCCCCCACGATTAAAATCGCATGATCTGCTGAAAAATCACTAGCAACCCTGTTCTATAATTGCCATAGAATCTTGCTGTCTGTGTATGCGCTGATATACAGATTTTCCTGGATATCTTCGGCTTGCCTCTGTTTTCCCTGGGTTACCTTAGATCTCCTTGGATTGTCTCCAATCTCATCTCACTAGGATAGATTATTATCTCCTTGGATACATTTTCACGAGGCACATGCATCACCATGTGCTGTTTTTATTTTTTCATGGCCGATGCGTCTGTCTCTAGTGAATACTACTACCTAGCGTCTATCGACACAAGCGCCATCTTTTCATAGAATCGAATTGTCACGAGGCACACGCATCACCATGTATGTGCTGTTTTTATTTTTTCATGGCCGATACGTCTGTCTCTAGTGGATACTACTACCTAGCGTCTATCGAAACAAGCGCCATCTTTTCATAGAATCGACCACTGCTAGAGTGAAAACATCAGGTTGTCTATCAGAATTTTATCCTAGTTTGCATTTGACAGCTGAGTCACCATTGGGGCCGCCGATTCTGCTAGTATAGTATAGTATAGGAGATAGCTTTCGATTCTGGCAGTAGGTAGCACTTTGTGCTGTATATTTCGATGGATCTTAGACTAGACCATGCTGAGGAGCTGCCAAAAAGCACGAAACAGCTGTCCGTGGTTGGCAGACTGTAGTCGTATGGACGTAAAGCTATATTACTATTTTACTTAATTTGTGTCGATTCTCAAAACAACACGATTCGTAGATGATGGAAAAATCAAAGATACGTTCTTAATTCCTCAACAGAAATGGTCTGAGTTTTAGTTAGCCCCAATGGCTCCAGCACGGGTATTACGTATCTTGAAAAGTGACATTATGTCGATTTTTTGGACAATGTATTGTTTTTTTTTGGGAACAGTGGGGGGTGAAGTTTTGAACAGTCAGAGCTATGATTGCTTCACTTTGTCCACGCACATCATGCTAATGACCACGTCGTGTTTTGTACAGATCAAGCATCATGCCATTACTCAAGACATACCCAAAACTGGCTTCGATAACACAACATATCTGTTGCCAAAAATGATATTCCTCCTAACTTGCCGCGGGCTCGCCCAATATTTTTGGACGTTACTGTCTAGGAGGCTGGGAAGCCCAAAATGAAAAACAATTTAGTCGGCGAATTTACGAAAAAATGAGAATAATTGATCTGAATTCTGTCCACGATCTCATGACAGACATTCGAAGAAAGTTGCGTCTGGTAGAGCAGAATTGGCCACAATATAGTTTAGTTAAGCATTGAGTTGTAATCAATGATAACTAGTTACTGTTTAAACAAATTTCTTCATTAAAAAAAATCGATAAATATTTTGTGCCAAAACTTTTTGGACTTACGTTGGGTGTAATAAAACAAGAGAGTATTCCATTTAAAAATTATGTCAAAATCTGTCCCGAATTTTATTGCTCATTTAGATAAACCTCCTGAAAGAAGTAGATTGCTATAATATGCTATAACGTTTCTTCATTATTTGTTGAGTTACAAGCGATTTAATGTACAAAAATGCTCAACTTTGACAGCCCGTCAGTCCGCCATTTTGAAAGATAGTAAATTTATACTCTAGGGTTATAAAGTACTTATAAGGAATTTTAAAATGTGGTACCAGGTGATCCACATTCCAGTTGAAGAAATTGTCCAAGAGGGTGCCCTATCGCCATCTTGAAAGTTTCAACTATCACTTTTACGCTAAAAGATGGTATGCGCGCAACAATTTCATCATTCCGAATGTCAGCTCGCTAACTTTACTCGTTCAAAAAATAAAGTGGAATATGGCACCGTTTTGGAAAACTCTGTATTGATACTTTTATTATTATTCCCCCATGTTTCATAATTTTAACTCAGCTATCAATAAACAAGTCGTTAACGTTTTTACATTCAAGTATTTATTTCTTGGGGAACCTCATACTAAGCTTTTCTCAATGCAGGAAGGTCACGTTTACACCCTTTCTTCCCTCATCGTGACAATATACTCCGATCTCCTTGAATAGCCTTGGATCTTAATGGGCTACCTCGCATCCCATTGGATCGATCCGGAACTTCGGATGTTCTTGAATTGCCTCGGATCTTCTCCTACTGGGATAGAAAAATCTTCTATGTAACCGCTGCCTGTTTCAGAAAATATGTTATTTTTTATGACCAACGAAATTTAACCATAGCGTTAAATCGCCAGTCTTTAGGCGCTACGGTCATCTACGATTGGCCATATCGTAAAATAGGGTGTCCATAAAACCAAACGGGTATCTCTTTGTCGTAAAGTCTTTTAATCTCACTTACTTTCACATTTGTCACGAATTATTAGTATATCACTTCGAAAAGCAACTTTATTAACGGCCGCTATGTTGACACGTAAATGAAGCGCTTCTAGCGCCTCTATCGGTAATTAGTGTAATTATTTTACGTTTTGATCAAATAAGCTTCACCATTTCATGAAGTAGCCGCGTGTTTAGTTGATCATATTGACAAACGATTTGTTGTCATTGATGTGGTCAACAGTCATAATGATCTGCAGGGTTATGAAAAACCCAAATAATGTCGAAAAATGACAAAATGTTAACTTGCTATCTAGACAATTCCTAAATCAAATCCAAGCGAATAACTAAAATTTCTGTGTTATGTGCCGCGGTTATAATATGGTTCAAGATGACATACGGGTTGATGACGTCAGTTACACGAATCGCTTGAACGCGTTGGTTTTAACCGCGGTTTTGTTGCAAGTTGTTTATTTTAGAAAAGCGCGTATATAATCTCTGATTATTTTTATTATCACTTAATAATCGTCTACAACTGTATATGGAAAGTTTAAATAAGAACCTTTCATAATATTCATGGGAGAAATGTTTTTTCCAGATTTTTTTTTTAATGATGGAACCATGGCTTTGTAGCTATGATAACTTTCAATTCTCTAAATTTTTCCGCATGTCAAAGAAAACATTTATTGATTCAGCAGAAATGATGAAAAAAGAAATTAGCAAAACCGTATACAGGTGGATATCATCTAGTGAGTTTATATGGCCATATTTTAATATTCTTGTGGTATATGGCTACACAGGATACTTTGTTAAGCATAGGAACTACATTTAAAGTGTCCCCAACAACCGTAATGAGTATAACTAATAAGGTGCTCCACTTTATGGTAAAACTGAAGTCAGCCTGTATCAATTTTCTCAAAAATGAAGCGGAAGTACAACAACAATATCCAATACCCGGCAAAATTCTAACTTGTCACATTTCAAATAATAACCAGAAATATAAAACTACTCTTGAGTTGGGTAAATACCACAATTTTGCGGTGATAACTATGACATATAACAGCTGATTCGTGACGTCACGGATCTTATAACCAAACTGATAACTACACTCGCTTGAACGGATCGGTAAATACCAACCCAAAATGGTAAATACCATTTCCATTTGGTTATCCGCTTGAATTTGATTCTAGTGTCCAAATAGTTCATTCCGCGTTTTCTCGCTATGAGCGTTGTGAGCGTCACCAAAAGCATCATTTATGGAGGAATGACTCAATGACACGACACAATGCAGAATGCCGACATAGTCTGTAGAGAATATAACTGAGAAGATTTGACAGAATATTCAAAATTGGTTGGGCACGGTTATATGGTGCTGGTGTGTATGTGCATAAAATCAGTGATATTTGCTATATGTGAAAATTATTACTGAATATGGTGTCAGTGAAGTATATACGTATATATACCAGACGAGTTATTCGTGTTGTTCTTCCTGAAGGGAGGTTATGTTCAAGGTTATAAATTTTCCTCGTTTTTTTGAAAACATCGTGTGTAATTAAGCCATCTCACAGAATAGTTAGGAATGACGCATCACACACAAAAGATTTTCGCAGTGCCTCACATTTAGGCGCTGATTTGTATTTTCTACTTGACATAGCAAAATTCGTATTTCTATGAAATTTAAGTGACTGGAAATATAAAATTATGTAAAATGTAATAACCTTTTCATGATCCATAAATATTTCTTTCTGTAGCCTATTTTCTCGCCTGTTAGTTGTAATATACTCATAATATATAATAACTTCACCAAGCAGCTATTTTCTTTTTTATCTCCCTCATTTTTGACATCCAGCAAATTTGCATATGTAATTTCTAGAATGAAGCATACATCTCAAGTAAGTGTACTTGAGACAAGAAGCTAAGGGAATAATAATGAACACATATTATGAGCACACAAATCCTCACTAAGCGCCTATGCACTGCTGTTTCCTTCCAGCTATATATAGTATACAGCTTAGACCCACAACAATATAATCTCTGAAGCAGATGTTACATCACAACAGAGCCAAACATTGATAGCTGAAGCTTCATGATGTTTAGGCAACACTTACAGCTACAAAACGAGTGCACATCAAGAGAAAACAGCTATTTCTAAGTTGACATCTTGTAGAAAAACCTAGATAATGCCACAAAAAACCTATGTTATGTAAAAAAAGCATAATATCCGTGCCGGTTTCGACGAAATTTTCACACAAGGTTACTACTATGCCAAGGACAAAAAAGCTACGTAGTTTTCGAGAATCGGGCGGAGCTAAGAGGCAAAAGCACGAAAAAATAAAAATTTTCCTTTATGCAAAAAATTGCAGAGCTGGACCGGGAAATTACTTTGCATCCTCTATACTCTCCAAACGTAGCACCCACCGACTATCATCTATCTTTGTCGTTTCAAGATTTTCTGTAGGGTAAACATTTCGAAAACGGGGACGATATCTACCACGTGCGGGATCAATTTTTCGTCCCTAGAGATGTAAGGCGCTTTAACAAAAAAATAATATACGGATAGCCATCACGTTCGCAAGATTTTTTGGACTGTACATTATTCAGTATAGTCTATCCAAAGTACATTTTAATCTAAAAACGGACAGAATTTACCGGTAGACCACATTATACAACTGAATAAAGGCATGTGTCACGCGTCACATGCACAAAGACTTGTCTCTCGACGTAGTTATCAGTAAAAGGCATACGACATTATCTGGCCAGTTGTTCTTGGTAGCTTGTGCGAATGACAAATCTCCCTTTAGCCCTTTATTAACTACATTTTCCTGCTACTGAAACTGAAGTACTCAGTGGATTCGCCACAGTCTGCAAGCATTCGGGTAATTGGATGGTGGCAAGCTATATCAGTATGAAGGGAATGAATATGGTAGGATTTAGAAGTACGAGTAGGTACGAGGGTCATATTAAATCTTGGGCCACGAACTTTGCAAGCGACACACGGCTTAAAAAATAACACAGGGCGGTGAAGCATACCGGGTGGCTCTTACTATATGGATAGTGTTGTATCAACATCTGGCACGTCGACTAAATATCAGTTTGGCCAGTGCCTACTGGCATTGATTGACGTATTCTCCAAGAAGGTGTTCAAAAATATTGTAGGGCTAGGATGTTGTTTAGCCCTTGTTTTGGTTGGCTAGGGTTGTGAGCTGAGTTCAGTATTAACAAGTGGTCACAGGGAACAATCAGGTAAGTATACCTGTAACCAGATGAATAGTAGACACGATCCGCATGGGTATCACGTATCTTGAAAGATGACATTATGCCGATTTTTTTTTGACATTATTCTTTTTTTTTTGACATTATGTAGGTTTTTCTACAAGATGTTAACTTAGCACTTAGTTGTACGTGTTTCCTAAACGTCATGAGGCTTGTTATCAATCTTTGGCTCTGATGTGATGTAAAATCTACTTCTGAGATGGCATTACTGGAGGTCTAAGTAAGTTGTATGTGTTGATGATTACATTGGGTTCTGGTCTTAAATACACTTAATTGAGATTAAAAGCTAGAAACTAGTTGTGCATCAAGTCTTACAGATGATCGCCATTCGTACAGCTGTCACCAACATGTCAGTGCTTTTGTCCAAGACCCCGCCGTACAAATTCCATTCACACTGCTACGCTATATAGTCGAAATTCACGCCGCTGGATACCTGGCCCAGTCACCGACAAGTCACCGACCACTGTACGAACAAACCACTTGGTGTTGTGAAGGGGTTTTGCTGTTTCGCTTATCATACAATATGCTGTTGGACGTTCACTTAGAATCTCCATCTCTACAGCCATGTTGCTAAGCAGAATCGCGGTATTTTTTTAGGAACAACAAAATGGCGTCAAGTACGTTACTCTACACTTCCTACGCAACGTTCGCTTCAAATCATAAAGGATTATATTATACAGAGTGTCCGCAAAGTTGGGGTTTTCCTTTTCAGGAACAACTACCCTTGAAATAACAAAGGTAATGTGTAGTTAAACTAGGGCGACCAAGTAAAAAAGAAATAAAGGAAAAAGTACTCACTCTCCAGTTGACGAGAAGGGCTAAGTACGTCTCTGCCCGAAATCATACCGCTCCAACAGAAAATGAAATCAGCTGATGCGCTACCGAGCAGACGCAGGCAAACAAGGAAGGCAAAATGTTGCGTAAAAAGTCTGGGTATTGCATCCCCTCCAGTCGATTTGGGAGAATAAATGGTCCAATGAGCATACCGTTTACCATGCCAGCCAAAACATTCACCGAAAATGTTTGTTGAAAATGTGCCCGACGGACAGCGTGCGAATTTTGTACTGACCAAACATGAGTGTTGCGAAAGTTATTCACCCCATTACGCGTGAACGTAGATTCGTCTGTCACCAATATGCACTTCAAAAAGTCCGGATTATTGTCATGTTGATGCAACAACCACTCACAAAACCGCACTCTTGCTGGAAAATCGTCAGGTTGAAGGGCTTGTACACGTTGGATGTGAAACGGATACAGCCCCTCTTCACGCAGCGTATGCCACACTTTAGTTTTTGATACTTGCACTTCTCTAGCCACGTCTCTAGTGCTTGTTGAGGGATTCTCGTCTACGCGATTACCTCTACACGCGTGACCGTAACCGTCGGTTGAAGGTTGCATACTGACCTGACACACTGACCCCGACCCAGTTCTGTCGTCGGGTTGAGCTAGTGTCCTAGTACCACTTGGGGATGTCGCGGCTACAGGACGGTATTCAGATAGTTTTGATGTTGCAGAGCCCTTTATCTCGGTTCCCTTAAGACATTGGTGTATATGGTACTAAGAAAAATTGCTTATGTTTTCAAGATCTACACGTCGTGTAAAGAAAAACCCCAACTTTGCGGACACCCTGTATATATATATATATTTCTAATCAAAATAAAAACATGTTAAATTAAATATTCGAACAGACCTCTTTTTTGGGTTTGGCAGTAACCTAACCTATTGTAGAAGCATCTGCAAATAGTTTCTGGTGTAACATATTGGCAATGCGGCAGATTGGACGACCTTCTGCGTCACCGTCGCTAGGCAATGTGGTGAAGACTTTCGCTCTTCTCGTACACATTGAACTCAAGCCATCGGACAAATTTGGTTTTCCCTGTATGTACACGCACACCATCGCTCAGTGGATCTGTCATCCCTCTCATTCGTAGCAGAGACACGTTCGTTCTTTGAGTTTTAAGGGTAAATGTATGATGTATGAAACATGTCTAATAGGTGCGTAGGTGGGTTGGAAATGTATAAATTGCTTGCATCAAAATATTGATAGATACTGTCCCCCCACCACCTACAACCTCCAACATCCAATTTTTAACCCATTTAGAAATGTTCCTGAAAATGATTATGATCCACTGAAAGGTCATAAAACGCAGTTTGAGAGATTATTTTTTCCTTTCCTTTTGTCTGAGGGGCTGCCCCAACTGGACCGATTTTCAAAAACTACAAAGCTGTTTCGTCCTTGGCATAGTAGTAACCTTGTGTAAAAATTTCATCAAAATCCTAGTGGTACTTCTCAAGACGGTCTAAGGATTAGCTGACAGACAGACGGACGGAAATGAGTGATCTGGTTTTTCGTGATGTGCATTGCATATAACATTTAAAAAACATATCTCATTTCCGAAATTTTTCGTCCTTATAATACTTCCTCGCCCAGTGGAAGTGACTTCATTTTACTTCTGTTAAAAGATTGTTTTTTTCCTAAACATGGTCCAATATTTATTTTTAAGACTTCGTATTTTTGGAACCTCTTAACGATATAAAAGGAAATCCCTAAGGCAAGTTCGAGAATTGACAACGCTGAAGCCCAAAGACGATGGCTGACCGGTATATATAGTCTTTTTTTGACCGAAGGCGATGTACGGCTTCTAACACAACCTTCGACCGAAATCGAAGTCAAAGATTCATCCTGAAAATAAATTGATAGGATTGTGTACTTAAATCTAATTAAGTTTTACATTCAGGTTAAAGTTTCATAGAACTGTATGTATTTGCTATATTGGTAAGAAATGCCAAGTTATTTAAAGTACATATATGTCATAGAAATACACCGACAGCTTTAGAATATTAGAACTTGCTAATAAACTGAAAATTCCTGAAATACTCGTAGCGTTCTAGTAGTGAAATCGGTAAAATTTTCATTTTCATAGATCACAGAATTGAAATAAAAATTTAAATTAGCTACATACCCGTAGGAGATGTTTTGTTATACTGTTCTTCTGTTCTGTATCTTGAGACACTGTATGATAATTATTACAGACTATAATTGAGCTCGGTTAGTATTTTGGAAGCATTCACAGTTTTAACTAGTTTCGAGATCTGATGCCCATATCATCATATATTTTTATAATTTATCCTGCAGACCAAACATAAAAACAAACGAATGTCAAGTGGAAGCCAGGGTGTTTGGTAAAAAGCTCTGAATAAAACGAAATCCCGGTTTCTTGCTGTCCAAAACTTTCCCTAATATCCGGCGGGCTAACATTAATCACTTTACGTTATTTGTCAGCGATGACCATTGCCGCCCGTTTTGGAAAATGAACAGGTCATTTAGTATAGATTCCAGGCGAATTATAATAATAATAATAATAATAATAATAAAATGTCTTTATTAGGCACATTATATACACTACCACATAATGTGACCTCTACGTAGGCGAAGTCTAGCTCTTGGCTACTCTACTTAACCTACCCAAATACTCAATTGAAACACTCAATCAAAAGAAACTTTGATAAGCAAAAGACGCTTCAAAACAACGAGCTTGATAGCTTCCTAGCATACATATATACACACATATATTACGTAAACTAAAATTAAATGTAAGAATTAAAAACTAACTTTTCCAAAATTACTATAATGACAAATAAATCTGTTTCACATGCTTACGAAATCTGTTTACTGGCCAATCCTTTATATTGTCATCTAATTCGTTATAAATCAGGATAGCATTGTAAGTGTATGAACTACGAAATAAAGTTGTTTTATACATAGGGATCTCTAGTCTTTTTTTGTGTCTGAAATCAATGTCTGAATTATTTCGTCTGAAAACAAATTTCTCATAAAGATACAAGGGCGATCTAGAAGATATGATCTTATGTGTAAACACTGCTAGATGGTACTTGCAAGCATTTTCTATACACATCCAACCAAGCTGAAATCTCTTTAAGGAAACATGATCATACTTCTTGAGATTAAATACAAATCGACAACAAGTATTTTGGAGTTTTTGGAGTCTTGCTTTTGTGATAGAATCAAGACAATGATAGAACACAGTGCTACAGTAAAATAAGCTTGGAAATATAATAGCCTCACATAACTTTTTTCTAACTTTAAAATTCAAAATAGAGCGATTGACATAAAAACACTTCAACGTTGCATAACATTTTTTTAAGATAGACGAGACATGCTCCTTAAACCGTAAAGTATAATCAATAATCAACCCTAAATTTTTTGTAGTATTTACGACAGCTAGACGCTCCTTGTCGATTTTTACATCAAGAGAATTCAATACAGTGTTACGTTTGACAGCAGGACAAAAAAGCATCACTGAGCACTTATCCTTATTGAGCTTAAGATTATTACCATTTGAGTATCCTACTATTGCCTCCAAATCATCATTAAGCTCATTGATTGAAGTATGCAAAGTGTTACTATTAAAGCTTTTATATATCTGTGTATCATCGGCATAGCACATCACAGAAGAGTTTTTCACAGAGCTACCCAAGTCTATAGTATAAATTAAGTACAACAAGGGCCCTAAAACTGAACCCTGAGGGACACCTGATGTTATATCAATCGGACTAGATATAGTGTTGTCTATCTCTACTACTTGTTTACGATTTGAAAGATATGTTATAAAAAACATTAGAGGTATGTCTGAAAAACCAAAAAACTTCAATTTAGCACATAAAAGCTCATGATCTATTTTATCGAACGCCTTAGAATAATCTAATGATACAAGTGCTGAAGCATCTCCCTTATCAAGCGAAGCAATGATGTCATCTAAAACCCTTGCTAAAGCTGAAGTTGTACTAAAACCACTGCGGAAACCAGATTGACACTTGGGAAAGAAATCATTATTAGAGAAATAATGATAAACCTGATGTTTAATCAATTTCTCCAATATCTTCGATATAACAGGAATCAAAGTTATAGGTCTTAAGTCTGAGAGACATTTTGGATTTTTACATTTAGGCAAGGGTTTGACAAGAGATAGTTTCCAAGCATCAGGGAAATACCCAGCCTCCAGGCAACAGTTCAATAAATGCGTCAGGGGTAGTAATACTCGAGGCAAGCAAAGCTTCAGCATTGAGACTGTTATACCATCCGAACCTGCTGCATTAGATTTTAGGGACAGAATAATGTCTAGCACATTTTGTGGGGTAGCAAAACTAAATTCAAATCTAGCACTTTCGTTAATTTTGGTACTATTAAATTTATCAACTAGATCCTTGCAATTGCCCGAAGGCGTGAAAACGGAAGAAAAATAATTGTTTACTTCATCGGCATTCTTCAACTGTGTAGGTAAAGTTCTATCTACATTAGTTTTGAGTTTCAATGAATGTACAGCTTTCCAGAGATGCTTGTTACTATTTAGTTGTTCATTGAAGCTTAGATATGCTGCTTTCTCCCGCCTAATAGCGGAAATGACATCATTTCTTAATTTCTGGTAATATTCGAGACTAGCTGGACTTTTTAAAATCTGATATTTTCTAAAGGCTTTATTTCTCTCGGAGATCAAAAATTTTATGCCACCTGTGAGCCATGGAGCATAAGGTTAATTAATTAATTCCGAAAAAATATTTATGTTATAAATTAGCATATTTCTATGTTAGAAGTATCCGTTTTATAGGTATGATTTCAAGTCTGACAGATTTTTTGACTGCCAATGGATATTTTCTTATTTATTTTTGAAACGATGTGTGATATTTCGTTGATCATGGCGCATTTCTCCATTGTCTAGGAAATCAGTAAATTTTATTTGATTTAATACTGTCTCAAGTCAAACAGTTTATCAAGAAGGCGATCATAGTGATTTTCTGAATTCTGATCCTTTGTGCATCTTTTGATAAGAGTAGGAAAAATATGCTTGACAACATTACATTAGATTTTGATTAGTCAGGACATTAATTAGTGTCTGATATCTTATCTGAATATTTGTGTACCTAACCTTGGTTTCCAGTGATATTATTCTACTTATCAACAAAAATTCATTTCATTTTATATATACTGACTTAAATTAAGATTTCAAACCATCATGTATTATGATTACCACTACACATTGACCATTCACTTATTCATTTTCCTTGTCACCGAAAATAAGATTGAGCCAACTGTCTCTTAATATACATGATGTTCAGAAAATTGGCACCTTCCTTTTCAAACCTCTTGAAGTAACCACAAACGTTTAGATCGTAGGTATACGAAATATGTTGAATATGAACACAGCCTCAGCCAGAACATATGTGCGCCTAGAACGTATGATGTTTCAGAGGCGAACATCAATCTAAAACAGTGTTCGATCGAATATCGTAAACAGTTGCGCAGTAAAACTACGTAAATCCAAGTCTTTGCTTGAAATTTGGCAACGTTGGGTTCGTTACTTACCATACCTAGCTTGAAATTCGTCTGATTTTACGAGAAAGTGTCATTCGTAATTTGCCTTGTATCGACGACATCGTGTAAATTGTGTTTTTGTGCTTTTAAATCATATTTTGTTGGCCATGGTGCACCAATGTATACAGTCACCAGCCTGATGCAGAAGGCTTATCTTTTCACCGGTAGTTTGAGGTTGACTCTACATTTAAAGCACTTCAGTTATTCTTTTGTCTACAGAACCTTCATGAAGATTTATATGGGTATCTCCTATGGGGATCAAAATACCATCTGTTTCCAAAATATGGTGATGCGTGTGCGGTAGTATTTTCATTAAGATATGCCGCTGGTTAAAATATTATTCCTTCCACCGTGGTAGCCATTTTGTTTACCCGCCAGAGAGTAGAAAACAACTAAATCTACAATCATAAAGGAACGACAGTGACTATCCTATATATCGTCGGTGGAGGGTATTCAACGCTCACCTGGTGGAGGGGGGGTCTTTTGAAAGACTTGGGTGTTAGGGCTTTGATTACTTGTCTACGCTTATATCATCCAGCCCAGCTAATCGAGCTTTTAATCATTTCTTACTAGTCGAGTTCTCTTTCTAGATTTCTTGATACTGCTTCTTTCGTCATTTAAAAATATCATGTGATGATGACAGAAGACACGCCACCATTCCCAGAAAAATAATGCTTTATTTTTATCGCATCCGCCTTATGAAGCTAACTTCATTCACGCCTATGGATCAAAACCAACAGAAACAAGGTATATTTTTTCCTTCTATTCCCGAATATAAATATTAAAGTGCGAGCAAAGTACCGACTTTCCACCATCGATCACTCCCCTTTGACGGTTCTTTCAAGAGCCTTAGTGTTTGTTGGATTAGAAAAATTGAGCAGTTATATTGGCCAGCCAGCCAGCTTGGATGAGTCAGCGGGAATGCTCCTTCACTTTTCATGTAACAACTTTATTTATAGGTCAGAGTTTCGACCGCAGATCATTTACATTATCCACACAACCGCAATGAAAGTTGGAGTGGTTTGGTGTGGGGAGTTCCACACTCAGTTAATACGAAAGAAATTCGGGAAGTTTTCGATAATGGATGATTTTCGTACACGCGGATTTGACAGGGAATCGAGCGTTTTGGTAGATGGACAAGTACAGTTTTGTAGCTATAGTTCCCAATAAAATTTCGATGAAACATATAAATGAACCAATTTTACGAGAAAAACGAAGCTAGGGTCAGGCCACTTGAATAAATAAACTAAATAAAAATAAAACGTGTTTTCAGAAAGTCCCCCAACCTATTTTTTGAACGAATGAAGTTAGAAAGCTGAAATTGTTTTTGAAATTGATGCATTAATATTATATTTTAGCGTTAAAGTGGCAGCTGAAAATTCCAAGGTGGCGGTCGGGAACTATTTTAAAATATTTTTATATCGGATGAGCGGTCAGAAATACCTTCTTAGAAACCAACCAAAATCAGGCACATTTGTGGCTTCGTTCACCAATCCTTCTATTTCTGCTCTTGTGCTGAGATTCCGCAATGCTTCTCGTCTTTCTTTGTATTTACTCATGCCTCGTTGACCCGAGGTGTTCTGACCGAAGGCACAAATGTGCTCTTGCTTGTGCCTTCTAGTTGCATTTCCCTTTGCATACTTGTTTTGTTTCAGGTTACACCCATATCCAGATTCGATGAGCATACGTTTTCACTTCGGTGTTTTCGATGCACATCCATTTGGGCCTCCAATCCTTCTGTTTATACTCTTGTTAATTTATTTCTCATCTCTATGAGAAGAACCTGCATTTTGAAAATCCTATTGATTTGTCATCTTATTAATTTTTGTTTTGCCTAAAAGGGCCAGTATTAGAAGATAAGAATTTTAAACAAAATTCATACTCCCCATTTATAACAATTTTGTGAAGGCCATCAAAAATGCTGAAACGAATATAAATATTTTAGACAATCTATCTAGCTCAGAATCATTATGACTCCATAGAAATAAAAAGAGCTTGATATCCACCAGGTAGTAATTTTAGGCTGAAAATAGACAGGGTCCAACAGAGACATACCAATTTATTCATACGTATATGGTTAAGGATGCGTGACAGATATCAAAATTGTTTTTCCAACTATGCGCAATTAATATATAATGAATCAATTGGGGCTGTTGCAGATTCAAATGAAACGTCAGCGAACGAGTTACCACCGAGCACTGAAACTGATGCGATTGCGTTTAAATTATTCCGTGCCTACAGAAAGTCCCTATGACCATATTGAATAAATAACAATTGAGGCAGTGTTGTGCTTTAAGCACAGTGATACATTTTTTATTGATGCTTTTAAGCTTTTACGCATATGCAGTGCATTTCGAAAAGATCCTTTCGAGATTATTTTTTGAACGGGTCAAGTCAACAGGCCGTAATTATGAGTGACGAAATTGATGCATGAATACTGTAGTTTAGCGTAAAAATGGCAGTCGAAAATTTCAAGATAGTGTATGGACACATGCTTTTTTAATGGAATAGTAGGTCACGTGTATTTCATTGTGAAGCTCCTCAATACCCTAGAATATAGTATAGTTGCTATAGGATATACGAGTAGGATCCATCCGAATTCGTAATATAATGTCAATTAAAAAAGTTGACCAAGGCTTCCAATATTTTTAAAAGTTGTATGTTCCATATTTTATTGCATATTCAGACAGATCATTCAAAAAGAGGATTGATTCAACAAATTACTCTATTGATAATTCGATAGGCGACTCAATGTATAACAAGTCCATTTTTGAAGAACACAAAAAACCCGACTGCAGAAATCAAAGAGAAAGAAGTTTTAGTTGTGCTTTCAAAAACGAAAACGGTATTATTTCTAATTTTTTTTATTGTACTAGATAATATTTAGAATAAAATTAATTGGAATTTTCATCTGTGTATTTTTTACGGAAATCAATAGTCGCCGCTCTGTTATTTCTGGATTCGTAAAACAT
Organism: Acanthoscelides obtectus; assembly: GCA_963669975.1. Lineage (NCBI taxonomy): Eukaryota > Metazoa > Arthropoda > Insecta > Coleoptera > Chrysomelidae > Acanthoscelides > Acanthoscelides obtectus. The sequence goes on along the minus strand of CAVLJG010000008.1, from coordinate 80,511,819 downwards.
TCCTTATTTAGAAAGTCTAAGCTTACTACTCCTTAAGGATGGAATGATATTCGCACTCGGAATAATAAAAGACCGAATGTCGAATGAATGCAAGGCGATTCATTTCGGTCGGAGAGGGCACTGAACACTTCCGCGCCGGACGCTTCAAAAATGTCAAAATCCATTAAGTCGTTAGAACTGTAGCTTGAGAAATAGACATTTTCAAGTAGAAAGCTTCTATTAAAATCCGTTATTTTGATGTATCTCAAACTACACCAAGCCGTTTGTCCTCACGCGCGAAGAATTTAGATTCCAAACTGACTGGTACTGACACCTCAGTTTTGATGCTAACTAAATCGTAAAATCTCCTCCGTACGACCCTAAAAGCTAATCAGACAGATAGCAACTTACAGGTCTTAGAATAACTTCCATTTTGATAGTTATAAAGCACACTCAAGACCTTACATTTTCTAAAACATCTGGAACAAATTCTTGCATATTTTGGTTATTCTTCTATCTTCAATGACTTAATCCGTAAATCTTGTCGTTCTTAAAACAAAAGATGGAGAAATTCCAAACAATGAACATGTTACTATTCCCCCTCGTTAACCAATTCGTCACCGCAAAAAGAGAGTTCTTCACAAATATCTAAATAACAGTAACAGTTTCCAACAGACTTTTTTCACAAAGAACATTGGAAGTCATTTTTGCATTACATTTTGAGAAATCGAAATAAAAGAAAAAGAAAAAGCGTTAAAAATTGCGATCAACAATAATTCTAGGTCTATTGGTCAGATCGCTGCATTTTAAAATCATCCCAAGGAACGAAAAGCTGAAGATCAAAGACAAAATTAACATTCTGCTGAATTTATCAATAGCCTTGAAAGCATAGTCGTCACTAGAGATCATATTCTGCTCATTTTTGAGATTACAAATAAAACTGAATATTTAAGCTGCATTGGGATTCTTACATGGAATGAGACGCTCCCACCTACTAGTAGTCAGTCGCAATGCATCTTGAAATCACAAGAACCAATTGCGCAGAAACAAAACGCTTCTGGGATAGTTGCCATAAGAATCTGAATAAGGCTTTAATCACAACAAGGTCACGTCCCTTTTGAACTTTTCGAAGGAAATGAATGAAACTAAACGTTAATGTGTGAAAGTATCAGCATAGTAAGGGAAATACTGCAAATGAGTTATGCAGTACAAATGGTTTTTAACGAATGTTACATGGATTATAATGCTTGTTCACAATGTTAGGAACCTAGAATCTTCATTATAATATCCTGCAAGTACTTCTTCTGCCGACACTAAATACGAAGTATCCTCGTCTGACTAATAAAAGCTCTATCTACTGCTAGTCTGTTTAGAGTAACCCCATGCCATTATTTTGTATGCAATACGGGAGTATATGATAGCGTGTTAGAGGTTAATATTGTCAACCGACCTTTGAAATGGAGTTAAAGAGTATACGAGTAATGCTCTGAAGAACTGCTTACGAACATTACTGTTAGTTGTTCTGAAATGTAACTTGTTTGAGGTAAATGTACATGAATACTTCATAAACTTGGCCCTTGGGGTTTCATAATGATTTCAATGTAACACTTATTGATAAACGACATCTATAACTATAAAGTTGAATTAACGCGCACTAGCTTACAAGTCTCGGGAACATGAAATTAATTTTTTCTACCAGCGTGCGAAAAGTACTTACTTTCAACACGCATCTGCGTGCAGAAAGCAGCGTGCGGAAAAGTGCTACTTTCAGCACGCAGATGCGTGTTGAAAGTGAGTACCTTCCGCACGCTGGTAGAAAAGTAGGAAAAATCTTTTACCTAACACTTGCTGAAAATGTACGACTATTTTCCACCCTTGACGGCTTTCCGCACTTGTTAGGTAATTAACTATATAGTACTTTTACATACCCTTTTATTATAGTAGGTAGGAGATATTTTTCTTATTTTTCACCCAAAAGATGATAAATATTTTTTATGCAGGATTTGCGAGAATATAGAAAAAAAGGGGTTTCCCTTCATAGTGTCTTTATCCACCTTACCTCCAGAAACGATATCAGTATTCAAGATATGTATCGAAATGTTAGGGAGACAAAAAAGAAGGATGTTTTGATTTGTCAGGACATATTTATAGCCCAGGCTACAGAGAACAAAAAATAGGTATTTCGTATAAAAAAGCTTAACAGATATCTGAAAGTTTTAAATAAAAGGGAGTCCTCTAATGACAAATACAAAAAAGTTAGAGATATGCGTTGTTTTTTTATAAATAGTGGGAAAAGCGCAAAATTCAGAATTTTGCTTGTATAATTTTCAAATTAAATCTTATAAATATGTAATTGGTAAACTGGAGATTTTTAGAACTTTATTCTTTAAGAATTAAAATCGATAGACAATTAGGCTAAATCCGGGCGCCTTTTTAACAATATTGAATAAATGTTTATAACTATTTCAATAACAATTGTAAAACCTAATTGTTTGTTCCAGAAGCAAATTATATATATATATATATATATATATATATATGCTGATCTGCTGATGTGGTTAAAAACGCATATTTGAAAAAACCCTTCTACGACCAATATAAGCCAAGATATTTTTTTTCAAATTTCATATCACCTTTATAAACATTAAGACTCAAAATTTTCACAGATTTTAAGCAAGAATCTCAATTTTATGATCAAATTTATAATTTTATTATTAGTTCAAAGTTCTTTAAGAAATAGTCACCTCAAGTGAAGATAATCGTACTTATATTTCCGGGTGAGGTAGTGGAGGCATCAGCTGTAGCTTAATTTATTTTTTGAAATTGAGTCTTCAAATCCGAGTGCGCTGAAAAATTGCATTATCTCGGCTTTTAAGCAATGTAGAACCTTCTCTTTTTAATTTGGGGTAACTCGTCGAAATAATGACATCTGCTACATTTTCATTTTCCTGGAAAATCGGTAAGACCCGGATAAATGAACACTTTCTATTCTTCAAAATTAAATTCCTATGAAATAATAATAAATTAACAATAAATCATTTACTTTTACACTCACTCTAACAAAATAATTTATATTTTACAATTAAATTGTTTAAATAATTCATAATTCAGTTAATTGGTATACTCTTAACAAAATACACTCTAATAAATTGTAAAAAACATTGATTCACGTTTGTCTTTCATTTATATTTATTTTATTCGTATTCTTTGTATTGTAATAATATTATATAATGTATATTTTTACTGCAATCATTTATTATTTAATTAATCTTGATCCTCGATACTAAATCTTTTATTTGGGCGCTCTACTCCTTTTTCAATATTTGTATAACTCATTTCTTCAAATAAGTAATCGATTTTCTCAGTTTTCTCTCCATCACCATCATTACAGTTTATGCACAAAGGTGTTTCTATTCAACCCATGTTTTTTGCAACTACACATACCGGTTTGACAAGCAGGAAATTTGTTTGATAGTCTCGTCTGGTATTAAACTGTGCATAGTAGATCGGTTCAAAACCGTTGTCACTTCGCCTTCAGCCGTACTTGGTTGGATCTAATTTATTGCCTAACCATGTTTGTAACTGCTAATATACCCATGGTTTTTTTAATATGCACACGCACACACATACACACCTACACACACACACACACACACACACACTCACACACTCACACACACACACACACATACACACACATACACACACACACACACACGATAGAGGCCTGTTATTTCTAAAATTCTATAATAAAGGGTCTATAAGTACCAGATATCTACTTACATCGGAGACTCACAATATACTCAGTGACTTTTCGAAATTTCACCCAAAGCGACCCCTCAGCATCATCAGCAGTTACATCAACTCTTAAGCAATTTTAGAATATTATTAATTTCGGTGTTTATAGATGAGGAATCCAAAATGCCAGAAATAGTGTATCAATATGCTAGAGATTCTAAGCAATCCCTCAAGGCGCCAAAACAGGATAGCCTCCATTTGAAATCTAACAATCATGATCATATTGATAGTTTTTTCCATTAGATCACACTTACTGACTAGCAGTGAATGTCATGTTATTATGGATAAACAGACTACTAAACTAATCTAAACCTCAATAGATTGAGCTCAATGTTTTACACCTTTGGAACTTGCAGCCAAGGCCAAAATCCCAAACATTGAGATTTAAGGCACTCTGTGTCTCTTTTGCCGAGCCACTGGAATAATTTGATCGAACCTATACTACCGTCAATAGCATCAAGCATATTTTCTTAGGGCACACCTTCTACTTATACAAATTGACCTTCCCTTCAATTACTTTTCGTCTAAATTGCTCCAAGATCCAAATGCCTGATGCATCCAAATTAGTATAATTATCTAACCTGCAGATAAGATTGCGTCCTAAAATTTCAATTTACATTAATAACATCACTTAATTGCTGTTTAGGGCGGAGTGCCCCACGGTGGCAGTAAATTTACCATAATTACAGATGCCTTTTCTTGCTCTTTTGTGTCTTCTTGTAATTTATTTTGGACTCTTATTGCGTTATTTGCTTGGATAAATTATGTTTTCGCTGTTGGTCTTACTTGCTTCCGTTCGAGGCTGGTATGTTCATTACGATGTAACAAAAAAAAAAAAACAACAACCAATAACAAGGGGGCTCCTGACAATATTAGTCGGCAAGGTAGAGTATTGAGTGATAGTATCCCCAATCTACACCACATTTTTCTATGTCAAAGGGGGCTCCTGACAATATTAGTCGGCAAGGTAGAGTATTGAGTGATAGTATCCCCAATCTACACCACATTTTTCTATGTCTTCGGGCTGTAATAACCTCCAGGGGCCTATACCACAACCACCACGAGTCTTAAAAGTATGTCCCAGGTAATTTGCGTTTTTACAATGACACGAATACCAATACGTCAAAGTGACGTGACGAGCGAACATCATTTTTGGTCGATTCCGAGATTGAATATTTAATTAGTGCCGAAACTTAGCTGTTCTGTAAGTAGTTTTAGGTATATCAAGTCTGAGCAGGAGCCCCTCAACATATATGAGTGTCTCCCAAGGGGGCTTGCCCCCTGGAAAGAAAAGGAAGGAATCGAAGGATTCAATGGATGCAACTATTGAAGATAATTCCCAGGTCGGTAATGATAATACAATTGACTATGATCTACAATCAGGAGTAATGCAGGTAGAACTTCCAACATTATCTCCCAAAAAAACAGATAGACCGCTTTTAACATATAAGCAAACTGATAAGGGCCCCTATCATGTTTATATCGAAAACAATGAACCAAATTTCTCAGGTAAATTAAATCCAGTTAAGGTTGGTGAAACTATTCTCAAAAATATTCCTGAAGTTGACAATATGATTAAAAGAATTGAATCGATTGGACGCAATAGGGTAAGGATTGTGTTCAAAAATCCATCAGCAGCAAATGTCCTGTTAAATAAAACGATTTTATTCAAAACTATCAATTTAGACGTTTATATACCCAAATTCATTTTATATAGACAGGGTGTTATTTCGGTGGACAAAGACTTATCAGACGAATACTTGTTGGAGAGGATCAAACCTTTCGATTCTCACTGTATTTTCTCGGTGGATTCGGTTAAGCGCATGCACCGGAAATCAGATCAAAATGGTGACATTAAATATCTACCTATAAATAAGGTTGTAGTTACTTTTCAAGCGCAAGAATTGCCTAAGCGTGTTGCTATAAATCACGTTCTTTTTGATGTAAATCATTATATACAGAAGGTAATTTTGTGTCATAACTGTATGCGTTATGGTCATTTGGGTAAGCAATGTAGAAGCAAGCCTAGGTGTGCAAAATGTCACGAAGAACATGTTACTAGCTCATGCCACAACGACTCTTTGGAACAAAAATGTTTAATTTGCGATGGCAGTCACTACTCATTTGAAACCTCAAAATGTAATGAATTTGAGAGGCAAAAGGCAATTAAAAAGCATATGGCAATGACTAATTCTTCTTTTAGAGACTCAAACAATGCGGTGCCAAAAACCACATATGCTTCAGTTACAAAAAATAATCCCATTACGCCTCAAGAAATCAATAGTTCTGATCTTCCATCTCAATCACCAAACACTCAAACATCAATAAATATTCCAAATTCGAATTCGCACTTTACACAAAGGTTGTCTAAACCTATGAAACGGAACTCACCTTCCTCGCCAGATTTGACAGAAGAAGCTAGGAGACAAATTGTGAGTCAAGTAAACACTCCACAGGTACCCGGGGGTATCACTAATAACCCCAGTTACTGTGTACATGAATTTAACACGAGAGATGAGACGTTCATCCAACATGTTTCAGAATTGGTTATATTTGTTCTTACAAATTTTAGAGAAACAAACATCAACAGCTTCAATAAATCAACTATAACTAATCTCATAAGAGAAAGATTAAATATAGACAAATAAGTTAAAGAATTAAGAAAATTACAGTATATTTTTAATCATTTTACACTTTTACCAAGGTGTTCGTACGTTATGAAAAACATAAAATAGAATCTGTACAATGCATTTAGAAACCACAATGAATTTTTTGAGGATATGTCAATGGAATTGTAGATCGGCTATAGCAAATAAAGGTAATTTGGAACACCTTTTAGAAGAACAAAATGTGGACATCGCACTTTTATCTGAACCCATGTGGTTCAGATCATTTGCCTATACTTATCAATTGTAATTTTACTCCAGAAAAATTGTCATTTGCATCAAATAGAAAATGGAACATAAACAAAGCTTGCTGGAATCAGTTCTGTTTCGAGAGTATAAATAGATCTTATGTAGAACCTGTTATAGATTACAGCACTTTCATCAAAAATGTTAACCAGTCAGCTGAAGCTTCTATTCCGAAATATGAAAACAAAAATAATGTCAAAGGAAAACCATGGTGGACCAATGAATGTAATATAGCAGTAGAAAAACGTAAGGATAGTTTTAGACTATATCAGACAAACCCAAACCTCGAAAACTTACTTAATTTAAAAAAACTTGATGCGAAGGCCAAACAAATATTCAAAAAGGTTAAAAGAGAAAGTTGGCGTCAATATTGTTCATCTTTAAATAGTAACACCCCACTTAAACAAATTTGGAAGCAAGTTAACTTGTATAAAAATAGGCGACAGAGTAATTATCATGTTATAGAAGCTTCAGCAGAGTGGGTACAGGAATTTCATTGTAAGTTGGCCCCAAATTATGTAAGTAACAACATCCAAAGAAGAATCTCAACGTGGACTAACCATGAACTGATGCAACCTTTTACCATGATAGAATTACAGAGAGTCTTCAAACAGAACAACAATACATCTCCGGGAAACGACCAAATTCATTATTCGATGTTATACCAACTACCTACAACAACGAAACAATCGTTATTGGATATTTTCAATCAAATATATTATGGGATCGCTGAAATACCGAAAGATTGGTACGATTATATCATTATTCCAATTCTGAAACCTGGAAAACCAGAACATCATCAAGATTCATATCGTCCCATTGCACTAGCTTCATGCGTTTTGAAAACTTACGAAAGACTCATCAAGAGCAGGTTGGAATTCTACTTGGAGAAAAACCAATTGCTACCAAGCTCGCAATATGGATTTCGAAAAGGACGGTCTACTCAAGACTTACTGATAAAGTTAACAACTGATATCCAAATTGGATTTTCGAATAACACGCATACTTCTGTAATATTTTTAGACGTTATGGGAGCTTATGATAATGTAGACTTGAATATACTATACAGTAAAATTATAAATATTGGTCTTCCAAAAGAACTTGCCAACCATTTTTTATTACTGTATAGCAATAGAAACATTTTCATCAGAGCCTGTGAGCAGACTATTGGACCACGATCAACATCTAAAGGACTAGCACAAGGGAGTATATTGAGTCCCATCTTGTATATAATATATTCCTATGACTTTGAAAGTGCTTTTAATTCAAGAGATGCTAAAATATATCAGTTTGCAGATGACTATGCCATTAGTATCCAGAACAAAAATTTATCTCAATCTATGGAACTTCTAGAAACAGCGACTTCCATTGCACACGAATGGTTTGAGAATAATGGATCTTCCATTGCCTACTCAAAATCTTGTGTATGTACGTTTACCAGATCTCGCCTTAGTCCTTCAAATATCATCACTCTGGCTGGGCATAATATATCTTATAAAACTTCTGTCAAATATTTAGGAGTTATCCTAGATAAAAAACTTAACTGGAAAGAACATATTACATACATTTTAAAGAGAAGTCAGAATGCTTTTAACATTCTGAATTCCTTTTCACATCGGAAATGGGGAGCAGATCCAGCAGTGTGCTTAACCTTTTACAGGACCTTAGTTCGATCAATCTTGGACTACGGATCAATACTTTATGGAAATGCATCTAGAATTCATCTTCAAAAATTAGAACAGATCAAAAATAAGTGCCTTAGGCTATGTATCGGATATTTGAATAGCACTCCCATCAATGTCATGGAGGTTGAATGTATCGAACCTCCTCTTCAATTGAGACGACAAATGTTGAGCGATAAAGCCCTGGTTAAACTGGTCAGCAGGGGATTCATTAACGAGATCCACCAATTGTTTATTCATGGATTAACAGCGAAATACTGGCAACACAAAAGGCTTCCTCTGATCATAGAGAGTTATGAGTGGCTTCTTCCTACCGTCAGGAAGGTACACTCTAATCAAATCAACCCATGTTTCATACCTGAATATTCGGCATATAACTCTCCACCCGAAGTTATCTTTACGAAATATTCCGAACTAGATTTATCAACACCTTACAAATTCCGGCATGATATTCGAACACGATGGGGTGGATGGGAATATATCTTCACGGATGGTTCGAAGAAAGACAATTTAGCGGGATGTTCATTTTATCACAGCAACAATTCGTATCACCAAGAATTCAAGTTGCCACCTGAATGTTCGGTATACACAGCAGAACTGGTTGCGATCAACCAAGCTGTTGAATACTGTTTCCAATTCCATGGAAATACGAATTTTGTTATTTTTACCGACTGTAGAAGTGCTGTAACAAAATTGGAGAATTGTCACCCCACTGCAGATCTTAATCATCTAATTGCGAACATCATCAAGCGCATTCAGGAGCTGAATAAAATCGACAAAACTATAAACATAGTCTGGATCAAAGGCCACTCAGGTATAAAAGAAAACGAGATGGTAGAAAATTTTGCAAAAAGAGCTACAACTAGAGGCGATTACGTTCCGGGCATAGAGATTCCTTTTACTGACGCTCATTTTCTGATCAGACAACGACTAAAGGATAAATGGAATAACCATTACAAAATCAGTCCAACAGGAAGTTACCTGAAACGTATACAAGAGACTCTTCGAAGCAGACCTTGGTTTCAAGGAATTACCAATCGTCCTTACATTAGAACCGTGAGCAGAATAAGAAGTGGTCATGTCCTAACGCCCCATCATAAATCAAGAATTGGATACGGAGATGATCCACATTGCAGTTGTGGAAATATAGGAACCTTGCAACACTTAATATTAGAATGTACAAGTTCTAACAACGAAAATTCTGAATTGTATAAAATTTTAGCGAATCACCTTCCTTTGCCTCTAAATTTAGAATCAATTCTCAGTTCCGAGAACCAGCAAGTTTACGAACTTTTATACAAGCATTGTCGGAAAGTAGGCCTAACATTATAAAATGTAAATTACAGTAAGTTTGTTTGAAAAAATGAAAAAAAGAAGAAAATATTGAAAAAAAAAAAAAACAAAAAAAGCAGATCAGTAAAAAAAAAACAATCTTATAAACAAAATAGAGAAAAAGAAAAAATAAGTAAAAAGTATTGGTTAAAAAAAAAAAAGAGAAATGTGTTTGCATCTAGTATAATAGAAATAATATACAATAGAAATATTAAGTAATGGATGTTCTATTTTCTATTAAAGCATAGCATTATACATAAGGATTTGGCCAGTTGGTCATCGACCAGTGCCAATAACAGAACAAAAAAAAAAAAAAAAAAAAAAACAATGACACGAGACAACGCAAATAATTACACTTTTAGCGACAAACGAAAGAAATGAGTAATGTATTACAATTGTAGCTGCATTATGTAGTCTGCTCATGGAACCACCACCGCTTAAAAGTTGTCACGGTATATTTTGGATAGATTTTGTGATTTAGCATCACATCTATTTACGATATTACATATATCGTAACATGTACCTAGTAAAATGACGTCAAAACATATTGTTTTGAATGCAAAATGCAGTTTTTGAATAAACAAACACATCCTTTTTGGAGCTTTATCAGATAAACAAAAAAAAATATCCATGACTAGTTGTAACGTTCACCAGAGCTAAATTAATGTTATGCTTTGTTACTAACAATCACTATCCAAAGATATAAATAAGCAAACAAGTCGATTTTAGAAGAATAATAACAATTCGACTGCAGTAATTGGAAAGAATAAAAATTTAAAACCCAGCGACCTGTTTGGTATGTAGCCCGTAAAATAGAATTTTTTGATTATATACCCACGCCCAAAAAACATATCCCCTATTCAGAGACAGTTGGGTGAACATTAGCTACACTTGTAGGAAATCCTGTAAGACTATTCTACATTACGAAATAACTTCAAGAGTAGAGCGAATTTTTACATGTGTAGAATTTATAGTGTTTGTGTTATAGAGCCCAGACAGTTTTCTTTGTAGGTACTTTGTATACTCTCGTGCAAAGTGAATTTACTGAACACACTGGAAAAGAACACATTAATGTGAAGCCAAAACCGATACTAGTGGGGAATTCATTATAGATACTTAATCATTCTTCCTTGCATGTTTATAAATTCTTTGTACTGCATGCAGTATTTGCATCTCTTGGTACGGATGAAGCCGACGCGAAGTTACTTCACCGCACGCAATGCGGATATTAAAAAATTATTTATAAAGGAAGCATTGTCTGAGCGGGTGTGCAATTTAAATTTTATAATTTTCTATTGAAGGCACGGAAGCCGTTCTTTCTGGACCGCTGCACGCATTAACTGAACCTGACCTAATTTCTACGAGAAGGAATGGCCGGGCACGTGTATGACGCCTCAGTCCCATTAATACTACTCGTATAACGGATGGACTGTATGGAGTTGCTCAAATAAACCGATGTAAAATCTCTATTATCGATCAGACTTTTTGCCGGATTTGATTTGCTCACTCAACTTTGATCAATGCTTGCGATCCAAATTCAAGCAAGTACAATTACTACATAGCTCGCCAAACGAGGTACTCTCGACCCCGTCGTGACAGTATTAGACAACTAAAGCTTTGGCATCTCTGATTTAAGTCAATTACTAACGCATCTTGAAAACTAAATCCGCATCCGAAGAGAAGTTTCCAGGGTGCCCAATAGATCCTTACGTAGTTATACATCAGTGTGAACGAGCCTGGACTCAGGAATGGGCCGAGGACAGCGAGCGAGGTGTTCTGGACGTCTCAGAAGGACGTCAGAGCGACAAGACGGCCGGTTAAGACTTCAGAATTCAGTAGTACTCGAGCCATCGCTGTCAGTGGTTTGAAGATATTGGGTGCTGCCTCTCTGAGCTGAACATCGGCGTAACCGTTTGCTCTAATGTAGAGACAGAATTCTGTAAGACCGGGAATGGAACCAGGTGGTCTTTAGTGACGAATGCCGCTTCTGTATGGGGATTCACGATGGTCGGGCAAGAGTGAGAAGGCGACGTGGTGAAAGACGTGACCCACAATTTGCCACACAGCGTCATGTTCACCACACCGTCTGAGTTATGGTATGCGGTGCTATTGCTTGTGGTAGCAGATCACCATTAATTTTCTTTAGAGGCAATATGATAGCCCGACGGTATATTCAGTAAGTAGTGGAGCCTCATCTTATTCCATACCTAAACACCATCCAAAACCCGATTTTTCATCAAGACAATGCCAGACCGCATGTTGCCAGAGCATACTTAGCCTTCATGGATCAACATCGCATCAACCGTTTACCTTGGCCACCACTATCGCCTAACCTATCTCCAATTGAACATGTATGGGACATGATAGGTCGCATGCTCTTGAATTTGCAATACCCTCCACATATGTACTTTAGCAGCTCTTACTCACGAAGTTGCAGTAGCCTGGAAGGAGATACTCTAAACAGGATATCGACCACCTTATCAGCACGATGTCCAGGCGTGTCAGTGAGTGTATAAGAAATCGTGGATCCTCAACACATTATTGAACCAGCTTCTGCAGTCAGTTGATAAATCAAGCTGTAAATTTAATCATTTGATTAGTAAGGGAGTGTCTCATGCCAAAAATGTTTAAAATCGGATAAACATACGTAAGGGTTTACCTTTTTGTCACTCAGTATATATACTTAAATGGTTACAAGTAATATTATATCACAAACGATCAGGCGGAAAACTATGACTAACGAATTAGGTTCTCTGGGCGTTTTCGCAGTCTGCTTTATTACCTGTTTCTATTACGCCAAACTTACGCCAACTTTAGCGCTCGCTGCGAATAAATTGTTGCATACAATATGACGAGCACGCGAACTGTATCTCTTTTCCGTTGCTAGGTAACGACGCAACTACCAGCACTAGCATTTATTCTTATATTTAATTCTTGTTTAATAATAATAATAATAATAAAATGTCTTTATTAGGCACATTATATACACTACAACATAATGTGACCTCTACGTAGGCGAAGTCTAGCTCTTGGCTACTCTACTTAACCTACCCAAATACTAAATTGAAACACTCAATCAAAGGAAACTTTGACAAGCAAAAGACGCTTCAAAACAACGAGCTTGATAGCTTCCTAGCATACATATATACACACATATATTACGTAAAATAAAATAAAATGTAAGAATTAAAAACTAACTTTTCCACAATTACTACAATGACAAATAAATCTGTTTCACATGCTTACGAAATCTGTTTACTGGCCAATCCTTTATATTGTCATCTAATTCGTTATAAATCAGGATAGCATTGTAAGTGTATGAACTACGAAATAAAGTTGTTTTATACATAGGGATCTCTAGTCTTTTTTTGTTTCTGAAATCAATGTCTGAATTATTTCGTCTGAAAACAAATTTCTCATAAAGATACGAGGGGGATCTAGAAGATATGATCTTATGTGTAAACACTGCTATATGGTACTTGCAAGCATTTTCTATAAACATCCAACCAAGCTGAAATCTCTTTAAGGAAACATGATCATACTCCTTGAGATTAAATACAAATCGACAACAAGTATTTTGGAGTTTTTGGAGTCTTGCTTTTGTAATAGAATCAAGACAATGATAGAACACAGTGCTACAGTAAAATAAGCTTGGAAATATAATAGCCTCACATAACTTTTTTCTAACTTTAAAATTCAAAATAGAGCGATTGACATAAAAACACTTCAACGTTGCATAACATTTTTTTAAGATAGACGAAACATGCTCCTTAAACCGTAAGGTATAATCAATAATCAACCCTAAATTTTTTGTAGTATTTACGACAGCTAGACGCTCCTTGTCAATTTTTACATCAAGAGAATACAATATAGTGTTACGTTTGACAGCAGGACAAAAAAGCATCACTGAGCACTTATCCTTATTGAGCTTAAGATTGTTACCATTTGAGTATCCTACTATTGCCTCCAAATCATCATTACGCTCATTGATTCAAGTATGCAAAGTGTTACTATTAAAGCTCTTATATATCTGTGTATCATCGGCATAGCACATCACAGAAGAGTTTTTCACAGAGCTACCCAAGTCTATAGTATAAATTAAGTGCAACAAGGGCCCTAAAACTGAACCCTGAGGGACACCTGATGTTATATCAATCGGACTAGATATAGTGTTGTCTATCTCTACTACTTGTTTACGATTTGAAAGATATGTTATAAAAAACATTAGAGGTATGTCTGAAAAACCAAAAAACTTCAATTTAGCACATAAAAGCTCATGATCTATTTTATCGAACGCCTTAGAATAATCTAATGATACAAGTGCTGAAGCATCTCCCTTATCAAGCGAAGCAATGATGTCATCTAAAACCCTTGCTAAAGCTGAAGTTGTACTAAAACCACTGCGGAAACCAGATTGACACTTGGGAAAGAAATCATTATTAGAGAAATAATGATAAATTTGACGTTTACTCAATTTCTCCAATATCTTCGATATAACAGGAATCAAAGTTATAGGTCTTAAGTCTGAGAGACATTTTGGATTTTTACATTTAGGCAAGGGCTTGACAAGAGATAGTTTCCAAGCATCAGGGAAATACCCAGCCTCCAGGGAACAGTTCAATAAATGCGTCAGGGATAGTAATACTCGAGGCAAGCAAAGCTTCAGCATTGAGACTGTTATACCATCCGAACCTGCTGCATTAGATTTTAGGGACAGAATAATGTCTAGCACATTTTGTGGGGTAGCAAAACTAAATTCAAATCTAGCACTTTCATTAATTTTGGTACTAATAAATTTATCAACTAGTTCCTTGCAATTGCCCGAGGGCGTGAAAATGGAAGAAAAATAATTGTTTACTTCATCGGCATTCTTCAACTGTGTAGGTAAAGATCTATCTACATTAGTTCTGAGTTTCAATGAATGTACAGCTTTCCAGAGATGCTTGTTACTATTTAGTTGTTCATTGAAGCTTAGATATGCTGCTTTATCCCGCCTAATAGCGGAAATGACATCATTTCTTAATTTCTGGTAATATTCGAGACTAGCTGGACTTTTTAAAATCTGATATTTTCTAAAGGCTTTATTTCTCTCGGAGATCAAAAATTTTATGCCACCTGTGAGCCATGGAGCATAGGGTTTAGTAATACGTGATGAAACAACAGGAGCATGGACATCAAACAAATCCAAAATATGATTAGGAAAAAACGTAGCTTTATCCTCTAAGTTACTGATGTAAAGTTTGATTACAGCGACTCGCAGATATGTTGTATGTATCTCTGGCGTAATAGCGCTGATGTGCTTTGCAGTGCTAGAGCCCCTGATGCCTCGCGCACTGAGCTGAAATTATACTCCGCGGGTTACAATTCGCTCTTTGCGCTCTAAATACATAAATAGCTATTTGTTCTTGAGATACTTCATAATATTTACACAGCAATTTTTAGGATATGATTGCTGAATTTTAAGCAAAATTAAGGTTTTTCAGAGGAGGGAGGAGAGTCGTCACCTAGGGGAGCACTAATTCCTAATTAGGCATCCAACTACTTCTTCCAAAGCCCGAGTACCGGGCACTCGGTACCGGGTAACCTGTCGAGTTCATTCCACCTACTGTCAGTTATGTTGAAATTATATTTGCGTTTTTGTAAGGCCCTTATTCTCGAAATTGATTTGTTTTTCCAAAAATTATCGCACCACAGTTGGGCAGCTTAGACGATTTTTTGTAAGTAAACTATCGTAGGTTAGTGTATTTAGAGTATTTCCAGAAGTTCTGATTTTTCAAATATAATATACAGTCTTGCAACAGCTAGATGTTTTTCACTGTGAGATTCAGCAGCTGCAACACTGAGTTAAAATTGAAACCATATTTTGACATTACATTTTTGCAATAATTGTTTTGATATACTTTTCAATACTTTCCATTGCAAAAGAAATACATCTGTAAAATATTTGAAAGCACATCACCATGAACGTACATTTTACTGAAGATAGGCAACGTGAGGCTTAAAGCTGCCTAATTTTCAAAATATTGTCTGAAAAAGTCGCTGTCATGTCATCGCCATCACGAACACTGGAATTGAATCTTATAGATTTTTGAGATGGCTCTAGAAGGAGATTACAAAAGAAACAAAGTTACTAGATATCCTGACAGGACCATTTTGGATTCAGGAAGGACAAAACTTAAATTGTCCTTTACGTATGAATGAACAGTTTCTTTTTCTAAAAGCGGCTAACTTGTGCCGAACACATTTTTTATGAACCGATGGCAGCGTTGCGTTCGAAATGCAGAGTTATCTCAATTGACGACATTTTTGAAGCTTGATAGTAGTCTTTTATACAGCCTTATGATAAAATTCGCTAACATTACCGTCTTTATAGTTCTCTCATATTGTTTTCCTGGACGTAGTTCTTGCCCAAAAACAATATTAAGCTAAACACGACTTGTAATTTATATACTTGTAATGTCACGTATTTCTATTAAGGGGTGATAGATTAGGTCAAAAGCAACCGATTTTGTTCTATAATGTCCTATCCAGAAGTTAACCGTTTTTGAGCTATTAGAATTTTATTTTTTTTATTTTTTATTCCGATTTCAGAAGGTGAAATTTGAAATACAAAAAACTACATGTTTGATTTTGAGTTATTTGTTATCGTCGCATAGCGGACATTCCAATAGTTCATAATAAGTAATAAAATGTTGAAAACTTACAAAAGTTTTAAAATTACGCTTTTGAAATGTATGATTTTCTTATTTTTTTACTAACTTATTCGATAAAAAATGCAATTTTCTGTAAAAAATCTCCTAGTAATGAAATGTGCAAATTATGTAAATAATATCTCTATCTAACAAGCTTTCATTTGAGGTATAAAAGTTACAACTAACTCAAGTACAAAGACATAAAATTGAAAAAAGATGAGTAAAGTTGTACGAACGATAATTACGTAGGATAAATAAAAGGCTTTTATTTTAATTACAATTTTATTTAATTACATTTCCTTTAGTGTTTTATAGATTCTGCTCAAATTGTAATCCCCTGTTACGAATACACGTCCGCATTCTCTTACGTAATTCACTTTTGGTAACTCTAGTTGTTAAGCGGCTTTTTATTTGGTCAGCTGCACTGATTATCCTTGTAATTAATTCATCGCGCGTTGGTACGGGCGAAACATCGTACACCAGGCTTTTCATATGTCCCCACGTCCCCACACATGGTAATCCATCAGTGTGAGATCTGGGCTTCTTGCTGGCCAGGCAATGGGCCCGCCTCTGCCAATCCATTGATTTGGAAATTTAGAGTCTAAATACGCCCGTACTAATCTACTGTAGTGTGCGGGACAGCCGTCGTGCTGGAACCGCATATGTATTTTGTCTCGTCGCCAATGGACGTCTTCCATTAATCGAAACAAGAGATTTTTCAAGAACTCTTCATACACGTCTCCATTTAAATTGGCGGGCAGAAAATGAGGTCCAATTAAATATCCATCAATGATGCCCATCCACACATTGACTGAAAACCGGCTCTGAGATCCCGTCGGTCTTATTTTTCGGGGGTTTAAAGCTTCTTTATCAGCCCAGTAATGAGCATTATGGTAGTTAGTGATCCTGTCCTTATCAAACTTCGATTCATCGGCTCACAGAATTTTCTTAAAATAGTCTGGATCTTCTGTATCTGCATGTAACATGTACCTGCAGAAATCTAATCGTCTTGCAGGATCGCCCTCTTCAATCACATGCACAGGCGTGTAGTGATAAGGGTATAATCGTGCAGTATGCACAGTAAACCATACTTTGCATTGTGATATACCCAACTGAGCAGCCACAATGCGCGTAGACGTAGTAGGGTCTTCCTGAAACACACGAAGGAGTTCCACTTCATCTTCAGGAGGATAGACTCGGGGTCGACCAGCATCACTATGCGAGTCCTTTGAGGACAGTAACGTTCAAACAAATTTCTTAAAAATCCAGCCTCTGTGGGTGTAATTGTTGTTTTAGATACTTTAGATAATTGAACGCTTAATACCTCAAATGAAAGCTTGTTAGATAGAGATATTATTTACATAATTTGCACATTTCATTACTAGGAGATTTTTTACAGAAAATTGCATTATTTATCGAATAAGTTAGTAAAAAAAAGAAAATGATACATTTAAAAAGCGTAATTTTAAAACGTTTGTAGCTTTTCAACATTTTATTACTTATTATCAACTATTGGAATGTCTGCTATGCGACGATAACAAAAAACTCAAAATCAAGCATGCCGTTTTTTTGTATTTCAATTTTAACCGTCTGAAATCGGAATAAAAAATAAAAAACTTGAAATTCAAATAACTCAAAAATGGTTAACTTTTGGATAAGACATGATACGACAAAATCGGTTGCTTTTGACCTAATCTATCATCCCTTAACAGGAATACGTGACATTAAAAGTCACCCTGTATATGTGAGAAATAAAGCTTCCGCCTTTTGTTGGGTACTTCGACAAAATTCAACCAATGAGGACTCTTTATACTTTATTGGTCTCTAACTTTCAATGGAGTTTGCCATCTTCATCAGGAGCTGCAATAACGTTGAGAAGACGTAGCAACTATTGTGCAAAATGATTTTAAATTACCTTACAGTAGTATGTGAGATTGTTGCTAAATGTTATTAACGTTTAAGTTGAGGGAAACACCCAGTAACCTGGTGAAAGCTAGATACATGGTACATTCGTCAAAATTAATATAAACTACACACAGCTGTATGTCGGGAACGAATTAAAACGGATTAAAAATATTTAAAACGAAAGTTAAAATTACATCGTGAACCACCTAATGTTGCGCAAAATGGTGTGGCACAGGATCATAAGTAAGATGAAACATTTGACAGATGACAGAAGGTTGGTGGTGTCAGTGTCGATGGATGAACGAAAATTTTTGTTTGTAAAGTGCTATGTTGCCAAATCACTTCGGATGGTGTGATTTATCAAGATATGTTAAATAAGAACTTGTCAACAGATCAGAGGCAGTTGAATAAACTACGTTGTTGATGAGATGGACAATTGAACTAAACAATTATTATTTTATTATGAGAAAAAACAATTATTCAAATTTGAATGGAATGGAAATTTTGAAGGGAAAGGGTGGAATAGACCAAAAAACCAGATTCCATTTATGGTTGTGAAAAGTCAAAATTTGGAGAGATATGTACGTGCTCCAAATTTTCGCAGTTTAGCAAATATGAGTAAATGACGCTCAGTTGCTTAACATCTGTCTCCTTATTCATACAGTTGACATTCATGAAAATGTGGGACATTTCCACGAAAAAACGTTCGGATAGGTGTTTCTCTTTATCAAGAACTTTGATACTTTTGTAGTTCGCAGAGTGCCCTGTTGAATTGACATGAGATGCCAGTGCACATCTCTCGGAATGAGACGCAGAATCACTTTTGTGTGATGAAATCCTTCCTTTTAGAGATCTGGAGGTCTGACCAATGTATATTTGGTTGCAATTATTGCAATTGATAGAGTAAACTGTGTTGGTTAAGCCAAGCAGCGGGACTCTGTCTTTCATCTTTGATAAAATACAGTTTATAGTGAGGACAGATTTGCAAGCAATTCGACAGTTCAATGGGCTACATAGTCTGATCAGCTTGGGGGACAGTTCTTTAATATAGGGTACGACAGCAAAACCAGATCCGGAATTTGGGAGGGCGGTTATATTGTTATTGAAATTGGTGTTGTTGTTGGGAATTTAATTAGTTCTGTTATTAGGAGTTGTGAACGCTGAACAAGATCTTGTTAATTAAACACTTCGGATAACCATTGTTGATGAACAGTTTTGATAGCTTCCGTAAATTTGCGGCATGGAAAGTATTATTTTTCACCTAACTGGTCTAGACGACAATGACCATGTCTCAAGTTATATATATATATATATATATATATATATAATGAATCGCTATATTTCGCGTGGTCATGCCATAACTTGAGAACTACTTTACCGATTTCTTTCATCTTTTACATTACATTAGTTTCCTAATACTGTATAGAACGTTTTTACTGAAAGAAAATTTCGCAGAAAATTGGAAAATCATTGAAAACCTAATATTATTTAAGCTTCGCGCGTTTGACAGAAGAAATATCTCAAGTACTAAAATAGTTAGGCACTCCTCTCCTCCATCTTTATTCCAACAGCTATTGACAGTTAGCTATGTGAGAGAAAATTGCTAATAGGAATACGGTGCTTTCGTTTTTGGAATTACATTTCTTTACCATCCGTACTTTATGATGGCCTCTTCAAAATAAACTGCAGTGTTGCCTAATTGTTATCATCGAGAGTTAACCCTATGAATAAAAAATGAGATGTAAAAATATTGTTTTATTTAATTAGCAGTGCAGTCCATTCGATTAGAGCTTTTAACCAGTTTTCAGTTTGTTCAGTGAATTTTTTTGAGAAGTATTTGTTCAAAAATAATTAACAACTGTGTAAGTTATTTTATCACAATCTCGCCTTGTATTAAAATTGTGATTCTTCAAAATGCCACCAATTAGACGTACCAACCAAGGTCGCAGGACTTGCAATGCTGCAAGACAAAGATATATACGAAGTAGTCAAACTGACGAGCAACGAGAAGTGAGAAATGAAGTTGAACGGATCGAAAGACTGATACTCAACTACGTAGAAGTATCGCATTCAATCCCAATCGAGATGCATTCACTTATGACGTGGTAATCGATTACAGTTCAGAACAAATCGTTGCTATTAGACCAATGAAACGTTGTAAGTCCATATTGCAAGGCTTTTAAATTTAAAAATGAAGCCCCTGGATTTTGTTGCGTTAGTGGAAAAATCAAATTGACTCCATTGGTACCACCACCAGAGTTACTACATTCATTGGTTTCCAGAAATGGGCCAGCCTATACATTTTTTATTCATATCCAGCAATACACTAATTGTTTGAAATGACGTCATTTGGAGCAACAAAATTCATTCCACATACTTTTATGCCTACTTTCAAGGTAAGTTGATGGTGAATGACAGTGCAGCCAACGTATTCTGCTAGCCACATGACGGTACAAACACTTCGCTATACAATTTCCTATATATTCCATATATTAACCCTTTTATTATTCACTATTCATTCCAGTTCGGAGCTAAGACCGGACAACGTCTGTCGGGTCAGCTAGTATTTGTATAAAAATTCAACATTCATCCAATAAAAAAAAATGAAAGTGGATAGATAGGATCAGTATTTTCTCCGCCATGTCTTTTTTTGTTCTGTTATTGGCACTGGTCGATGACCAACTGTAAGTTACGTGTATCTGTATTCAATTCCGAATTCTTCAATCTCGCCTTCCGTTTTCAAAAACTCCAACACGTAGTACAGCAAGACAGGATTAGTGTACCCTGGCATGAAGGTAATAAGTAATAACTTGACAAGAGTACCAATCCTGAATTCAAATCCAGTCTGTGTGAGACCGCACGTATACACACTGTCAGTGAGATGCGCCAAGGTAAAGACGCCTTTGTCCCGGCACAACTTTGTGAAGACGTCAAACCGAGAATAAATTAGCTATATACAGAGGACAGCCCAGGATGGAGTCCGCCTTCAAATTGGCAAAGTTTGACGTGCTTCCGCTCACCTCGCTTGAATCTTAAGCTCGAGTTCACCCGTTGGCGTGTCGTACCAGTGTCGGCGAGTATATCATACTGTCGGGCACTATAGATTTTTAAGTAATAATTCATCGATGATGATACTAACTTTGGTATTTTTGGCCATCAGAAAATCATGGTAATAAATTAAACCTTGGCCGCGACCTTCAAGGTGACGTTTAGGTTAATTCAATATTTTAAAATGGAATTCCCCTTTCTCCACACCAGAATTGGAAAGATGATGAAATTTTACGTCCGACTATGACCTTGACCAGTACAAGGCAATGGTAAGGTGACATCAAGAGCTTGAAAATAATTTGCTGCAGTTGTGAGCTTTGTGAGGGTCACCTTAAGATGATTTTGACCATGAGCTTGACCAACAGCTTCCAGGTCATATCAAAATTTGACACGTTTAAATAAACACTTTCTTGCTTCCTGCAAAATGAAAGGGGTTGTCTTACAAAGAACATTTAAGATTGATGTGACTTTAGCTTTAAGGTCCAGGTAAGATTCTGATGTAACATTTCCTGATTTTTGCAACTCCAGGATAAAAATAAGGGGTTTTCTTTGCAAATTTTGACTTGATCTTAAGGGTCATGGTCGTAGTCAAGGTCATGATCTAAGTTATTCTCAAAATTTCCTTTGGGTGATTCCCACAAACCTCACAAATATGCTGCCCAATATTTTTGCTAGAGCAATTTGTTTTCTATGCCTTTATTTGAGCTTAAACTGGTCGTCAAGGATTATGGTCATGGTCGAGGTCATGTACGGACGTCGAATTTCCTCGTCTCTTCAGTTCCAATGTAAAAAGGGGGGTGGCTCCATTTGAAAATATTCGAGTGAAATGGCTTCAAAGATATTGAAGGTCGTTGTGGACATGGTTGAGATTTATGATGAATGGTTTTAGAAACATCTTAGTGGGAAGACTAAAATGGGTAGGCTATGTAACAAAAGTTATGATTAAAGATTAGATTGTGTAATGAATGAATTCATATTACCATTAGGCCATTTCTCTATAGAGTTTTTTTAACTCGATTAGAGATGAAGAATTGACTGCATTCTCGCTTTCAACTGTAAACCGCCCAGTTTGATAAAAATTGGTCACGAAAGGGATTCGAACCAACTCCTTAACCGTACATTTGTCTTTAACGCTTGCTTTATAGCGTTCTGCTACGGATTACGCTTATTAGGGTTATTGCGTAAAAAACCTAAAAAACATGAAAAACAAACGACAAAATGTCAACTTGCTGCCTAGATAGTTCCGAGTGTGCAAATAGTACATTCCGCCTTTGCACGCTGTCAGCGCTGTGAGCGTCGTCAAAAGCGTCCGTCTATGGAGGAATGACTCGACAACACGACACGCTCAACGACCATGCTGCTCAGATCCTCATCATGCTTTGTTGGTAGCAGAATGCAGGGATAGTCTAGACTATACTCTGAGAAGATGTGTGTTATACATTACAATTTTTCCCGTTTTTTTTTCATGTAAAAAAACTTTGAGAAGCGTTACTTGAACTCAGCACCGCACCCGCGTTGTGTGATTAGGCCACATGGTCCATGTTTACGAAAACAATGACTTAGTGAACATAATACCAACATACGGGAAGTGCCAACAAAAAGCAGCCGCAGCATGCAGATTGTATGCGGAAATGTTTCCTTTAAGAAATCATCCGGCCCCACGGATGTTTGTAAATTTAGTTATTAGACTTCGTGACACAGAATATTTAAAAGAACAACGGGGAGGTCACGTTGTAAGACCTGCTCAAATTGAAATGTTACAAATTGAGGAAGACATTTTAGAAATGGTCAAAGACGATCCAACAATGAGTACTAGAGCCATAGTAGCTCAAGTTGAAGTTTCTCATAGTAAAGTGTGGCAGACAATACGACAAGAACAGTTTTATCAAGTGTTACAACCTGAATATTATCCTAGAATAGCGGCTTTTAGAACACTTCGGCAGAAATGAAGATTTTATGAAATTAATTTTGTATATAGATGTCACTCACACGAAATGGCGTGCACAATTTCCACAATATTCATGTTTGTGCAGTAGAAAATTGTATGCTGTAAAAATAACTCATTTTAACATAGATTTTCATTAAATGTTTTGGCTGGCGTGGTAAATGGCATGCTTATTGGACTCTAATTTTTTCCACCTCGATTGACCGGTAATATTTATTTAGATTTTCTTCGACACAACCTGCCACAATTATTAGATGTTCATCTAAACGGAGACAGAACATTTGGTTCCTACATGAATATCTAAATAATGAGTTTCCGAATAGATGGGTAGGGCGCAATGGACCCATTTTTTGGCTTACTCGCTCCCCGGATTTAACGCTTTACGATTTTTTTCTGTGGGGCTATTTGAAAGAGTTGGTGTATCATGTTGGAGCAGTATGTACTGTGGAAGAACTTCAACAGCGCAGTGAAAACGCTTGTGATTCAATTCGTGCACACCAGGATTTTATTTTCGAAGAGTCGTGGATTCGCGGAGCAAGATTTTGCGTTAATCGAACAAACGGGGACAATTTTGAAAAGTTTTTGTAAAAACGGTATCCATTTAACTTGATAATGATTTTCTTAAATAATTTT
The DNA here is from genome assembly GCA_963669975.1 of Acanthoscelides obtectus. Taxonomy (NCBI): domain Eukaryota; kingdom Metazoa; phylum Arthropoda; class Insecta; order Coleoptera; family Chrysomelidae; genus Acanthoscelides; species Acanthoscelides obtectus. The sequence goes on along the minus strand of CAVLJG010000008.1, from coordinate 80,487,893 downwards.
TAATAATGTAAACTAACTTTGTTATTATGCAACGTCTCACAACTTATCCGACAAATTTTAACCACATATGCACTGTTACGAAAAAAGTTGATTTCTCAAAAAAAAATGTAATAAAAGTCCTACAGAAATCGAGATAATAAAATAATACAGTTTAACAGTTCACTTACTTATAAAAGCTGTTCAAAATTGTTTCCATTGACTGCAATGCAAGTTTGGGCACGTCAAATCCAATTTCGGCGTACTAATTCAAATACACCTCCTTCCTGTTGTGTCTGAAGGCTCAAATTTTCGGCAGCCACTGTGATTCGGTCACAAAATTCTTCAATATTCTGAACTGGAGTACGGTATACCTCGTTTTTCAAGTATCCTCATAAAAAGAAGTCCAGAGGATTTAGATCGGGAGACCGTGGAGGTCATGCAATTGGTCCACCCCTTCCGATCCAGCGTATCTGGTATACCGTATTCGAAAAATCACGAACGGAGGTGCCCCATTGTGCAGAAACCACATCCGTGCTCGGACCGGCAAATCATTCCTAAGAAATTCCAAATACTGGTGACCATCCGTCCGATCTGAAAATATGAGCCGTCCAATTAGATTGGTTATCCAATTACGAGTAAAAATAGCTAAATCGGTGGCCAAAATATCAGCTGTAAAACGGGCATGTCGAGAATTTTCTTGCAACATCCACTCATAAAATCTTACCCTACTTATAACTTTCTGTAGGACCTTTATTATATGTTTTTTTTTTGGGAAATCAATTTCTTTCGTTGAATGTGTGGCTAAATTTGTCGGATAAGTTGTGAAACACCCTGTATAGGTGATTTTAGGCATATCAACTTCTTTTGACGAGTTCTTAAAGCTGTTAAAATAAATGACTCAACTTTGAAATCACTCACTAAATGTTGTTCGGGGTAGGGAGGGGGTACTTTATTTCAATGATCCTTCTCTCTCGTTTTCAAGAATGGGAATCCTGGAGAGTTATCAAAAGAAGGCCCTCTTTTTTCTACGGGATTTCAAGGTGCTTATTGCAAATGAGTCATCCTCAAAATGGAAACAACCTAAGTATTTTTATTATTTTTCGAATCCACAGGAACTCCAATTTACGACAATGGACGGAAAGAACATATGTTGACTATAGAATAGACTCCAAATGAATGAAGTACAGTTTGCGAGCCAACCACTCTAAATACAACAAAGTAACATTTATATGGGGCGGTGATAATATAAGTATATAATCAGAATAACATATCTAATTACATGAAAATAATACAAAAAATGAGTTTATAACTTTCGCCAATAAAAAACAAACACGTTTTGCCCCTTTAGATTTTCTTCCCACGATTTTACTACTATATTGCTAAAATTGATTTCCTTTATAAATCAAGCTATATCAAATTTTGATCAGATTATTTTAAACGTTAGCGAAAATTTTCTTTAAATTTTAAAATAAGGTTAATGCACTACATCGGATGTGTTCGGTTTTCTGTTTTCAATAAAATTGAAATAAAATACGCGAAAATGTCAATTTTTTCTTACGAATCTATATGATTTTACAGCTACTTTCGCACGAACAAAAAATTCGTTTCATTCAAACTTCCCAGAAGCATGAGTCAGTACAGTGCTTTGAACGTATAAAAATTCTCACATATCTATAAATTGCGACCACAAAAACATGTTTTACTGTGAATATTGTATTCAAATTGCATAAGACTGAGGTCTTTTAAATAGTCATTTCCAGAAAAGTTGCTCCAAGTCTTTCCGGCTAATCATTCCTATAGATAGGGTTGAAGATAAAGCTACTCAGTTGTGAGTTATGTTAAAGATGAAGGAAGAAGGCATACAAGTGTGGACATTTTCTTATAACGTAACAAAAAAAAATGTTACAAAAGCATCTGTTGTGTCTTTGCCATGGTTTCTTATTTTCTTGTCGTCTGTAAAACGTCCACTCCTTTTTCTGATATTTTTCATGTTCACTTTATCAGAGAGACTATATTAAAAAAATTAAAACTCGTAAAGCATTTCTAAATGGCTTAGTTATGTTTTTACTTCTCTGGTTGGCAAAGAAAAAATGTTCATAATTTAAAACATAGAATCAGTGGACATCTTCAAACAGGATCCTCTAGGTAAGACTCTAGCCTACGGATCAACTAGATGGGTGGCACATAGCACGGGTATTTATTCTTGCTCGATAATTCGTTAATGACTCCATAACTTAAAAATTGTAACTACTTCCAAATACTTTCACAGTTCTTACCGCGTTATTTTAATCTGTATGTTTAATTTTGATACCTCTTCGAGGTTCTCACAGGATACGCTCTTGGTCGTTTAGTGGTAAAGGGGGCTATGAATACTACCTAGAAATTTAAAATACGATGCAGTTCTCTCGGAAGGGCATTCAGGATATTTAGAAATTGCTTAAGTTCGATGAGATTCCTTCAGCTTGACATCATAAAGAACGTTTCATTATTATTAGGGAACTAGTTTTTACACTTGGAGTCATAATAACCCACTGCTTCAAAATTTAAATGTGAGCAGCTGGAGCTAAATTCTGGAGCAATCATTGTAATAACCTGTTTCTCCCTGTGATACTGAGTTGTGACTTAATTGTTACCTTTTTAGTATCCTGTAGTATAGTTTCTTTTGGTACATTATAGATAAACTCTCTTACCCTCCTACCAGGTTTTCTTAACACTGGGATAGTGCAAAATAGATTTTGTAGTATGTTTATCAATTGATTTATAATGTCTGCTCAAAAGAACCACACGTACACGTACGAAACCAAAGCCGTTTTCGCTTCGCACCTTTACCAGTTATAAGAGTCTAATGGTAAATGTAGGAAAACAATACGATAACAAGTAAACTAGTTTTAGTATCATAATTATGTCTCGTTTGAAGTCGTCTTAATTTGCAAAATTCATTGCACTGCAAAAAATAAAGTATTGAACATACTTTGTTTTTGAAATTGACTTTTACTTGAAAGGTGTTATCTTGAAAATACACGTAAGAGTTAATCTACATGCTAAATGTTATGAAACTGTACCAACAAACCAGGTGTTTCTAATGTAGCTCTGTGAATATGTAGCTAACTTTGAACTCTCATTTCAATTTAATTTGGTTTTATACTTCAAGTGGCTTATTCGATGGAGTCAGCCTAAACATTTTATTACCAGGACCCTACGTCTGTACCATTCCATCAATTTTCGGTTTCTTTGCGAAAATGGTCCGAATACTAACACTTTCTATTATACACTATATGCTATACACTTGAAGCCAAAAATCAGCTTTGGCCGGAAAATTTGAACACCTACCAATTACTTTTAGGTGTGACTTGACTACAATGTATCCACAGGAGACAAATCATTCACTTTGCCTTTAATGTTTCAGGTTTATTGGAATAAAATGTCAATGTCCATTTATATTTCTCTCTTTCACTCTCTTTCGTGGCAGATTAGCTAGCTAATTAAATACTTCAGTTCAGCTCCAGCACTCAACGAGCTTTGTACAGTCTGCGAAAATCAAAAGTTTGCCATTTTTTGCTACCAAAAAAATTTCTTTTGAAATAAGTTTAAAATACTCTTCGGGGTTTGGTAGGGGAAGGTTTGTACTTTGATTGAGGTACTTAGCAATGTCAAAAATAGTCAGTTATAACCGAGTTTTGAACATTGAAACTTACCATTTAAGGCTTTTTTGAACATTGAATCGTTTATAAATCGAAAACTGTTGACCCAGAGGATCGTTTTTGTCCTGAAAAAGACGGGGTTCCATTATACCTTTACGACGTTGTCAGATTGTGGGAAGAATTTATAAACGCATGGTGCGCTGACAAAATGCGAATTTTTTTGGTGCACTGGCGTACTGTATTTGGACTTTATTATTTATTCAAAGAACATTCCAAAAATTAATTATACATTTATACCACATGTTTCACTCTGAGTGAAGACATATCTCATAATGAAATTCGAGAAAATGTCATACCCGCTGATCTGTAACGCGATTTGTAGCTTTAGAAGCTTTACAACTCGACTTTTTTCTTATGATCACGTCCGTTAGATGACGCTTAGCATGAATCATGAGGTTACCTGAAGAAACAATTTTTTCAAACACGTTTTAAAAAAAATGTTTTTTTTAATTATCGGCGATTAGGGGCTTGAAATTGGCATTTTCCACTGCTTGAGAAGTTGGTTAAAATACTACTTTGAAGTCGCCAACTATCTAAATGACCGGCAACGGTATTACGTATCTTGAAAAGTGAAGTTATATTGACATTTTTGACATTATACTGTTTTTTTTTGTGATTATGTAGGTTTTTCTACAAGATGTTAACTTAGCACTTAGTTGTACATGTTGCCTAAGCGTCATTAATCTTCAGTTATCAATGTTTGGCTCTGATGAGATGTAAAATCTGCTTCAGAGATGGCATAACTGGGTCTAAGCTGTAAGTTGTATGTGTTGATGATAATTCCATTGTATTCTTGTCTAGAATACACTTACTTGAGATTCAAAGCTAGAAATTAGCTGCACATCCACTTTTTCTTATCCATTCTGGAAATTACATATGCGAATTTTCTGAATTTCAAAAATGAGAGAGAGAAGAAATAATTATGTTCACTGTACACTGTCGAATTACAAGCCATATACATGCTAACTGTAATTACACACAACGCGGACGCGGTAGTGATTTCCCGTAATTCTCCTCAAAGTTTTTCGTAATTTATAACTTTGAACATAACCTCTCTTCAGAAACCACAACAGAAATATCTCGTTGGGCACAGCTAATAGATATATTTCATTGGTAGCATATTCAGTAATGTCTTTCTCACATATGCACATGCAGACCAATACACATAATCATCCAGATGCGATCTTGATATTCAATCAACTTTCTTTCCAGAGATGAAAACTACAGACCACTCGGCGTCAAAAAACATATTTATGCAACCAACAATGCATGTAGTTTAGTTGAGTCGTTCCTCCATAGATGGATGCTCACACTGATCCTAGTGAGCAAACGTGGAATGACTGTTTGCACCCTAAAAACTAGATAGTCTGCAAGACGATATTTTATGGTTTTTTTTGACGTTTTATAGGTTTTTCATAATACCCGTGCCGTACTTTAGGGTTACTTTATTGTAAGTCGGTTTTTAATTGATTTTGTTACGCCAAAATTGGAGAACTTTTGATTTTCGCTGACTGTACGTGCCGGGGGCTGCGAGCTTCTGCCTCGTTCAGACCAGAGGCCCCGTGCGTTTGATGATGATCGATAAGAATGTGACAATAACTACGTTGCCATGGCAACAGAGGGGACGCGTCGCGGCGCGCACGGCGGCTTCGAGGTCATTAGAGCACGTGGTCAGACTACCCTATCCTATTCTACGAACACATGAATTAATCTAGTTAGATCGAATTGTAGCTATTGTGGTTTGGTCGAAGGTGTACGAGGTGTGTTCAAAAAAGGAGACCGCACTGAATTTTTCAGTTCGAGGTCAGTGATGGGCGCATTGACAATGGTGGATATATGTACGTCTCGATATTCACGTATACAATCTATTAAATGTAAATAATGTATACAATAGCAAATCATAGTTTAAATACTTGCATATAGTGCTGGTGAAAGTCACTTTCCCTTCTAGGTGGGGAGGTGATCATCGATAAGAGACAACTTTTTGGGAAAGTGTACCTGCCCATAAAACTTTTTTAAGAGCCAGGGTTGAAAATATTCTCAAGGAGGTCAAATCCTGATAATAATAATAATAATAATAATAAAATAATAATAATAATAATAAATTGCCTTTATTCGATTTTTTTACATAATATGTAAAACATTGAAGTAATTTTGAGAATCGAATCAATGTAGTGTTACCGTGATGGTATTTTTCAATTCAACCGTACATCCTAATATGAAATTGACCTGAACGGCTCAAAAATGAATATCACCGATCTATCACTATAGATTTATATCTTTTTGGAAAACTAGATACATTTAAAGAAGAATTTTAAAATCAATGTTAGGCAAATCAAAATTATACCCAACTAATGACTTATATAATGATGCACAAGTATATGATACTAAACAACTTTACTTCTTACATACCATCACTCATTATCACAAAACTATTAGTGAACACGACATAATTAAACATAATCATAAAACCAGATATAAATTACGCGCAAAAAATGTTCCTAAACCAAACAAATCCCTAATGAAACGATGTCACCTGTATATAGCTCCAAAATTGTACGAACATTTACCAAATAATTTAAAACAATTACGCAATACATTAGGCTTCAAAAAAAAATTAAAAAAATTTATTAACACGGTTGGGAGAAATCAAATTAATAAAATAATCTCAAATATTACACAATAAATGCTCTACCATTCTTACCAATAATTTCTTTTTTCTCTCTATTTTATTATATTTTGCAATTCAACATACATATGATCCATGCACAGGCGTTGTCCTCCTATGGATATATTATATTTATTTACTCGTTTCATGTTCCCTGTATTTTAGAGTAAATAAATATTATTATTATTATTATTATTATTTATCGCAAGTGACCAATTTATTTCAAAGCTATCAAGGTAGATTGGGTGGCAGAGTGTGAGTGATTTTGTACTGATGAGTAACCATGACATCAGCTTCTTTTTGAAATTCCGATAATTGTACAAAAAGTAACGCAAATTATGCAAACTTCAAGGTCTAACCGGATTCTCAAAGAAGGGGGGATACTCCCCTGCTGTTGACCATGGTTAAAATGTGATGGTAATTCATCTATAACGAAAATGGTAAGTTACTCAAATTGGAACAACATAATATATATACAAATATATAGCGGTTCATAAAAAAGTTATGGTACAAAGTATTTTTGGAACTAAACCAGAAATTCCTGGAATGACCGTTCTTTTCTGACTCACGTACGGTTCTACCATTGAAGTAATTACCTATATATTTACACAGATCTTGAAATACAACTAAATCCTTGAAAAAACTGAAAACAAGCTAAAACTGATTCTCGGGCTAGGGTGCGATAATAATAACAGATTCCTGTAAAGCACCTTTCGCAATTGTTAATATGCTTACTGCGACGAATAGGTAAATGGGAAAAACGCCTAATGTAGACAAGAGTGAATAAATACTTTACAGGGTACAAACACCTCAAAATCTTGGAACCAGGCTTTTTTGATTACATGAGCTGAACAAAGTATCCAGGAAGGTTTCAGGAGATCAAAATATGAATGTTGGTTACCTTTAATAGGACCTATATAATGACATCAGATAGCATATCGGAATCAGCACAAGATTCTACATAAGAGTCAATTTTACTATATTCATGAGGTCAGGCGATCATAAGTGGATAAACCAGTAGTAGTCAAAGATTGTAGTTGTTATTTGAATATAAAAACTAGACTTACAAATAATAATAATAATAATAGATTTATTGTCCAACAGTTTCTTATTTATAGGACAATTTATAAACATAAGACAAAAGCAAAAAAAAAGCGAAAAGAAAACAACAAATGCAGCACAGGTATAAATTTGTGACATGTAGCTATTGGTCTGAATAAGCCTTAACTGCCTTTAGTAATTAACATTTGTCGTAAATATATCACAGTAACATCTAATTCTGTTTAAGTTAGAGCACATTACATATAACGGTGACTTGAGAATAATATTTGTCCTAGCTCTAGGAAGCCTGATTATTTTATGATTGCGAGGTGCAAACGTTTGAGTACGAAACTTGATCTGTTCCAGGATCATGGGGCAATCAATCGAGTTGTTGATCAGTTTGTAGCCAAATATTATTGAGGCACAGTACCTACGTTATTTCAAAGTCAACATGTCCAAGCGACTGCATAGCTCCTCATTACTTGTACCTCTGTCTGGATATCTCCCATCAATCCTGAACAGAACAAAGTTCATAAACTTCCGTTGTACAGTTTCAATAGCTGTGCTAAAGCATTCATAGTAAGGGCTGCAGATAATACTACAATATTCAACTTTGGATCTAACATAAGCATAATATAATAGCTTAATGGACTTTATGTTATGAAAAAAAGTCCAACTTTATTACGATAAAACCATAAGCCGCCAAAGCTTCTGATATTTTTTTATTTATATGCTGACTAAAAGTTAACTTTTGATCATAGATTATACCTAAATCACGTACATCAGAGCATCTTTCTAGCACAGACCCATCAATAGAATACGGATATTCGCAAACATTTATTTTCCTCATGTACCTGACTATTTTACACTTCCTTACATTAAGCTCCAACTTGTTTTCTACACACCAAGGCAGAACAAAAATTTAATTGGTATTGTAGTTTGATACAATCATCAGGAGTATTTATCCGCGAATAAATTTTTAGGTCGTCAGCAAAGCATAGGCGTTCACATTCAACTGAGTCACAGAGGTCACTAATAAATATCAAAAACAGTAATGGTCCCAGGTTGGACCCCTGAGGAACTCTAGAAGGTCTCAGGCAGCAGCGGTGACCGCAGTAGTAGACTCTTCGGTTTCCTGATCAGTCGCCGTGCGCTGTTTGGGTTCGAATCCCGTTCCAAGAGAAATTTTTCTCTTGGCTATGGATGTTGTGATTATCTGTAGGTGGTAGACGGTCTCTGACTATTGAACGCGGAGGTACCACCTGGCGGATCTCGAAGGCGGAGCCAGAATGTGTGCATGTTGCATGCACACGTGTTCCCTGGCGTTCCCCCTTTCCCCTGTATCCCCCTATAGCCCCACGGTACCCAATGGGTGCTTAGGCCTTAGGCCTTCGTGGTAGTTGGACTATAAAAAAAAGATTGGAAGCTATTATAGGTAACAAATTGTCTACGATCGGATAAGTAAGATTTCATCAACTCCCTAGCATCATCTGTGAAACCATGTGCACCTAACTTATTCAATAAAGTGTCGTTGTTAATTTTATCGAGGGCCTTCGAAAAGTCTGTATAAATAACGTCAACTTGCTCATTACTATCAATTGCTTCCGAGAGCTACTGTGTTATTATAAATAGATTTGTGGTTGTTGAGCGATGCTGATGCAATGACAGTTGACACTGGACGACAGTGTATATGCGACTGTACAAGACTATTTCAAAGACCTTCGAGAACATGCATAATATAGAGATTGCTCTGTAATTCTCAATATTTGACTTATCCCCACACTTAAACACTGGACAGACCTTAGCGATCTTCCAAATATCTGGGAATCCTTTTGTTATCAGACAAATATTTAAAATCTTAGTTAGAACACTAACGAACACTTCCACACAATCTCTGACTATAAAGGATGGGATGCCATCTAGATCAGATGTCATCTTATCCTTTAGTGATTTAATGGCCCTCCTTACTTCATTTTCCTCAATTGGATGAAAATGGACAAATAAATTACTATGATTTAGTAAGACATTATTATGGGGCATGTGCGTGGCTGCTGAAAAACTCACTGAATATGTTCACTATATCCTGAGGCTATAGAATTATTTTGAAATTTCATTATCCTTGGGATTCGTGATGTGTTGTTTTTGGAGTGAACGAATGACCAAAAAGCATTGGAGTTAATTTTTTCCTAAATGTAGCTTTAAGTTTAATAAGAAAAAAACTAAGATTTCAATAGTTGGGCCAACTGAAGTGGGAAGTGGCTCGTATATAAGCTGAAATGTTAATATGGATTTGTGTGTTATAATTTTGAACATATTACTAAGCTGCTGTCAACAATGTCCGTTCCAATTCAAAGTACATTAAACGCTCAATGGCATCTGGAGTCGTTATCTAAGGTCAAATTAGTGACCACCAATATATTCTTCCTTTGAGATCCGGTTTTCATAGTTTTTGGTGGTTACGTTACAATGTCATGAGAAATAAGTAAACAGGTTGACTCTGTTCCATTAGCGGAGTTTAAGTCACTTAAGAGAAATTGCACACTGTGCAAACCGAAACTTAAGCAGCTGCTACTCTCTCCTACCCACTTTCTGAAAATACTCCAATAACATTAACACAGGCATCTCCAGGCATTGCTGTGTTTTATACTGAAAATCAAATATAGAAGACTCATATGTAGACGAAAAAGTTTGTAACGAGAAGAGAGAAAATTAAAAAACGACTGGTTGTGAGCTTACATAAACAAACGCTCGCTCGATTGCATATTATGTATGTTTGATGGATCATCTAAACGGGCAACATTTGTTGCCCGACCGAATATCTAGGAAATATCAGACTATATCTTGGCATTATTGTTTGCAATGTGTAAACATATATCTGATCAGAGTTTCTCATCAAAAGGACTACAGAATCAGGTAAGAACGACTGATGAAATTGCAAGCATCGTGGCAGCTTATAGTACATTAAGTAGGATGCCACAGGTAAGAACGACTGATGAAATTGCACGCATCGTCGCAGCTTATATTACATTAAGTAGGATGCCAATAATTTGACATTATGGCAGCACTACATGAAAATAGGTCGAGAATATCAAAAAGTATGACCGGATTAGAAAAATATTGCCCATTGAAACGCGAATGAGTGCGAGATAGACGTATGTAATTCCTACAGTGACCTGCCAAAAGCGTGAAACGATATAAAGTGCGATTTGTTTGAAAAAATGACTGGTTGTCAAGTCTTTAGAGTATTTGTATACTTTTCAGACGTTCCAACCCGATATAACGGTTTGAACTCATCACGTATGAAAATTGATTTTTATATAGAACTTCGTGCTGATTACTAACCTTCTGACAAAAGTGACGATTACTATTTGAATTTATGAAGTTGACCTTCACATAAACTCTGATGTCATTATCTAGTCTAGGTCATAATATAGGTTACCAGTTAATTCCCTTTCTGACCACCTAAATCTTTTTTGACAACCTTTTTTTCGGCAAAACTGTGCAGTTGCCAAGTTTCCAGAACATTCGTATACTTTTCAGATGGCCTAACATACTGTCTTGATGACTTATGCCCGTCTAACCCACGTATGAATGTTGATATCTATGAAGAATCTCGAGCTGATTACAGATCTGCTATAAAAAATGGTGGTGGCGAATTGAATCTGTGAAGTTGACCTTCAAATCATATTAGAGGACTCCTGATTTGTAGGAAGTTTTTTCAAAAAACGGATGGTTTTCAGGTTAAGCGGGTATTTTATAGACATCCTGTCTCGCTTACACCTGGTCATTAGGTCCGATTTTACCTGCGAAAACACTTGCGGCTTTGGCACAAATTGGACTAACGAGAAAGCGACTTTGAAGCAATGGATCTATTGAATTTGGCCAATTTCTTGCAAAATGAATCTCAAACTAGATAAAATTATACGATTTGTGTAAGATGAGCTCCTAATTCTCATATCAAGTCAAAATACTTCATATATCACACAAAAGTTGACGCGAATTCCACCAATAAAAAAGAAGGATTTAATGATCATTTTATTGAAAATAACAGTGTCTCACTGATGCTGTACAAAATCTGCTTAATAAATTCTTTGAAGATATAAAACAATGCTTATTCTTCAACAAACATCAAGTAACTTATCAATTTACTTGACTACCGTGTCCATCCAGCCAGCCCTGTTACTGTTAACAGGGAGATGTCGCGCACGCTACTGGGCGATAGGATGACTACGCGACCGTGCTGCGCCGCGGTGACAAGGCTAAAACTATACCCGATTCGTAGTCCATTTACGCCCAGACAAAATAAAACATGCCCAAAAGCGACATTGTACAGGTCCGTATTTTCCTCAATGGTATTGGAATAATCTAACAAAATAAATGATTATTTTTATAGAAAGAAGAGCACATACTTTTCATAATTCTTTATTGGTCCACGTCAGAAAATTTGAATGTTCGATTGTTTGAAGCCGCATAGTTTTTATATTTGCCCAGATTATTTCAATGGGATTTAATTCGCGGTCATAAGAGGGTAGCCTTAAAATGGTCTTATTTTGGTTTTTAGCCATTTCGTCAATAACATTAAGATTATGTTTATATTTGTACTGTCAGACTAGATGGATACGTTCTGCTTTGACCCTATTTTTTGGAAACTAATGTCTTTTGATAGGAGCCATTGTCGAATTTCTGCCTTTCTTGTGGACATTGTGGAAATTTTTTCGAGTTTTTCAGTGTGGTATGCAGCATTATCAAGTACAATGACGGCATTGTCGTCGAGCGTTGGGAGCGTTTCTTCAAATCATCGTTCAAATGAGCTTCCGTCCATTTGTTCATGGTAGTCGGTCGTTTTCTTTGACTCAAATGCCAATAAGGCTGTGGGTACAAAGCCATCTTTACTGCCATTGTGATAGATAACAAATCGTTTTCCTTTTCATGTAAATATTTATTTCATATGGTATTCAAAAAAACTAATGATAATACAAGCAGAGTATCTAGCTGGCGTTGGTTCCAAATCTACCAGATGTAGCCAAGTTTACTGTAGCTAAGTTTTCAGCGTGGGCTCATAGATTCAGTCTACTTTACACAATTTTTACAACGCAAATGACGAATTGGTTAGATACATCTAGCTAACCATACTTTAGGTTTTGAATGTCCTGCATTTATCCAGGTTTCATCCAAGTAATAAATCTTCCTGCCCTGGTCGCGGTATTTCTTTATTGATTTTAAATAGTTTCTTCCCCATAAAATAATCTCTTAGCTGTCCATCAAAGTACTATTAGTGCCGCGTCTTCTATACTCAAAATGAAGTCCTTTGAGTAAGCTATAGAATGTGGTGCTTTTGAAAATAGGTAGGTCTTCATCCTTATTTACCTCCTGTAATACTTTTGTCTATGGTGGGAAGTTCCTGCCTTCTTGCCTTTCAAAAAATTGATGGACTTTGCGTCTGATGGCATTCCGATCAAAGTTACCAACTGTATCCAACAGCTTCGTGTAATGCAGCCTCTTGTGCGGCGGAGACAATTTTTTGTTGTTTGTTGTTTCAATATCATGAATTTTCATTTCAATGTGCTCTAAAATTTCGCTCTTATAAACGTTAAGGACAATTTATTTTTCCTGAATATTCAAATGTCCCTTCTTGTCACGTTTTTGGGGAGGATACATCACTGAAGAGAAAGCATGGCTGAAGGAAGCATTGGGAGAAATATTCTCAGTTTCATCTGCTGTATCCGCTAACGTATAAACACACGCTAGGTATGCACCGAATATGCCTGCGTCGGTGTGCCGGCGATACCCCGAGCCTGAGTTCTATCCTGTCGAATCCTGCACCTGTGCGTAGTTTTATCGCCAAATGAACAATAGCTTTTGATTCAAGTATTCCTCTCTGGATCATCCCAAAGTCACTCAGTAACGGAAAGCGAGAACAACTCCCGCATATCGGTCCTGAAGGCATAGTCTTCAGAATGGAGGATAAGGTCGAGGTTTTCGCTGATGCCATGGAAAAACAGTTCTCTCCCAACTATGATCTCGATAATGACCTCGACGAGGCACATCGTACGATCTATCATGGGATATTTTAGGGCTAACGGCGTTAGCGAAGGCACTGAATCCTCTTCAGATGACTCTTCTTCAGAAGATTCGTCTGAGGCTCCACATAGCACATTAGCGGAACCCTCCGAGTTTCCACATTGCGCACCAGCGGAGCTCCTAAGTCATATTAAAGACCTCAAGGTGAGTAAAGCAAATGGGGAGGATCAAATTACCAACAAGGCGTTGAAGCTGCTCTCGCCGAAAGCCCTGACATATTTGTTTTCAATAGTTAATGCGACGCTCAGAATCCAGTACTTCCCTGCTGGGTGGAAGACTGCTGAGGTCATCATGATTCCAAAGAAGGTGGGTTCGACATTTCCTCAGGCTTAGTAAAATCGGGCCTAAGAGCCACACATTTCAATGATTGATGGAATAAACCGTAGCGAGTTCCCTGAACTGAAAATAAAAATTGCCGGCCGTTGACAAAAAAGCGAAAACACACTCGCTGGAGCCACGTTATGAGGTCGCCGCTTGCAGTTTATTCGCAACATAAATGTCGGCCGCAAACTTGGAGGCAGTAAAGTAAAGCCGGTGGCCGGTGTGCATTGCAAACTAGTCGAAACCTGGTAATACGCGGACACAAAGGTTGAAAAAAATCACCTTCGGCCCCGTAAAAAACGACTCGCCAAACAATTTTCGAGGTAGATGCTAGTTAGCAATTGCCATAAATATCGAGTCAATTTGTTACAATGTACCACAATAAAAGTTAATGGACGTATCCATTTTGTTCGCACAGCTAGCGGTCTGGCGTTGCGTTGCAAGATCATTTTATTTGGTGCGTCGGGTTGGAGGCAAATTTTTCAACTGGACACCATTGACTTTGATGCTCCGTAAATAACACATACGGCGTTATAACAAGGTATACAATTGGAGCCAAGTAGACTTATTCATTATGGTTAATGAGTGGAAATTCCCACTTTTTGGTGACAAGGCAAGCCGTTGTTGTGTGGATACTGGTAATGCTACCAATAGTGATTTTGTCGAGTACCGAATACCCAATATCCAGCCAGGCTCTTGGCTGAAGCGCCAATTTCCAATAGTAGTTACATACTTCGCGAGTGACAAGTTACGACCTATCTCACTGGCCATGCTTACACCGTAGGTAGCCAAGCGCTTATATGGTAGCGATTCCTATGACTGAACTAAGTGAACTAGTACAATATTCTTCGTAAAATTCGTTCACTCGTTCATCACGAACGACTGCTGGAACATCACCGTACGCAACTAAGAACGCAGAAAGTTGTACAGCTGGTTGCTTGGATACGATCGTGGAGTAGTTCAAAGATATCGAACCGGATAACATGAAAATAAAAAAGACGATAACAAATTAATGCTGTTAGTTACAGATAGGGATAAAAATTAGCTAAGTGTTCTACAATATATCACCCAAAAGTTAACTACAAATTTCCATATAAAAACATTATCTTTTTAATTTTATTGGCTCTATCTAAGACAGATAATCAAATAAAACAATAATGTTAACTGTTATTGGGCAGAATCGGTCGAGCCCATATACAGAACCAATGCCAAATAGGGAGCTGGAGTGGGAAACGACAAGACGGTACATGCAGCCTTGCTGACCTTGTAACTTTCTCGGCGTTCTGGAGTCCGGTCACTTGAGGTATGGATGCATATGTTTGGGTTTCCTCGATAAATGGACTATAGTATGTTTCTTATTTCTGACAAAACTTGCCTAGCCTTCAAAAAAAGTCGCTCGCATGGGATCGCTATAGACACAAACTGTTTTCAACCATCTCAAATAAAATCTGGAACAGACTTTCGCTTTTTCCTGCCACCACGTTTCTTTATTCTCGGTGAAATCGCGTCATTAAACTATTTATCCGATTAAATAACGCCTGCTTTGACTGGATTTTGGTACCCCGCAAATATTTTTTTTTTATATCGAAACAGCCGCGCAGGCAGAAGCCTAAATGCCGGAACACCGCGGCTGCTATGATGATCCCAAAGAATTTTTGTTAATACGATTTTTGAACTGCCTAAGGTTAGTAGACCTGGGAAAAGCTTCCTCCCGTAGATTGTTCCACAATCTAGACACCCTCGGGACAAAGGAGCGGTCATATCAGCCAGTCCTGGATGTACGAAGTTCGACACTATGAGAATGTGAGGCCAAAGTCAGGCGGGTCTGTCTGGCAGGCGCATCGCGCGGCGGCATCATGGAAGAGAGCTCTGAGGAGCAAAGCCCGTTGGTGTAGCGATAGAAAAGAGCTAGATCGCCGACGGCCCGCCGGTGCGAAAGAGTCCCGAGACTGTCTGTTAGGGAAGAGTCATCGATCAGTCGGACCGCCCTCCTCTCTACAGCATCGAGCATGGACAATGTAGTCGGGGCGGCAGCACCCCAAATGTGTGAGCAATATTCGAGGCTAGGCCTTGTATAGAGTGAGAAGGTCATGCGGAGAAAAGTACTTCTTAGCAATAAACAAATAGCCTAGCTTTTTCCCAGCAGCTGCAGCTATTGAAGAGATGTGTTCGTGCCAGATCAGGTCCTCGGTGATCTGGACTCCGACCAGCCGAAATGAATAGCTCTTTGGTAGAACTCGGCCGTCCATCGAAACTGTATGAGCGCTAGGACGCTTTTTGTTCGTCAAAGTACAGTACTGTGTTTTGGAAGCATTGAACTGTACAAGATTGTTGCGTCCCCAAGCAGTGACAGCCTCCAGGTCTCTTGTCAGAGAAGAAGCCGTCGCTAGTCTTCTTTTTTCCAGCCCAGCGGCAGAGATCGGCTTGTCACTGTGAATTCCTGCATGTAGAGTGCTGTCATCAGCGAAGGTGTGGATTGGGTTGATCGTGCAGGAAAGGAGGTCGTTGATATGTAAGAGAAACAGTGTTGGAGCCAAGACCGATCCCTGGGGAACACCCGCGTTGACGTTGTGGGATGAAGAGGAGAATCCGTCAATTACGACGGATATCTTGCGGCCAGAGATAAAGTCAGCCACCCATATGCAAAGCTTTTCTGGGAGGCCATAGGATGCAAGTTTGCTTGAGAGGGCAGCGTGCCACAGCTGATCGAACGCTTTCGTGATGTCAAGAGCAACGACATGAGCCTCACCATGAGACTGGATGAGTTTACTCCACAGTTGCGTGACGTAAGCTAGGAGGTCGCCTGTGGATCGTTGGTGCCGGAAACCGTACTGCCTGTCGCTAATCAAGCTGTGACGTTCGAGGTAGTCCAGAAGCTCGCGATTTATGCACCTCTCCATCACTTTATTTATAACAGAAAGCAGAGCTATAGGCCTGTAGTTGTAAGGGTCGGTCTTAGATCCTTTTTTGGGGATGGGCTGTACATGAGCAAATTTCCAGTTTCCTGGGAAGGTGCCGGATTCATAAGATATCTGGAAGAGACGCGAAAGCACACCTCTTTAGTACAATGGCAGGAATCAAGTCCGGACCAGAAGCTTTGTTGATGTCGAGCGACAAGAGCACTCGTCCTACGGTCTTATGCCTGAATGTTACCTCCCGCATAGTGTGAATTGACGGCACTTGGGCGTTGGTGGAGTTGGCAGCAAAGATCTTGGCTAGCACTTCCGCCTTGGCCTTTGAGTCGAATACAATAGTTCCATCCTGACACGTAAGTGGTGGAAGGCTACTGTGTGAGAAGTTCTTTTCAATCTGCTTGGCCAGCGTCCAGAAAGACCGACTGCCATTGCGCTGCGACATTACCCTGTGCCTAACTTTTATATCATACTGGTTTTTGGCATTGCTAACCGCTTCGTTATATTTGTTTCTGGACTCGACGTCGGCTTGTCTGTTCTCTACAGTGGGGTTTTGTAAGTAGGTTCTGTGTGCCTTGATCTTCTGCTGGCGAGCAGTGTCACACGATTTGTTGAACCAGCCGTTGGACCCTGGTTTAGGAACTTTCACTGTGTGAGGGATGTATTCCTCCATTCCGACGTGGATAATTTCGGTTATTGAAGAACAGACAGTCGACGCATCCGCGTCAGTGAAACAGACATCTCTCCAAGCAAAGCTAGAGAAGAAGTCTCTGAGCCCCTCCCAGTCGGCATGTCCGTAATGCCAAGTTTTGCGGCCTGTGCTAGTTTCTGCTGCCACAGCGGCTTCTGACCGAAATCTAACCTCCACAACACCGTGATCTGAGTTACCCAGGGGGGACAGGACAGCAGTGCTGTAAGGGGCAGGATGCGTGGTCAGAAAGAGATCCAGCAGGCTACTGGCGTGTGACGAGACGCGGGGGAAAAAAGTAGGGCTCGTCACCAGCTGGGTCAGCCCTTGAGTACGAGCGAACGCTTCGACTGCACGACCTGCTGCATCGGTCTTATTTGATCCCAACCAAAGCTCATTATGGGCATTGAAATCACCGAGAAGAACTACCTCTGAAGCTGGGTGATTGATGTTCAGGAAGTCGATCTGGACGGCGAGGCATTCGAGTAGGTCATCCCAGTTATGGTTCGAGGGAGAGCGATAAAGGCAGCAAATAAATTTGGGTGATGTTTTGGAGTTGAGGCGAAGCCACAGAATGTCCTTCCAGTCTGATTCCAAAGAAAGATCCCTGGAGCAGGAAAGACTGCTGCGGACAAAAGCCACAACTCCCCCGTTCTTTCTCAGATTGGAGTGCACCTCGTAGTCTGGGAAGTTGACATGGTTATGCGGTGCAGTCTCTGAGATTTTTGTCTCCGCCAAGAAAAGCATGGTGGGACGATTGGATTGCAGGTAGTGATGAACAGCATCAATGTTGCTGTTGATCCCGCAGATGTTCGAAAAACAAATTTTATCTTCGATGTTGTTTTACCTCAAGGTCAAAATAATCGTAAAGGTCTGTTTTCCTCTTCTTCGGTTCATTACCTACTTGGCTTTCGTCTGAAATACTAAAAAAGAGGACCGTTCTCCTGAACGGAGGGCACCTGGCAGGTCTATGTATTATTTATGTGATCGACAATTTACGTGATCTATTTAAATTTGAACATTCTTCCTAACCAAAAAAGGAAACAAATCAAAACGGTTATCCGTCCAAATATTCTGAGTGATAAAAAAAGGTAAACACCTATACTACGTATGTTTATTAGAATTCAAGAATTTTTTACATATCGATTTATCTTGCCATGAACAACCAGTGATAAAATGGTCAGGTTTTTCTGTTAAGTTTTTCTGGTGGCTGCGTGTATTGCTTGCTGATAGAGAAGCATTTAGTTTTCGTACATTTATGGTGTCAGTTAGATGTTCAATTTCATGCAGCTTATTGAGCAGCCTTTTTGTGATTGCTCAAAATGTCTAGAGTGCATAAAACTCGCCGGGTATCCCAGCTAAGTAACTTTGAGAGGGGTCGAATTGTCGGATTGCATGAAGCCGTTCTATCGATAAGAGAAGTTTCTAGGAGGACCAACAGATCCGTACGTAATACGGTGTACGTGGTGTGAACGAGTGTGGACGCAGGAAAGCGAGGACAGCGAGCAAGGGGTTCTGGACGTCCCAGAGGAACCACAGAGCGACAGGACCTCCGGTTAAGCCTTCTAGCTCTGAGAGACAGATTCAGTAGTACTCGAGCCATCGCAAATCAGTGGTTTGAATAGCATGGAAGGACGGTTGGTATGCATACGGTATGGTTTGGTCTTATTTATTATCGCTCACATTGGGCGCTACCTCTCACAGCTGAACATCGGCGTAACCGTTTGTTCTGGTGTAGAGATAGAATTCTTTGGCACCGAGAATGGAATCAGGTGGTCTTTAGTGACGAATCCCGCTTCTGTCTGGGGATGCATGATGGTCGGGCAAGAGTGAGAAGGCGACGTGGTGAAAGACGTGACCCACAATTTGACTGAGAGCGGCACGTTCACCACACCGTGGAAGTTATGGGATATGGTAACAGGTCACCACTAATTTTCATCAGAGGCAATATGACAGCCCGACGCTATATTCGGGAAGTAGTGGAAAATCATCTTGTTCAATACCTAAACACCATCCAAACCCGATGTTTCAGCATGACAATGCCAGGCATGTTACCAGAGCATCGATAGCCTTCATGGATCAACATTGCATCAACCGTTTACCTTGGCCACCACGATCGCCTGATCCATTTAAAATTGACATGTCTGGGACACGACAAGTCGCAGGCTCTTGAAGTTGCAACACTCTCCACAGACTTCAGCAGCTCTCATTCAGGAAGTTGCAGTAGCCTGGAATGAGATACCTCAACAGGATATCGACCACCTTATCAGCACTATGCTCAGGCGTGTCAATGAGTGTATAAGAACATGCACTAAGCAATGGGGACCACAGGATACACTTTGGGAGCCGCAGGTTGCTGTCGTCAGTCAACGGCTATCACAATAGACTGGTCAGGGAAGCTATCGAGATTCACAAACATCCAGATAACTTCAACAGTAAGGAAGAGACCCTCAGACTCACCCCGATCTGGCACCCGATCCTCAGAAACACCCGAGCAGTGCCGATCGACATCAACCGAAGCGGAACAAGCCACGTCACCTACCCTCCGGTATAATACAACCTGCGCAAGAGAAATCGTCAGTCTTCATCCAGCATCGGAAATGGAAGGACCTCTGAAGAAGCTTGCCACTCGTGCTAGCGAAACGTTAGGAAGAAATTCCAACCGACGACGGCCTTTCGACCCGAATCAAGACAGCAGTTTAGTGTATAAGAAATCGTGGATCCTCAACACATTCTTGAACCAGCTTCTCCAATCAGTTGACGAATCAAGCAGATTGACGCTGCACTCCCCATGATACGCCGTTACCAGCCCATAAAGGATTATGTTCAGCACAAACAAGACCCTCTGACAAACAAGTCAGTCAAACGGGTCCATACAACTAGACATTATATACCTTACCGGTAGTGCATCTGGAAAAGTCGCCTCTCCCCCATACTTAACCCCGTCATACGAGGCAGTGCGGTTAGAGCAAACAATGCTGTGGCGCGACATAAATACGTGTAATACCATACTGGAACAGTAGAGCACTCATCATGGCCGGAGCAGCAGCTGCGTAGGTATGCGATCGGTCTGCTGAGAATATTTTTAAGGGCTAATGTACGGAGAAATATTTGATGTGTGAAATATGTCTTATAGGTGCATAGGTCTACCAGTGTTGGAAGTGTATAAATGTTCTAACACAAAAAATGAGATAAGCCCTCCACACTCAACTCTACAACTTCAACCCCTTTAAAATCCCTCGCAATAACGATCAATGTCCTCAGAAACGTCATAAAATGAAGTTTGAGGAATTTTTATTCCTTTTCATTTTTTCCTTTTTCTCTGCCGTCACTGCACCGATTTCTAAAAACTTTTGGGTCCTTGGCATAGTAGTAACATTGTGTAAAAACGAGCGGTACTTCTCAAGTTGTAGGCAGATATAAGATTAGCGTAATGTACATGTCATATAACATCCGAAAACATCTTTCTTGTCAGTGGCGTAGGAGATAAAAATGATTCCTTATTTATATCTACATATTTTTTGTACTAGTTTCTACTTTATAAACTGATAGTATGGTTATTATTGTTCAGTACTGATACAGCAAATCTTTGTGATCTTTTCTTGCTTTTTCCGAAAAGTATCAACACAGTATAAGGGACGTGCGGTGGGGGGGGGGGGGGGCTTCCACGTAACAGCGAGATATCTTACCGGGGCAACGGAATTTTGATAGCGTAAGTTGGGTTCGCAGATGATAATGTACATTGAAAACAAGCCTGATCCTTTAGTTAAAACAGCGTTCATAATTAATTATGTTGAAAAAGTTTGACAGAATTTCAAAAGTTTATATTCTATTCTATATCTTTTATTTAAACAAGTACTGTTTGTTTCTTACGGTTCAAATAACTATCCGTCCTTTATGAGTATACAGGGTTATCCAAATTAAGTGTCCACCATTAGTAACTTTGTTATTAGTGAAAATACAAAGTTGTTTGAATTAGCAAACTAGTAGCATTTTTAACGCTGGTAAAAATGAGAAATAAAAAAAAACAATTGAGAGTCGTTATTTTGATTTTTTTCAGTAAAATAACATTTTTTTAAATGGAAACCCCTGTATATTATATTATTTTCTGTTAAAGCATCAAATTTTAAACAAAAAAGTTCCTAATGACTTTTCCGCTAAAGTCAAAATAACGATAAATATTTTTTATTATTTGCAGTATTATAATATTAAGACGGCTATGAAAACAACATGGCGTTCGCGATTTGACAGCATTAAGATAAGCGACAAATTGTTAAACTGGACATACTCGCAACTAGAAGGCTTTGGAAAACAATGATAAAATCAAATAATGTCAAACATTAGTGTAAATACTTGTTTATAAGCTTTATTGTGTCATTAATTTAAAGAAAAATGTTCTCCCATGAAGAAAAGTGTGATATGTTAGAATGCTATTTAGTGTGCAGAAAATCCTCCTTGAGAGCAAGAGAATAAATACTACAGTGAATTATATCCCGCTCGCATTCAACCGTATGAACGATATTTTCTGAGAATTTATCGAAAATTTAGGGGCAACGAAAATGTTTTTGCTAAAACAAGGGCAAAAAAAGAATTCATAATAAGCGAGGCCACGGAAATTGCAGTTATTGGATATTTTGAAGCTTATCGTGAGAATTGAATAGCAGATATTCTCAAGGACTCTAATTTCAGTTATGGTACTGTTCAAAGGATTTTAAAAAATTCAAATTTATTCCGTATAAGTACCGACCAGTTCAAACGCTTTTGGCAGGGGATCCAGAGAGAAGACTTGTTTTTTGCCATTGGTATCTTAGCTTCTGTCGCCAAAATGTAAATAACTTTCGTTACTTTTTATGGACAGATGAATCAAATTTTTCAAATTCTGGAATGTTTAATAGAAAAAACCACCATTATTGGTCAAGAGAAAATCTTTTGTTAGTACATCCAAGAGGCCCACAAGTCCGTTTCAGTTTCAACGTTTGGTGCGGTATAATTGGTTCAAAAATTGTTGGCCCGTTCTTTTATGAGGGAACCCTAACTGGTGAAAGATATGTGGAATTTATGTCAGAAATTCTGACTAATTTCTTAGACGAATTGGATCTTATAAGTAGACATCATCTGCATTTTCAGCAAGATGGCGCACCTGCCCACAACTCCAGAGGTACTTATCATTTTCTAAGTACTACTTTTAATGATCAGTGGATAGGAACAAATGGCCCAATACAGTGGCCTCCCAGATCACCAGATCTAAACCCACTTGATTACTTCTTGTGGGGTTACTTAAAGAACCAAATTTACAAGCGAAGGTACGATAACCTTGACGCGTTAAAGACTGCAGTTAGGGAAAAGGTAACCCAGATAGATGGTAGGACCATACTTAAGACAGTTCGAGCAGTTGAAAAACGTGCCCAAAAATGTATTGAAGAACAAGGTGGTGTTTTCGAGCATCTTCTTTAAAAAAAATTGTTATTGTATTTTGTAAGATTATAAGTTGATGTTGAAAATAAAGTTTGTCGATACAATTTAATTGTTTCAGATTGGAGGCCATAACTTCAACAATTTGTAACCTAGGAGAAAAGTTATTGTAAGCTTTTTTGTTTAAAATTTGATGCTTTAACAGAAAAAAAATATAATATACAGGGGTTTCCATTTAAAAAAATGTTATTTTACTGAAAAAAATCAAAATAACGACTCTCAATTGTTTTTTTTTATTTCTCATTTTTACCAGCGTTAAAAATGCTACTAGTTTGCTAATTCAAACAACTTTGTATTTTCGCTAATAACAAAGTTACTAATGGTGGACACTTAATTTGGATAACCCTGTATACTGTTTTTTATTATTTGAAGCAATGTTGATCTAAAGACAAAATACTGACGCATATTTATTTTTAATTCATCAGTTATCCGATTTTTGATTATCAGTCACTTATGAGATGACCCCCTCCCCGATTTCCAATTTTCAATCGCCGAAACCCCCTTCCCTGAGACAGTCTCCTTCCTGAACATGAATCCTGTGCCCTCCAGCATTTTTTGAGCCTCACTAAAATATTTTTTAGATCCGCTCCTGTAAGATATCCACAGAACCCTTCAAGTAAGTGAAGTACAAGTGTATAAAATCAGTAATATTTGCTATGTGAGAAAATTATTACTGAATGTCCTGCTTATAAAATACATCTATTAGCTGTGCCAGACGGGTTATTTGTGTTGTACTTTCTGAAGAGAGGTTATGTTAAAATTTATATATTACTATTTTTCCCGTTTTTTTGCGTTTTCGGAAACGTTGAGAAGCATTACGGGAAATCAGCACCGCACCCGCGTTGTGTCTATTTAAGCCATATCACAGACAAATTAGGAATGACGCATCACATACAAAGTATTTTCGCACTACTTTACATCTAGGCGCTGATTTGCATTTTCTACTTGACATCGTAAAATAAATATTTATAAAATTTAAATCACTAGAAACAAAAATTCATGTGAAATGTAATCACTTTTTTACGTTTAATAAATATCCTTGAATGTAATAATAATCGTTCGCCTATTGGTTCAAATATACTTCACCAATCAGGGACTTTCTTATCTTATCGCTCTCTCTTTTGAAATTCAGCAAATTTGCTTATGTAATTTTCAGGTTGAATAAGACAAAGCGGATGCGCAAATAATCTTTAACTTTGCATAAATCTCAAGTAAGTGTATTTCAGTCAAGAAACTAATGGAATTATCATCAACACACCTATGCACTGCCATTCCAGTCCTCCAATAGCGCTATCTCTGAAGCAGATGTTACATCACATCAGAGCCAAACATTGATAGCTGAAGTATCATGACGTACAGCTACTGAACAAGTACACAACAAGTGTACAACAGCCAGTGATAAGTTGACATCTTGTAGAAAAACCTACATAATGTCATAAAAAACCTATATTATATAAAAAAGACATAATTTCACTTTTCAAGATACGTAACAAGCATGCTGTTCAGGTTTTCCGGACTTCACCTACATGCCTACATTTCATCAGTTAAACCGCATTTAGCCAGATCAAAACATATATTACAAACAATCTTTCCATGGATGTTTTTCACTAATTGGACTATGTCTTTCCGGCCTCTTCAGTATCAACAGCCGCTCTGTACGCGCAAAGAATACATGCTTCTAACAGTCCAAATGACCCTGTTATTCGTTGTAGGCCTACCAGGAATGATCCCATCAATTCTACTCGCGCAGTTTTACTCGCTACATAAATCAAGATTAAGATACCGTCCGATAGGCGGATGTGAAAAAATCGACGTTCTGCAGATATATTCCCGACCGGTTCCGCCAAAACCGTCATTCGTCAAGATTGAAAAGTTGCGTGCACCTGGCGCCACCCGAAGGACGCACTTTCAACTTCGAATAACTCTCTAAATTATACAAATGTTACCTTTTCGTTTTGCCTGTTCCCATAATATTCGTCATACAAAAATTACATTACTAATCAGTAGCGTAGATAATCCAGGAATCTCGCCAGACTCGAGAAGAAGCGTTTTTGGTATTAAGCTTGCCTGCCGAGAAAAAGATATACTCGTATGGTCCTAGTCCGTAAAGAATGCAATTCTAGATTAACCCTTTGCGGCCAGGTTTATTTTTTAATTATGAAATCGTTCATTGTACATACAGGGTGAGTTTTTAGTGTGGGCTCGGTCGATAACTCCGATATTAATTAAAAACGCTAAATCGCCGTCATAAAGTCAAAACCTCGTATCTCAATTTTTAGCGCTTTTGAGGTACGATATCATTATTTTTTCAAATACTTTTCTGAGCTGAATGCATCACCTTGTGTCAGGATTGAGCGATAAACGCGTGCGCTGCGTTCAAGTATTATATACTCGTATCTCAATATAATTACTGATGAAATACGAAAACCACGTATCCACTAGTACTAGTAGATCAACTATTGAAGAAAACGATTGTCTGTCTGATGTACCTGATCCGTTTGAGGACTCTGGGTCTAGCTACTGCCCAGATTCAGAAGACTCTTCAGAGGGTGCAAAAAACTAAAGAGCAA
Source organism: Acanthoscelides obtectus (assembly GCA_963669975.1). Lineage (NCBI taxonomy): Eukaryota > Metazoa > Arthropoda > Insecta > Coleoptera > Chrysomelidae > Acanthoscelides > Acanthoscelides obtectus. The sequence goes on along the minus strand of CAVLJG010000008.1, from coordinate 80,462,460 downwards.
AAGAGTACATACATACACCAATTGAATAAGCGCCTTCGAGGTGAAGCCATTCCAGACTATATTGCAGACAATTTACAAACAAACAAGAATAAAAGAGCGGAAAAAGAGAAACAGAGACAAACCTTTGTAACTGTTCTTGTAAATTTGTAAATAAGGTTGAAACAATTCACCAAGAAGAAATCGCGACCAGATTTATCCTACTTTTACCCCATCTTAAGATAAACAATGTTGTACTAACTGTATGTAAAAAGATGTTCCTTTCTACACTGGCGTTAGGAGAGTGGTATGTTTTAGATTGCATTTAGAAAATGTGTTTAACTCATATATATATATATATATATATATATACAGGGCATCGAAAACGAAATAGACGCATTTACTGACAGTGCAGTTTTTTTTGGAATAACGCTCAGACCCGTCGATTTCGTTTTCGATGGGGACACAAGTTTGGCAAAAAAGGAAAGGGGGGGTCGAGTGATACCTTATTTTAAAGGTCTTCCAATTCCCTTTATAATGACGTAAAATACATGAGCTTCAGTTCAGTAGTTTTGAAGATTTATTGATTTAAAGTTTAAATAGGATCATCAGATTAGTTTGTACTGCTTTCAGAAGAAATTTGACTAAAAGAATTTGCTTAATAAGTAAATGCTTTTCTTCACTACGCCCATGGTTTGTTTATCATTTTGTTGTTGAAAATAGCTATTGGAGCGTTTTTTTGTGGCAAAAAAGCTATTTCTTGAAGAAAGATAAGGAAATATCTCGTACTTATTTTAAATAGGAATTTAGTACATAGTTTGCGATTGATTTGACCAAACTTTGTTGCTAAAATAACTAACGCTTTATTACATAAATTAACCATGGTATATTCCACGGCACAAAGAGTTGAAATTATCGAAATATTTTTCGGAAATAATCAGTGCGCTGATAGAACAGCCGAAATATTTAATGTGCGACATGAGAACAGTAACGTGCATCGAATATGTTCTAGAAATTGTAGCTAAATTTCGGGAAACTGGGTCAGTCGCCACTAAAAAACGCAACATTGAAAATCCCATAAGGAACGAAGCAATAGAAGTGGGGGTTTTAGGGCAAGTTTATGTAGATCCTACGTTAAGTACCAGCAAATTGGAGACTGTGTGTGGTGTTAGTCGACGTACTGTCCAACGGATTCTAAAGGCCCATAGTTTTCATCCCTATACAATTCACCTGGTAAAAGAACTTAATGAAGACGATTTTGATCGGCGATTAAAATTTTGTGAAGATATGAGTGAACGAATTATAAACGATGAACATTTTCTATTCAACACTTGCTTTTCCGACGAATGTTCCTTTTTCTTAAATGGCGTCATAACTGCCGATATTGGTCCGATTCTAATCCCAGAATTTATCATGAGGTTCATACACAGCAGCCACAAAAACTAAATGTTTGGGCTGGTATTTTTGGCGGTTGGTAGTTGGTCCTTTTTTCTTACCTGGAAATTTGACCGGTCAAATGTATTTGGAATTACTGGAAGACGCCATAGATTCTGTATTAACAGCCATAATTAAAAATCAGAATGATCGGCGGTACATTGCGAATAGGTTGATGTTCCAACAGGATGGTGCCCCACCACATTACGCATTACATGTTCGACAATATTTAGATCAAACGTTTCCAGATCGATGGATTGGTAGAAGAGGTGCCATTGAGTGGCTCCCAAGATCGCCAGATTTATCACCTTTGGATTTCTTTATGTGGGGTCATTTAAAAAGGAAAATCTATGCTACTCAGCTAACATCATTAGAAAACCTGCGACAAAGAGTTGTGAATGAGTGCCTTCAAATTACTCCTCAAATATTGCAAAATGTGCGGCAACGTTTTGAGCAAAATCTTTATTATTCCATGGAGAGTCATGGTGGCCATTTTCAACATTTACTTGCCTAACGGGTCAGTTCATTCTTCATTTTTAAATTACTTTGCTGCCAAATGCATTGATCTCCACTAAGGATGATGTATTAGTTTTAAGCTTTAAATCAATAAATCTTCAAAACTACTGAACTGAAGTATATTAATTTTATATCATTATAAATGGAATTGAAAGACCTTTAAAATAAGGTATCACTCGACCCCACTTTCCAATTAAGATTTTGGGGGTGGTGTCACCCCCGCTTAGGGGGCTGCACGTGCTAACGTGATTTTTTGCAAACAAAAACAAAATCGACGGGTCTAAGCGTTTTTCAAACAAACAACTGAGCTGACAGTAAATGCGTCTGCTTCGTTTTCGATGCGCCACCCTGTATATATATATATACGTATATTGGCAAACTTTTAGGCTAAGTTGGCTCTTTTGACGATAAAATCAAACTGTCCGCAGAATGCCACTGATCCTAAGATGGTTTGCTACAGATTTATATGGAGGCTGAAAATACTTCGCCGTGGGATGGCCCTTTTTAAATTGCGTCCTTATTGAATTTTGCCCTAATCCAATCGAATCCTGTTATGTTTATTAGATTATAGAAATTTTTATATTCCTTTTCGGAGGCAATTTCCTTAATTCGCCCTTAAATGCAGATACGGTAGTGACTACTTTTACACAGTTTTGTTGCAATCTCATTATCTCAACGAAATATATCAGATAGATCAGATAGATCAAAGCCATTTTTATCAAAATATATTGAGAGCACATTTTGTTGTGGCTCGTGGTGTGGTGATAGAGAGGATATCTTTTTAAAAAGCACTGCATGTAGATGCTATGTGAGGACAATAATATTGATAAAATGTATGCACCACTGTATGCTACTTTATGTTTCATGCTCAAAATGTATGGGTGAAATCCCTCAGTTAGAGTGGCTTATCGAAATTTATAATATTTTTGCCAGATTCATTGTTTCCTTGTTCTCCACTTCCATTTAGCGTGCAGTGAACTGAAAGAAATTGGTTCAAACAAGTGCTATTTAGTGTTATTTTTTCTTTTATAGATTGCTTATCTCGAGTGACGACTGAATAGCGACTGGAAGACCGATGGACACCTGAAAGGTGAGCGGAGTTTTTTATTTCTTTCTTGCTGTACTGACACGCTATGTTGAACAGAGGAGATCAATTATTGCTAGCCAACCAAGTTCTGATGTACAAGTGCATGTCAGATATAGTTTGGTGTCACTTTATTTGAAGGTCCGACTTCGTTAATCACGGTATGTCTCAACCTAAACGCTATACAAAAATCTTGACGTCCTTTGTCTGGAGTTATGACAGCTTCAGGCGCAGTGGCGCATATTTCGGGAGCCATGGGTTTATGGAAGGAGTCCGTAGTCTCATGTAGATAATTTAACAATAAATTTAATTAATAAATAAATGACACGCTCACTTAGCACGGTGAATATGCGGTAAGCACCCCCCCAGACATCACAAAGGCTCATTTCCGTCTGTCTGTCCTTGACTTTTTAATAACTAGGTTAGTACCGTTCGGATTTTTATGAAATTTTCACAGAAAATTGTCACTATACCAACGACGAAAATATTTTGTAGTTTCTGAAAATCGCTGTAATGGCGGCGCAACTAACGGTAAAAATACGACAAGAACTATAATCGCCCGTTTTTTGATGTGCGGTACTATCGGTCGGGTAGGGAAAGTATGTCTATGGACTAATTGTATGAACCTGACTTGATCAGTTTAATTGTCATATTTTTGATACCGAAGTACATGTTCGTAACTAACTTTTTTCTCAGATGGTTTAACCTGTGCTGAACTGTGTTGCGTGAGAAATGCAGAATCAACCTACTTGACGCGATTTTTTATTTAATATTAAAGGGACCCTTAAAAATTATGTCCGAGTTTCTAAGGGTCCGTGGTTGAAAAATGTTGAGAAACACTGATCAAGTGGACAAGTACAACACGATCCACCACTTTCATATGTATTCAATGTTACGGCTCGCAATGTAAATAAAATCTAACGAGCACATCCAAAATCACACTCTACTGAAACCGGAATCAAATTTTTCCATACACCTCGAAATAAATCGTACTGTCACAGTAAGGTCTAAGCTATTTTCTTTTAGATTGACAAGTTATCCTTGCTCGACTTCCTGATTTCCTTCTTTTTCTGATTCCTAGATATTGCCAGAAGGGCAACCAGACTTCCCAGATTCGACTGAACCACATTAGACAGTGACTTGTGCTCAAAACGTCTCCCCTGTTATCAACATGTTCACTTTGGAGCTGTATTTTATTTTCGCCTATTTCCAAATAACCAATATCCACCAGAGCCCTTAAAAAATCCATCTCATGGCAGAAAAATCCCCCCATCGTCTTATTACTATGTAAATGAATTCAATTAACCACAGAAAGCTAAGTGCAACTACTTGCAAAGCAAGACAGAAGTGTCCCAATCACAGCATATACAATATTGCACATCATTGTGACTTTTTAAACATTACGAAGAAATGTTTAACGAATTTCTTAAGGCTGCTAGACACAGTGCCGGCGGCAGGGCCACCGGGCAAGCCGCCGGCTAAGCCTCCGTACACCCGGCGGCATACAAAGCCGCCGGCCTTGCCGCGCAAAGGAGCCGCCGTGGTGTGCCGGCGGGTTACGCGGCTTGCTGGCGTCACTCCGTTCCTGGCATTCGAGAGGTAGTGTTGTGCGGTTTGTGAGTTTGTGTGTTTAAACAAATTAAAATGTCGTTTAATTGGGACGACGAAGCTGTGCTGCTCTTAATTGAAAAATTTCATGAAAATGATATATTATGGAATCCCAAAAATGCAGACTATAAGAATAGGAACAATCGAATGGACGCATTGAACATAATTGCAAGTGTATTTGACATTGATAAAGGCGAAGTAGAGAGAAAGTTAAAAAATGTAACCTCGTATTATTTTCGGGAAAAAAAGAAGTTCGAACAGTTGCACAAATCTGGTGCAGGCATAGACGATGTACAGAAACCCAAAAAACATGCTATTGCGCAAACGCTGACACCCCACATCATCTTTTTTATACTCTTCTATCATTACAGTACCGTTCCGCCATTTTCTATTTTGTAAACTTTGGTGCAACCAAAACCTTCTCGTCCTTTTGTATTTTCTTCTTATTAAAATAAAAATTACAACTGCGCCGGCTGTGCTGATGATTTCCTTATTCATTTTAACCAACCAACCATAAAATATGCACTCCATTAGCGTTCTATGTGACTGTCACAACCGGAATGATGCTTGGCGGCCTTGCGCGGCTTGTATTGCCGACGGCATAGCCGCTCGGCATAAACCCGGCGGCATTGCCGCCGGCTTGTGTGTAGTAGCTTTTAAAGCTACTACACAAGCCGCGCAAATCCGCCAGGCATCATTCCGGTTGTGACAGTCACATAGAACGCTAGTGAAGTGCAACACACAAACCGCACAACACTACCTCTCGAATGCCAGGAACGAAGTGACGCCGGCAAGCCGCGTAACCCGGCGGCTCCTTTGCGCGGCAAGGCCGGCAGCTTTGGGTGCGCGGCGGCTTGCCCGGCGGCCCTGCCGCCGGCACTGTGTGTAGCAGCCTTTAGACATCAAGAGTCTCGCAGACGCTGCGTTAAGCTATCATATGTTGCTGTGCGACACGGCTAAAGCTGTGTAATTACCTGCGAGGTGCATATTTGAAAAAAGAAATATCACGAATAGTGATTTTGGCAAGTAGCAAATATCCGACCACGCCCTTGGTCAATTCGTGAATAAACGGACTGCAAATATGCGGTAACGATTTTATATTAGTAGATATAAATTTCATGAGAGATAGGAAAAATGGGCGCTGGTATCGAACCCACATCTCCTCCATTTCGTGAAGTCTACAGCACCCGTAACAGATAAATACGATCCTACCCACGCCACTGTTCCTTCGCCTCTTCAATCTGATCGGTTACACGGAATGGAGGAGATGCGGGGCCCATTTTTACTATCTCTCAAGTTGTTATTTATTAACCTTCATAAGCCCGTGGTCAAAAACTTACATTAAGTAACGAGAGGGGTGTAAATGTACCCCAAAATTTTTTTAATTTGTGATAAATAAAAAAACGCATTTGGAAATAATAATATGAAGTCATTAAGATAGAAAAATATACTATATAAGAATCTGTGACATTTTAAATAATAATTTAATTATTACACTTGTTACAAACTGTTTCATGTTCTGCACATACAGTAATGGACAAAAGTATATAGACAAGTTAATATTGTGCTGTATTTCTTTTTTAACTTGTTTTATTAATACAACAACCTAATTTGTTATAGCATAATACTCACTTATACATAAATAAATTCATTAGACTCCCTTCAATAAAAAATTAATTGAAAAAAACTGGAGCTATGAAGGACAAAAATACAGGTATATGTATAGACAAAGCAAAACAATTTTAGAAAAAAGAAGCAAAGTTCATTGAATTATAGAAAACCAACCATGTTTGTGTTAATATTTTGTAGCATAACCATCTCCGCCTGGCATCGTCTCGGCATAGATTGTAAAAGTTTCTTGATATGAGATTCATCAATCTGTCTTCACTTTTGCTCTAAAGCGGCAAAAAGTTCACCCTTGTTTGAATAATTTTTATCTCGTATTTGCTTATTTAAGTATTCCCATAGATTTTCAATGGGGTTTATATCGCGAGACTGTGAAGGCCATTTGAAAACTGGTATTTTTTCATCCAGAAAAAATGTCTTTGCGAGATTTGAAGTGTGCTTCGGGTCATTATTTTGCTGGAAGATTAATCTTAAGGGCATATTGTCTTCCATATATTGTAACATGACATGCTTTAGTGTGTCTGTTTATACAAACTTATTCATAATGTCATCTATTCTATGTAAAGATCCCATCCCAAACCCCGAAAAGCACCCCCAAACCATAACAGACCAGTGGGTAAAGTGTACTTGGAGTTCAATATGTGTTCAGTAGGACGTCTAACTAATGAACACCATCTGATCGTCACTGAAAGATACCCTCTTCCAGTCACAGATGTTCCATTCAAGATGCAACCGTGCAAATTGTAATTGGTCCTTACGGTTTTTCCTCGAGATTAGCGGCTTCTTACTCGGGCGACGTACAAATAACTTCAAATCATTTAATATTCTACTTATAGTTTTCGTAGAAACACTGACAACTCCTTTTATCTCGATTTCAGCTTTTATTTGTCTTGGGGTTTTAAACGGATCTTTGGACGGAACTACTTTTATTAATCTGATCTAGCATTCAGTTTTCTAGGCCGACCACTTCTCTTAGAGGCTTCCAAGATACCTTTTTGTTCAATATTGCCCAGACTGCTTTACGCTTCAGCTTCAAATTTTTGGCAATGTCGCGTTGACCATCTTTGTATAACTCAATGATCTTAGTTTTCACATCGAAAGAAATTTCTGGACCACGCGGCATAGTCAAAATCACTCAACTTATTCCACAATACTTGATGAACACAAACTAATCCTCTTCTGACACGAAACTGTAAACTAATGTTGAAAAAAATTTGTCTAAATATTTTCGTCAATCATAAAATAGTGCTTATATTCTGACTTGTATTGTGTTCATTGCAGATAATGTAAAAACAAGGAATTTAGTTTTTCTACTAATAACGCATTTGTTTATGGAGCAATGAAGTATGGATTCGTTTTCTAAAGGTATTTAGGTAAATATTCATATTTGTCTATATACAAAACTTTCGGGATTTCCCGTTTTTATGGCTGTCGCTGATGTCTGCCAATAACGGGAGCAGGTTGTTCATTACTTTCACTTGATTCTGATAAAATGGTTAACATTGTTTTATATTGGAATGTAGAAGCTTGTCATTATGGTACCTACGAATTATAGTTTTCTTTATTAATTGTTGGCCCAACTTCAACAAAAACAATATTCTTCTATCCAAACGATTTTTTCCAATCTGGATTTTTCATCGCCCATAGCTTATAGGCGTTTTGATGCCACCAATGTTCAGTAGATGGAAAAATATTGCCATCGGCCACTCACACTCTTTCTTTGAGTCGTGATTTCCTTTGCCAATTTATCTGTTGTATGCACTGCACCCTTTGCCTTGTTATAGTGTGAAATGTTACATACCGAGCGGGCTGCAGCTGAACCCCAAGGCACAAAAGTCACTATAACTTGTTACAATAAATAGCAATTTCATTGTTAATCTGAGTATTAATTTCAGATATGTTAATGCGACTACATTTATATTTAGTTATCATGATCAGAGCCTTTGTTTTAACCAGATTAAGCTTAAGTGAATTAAGTTTCATATGGTTATCGATCTTATCCAAAACAATATTTGTCTTGTAAAGAACGAAGTGCCAATAAAAATGATACGTAAAAATGTATCTGTCATCGCCCGATGGAAGAGAAAACAGCGGATATATGTTATGGGTGAAAGCGAAATCGGTTGCTGTGAACAAATACTTAAAAAATTCAATTTCATACATCACAACTGACCTCTGGAAGGTTTTAATGGCAATGATTGTAGGTAGAAAATATTGATTTCTGAGCAATAGGGTGTCCTCTTCTTCACCGTTTGGTATTCGACCTAATAGTTTGCAATATTCGGTCGAATACCGAATAGGAAATGGTAAACGAACATTCGTGGCGTCTTTATTCTCTACCAGAGTCGCGCTGCTGTGTAATTATCGTATACGCTGTGGGGCAATCTCGAGGCACGTGTATTTTTTTCTCGACGCTCATCAAATTAGAGCTGATAAACAGTCGGTCGCATGCAAATTTAACGAGTTAACTTCTTTAGAAGTATCGTCGAACGACGAAGTTCGTTAAGGGAATTGACTCGCTTTATTTTGAAACAGCTCACCGCAATTATGCCTTACTCGCTACAGGGTCGTCTCGTTAGACAAAAGAGGATAGGCATGGTACCTAAAGGGTCGTATTGGCGAAAATGAAAGATGACCGACAGGGAGTGAGTTAATTTGAATTTTTGGTATTTTCAGCTTCACACATGACGTCGACTGAAATTTTCTTTCTAAAAATTTCCGTAATTCCACTAATGATGGTTCTGAAAATGGATTCGATATGTTTTATCGATGTTATAAACTATCATCGAAAACTCAAAACATCCCCTAGTTGATGAAGAAGCAGATTTTCGAGCAGGCCACATTGCTGACTACCTCATCAGCCTTAATTATTTACTTAATATATTAGGTACATCAAACAGAGAAAACCTCTTAAATAGACATCGGAAATACAGGGTCCGCCAAAGGAACCTGACGTTTTCAGAATGGATAGTACGAAGCTGTTTTTTGACGTAGAACATCGGTTACAGTGGGCAAGACATCGGTAGTAGATGCCATTTTAGTAGTCATGGAGCTGTGGACAAGTGAACGTCGCGCATTTGTTGTCGAGACGTATTTTAAAAATCACGACTCGGTGATCATTACACAGCGTCTATTTCGTGCGAACAGCGGTGCAGCAAAGTCCACGTCGTTCAGCTAGGCTACAAGCAATTAATCTAAGGCTTTCAGAAACAACAGTGCGGCGTATTTTGCATAAGGATTTACATTATCACCCTTACAAATTAGCGATGGTTCAAGAACTGACAGCTGAAGACTTTGTGAACCGTTTGACTGCAAGCAACCAGCTTCTGGAACTTTTGGATGAAAACGCTTTAGGTGGCTTAATTATATCTGATGAGGCGCATTTCGAGTTATCAGGCTACGTAAATAAGCAGAATTTTCGCTACTGGTGTACAGAAAACCCGAGAGAACTTCACCAGCGAACCCTTCATAGTCGCAAGGTTACTGTTTGGTGCGGAATGTCGCGATTCGGCATAATTGGACCCTATTTTTTTGAGGACGATGCTGGAAATACTGTCACGGTCAATTCGCAACGTTATCGGGAAATGTTAACACATTTTTGGAACCAGAGCTTCGTCGACGGAACATAGATTTAAATACTGTATGGTTTCAGCAAGATGGCGCCACAGCGCATACAGCACGAGCAACAATGGTTCGACTGCGAGAAATGTTTCCAGGAAGAGTCGTTTCGCGGAATGGAGATGTTCCTTGGCCGGCAAGGTCTCCCGATCTCACGGCTTGTGACTATTGGTTATGGGGTTATCTCAAAAGCAAGGTATATTTAACGAGCCCAAGGACCATTGAAGAATTGAAGGAAAACATTCGCAATGAAATTAGCGCGATTCCGATGAGTATGGTACAGCGCGTAATGGGGAATGTGCGAAACCGTTTGGAAGAGTGTGTCCGCAGTGAAGGACATCATTTGACCGAAGTTATTTTCCATACATAAAATGGCATGTAATACACTTTCGATTACTTATATATGAAAATAAATATCTTGAAAGATACATTTGTAGTTTCATATTGAAACTCATCAGGTTCCTTTGGCGGACCCTGTATATAGTTAAACATAGTAAGTTATTTATAATCTACATGCATGAAAATATAGGGGTATAATATTCAGCTCAGGAAAAATAATGATAAACAGAAAATGGAACGTACCTTACTAGGGAGAGATCAACATTTTTGCATTCGTATTAGTGGAGAGTTTAAACCAATACTAGTTCTTCAAAAGGGAATATTGAAGTACGTACAGAGCCTATCGGTATATTTATATCAATTTTCAATAAAAGGTACGAATAGTCAATTTGATTGTTCAAGATTTTACGAAGATAACATAAATCAGATCAGATCAGATTCTTTTAGCCAGAGGTAATATTTTAAAACGCTCCATTACTAAGCTGTAATTATGATTATGGACAATGTTGTTCTCCTTATAAGTCAGAAATCGCAAGACTATGCTGAACAGACTAAAGCCAAGCACGTTTTATCTATGGTTTCATCTATATGGTTATTGAAGCGCCATTTCATATCTACTGTAATACCCAGTTCTCGAATATTGTTCACAAGATTAATTTTGACATTATCTATCTGGTATACATACTGGAATAGGTTTGTTTTCTCGTAAATGCGATTTAGATGCATCTTTTAGTATTAAGTGGCAGCTGCAACTCTTAATATGTCTGCATAGCAAATAAATATATTTGTCTGTGGTTTTCAGTTTTTCACCATTTTATTAGAATCATTATGCACTTTCTGATCAATATAAAAAATTATATCGTTGTATTCTCAATTTCCGAAAAAATCTAAAAATAGTTCACAAAGCGCCATGTAGCGTTTAAGAACTGAACAAATCTGACTAGATTCAGCATTGATTAGGAGTGCAGGTGGATACTCGTTCAAACGAAATCAAGATCGTCAAAATCGGTGCAGTCAAACAGAAGTTATGTGAGTTTTTCTGAAATGACATTTAACCCTTCCTCCACCCTAAAGATATGAGAAAATGGCAACAAAAAGTTCGGAAATTGAGCGATCGTCACGAAAAGGCTATTTAGTGAGTAGCTCTTGATCGATAGCTCTAGGTTGAGCGGCGGCCGAGGTATAGCTGGCGTCCTTTGTTACTGGCGCATCTACTGTACATAATAAAAAAAACACCCTAGACATTTTAACTGTGATAAATGCGTGAGGTTTCATCTATATTTCGTAGCTCATACTTGAATTCAGCTGATCATATTATGTGCCAAAATACCATATACATGAAAAATATAGCTATTCTGAGATACACCATAGTCAGCTTCCATAAAAGGTATTAAGCATTAATACTAGAGCATTTAATTCCTAACAAATAGTTAACTATTTGAAAATGAAGATGTCTGACAGCTGTTTGGAAAATAAAAATGTCAATGGGTGTGGTCGCACGTGTCGGCATGCGACGTATGGAGAAACGCTAACACAAGTAAATAATTCATAAGCCCCCTTGAACAACTGTCACCTCTTGGGATTCAAGAAGACTGCTTATGATCATATTTTTTCGGTCTGCCACTTCGGCTGTACCTTCCCTCAGGACCTTACAGAAAAAGAGCGGCCAGTATTTCTTCCAGATAATTTTTGATGTAGTGCTTTCAGATGTAACGCAGGTTTATTAAAATATATAGCGAATTTATTTATACTCCTAAAAAACTTTTTTGTGTAATTTAGTTTTATCTCCTCTTTTATGTCGTAATACATAAATAACCTTTTATAGAATGATCCGCATCAAAAAGAAATCAGTATCTTACAATTGTTTATGCATTTTTTTTGGGAGGGATGCTCACTTTCTTTTTTTATACCGAAGCAGCCCCGTAGACTGAAGTCCAAATGCCGGGACACCTCGGCTGCTATGATGATCCTAAAGAATTTTTGTTAATCCCAAGGTTAGTAGAACTTGTAAAAGCTTCCTCTGATAGATTGTTCCACAACCTCGATACCCTCGGAACAAAGGAGCGGTCGTATCGGCAAGTTCTGGATGTACCAAGTTCGACACGGTCAGGATGGAAGGCCAAAGTAAGGCGGGTCTGTCTGGCAGGCACATCGCACGGCGTCATCATGAAAGAAAGCTCTGAGGAGCAAGGCCCGTTGGTGAAGCCTTAGAAGAGAGCCAGATCGCCGACACCCCGCCAGTGTGAAAGGGCCTCGAGACTGTCTGTTAGAGCAGAGTCATCGATCAGCCCAAAACGTGTGAGCAATACTCGAGGTTAGGCCTAGGTCATGCGGAGTAAAGTACTTCTTAGCCGTAAACAAATATCATAGCTCCTCGCGCCAGATCAACTCCTCGGTGATCTGGACTTTGACCAGCCGAAATGAACGGCTCTTTGGCAGAACTTGGCCATCCATCAAAACCGGATGAGCGGTAGGACGTTTTTTGTTCGTCAAGGTACAGTACTGTGTTTTGGAAGCATTAAACTGTACAAGATTGTTGCGTCCCCAAGCAGTGATAACCTCCAGGCCTCTCGTCAGAGAGGAAGTCGTCGCTAGTCTCCTTTTTTCCAGCTCAGAGGCAGAGATCGGCTTGTCACTCCAAATTCTTGCGTGTGGAGTGCTGTCATCAGCGAAGCAGCGAAGCTGTCTGTCGTAGTCAAGACCGACTTCGTTATATTTGTTTCTGGACTAGACGTCGTCTTGTCTGCTCTCTAGAGTGGAGTTTTGTAATAAGGTTTTGTGTGCCTTGATCTTCTGCCGGCGAGCAGTGTCACACCATTTGATAAACCAGCCGTTGGACCCTGGTTTAGGCACTTTCACTGTATGAGGGATGTATTCCTCCATTCCGAAGTGGATAATTTCAGTTATCGAAGACAGCTGACGCATCCACATCAGTGAAATAGACATCTCTCCAAAAAAAAGTAGAGAAGGAGTCCCTGAGCCCCTCCCATTCGACATGTCCGTAATGCGAAATTTTGCAGCCTGTCTGACCGAAACCAAACGTCCACAACACCGTAGTCTGATTTAGCCAGAGGGGACAGGACTACAAGGGACAGGATCCGTGGTAAAAAAGAGATTCAGCAGGCTACTGGCATGTGACGAGACCCGGGGGAAAAAGTAGGGCTTGTCACTAGCTGGGTTAGCCTTGAGTAAGAGCAAACGCTTCGCCCTAAGAAACATGTATTATTCTATAGCTTATAAAGTAATTCAGATATTATTTTTATTGTTGGGGATTTAACCTCCTTCTTCCGGGTATGTATACCAAAAAATTAAGTGGATCAAGACAGCCTAAATAGGGCCATACTATTAGTCCATAGTCTCCACCCATTTAATAACGCTAATGCTAGTTTATTCTATGCAATAAGTATCGACCATCTGGCAACTGTGCTGAACCTCACCAGTCAAGCATGTCATAAGTGCACGATACTATAACTCCAGATCGAGAGCGCCTGCGATACATTGAGATGCACACAGAGTCTGACGCGAATATGTTATTTAGCTTTAGGGAGAAATGTGGGGGAGATCTGTGATGTGTGAAATATGTAGTTATTTTTGTGTAAAACACCATAGGTCGGTAGCATATTAAATACCGTCGCCAAAAAATGAAATATAGTTGTCGTCACCGTTCTTGACGGGTCAAAGTAAGAGTACCAGTATCCCTTTATATATCTCCAACTCCATCATACATACACATGAAACCTACCCCTGTGTGTGAACGTTTGTTCGGTAAGCTCAAAGACATACGTTTTTTAGTTTTGTGTTTCGTCTGGAAAACTTTGTCGTTACGTATGAGTACCTTCAATCATATTTGTCGGAGTGACAACTTACTTGACATCGGCTTATAATTCGAGTTATCCTGTTATCAATCTTCAATATAAGGTTGTACAATGTCCGGGAATTCGATCAGTGGAGAAAGCAGACAGCTCGTGCTAAATTTATAAGAGTATTTCCAGGAAGAGAATGCAATCAGCGTTCTCCTTTTACCGACTTCATGCGTTCTGGAGAGAGGAGCAGACGCGCTGAAAATTAGTCTGCGCAGTGTTAGGCCCATGGTACGAAGACTCGATCTCTTTACTTATTTAACGATGACAACAACTATATATGTTTCCACACTCCCGACAATTCGCAACTCCTGATTTTTGAAGTCCCAAACATTTTTCTGAAAATGACCAAGAGCCGCTGAAACGTTACAAAACGAAGTTTGAGCCATTTTTCGTTTTTGCCATACACTCTGCCGCCACTAGACCAATTTTCAAACACTACAAAGCTGTTTCGTCTTTAGCATAGTCATCTCATGTCAAAATTTTATTAAAATTCGAGTACTTTCCACGTTATAGACGGGCCAAGGATTAGGGGACAGACTGAGCGACAGACAGACCGACAGAAATGAGTGATATGGTTTGTCGTGATGTACATTCTATATTCACACCCAAAAAACCATAATATCTCATTTTCGAACTTTTTCGCGATTAAAATACTTCTTCGCCAGTAGGCGTGTGAAGTAAAAGATATATAGAAAAAGTAGGTTTGGCTGTATTCGGAATTTTATTTGCTGTACCTATAAATATTCTAGCGCATAATTCCGGTTCATATTTGATTCACCCTTGTATTCTAGCTCTAAACTATTTTCTATTGTTGAACCAACAGTCAAGAAGGTATTTATATTGCCATACTCATTCAAGTTGTCGTCTCACATCTGTTGGAAGTAGTACATTTATGTTTTTGATAGTTTTTCAACGATGGTATTCATTGTATTGGTTTTCATTTTCATCTTTTCACAACTTTCTGTGATCCAACTTAATAGTGTCTGGAGGATATGTTTATTGAAACAGTGTCATCCGCGTGACGTATATTATTTACCATTTTGGGCTTTAATCTTGACTCCATCTGAAGAGTTAAATAATAACACTGCGTGACAGGATTTCGGACACGGAAAACTAATTTCTATTACAGTTTTCTTACAGTTACAGTAAGTAGATATCTTTGTTCATTGTTCATTTTAGCAATATTGGTGGTCTTGTTCTTTTCATGTTGGGATGTTTGTGATTGACTGTGAATGTAATTATGTACATGATTCTCAAGATGAATGAATGAATGAATCAATCAATCAGTGGAAAGTCTCTTCTGACCTCACAGTAATAGCTATGTTACTTGGTTTGCAATGTGAATTCACTAAGTACTGTTGTTTCATTCGCACGTGGGACAGCAGGGCTATTGAAAAACACTATTTGACTAAAGCCTCTGTCTAAAACAAACGGATTTGTGGGAAGTCATAAGTAAAATACAGTCATTAATGTTATTTTAGCTTGCCACTGAGCTGAGAATAAAATTTGTCTGAACGCTTAAGCTCAATGCGTACCAGAGAGAAGTGTGTATGGACACATATTATGTTATAAAGAGATAGAAGGTGGCCGTCAATATGTTACACAAACTCCTTGAATGAAGATGCGTGCTGAAGTTAGGCGTTAGTTTATTATCTGTCGGATGATCGGTCCTAAGGGCGTTCCAGTTTAGGTCGAAATAAAAGGTCATGATTGCCACAAATTCTGCAACATTGCATCATTGGTTCGCTTGGCAATACCGCATCTCGAACATTCCAAGGCAAGGCATCCACTTCCATGATCACATAGATGAACGTTTTTGGTCAGGACCCAACTAGCGCTCGTTGGGGAGTGTCGTCGTGCTACGAAATGGTTTTCATCTACATATGCGCAGGCAGTGCTAATTTGTATTGCGTAGTGGTATACGTAAATTTATCCGACAGTTCGCTGTCGCAAAATGTAACAATAACACAGGATGTGTTGATTTTATCACCATCGGTAATTCTGAAATAAATTAAAACACTGATTCTAAAATAAATTAAAACAGTCGCAAAATATCAAATTAAATGTTCGAGCAGACCTCCTCCTTGGGTTTGATAGTAGCCCAACCTATTGAAGAAGACTGTGAGAACATTTTCTGGTGTAATATATTGGCAACGCGGCAAATTGCACGGCCGTCGCTTGTGACTTTTGCTCTTCAGCCGGCTTCTATCTCCTTCTAACATGTGTTGATGCACACTTCTCACGCATCTCTCTCGTACACATTGAACTCAAGCCGTCAGACAAACTATCCCTTATGAAGAATATTTTGAAGGCAATGTTTAAAAATGGGCGAAGGATTTTTATATTTAAAGTCCGTTTTTTCAAAATTAGGTGAAGAAAAGCTTAAAGAATTTTAATTGATCCACAAATACGCCTATTGATCAATAAAAAAAATTTCGATCAAAAACTAATTTACAAAGAACTATGCACGTATAAATTTTTAACAGCTGCGACTAAATGTTTATTGGTGAACCATATGTTAAGAGCATATAAAAAATGGACGCTGGATGTCTTTAAAATTCACTTTCTCTATTCCTATTTCTATTTTTCCTTCAAATCTTGGAACTGTGAGTGATCGACAAGGGAAGCGATCTCACCAGGGTTTAAAACGCTTGAAGTATGGTTTCACTGTCTTTGGGATGCAGCTACGTTAGGGGGTGCCTAACATGAAAGTAGAAGTTGAATAATTTTGTTTTTTTGATTGCAACATGTAATTTTTAGTCGATACTTATTTTAGTATATATGAATATATCAATAATACATTTTACTGTCGCTTTTACTCCAGTTATTTTTATTTAAATAAAGAAGTGTGCGAGTATATAGTGGACGTTCATTACTTAATTTTTTATCAAAAATATTAACATACAGTACATGACCGAATGGGAGTTTGTAATTTTATTGTATTTTTATTATGCAACGTACATCAATAAAGAAACTCCTCACAAAATTAAGTGAGTACTCATTTTTTTTTAATTTGTAACACACTATTAGAAAAAGTAATGAAGTAATTTTTGATGATTCTTGAAGCAAGGATTCCTAAAATGTTGGTATGCGGCACCGCTACCGCGTACCATAATTTTGCGTGTACAGGATGGAAATTGGGCCGTAGCATAAAATGTTGGTGCACCACCACTAGCTTTAGTGCAGCCACCACCACCGAATTGGGTTTAATTGAGCGTGCACGCTTTGGTCGACATCGTGCCTGCACCACGCTGCTGTCACATCTTCGCAGCGTGTGTGAAATCAACACACGCCGCATCGGCCAGGCGTGGTCTGAAACCACTACCACAGGCATTGCCCACCCCGTTAATTATATCGCAGTTTCGATCGTAATTCCTACCCCTAAACGTTATTTCCTCCTGCAGTTATTGGAGCTGACAACTCAGATGCTAGCTGCACATGCAACTTACACTGTTTTAAAGCTTTTGTTCAAAAACACAAGCTACTAATATCAAGGTGGTTGGAACTATGTGCCTAGATACAGACATTGGCAAGAATTTATCCTGAGAATATGCCCGTAATAAGCAGCAGAATTGCTCTCGGTGATCAGAAATTTGTTTGATTGGGGACCGTTCTCACCGAAAGTAACTGGCCCTCAACTCGGCACAAACGCTTTCTCCAACTTGACCGGTCGATTTGACCATCACTTGATGAAAAATTTCCTGTGTAAATGTCGTGGTATCATTTCATCTAAATTTCCGGACCTGTATTACGTAACTAAAAAAGTGATGGTATATCGATTTTTTTAATGAGAATATGAATGCTTTTTTGATATTATGTAGTATGTAGCTTTGTAGTATACGAAACCTCATTTTTGAACTAGCTGACATTCACTTTATGGTTACTTGTAGTAGGCGTATAATGAACTAATGCTCAAGTTAACATTTCACAGATTTTTTCTATATATTTTTCTTACGTAGTAATCCTGTTGCATTATGTAGAATAATCGTTATAACAGCGATCTGAGTGCCTTACTTTATCACTTGTGGCCTAACCAGTCGTTGGCCTATGCCATCCCTACTTTCTGTGAACGCCACTTGTGGAGAAATGGCTCGACGACCTATTTTATAGAACTTACAGCGACGAAAGGCCTGCGTTGTGTTATGTTTGAGGCAGATGTTACATCACATCAGGGAAAGAACTAATAGTTTAGGCACAGCTTAGGGCCGTATCGTCAGTGGTTCCAACAATTGTAGGACGTCTGTATGGTCTCCTAGATTTTCATATTTTTCTACTGTTCCGTGTCAGCTCTCTATTTTCAGGTTATGTTACAAATATAAATTTTTTCAAATTGTTCATGTGTTTTTTATATCATCTGTTTTATCAGCCTGAGCTTTCCCACAGTTCAAACAGAAAACATATTTTTACTATAGGAGAGCGCTGACGCTGACACGGACGATACGGCCCTTAGATAACAAACTCTCCTGTCAGTGTCAAAAATGGCCGCCATTTCGGTTGAGAAAATCGAATGTAAATTCCTCAGGACAACGATGAAATAGGTTTTAGTGCTCAGCAGCAGCCGTTGTTGCCACGTTCTCTGCCAGTGGCAGCAGATATTCTTCAATAATAAAAAGAAGTATGTTTCTCCAAAAAGAAGCAACGGATGACTATTTATTTATGAAAAAGCAGTAAAATGAATTTGCAATGGTATTTACAAAAAAATGAAAAAACACTCTTGCAATGTATTCTACGCTGCTGCGATATAATCAATCCATTACACTTTCAATGTAAGCAGTGATAAAAGCACCAGACAAATACAACCTTCATTCAATTATAAGATTTCGGTGTATTTGTCGCGAAAAAATGAAAGCATAAACATTTAAATGAGAGGTTTAAGAAACATTGTTCATCAGTAAAGCTAATCGATTTTGCTTGGACATTTTTTATTTTTCGCACATTCTAAATAAATTTATTTAAAAAACTATGTGTTGTCTTGTAATTATACTAAGTGACATATAAATCCGAACACCCAGTTTAAATGGTTTTATTTTAATAAAATTTTGAATAAGTACTTAATGAAGCATAATAAGTAAATGATAAAAATTTCAAAATGATTGCACTGCTTTAAAGCCCTTTGACCTTTAATAATGTGTGGATGCACCCTGATGTGCTACGCATTCTCCAACGCGCCTAGGCATGCATGTCAATGTCCTCCTGTGGTATCTCATTCCAGGCAACCACCAACTCCTCTCGAAGTGCTTCTAGAGTCTGAGGAGGACGTTGCAAATTGAGCAATCTCCTACCAATCATATCCCACACGTGCTCAATTGGGGATAAGTCGGGAGATCTTGGTAGCCATGGTAACAATGTGACATCATTATGTTGAAAGAAGTCTGTTGTGACTCTTGCAACATGTGGTCGGGCATTATCTTGTTGGAAAGTTGGATCTGCCAGGGTGTCAAGATAGGGTAAAAGATGGGGTTCTAGAACTTCGTGGATATAACGCTGCGCGTTCATGTTACTTCTGATGAAGATTAAAGGTGACCTGGAACCATAAGCTATAGCACTCCAAACCATAACTCCAACAGTGTGATGAACATGTCTTTCAACAAAAAACTGTGGATTCCTCCTTTCACCACGTCACCTTCTAACCCTGGCACGACCATCGTGCATGCCTAAACAAAATCGAGACTCATCACTAACAGTGTTTAGATTGAAAATGAAATAGATAGGCAAGGAACGTGGCAGCACTGGCTGCTGCTGAGCATTAAAAACTCTGTCATCGTTGTACTAAGGGAGTTTACATTGGACATTCTCCGCCGAAATGGCGGTTGTTTTTGACATTAACAGGAGAGTTTCATAGATGATTGTTATCTAAGCTGTGGTTTAGGTATCTTGATGTTCAGACAACACACACATACACCCACACATACATCTAGAAAAGAAATCTATTTAGCCATAAAAAAGACAACTGAAACACACAAATATAATAATAATAACCGGGTTTATTAAAGAAATCAGAAAATGTTCTTCAGAAACAAAAAGTAAACTAGTGATGTATTAACCTTACTTGCAAATTTTGAGTTGATTAAATCAAATTAGTTTCCAATTTAATTGTGAGGAAAAATGGGTAACTTGAAATTAGAGTAGGACCGTGCCATATTTCTGACAAAGAGGGCTATCAGCCGAAAAAAATTCTAGAGAGAATCGATGCCATCTTTGGGGACGGTGTATTATCATATTTCGCAATAAAGTTACGGTCGAAACATTTTTGATGGGGCGTGATTCCATAAAAGACGATCCCAGAACAGCAATAAATGATGAAATGACTCAAAAAGTTGAAGCTATGGTTCTCGAAGATCGTCAGGTGAAGATCTCTATCTTCATCATTGGGATCCTGAGATAAAAACGAACGCAAGCAGTGGCTTCATAAAGCGTGTTCACCCCTCTGCTGCAAGTTTTTTTTTGATATCAGGGACACTTTGTCATTTGATATATGCCAAAGGAGACAACAATGAATGCGGACATTATGCGAACATGCTGAAAAGATTATTTAATCCAGTCAAATAGAAAAGACTCGATTTTTCAAATCGAGAGGTGTTTTTCTCCTACATGACAATGCGACCATGCACAAGGCTACAAAATTATGCCAATTAAGTCAGAATGCAGCTTTGTAGAGATAGACTCTATACTAAGATTACTAAAGACTAATCTTCGTGAGATTCAAAGCTAGAAATTAGTAGCGCATCCACTTTTTCTTATTCATTCTGGACATTAGATGTGCAAGTTTGCTGAATTTCAAAATTGAGAGAGATAAGAAAAGAAAATCCCTGGCTGGTGAATGAACAGGTTATGAAAAAAGCTACAGACAGGAATATTTATGAAAGTGAAAAGGTTATTAGATTTTTTTTATTTTAGTCATTTAAATTTTATCGAAATTCATTTTGCGATGTCAATAGAAAATACAAATCAGCACCCAGATGTGATTGCGAAAATGTTTGATGTGTGATACGTCATTCCTAATTTTTCTGTGTTGAGGCTTAATTGCACACAACGCGGGCGCGGTGGCGACACAAAAAAACAGAAAAATCGTCATTTAAAACTTTGAACAACCTGTCTTCAGAAAGGATAACATATAAATAACCTGTCGGGCACAGCTAATAGATATACTTCATTGGCAGCATACTCAGTAATAATTTTCTCACCATAGCAAATTTCACTGATTGTGTACACATGCAGACCAATACATATAACCATCCAGATGCGATCTTGCTATTTAACCAAGTTTCTTTCTTTCACATCTTCTCAGAGATAAACTCTACAGACTACTCGGCTCCACAAAACGGATACTTGCTCTCTGTAACCAACAATGCGTGTAGTCGAGTCATTTCTCTATAGGCACGGAACTCAGGGATTGTTAGTGTTTTAGTCTGTTGTATAATCTTTTTTAAACTTCCCAGAGATCAATTAGTACTAACGTCCGACCGGCATAGATGTTCATTTATAAAATACAAACGTGCCCTTTGACAATACTACGACAAAGGCCATGGCAGCAAAGCGACAAGACTTGCAAGTTGCGTTCCATTTAGTCCCGAAAGATAACAGTGAAACTGTTAATGAGTAAATCCGCGCACGACCAGCTGGCACCGGTACGCGTCAAAATGTACGTCAGTTGATGTTTTTCAATTACGTTAGTGTGCCGTGTGTTCCAATTACAGTGAAGTTCTGCATGTGTTCTATGTGAGGGCTACGTGCTACGTGTCGGTCCTATCTAACTTTGTTATGGAAATTGGTAGTGGAGCATGTACCGACGAGAACTGGCTTTTAGAAAACAATGGGAAGAATGGGGCATATCGCAGCATGGAAAATGTTGTAATCGTGCAAAGTTTCAAACTTTAGATAATGCGTTATGTGAAGAGAAGACTAGGAGCCATTTTCATAACGATAAAAACATAACATTCAACCAAAGGAGCATGGTCCATATGAGAGTTTTTCGGCCTTGAAAATAACTCAAATTTGAAGCTGATCGCATTTGTGAAATGTTTGCATTTTAATATTTCAGAGTATATGTATTTTAAGCTTTCATCAACATTTTTATTGTTAAGTACTTCACTGTCTTTTAAAAGCCCAGTTCCCAATTTTGACATTTTCGTCCAAAATTTAAACATTTTCGTCCAAAATTGAACCATTTTCGAACATCTAACTGACGGTTTTTATACGAACTCATGGTGGCAACACATCCTACTTGAAATCTATAATAAAACACACTGAGACACAAACCAGTTATGAAAAGGTAAATGTTGTGTCACTACATTCTCAATGAAAACAAAAGTTGAAATGAATGAATACACAATTACGAAAAGACCTCAACTTTTATTTTTATTGTGAGCGCATTCGCGCAACACCTTCATTATCTTATGGTTTATGTCGCCCTGTGCTAGATTTGAAGCAGTAGGTGTTACGACCATGCGCCCCAAAAATTGTTTTTGAAAATAGGTGGAAATGCAGAAATTGCGAACTTTGGGTTAAAGAACATACAAGTACTAAAATAAACATGTTCGGAAATATTTCAATACAAAAATTTCGTAAACGCTATCAACTTGAAATTTGGAGTATTTTCAGAACCGAAAAAAACGGCTTATGATATTTTAGTTACTTGTTATGATTATTTCAGTGTGGTGCGATAAAAGAAAGGAGAAATTTGAAAATCTAGGTATAAATAGAGGTTGACTAAACCGAACAAAACATTTTTATTGCTGAGATAAGTGTTATTGTTTTGGGAGACTTGTACGGTTTGAACTATTAAGAGGTCGAAGAGCGTGATGATGGACCCATAAAAGCTTGGACCTATAAGAACTTTTAAGCAGGTAAAAACTGAAATAAATGCTAGATGCTGGAAATTCTCCGTGCTCCAAAAGCTCACGATTGTCTGTATGAGTCAAAAGTCCAAAACAGAAGTATATACATTTTATAATAATCGAAACTGGCTAAAAATGTCTATCAATATGATGAGATGGACAATGCTTCTATAAGGGCGGGCAGGGACGATCGAATTAATATATATATATATATATATATATATATATATATATATTACCTGAATTACATACGGAGTTAATTGTGATGATGGCAGACAAAATGTGATCAAATATCAGTTTTTGCTCTATCCCATCAATTCTATATTTTTAAAACCAATTATCATCCACAGTATAGTTTATGATCTTCAAAATTAATTTTACAATAATAATTCCAGCTTCCCGTTATGGATTTTCGGGAAAATTAAAATTTAACTAGCTCTTTGTGATTATATCAGAAGTGCAATTTGTCAATTGTTCGTCACAAAAAAATGAATTGGATATTTTGTGAAAACGTGAAAATAAATTATATAATATTTTACATTGTTAGCATTAAACAAAACGACTGTTTTAGTTCTATTTTTGATAATCAATTTTGTAGTTGTTGTACTGCATGTTTATGGACTGTGTGATTTGCTTAATTTGTGAGAATATGCAATTTACCAAAAACAATTGCGAACAAAATGTCACTGTATTTAAGATACTACGAATACCTACGTTTCATCAGAATTTATGCTAGCACAGACATGGAAGTCGTTCAGAACCAAAGCATTTCAAAATATTCCCCTGTATATATATATATATATATATATAGGGAGGAAAAAAACATTAGGGTGACATATAGGGTGACTTCGAACTTGAGTCATTTATTTTAACAGTGAGTAGATCTGATCAAAAGAAATGTTTCTTTTCCTTTCTTATTAAAATGTAGAAAACATGGCATTACACCACATCACATCACCCACCGTTTAACATCAATCACACACTTACTAGAAAGCCATTCAATAGAAGATGGGATGGAAAATCGTCTGCACAGGTTAGGTGACAAAATACTCACGCTTGAGATATCTTCCTGCCACAGACAGTTGAAAAAACTTCATTCCATACTCAATTCACTCCAAAGTGACATAATTTCTTCCACTTCTCCCTTAATTTTTGATAATTTCAAATATAGACAACTCAGACATTACAATAAAATCTTTCATAACATAAAAAACTCCAACACTCGTAAGTTTGACAGATTGTTGAATGACATCAAAAAAAACCTTCCTCAACACTCAACAAAATTGGATAAAAAATCTCAGTAACGTTGACATCCCTCATGACATATTAAAATTTCTTTCCTTAGGGCCTAAGTTCAGTGTAGAGCCGATTGTTAACAATGACATTCCAATTAGATCAATCCTAGCGGATGTAGACACAATAGCATCTTCCATAAGTGATGACACTGAAAGAAACATTTTCACAACTCGTTCCACTAACCTCATCACTAACTACTATCATAATAACAATCTTAATAAAAAACATTCCTTTTATCACAACCTTTTAAACAAAACTAGAACATTTCTAAAACAACATCCTGAACTTATGGTTACAAGATCTGACAAAGGCAATGTTACAGTGATAATGCTTAAACAACACTATTTAGATCTTTGCAACAATCTCATCAATGATGACCCATCATATCATGAAATTAATAAAGATCCCACACTTAAAGTGGAAAAGAAAAGTAATGACATTGTTAAGGAACTTCTCAGCACTGGACAAATAACCCAAGAACAAAAAAGAACTTTGACTACTTATAACTCTGTCCCTCCCAAATTTTATGCACTTCCGAAAATTCACAAACCTGTACTCTCAGTAAGACCTATAGTTGCATCAATAGGTTCAGCCACCCAGGCTTTGTCTTCATTAATATCGACAACACTAAAATCAGCACATACAGATAATGATTACTACATCAAAGACTCATTTGAAGTCTCTCGTCAGTTCAACAGATTGACAATACCAGCCGATCATATTATCGCCAGTCTTGATGTGGTGTCGCTATTCAGCAACATCTATCTGGATGCATGTACAAGAACTATTAATAAACACTGGAATGAGATAAGTCAACACTGCAACATATCTCTAGAATCTTTCACCAACATTATAACATTCCTTTTTCATAACAATTATTTCTCTTTCAACAACAAAATATATTCTCAAACACATGGTTGTCCTATGGGATCTGTTCTGTCACCAATTTTGGCAGAATATGTCATGGATGATCTGCTTGATACTGTTATTCCGACACTACCCTATAACCTCTTCTTCATAAAAAAATACGTAGATGACATTATTTTATGCCTCCCTTCCATAGGTCTGGATGGTATTGTCAGAGAATTTAACAGCTATGACCCCTACATCCAATTTACCATTGAAAAAGAAGATGAGAACCTGTCTGTCCACTTTCTAGACACAAGACTCATTCGCACCAACAACAACAGTTTATTGGTAGACTGGTACCAGAAACCTATGGCCTCAGGTCGGTTTCTCAATTTTAGGTCATACCATAAGCTAGGGATTAAAATCAATTTGGTAAAACAGATGAAAACAAGGGTAATCAGCATCTCAGATAATACCTTCCACACCTCAAATTTACGTAAACTATCAAAACTGTTCATCAATAATGGTTATCCGAAGTGTCTGATTAACAGGATCATTTTTAGTTCACCTTCCAATATTTTGCCGAACTCTGGTGATGCAGGTAATAGTCGCACAACCCCTAATAACGGAACTGATGTAATTCCCAATAATAACATCAATCCTAACAGTACAAGCACCAACCCGGACTCCAGACCTGGTTTTGCTGTCCTGCCCTACATCAAGGAACTGACCCCTAAGCTGATCAAATTGTGCAGTCCTTTGAACTTTCGAATTGCTTGCAAATCCGTCCTCACTATAAACTGCATTTTTTCAAAAATGAAAGACAAAGTCCCGCTGCTTGGCTTAACCAACACAGTCTACTCCATCAATTGCAACAACTGCAACCAAATATACATAGGTCAGACCTCCAGATCTCTTAAAGGAAGGATTACATCACACAAAAGTGATGCTAGGCTTCATCCTGAAAGATGCGCTCTAGCATCTCATGTTAACACAACAGGGCATTCTATGAATTACACAAGTATCAAAGTTCTTGATAAAGAAAAACACCTTTCCAAACGTTTATTCCTGGAAATGTCCCACATTTTCATGAATAACAACTGTATCAACAAAAAGACAGATGTTAAACAACTGAGTGTCATTTACTCATATTTGCTAAACTGCGAAAAATTGGAGAACTTACATATCTCCCCAAATTTCAACTCTTCACAACCATAATTAGAATCTGTGTTTTGGCCGATTCCACCAGTAAATTTCATTCCACTCAAAATATAATAATTCTCTCCTCACGATTTATTAATAATTGTTAATTTAAATTCCCATTAATAATAATATAGTTTATTCAACTGCCTCTGGTCGGTTTAACAAATTCTAACATAAAATTCTGAAAATCTCATCATCTGAAGTGATTTGGCAACGTTTTGGCACACGCCCACAATTCGTTCCATCTTTCAATACTGACATTGACATCCTTCGGCCTTCTGTCAAAGGGTTTCATGTCACTCATCATTCCATGACCACTAATTTGTGCAATCATCAAGTGGCTTCACGATGTAATGCTCTAATTTTTTAAATAATTTTTAATCTGTTTTTAACTTGTTCTTGTCATATTTTATATAAGTTTGACTATTGTACAATCTATCCAGCTCTCACCATGTTACTGGACGTTTCCCTCATCCTATACAACAACAATTAGCAACATCCTCACATACTACTGTAAGTTGAGTCAATTTAAATTCATTTTACACCTTTGTTGCTACTGATGATGATGGCAAAGTCCATTGAAAGCTAGAGAGAATTAAAAAAAGTATAAAGAGTCCTCTTTGCTTAAATTTTGTCGAAGTACCCAACAAAAGGCGGAAGCTATATATATATATACAGGGTGACTTCGAAGTTGAGTCATTTATTTTAACAGTGAGTAGATCTGATCAAAAGAAATGTTTTTTTCCTTTACCATTTTTCTGGTAAAATTAAAGTAACAAAGTTATAGCCCTTTGGAAGTTTGAGTACCGCCCTGCCTATTATATACGCGAATCGGTTTCCCAATCGAGTGCAACCAACCCCTCGTGCCTTTGTTAATGTAGTACAAAGGGCTCGTGAATCAGGTGACTTAAGACCTCACAGGTGAGGGCATGCTGCTCCAAGACCGCACGATCAAATACAGGTCCGCACTGAAGTACTTGTCGGGAGGATACTTTATTAAACAAGGTAACATTTTTTATTTTTTTTTTATTTTTACACACATATTTTGGTTTATCTTCCTTCTACAATCATTATCTGAAAATTAATGACTCAACTTCAAAGTCACCCTGTATATTACAATTAATTGTTAAATGTTTTTAAATGGGAAATTGGCAAACTTTTAGGCTTAAGTTTTGCCAACTTCCCAATTAACAATTAATTGTATATATATATTACAATTAATTGTTAAATGGGAAATTGGCAAACTTTTAGGCTTAAGTTGACTCTTTTCACGATAAAATCAAGCTTTCGGCATTCTCTATGGAGCCTTCATCAGGATTCTGAAAATACAATTGTGATGCTAGCAACCAATACAGGACCGACGCAAATTGTCAAACAACTTACTCGTCGTTGAGGGTGCAGCCAAAAGGTGTTTCAAAACGAACGCAGAGATGAGAGAACTTGTTACAAATATAAAATCAATCGGACGGAGATATTGGGCTTATTGATAACGACAGATACCTTCGTTATGTGTTAAAATATCAATACACCCGAACATATTAAAAATTATTAATCATGAGAAGACATTTTGGGGAAACAATCTGAAGGCAGTGTCTAACCTCCTACTTCCGCTACACGTGGAGAGGGGGACGGAACGGAAAGATAATGCGTCGACAGATGACATGTGATTGACGCGACGGAACGTGGAATTGTAAACCTCATTGTCCAATTTGGGTATAAAGTATACGAGGGACGCTCGGTAAACCTCCACCCAAATTACTAAAATGCTGAATTAATTTGTTTTGGAAAAGTGAGTAGTTCATATGAGTGTACGAATGTGAGATAGTGATATACACTTGAAAAGATGGGTTATGTGAATTCATATTAAAGTGTGTATCACTATCTCACATTCGTACACTCATATGGACTACTCACTTTTCCAAAACAAGCTAATTCAACATTTTAGTAATTTGGGTGGAGGTTTACCGAGCATCCCTCGTATACTTCATACCTAAATTGGACAATGATGTTTACAGTTCCACGTTCCGTCGCGTCAATCACATGCCATCTGTCGACGCATTATCTTCCCGCTCCGTCCCCCTCTCCACGTGTAGCGGAAGTAGGAGGTTAGAAACTGCATTCCGATTGTTTCCCCAAAATGTCTTCTCATGATTAATAATTTTTAGTATGTTCGGGTGTATTGATATTTTTAACACATAATGAAGGTTATCTGTCGTTATCAATAAGCCCAATGTCTCCGTCCGATTGTTTTTTGTAACAAGTTCTCTCATCTCTACGTACGTTTTGAAACACCTTTTGGCTGCAACCTCAACGACGAGTAAGTTGTTTGACAATTTAAGTCGGTCCTGTATTTCAGAATCCTGATGAAGGCTCCATAGAGAATGCCGAAAGCTTGATTTTATCGTCAAAAGA
Source organism: Acanthoscelides obtectus (assembly GCA_963669975.1). Classification (NCBI taxonomy): domain Eukaryota; kingdom Metazoa; phylum Arthropoda; class Insecta; order Coleoptera; family Chrysomelidae; genus Acanthoscelides; species Acanthoscelides obtectus. The sequence continues at coordinate 80,433,799 of CAVLJG010000008.1, read as the reverse complement.
GTCAACTTAAGCCTAAAAGTTTGCCAGTTTCCCAGTTAACGATTAATTGTATTTTTTGTCCAACTGGTCGTTGCCAATGGCAATGACTACTGCTCAAATATATATATAAGGTGTTTCACAACTATATATATATATATAATATAAAATAAGGAACAGTTATGGTACAGACAAGGTTAGCCATGATCAGTTGGAAGGCGAGTGTCGCACAGTGGTCTAGAACACCGCAAAGCATGCAAAAAATAAAAATTTTTACTGCATTCATACTACTTTCAGAACAATAGGTTTCTTTGACGTTAGTTTGTCTCTATGACTCTCAGTCACTTTGGGCAGATCAAGGATATTTTCAACAGTAGCTGAGCATTTGAGCTCAGCTGCATTTCATCCAAGGCCATATTCAAGATAAGTCTGAAATTCGAGTACAGACGCCTGCCACGTAGGTTTCCCCGGTTGTCGAGTTGAAATCAGAGATCAGTTTTTCTCTATGAAGACATTTGAAGGGTTTTTTGAGGTCGCTCAAAGGGTAAATGTATAATATATTTTTCCATAGTTTGCAAAAGTTAGGAAAACCTAACACTAGATTTTATCTGGTAGTATTTCAAGGTTCACAAACATCATTTATTCCAGCTGGGGCAAATGGCGGATCCTTATTACACATCTCTCCAATTTTTCCATTAAACAGTAGTGTCGAATGATACACCACAGCTTTAAGTCTAAAAGTCTGCTATGGTAAACCTAAGCGAAGCTAGTGTAAGTCTGTCTCCATAGCCAACTCATTGTTTCAGATATTAACTTCAAAGTAGCTAATAATTTAATTCATTTTCTCAAGGGAAAGGCGAGGGCCACTCATTGGCAAGAGATAACTTTGTGTAAAAGCGTACTTGCCTCCAAAACTTTTTTGAATCTTAAAGAGCCCCAAAATTTTAAAGAAAAGCATGCTAAATATGCAAATTTTAGTTGAACCAGCCTGTTTGACTAAAAACTAAACTGTTGTATTCATTTTTTGTTATACATGTTCGTGGCTAACTTTTTATGAACTGATGCGTTGTGTAGGAAGTGCATAATCAACCCACTTGACGCCATTTTTTTTAATTCTCGAGCAAGTAATGATGGACAGCTTCAACACATAAAAGACCCACTCTAGGCGATGAAAAAGAAAAAAAATCAGATAAATTAGTGAGTCGGCGTTTGCGTGTACGGCATGAGCACGTTTTAATAACCCGCTGTAAATTTTGCGAGGAATCAGGTAATGGGTGAACGTAAAAATGTCCTATTGTGATGGTAAAACCGTGCTGCTTTGCTACCGTGCTGCTATGCCAGTTGGGTAATGAATTTTATGGCACGATTAGTGTTACAGATAACGCGCTGTTTATCTTGCTTGTCGTAACATTTTACTGAAGGTGACTGACCACTGACTTATTATACTTACGTAATGTGTTTGAAGCTCCTCGCGTGAATTTGCATTCTTGAGAACCACTGCAAACTGCAGATTTTTCAGTGACAAAGAATATAGAACATCTAGTAAAACGATTTTGTTTGAATGAAACTTTGTATACGTTTAAGAAGGAAGCAAGAGGAAGTCGTGAAATTTTTAGATGAAAACATTGACGGTATCGCTAAGTTTCGCTAATAATGTGTTCAGCTAGATTGTTGCGGAATAACCACACAAATGTTCGTCCAGTCGTCACGGTATGCTTCTGATGAGACGATTTATATGCCCTTGAGGTATCTCAATGCAAGCTATCTGTACTTGGTTCCAAAGAGCTGCTAACGTTGGTGGATGATCAGTTAAAGAGGTCACTTGTATTCCCATCATATCCTATGTATGTTTAACTGGCGAACAGTCTGGAGATCCAGAAGACCAATAAAGTAGGTAGATTCGACAGTTAATGAGTTTACTGTGGCTCTAGAAGTATAGGATGGACATTATCTTGTTGAAAAAAGAGGGTTTGAGGGAAAATGGGGTTTCAGTATTCCTTGAAAATATCGTTGAGCCATTTTACCTCATTTAATGGAAACTAGAAGTGACAGCACTATATTTATTGAGGGTCTAAATCATAACTGCTAAAGTGTAGTGCATGTCTTAATTCGAAACAGCGCCCGACTATTACCTTAAAGCAGAACTGAGGTCGAGAAAATTGTGCCCTTCTCTGGGGTATAGAGCAAAGAGGCACATGGAGAAAATTACTACTTAGCACTAAACAAACAACTCAACTTTTTTCCCAGCAGATGTCGCGATTGAAAATGTTTTTGTGCCAAGCCAAGTCCTCGGTGATCTGGATTCCAACCAACCAAAACAAATGGCTCCTTAGTAGGCCAGGAAATAGGTAATTTTTTCCTACAATTTTGGTGACAGTAAATTTTTTTGGTGATAGATTATTGCTTCTTAATGATAAGTTGAAATTGACGTCATGATCGGGTTGAAGCATTTGCCGCTAGTTTGGTAAAACGTGTTTGATTGAAAATCACGGGAACAATCGATCCTATGTAAAAAAGTAATAGAAACAATTTTATAGAGGTAATTAAATTTTGCTTCTATGAAATATTGACGTTTAGAACATCTAATTTTTCCGGAAAAAATCGTAAAAGCACGGTGCTAAGTAATATTTTAACAAGAAGCATGAGTGCTGGTTGCACCTGTCTGAATGTTTTTTATTAAAAAAATATTGCGCTGCATTGTGTTTTTTCAAGTTTTTTCACGGGAAAAAATTAGACGCTCGAATGGTATTTGACAAGAGTTACATGACTAGCAAGTTACTGGTGTCCTAGGAGACCACAATTACTTGTTATCAAAGGTATTGTAATTTTTGGTGACAACAGCTGTCAAGTTTGCTGTCTATTGGCCATTTTGTTCAGACTCAACGACTGTTGCAACGATTTTAATGGAAAGGGAGTGATTCCATAGACCAGCATTACCTACTACTACTCGTACATCTCCTCATCCATTAAAATCGATGCAACGGTTACTGAAATTACTCAGTGGCAAAATCGACAATAGACTGACTGACGGGAGTGAGTTTCTTGATCTTCATAATGAAATATCGCAATCAATTATCAAAAGTATCACATTTTAATTAAAAAAATGATTCTCTCTAAAATGGTGTTATTGGTCATAGATAAATGATTATGAACTTATGTCGACGTGAAATAATGTTGTATGCGGATTACGTGGAAAACGTACGTAGCATGCGGAGTATAATAGGCAGCAGCGGTGGCCGCAGTAGTAGACTCTTCGGTCTCCTGATCAGTCGCTGTGCGCTGTGCGGGTTCGAGTCCCGTCCCAGAAGAAATTTTTCTCTTGGCTATGGATGTTGTGATTGTCCTTAGGTGGTAGACGGTCTCTGACTGTCGAACGCGGAGGTACCACCCGGCGGATCTCGTAGGCGGAGCCAGAATGTGTGCATGTTGCATGCACACATGATCCCTCGCCAGAGTCCGTGTGGCGTTCCCCCTTTCCCATGTATCCCCCTATAGTCCCACGGTACCCAATGGGTGCTCAGGCCTTAGGCCTTCGTGGTAGTTGGAATATAAAAAAAAATGTCGCGCGACTGTTTCAATACGAATTTTCAACTTTCCCTCCTTATACTTCAAAAACCATCGAGGTGTCGAAATAAGTTAATAGACCTTTTTTGTAGCAAATTTTATTCTCTAAAACAATAGTAGTGTTTAATACTCTTAGGGTAGCGAGCACCAACCGAGAGAGTTCAAAATTAAATTAGTATGTTTTTGAAAATGTAAAATATTAGTAACTTTACGAGTTCTTTATACAAATAATATTATATTTTTTATACTGATCTTACAGTGTTCTAGAACATTGCAATACGGAATTAATTTCACAACGGTTTTCAAATATTTTCAGCAAAAAAACTAGCTTAGTTTTGTAATCCCTTAGATTCGTAGCTTAGAAATTATAAGCAGAACCGTTACCATTTATATTTACCATATGGCAAATTTTTATAGAAACCAAATTTAGAAGAATTTGATTTCCATCAAAAAGATTTGCTGTCTCACAAATAGTAGGATATGCTTATACAAAAATTTCCCTAGGTCTATAGACAAACTTGGCCACTCATCGAAATCAGATCTACGCTAGGGTGCTACTTGCTAGTCAAGGTACAGTGCTGTTTTTTGGAAGCATTATTTTGTCGTCCTCAAACAGTTATAACTTCTAGATCTGGCATCAGCTTTCCAGCTCCAATAACTGTATGTATGACGCAGCAGATGCCTAGATGCCAAAGCACCGCGGCTATGGGGGGCTCAAAGACACTTTTTATTCGATTTTTGAACTGCCCAAGGTTAGAAGAACTGGGAAAAGCATCCTCATGTAGATTATTCCACAATCTCTCTCCCTAGAGACAAAGGAGCGTTTGTATCGGCCAGTTCTGGATCCACGAAGTTCGGCATGGTTAGGATGAGAGGCTGAAGTCAGGGTCCCGAGACTATTCGTTAGATTAGAGTCATCGATCAGTCGGACATCCCTTCTCCAAGCAGCATCGAGCATAGATAATGTAGTTGGGGCAGCAGAACCTCAAACATGTGAGTAGTACTCGAGGCTAGGTCTTATCTGGTCCTTACCTAACCTAACTATTAACGAAATGTGTTCGTATGTTCTGCGCCTTGTACAGAGTGAGGAGGTAATGTAGAAAAAAGCACTTCTCAGCCCAAAGCAAATAGCCTAGCTTTTTCCAAGCAGCTGCCGCTATTGACGAGGTATATTCGCACCAGATAAAGTCTTCGTCGATCCGGACCAGCCGAAATGAATAGCTCTCACGGTACAGTACTGTGTTCTGGAAGCATTAAACTGCACAGTGATAACTTCAAGGTCTCTGATCAGAGAAGTTGCTGCTAGTCTTCTTTTCCCCAGCTTACCAGCAGAGATCGGCTTGTCAATCTGAATTCCTGTATGTTGAGTATTGTCATCAGTAAAGGTGTAGATTGGATTGACCGTACAGAAAAGGACGTCGTTGATATGTAAGAGGAACAAGGTTGCTGTTGTGGGATGAAGAGAACCCCTCAATTATTAGATATACAGGTATAGGTACAATTAGAGAGTTGTTGAGTCAAGGAACAATCTCTGGCGGTAGTAAATATCTAAACTAGCAAGTACTTCAATGTTAAATACTATCAGTGTGACACTTCCGCAAGAGTTCTCGTTTATGTATAAGGCTAATACGATCCATTTGTTGTTCTAATTAGGAGTAGGTAAACTATGTTCATCAGTTAAATGAACACTTCTGAGGCGGTTAAGTTAGATGTCATTCAGAGGGAAATCAATCAATTGTGGCGGTTAGGTTGTTCAAGAGAGAGTATAGGGCAGCACTAATGACGAGATTCCAGTGAACTTGATCCTCGTTGTACGTTAATTGAGTTGGCCAGAAGGGATCGCCCCTTCGCATGCCACAAACAATGTTGCTACCAAATTTCCTAATAATCCCAAAACTCAACCGAAGCAGCCACCATACGAAGTTACGTCGGTATTTTTCTTTCATAGTTTGGCGGGATTTCAGAGCTGTCTTTCACATGCTTTTCTATGCCAGAAACATGTTGTAAATATAGACTGACGGCTTTGTTTTTATTGGACGTTTATACTGGATAGACTGTATATCAGAGTAACAGAGGAAATGAGGAAAATTTGCTCTCAGTTGGAATAGACTCAGTACAGTTGATAGAGGGTTTACCGGGAATTTATGACTGCCCAGCTGATATTTAGAGACGGATTGTTTTTGATAGTTACAATGAAATACCATAAAAATATGCCTCAAAGGCTCCATGAAAATATGGAGTACGCTCAAAATATACCTCGATAGAACCAAGTAGTCAGTCTGTCTGTATGTCTGTCTGGTAATCCTACAACCACCTATAATTTGAAAAGCACCGCTCGGCTTTTGACGAAATATTTACACATTGTTGCTACTATGTCAAGCACGCAAAAGCTTTTTGAAAATCGGTCCAGTGGTGGTGGAGAAAAAGGCCAAAAATGAAAACAGATTGATGTTTTAGACAATCCTGATCATTTTCGGGAAAAAAATTATAGGGCTTAAAATTGGGGGTTGAAGGTTGCAGGGGTTGAGGAGGGTATATATAAATGTTTTGATCATGGTATATTTATACGCCTTCAACCCCAGTAACATATTAGGGATATTTCACTTATCATATATCTTAAATCATTAGATTTAGAAATAACTTTTTAAAAAATTTTATTTGAGGACTGAGGCTTCAGTCCATACAAAATAGAAAGGTTTACAATTGAACTTATCAGTTAGCGTACATTACGGTGTCGCGCCGGGTATTGAACGACAGGATATGGCCGCGAGGCCTATTTATACATTCGGAAAGCTGACTAAGAATTAGCAGAAAACAGCAAAGGCACTATTCTAGCAACGGATTAGCGAGAAGTTGTTATCATATGCTGACACAGCGTCTGGTGCAACATTGTATAATAACTGCGTAGTTACTATGGCCATATAACATATATGTTCCCGTACATTAAAGCTTAAAGCAGAGATATCTCCAACACTCGTATGTCGATACGTGGTCCTCCGATGGACATGCGTCGTCTTTGGTGGTCATTCACCACAGTCGCCAATCGCCTCCGCACTGCTGTCTGAGTGCTTTGTGCTCTGTGCATGGTGAATCAACTTACTTGACGCCATTTGTTCTGAAAGTAGTGCAATATTTCATCGCTACCATCTCCTTAAGCTCCGAGTTCAGTCGAATTTACTGCCTGTCAAAAATCTCCCACTTCTTTAATAATAATCATTCAATTTAAAACTAACGCTAATACACTTTCATTTTTTATTCCATACGCAGCGGTTGCACAGACTCCTATGACTGTCTCTGTTGAAGGGTTGTGATGGGCCTAATGGGTCCCAATGGCCACAGTGATCAGTTTAGCTTTGACCAATCTCAACAAGGATGGGCAATCGAAATAAACCTATTTTTCAAAAGGCATACAGCGCACTAGATGATGTCTCAATACCACTCCCCGCTTAGGCTATTTTGGCAGTTGTACAACTGCAGTACTATTTTTGATATGATGCTTCTGTCACTACAGAGAAAAATATCTTTCAGGCCTTAAACATTGAGGAGATCATCCAGCAAAAGCTGAAATACTATTTTTCACTTAGGCATTCATGAATGTTGTCCTCAAAATCTGTAATTGTTAAGAAAACCCAATATTGCACCACCTTCAGGAAAAAAATAGTCACATTGCATTTGCAACTCAATAGTACAAAATCAGCGTATTTCTAAAATTCCACAAATAAGGAAATACATATGTCCCGAACTGTTGCGTTGCAGATAACACATATAGGAATTGCTTTGCTAGGTATTGAGGTCCTTTATCATATCTCTTTCGTTGATCCATCCATAAGTTTACACCCTATATCGATTTAATCATTATAAACCTAACATTCTGCATACTTGAATTCAACTATTAGCAGTGACAGTGATTCAATTTTATTTCCAACAAAACCAATCTTCCTCACTTAAACTATGCGGGGTCCTTGGTAGGATATAGGAAACTTCTCTGTAATAACTTAGTGTGTTAATAAAGTCCATTCCCCAAGGAAGGCCAACTGCCGTACATCTTCGGCCTACTGCCATTTACCAAGACCTTCCCGTTCTTTTAATTGAGATCCCTTCCTTTCCATCGCACACAATATCCTTTCTCAACCAAGCACATCCGGTGCGACTTCCATCCGCATTTCGCCTCCTCAGCTCTAATAAAGGATATCCATTGTGGCATATTTTAATAACATTTCCCGAGGTTGCATATGGTTCGCGTTGATAACTCCATTCTTTATTAAGTTCGCTGAGGATATTGCCTCGCCCTCGGTGTCGCTGCAGATTTTTCTAGTCTAGACTATCCTCGTCAAATTTTGCCTAGAGCAGACACTGAATCTCTCGAGAAAAGAAGTCGAAATACCTTGCACCTGATTTTATACAGGATGTCTATTGAATATTCGAACACCGCGAATGCTGGGTGGCCACGCATTTTTTAACATGCTTTTATAAGCTTGGCCTGTATGTATGTATGTATGTATCTAACGGAATCTTTGAGCGTAATATTCACCGATTTCCAGAAGTTTGATTAATGTGAAACTTCGCACACGTATCAAGGACCGATGACAATGCAATAATTTGATAACAGTTTTCCATTGCCGTTATTAGGCACGCCAAGATTGATAAATTCTTTTATAAATCCTCAGTAGGGGAGTAAGACAGATAGAGCTAGCGCGAGATCTGCGCATGCGTGCAGTTTCGGACTTACTCTTTGTTGGTTTGGGCACTCGGCACAGCAAAACGGAGGCAGATACTCAAGGTAGTGCATTCTCACCTTGTGCATTTCTTATACATGCGTAGGTACTAATGAGTCTAATACACGCGAATTACTGTTTATAATATTCATATAATATTATATAATAACCATGATTCACAAAAGGCTTCTTATTGTCCGTATAGATTTCGGTTCAGATGATTAAAACGATATCGATACAGTTCCCAGCGAAATACAGCTATGCAACTGCTGAGAGACGAATGTTGCCATTAGTCCTGAGTTGGCTTCGACCGTCTACAAGATGCAAGGTTGTACAGTCGATCAGTCACTTACCTAGGCTCGCGACTGCTGCTGATCAAGCCTATGTAGCACTTAGTCGTGTAAGATCTTTAGACGGTATTCGGATTGAAGAACTTGATTGCACTAAGTTAACAGGAAAAACCGATGCAACAGTGAAGCTTTAAATGAAATGGTTAGATCACGAAATGACTTGTAAGATATTTCAATACCAAATGTCCACAAAAGACTAAATCGATAAATTGAACTAACAAATGAAAAATAAATACTAGCTTGAAAACTAGAAAAAACACGCTTTTATAGCTAACCGAACTAAAACGTAGAAGATATTTTTTAATTACAAAGAGTTTATATTACAGTAATAGAAACTATAATAAAATTGAAGTTATTAACAAGTTATCAAGCACCCCACGCTTTTTATAATAACTCAAATTTTATTATAATTTTATTTTGAGATCATCAATTAGGATTGACTGTTCGACCATATACTACTGTAATATACACTCTTTGTGATTAAAAATTATTTTATACCTTTTAGTTCGGTTAGCTATAAAAGCGTTTTTTAGTTCTTAGGGTGGATTTCACCAAGGTTATCAAATTAACAGTCCGTTATTCTCCACCTTTAGGGTAACAGTCCGTCAAATACAACGAATGAGCTTCAATATCCAATCAACACATTTCAGCAACCAATACCTATGAAATGTTGAAAACAAAATATTGTCAAAGTATGAGATGACAGCTTGTCCTTAAAACATCACCAGCATATTGAATAATAAGAAATTACATATAATTCAGTCAAAATTTAAAGAAATGTTTGATTTTTGATTCATGTTTTTATTTAATATTGTCGATAGTTTATTCAAGTTTATATTATAATCTTCAATTGATATGCGATTTTACTGATTTAACATCACCTCCCGTGTTTTTTTTTTCCTATAAACCTCTTGCAGATAGCCATTAAACACCTACTTGATGACAGACTCTACCAAAAATTTCATAGATATTGCTCGTTTCCAAACATTCATTCATTTACTTGCCGTTCATCAGAACCATTGTGGCACCTTAGACTGCTATTGCCACAAAACCATTCAGATTTTTTGATATCCATACATCCATAAAGTTGAATATTTTTCGTTGTTCAGGAACTGAACAAATATCCACACTATATTTACAGCGATTAAGAAATACCCAAACATATGTCTTAAAGCTACCAGCAAACCTAAAACCTGCAAAAAAACTAGAGATTTCCCATATTTTTCTTCTTCATGAGTACACATTCTAGGTTATATAATTAGACATTATTTGAATAACAGCTGATTGTTGCATTTCAAAACACCCCGAGTGACACATGTGTGGGATCCGTCAACCCTTGGTCCCAGTCACAAAACATATACACTGAAGAAGACTTAATTTCATGCTATTCAATGACAACACGGTGACTTGTGTGGTTGTCAGTGGCCATTTTTTGAGGGTGCGACATGGTTGCCAGATTCTGCATTAATATCCCGTTTCACCCCCCTGGTCTCAGTGGAGTACGCTCCGCCAACTGTTGAAATATACTCTACTATGCTTTATAAGACTATTCGTGGAATTTTTCCCAAAATCGTTGTACAACACTTGAAAAAATGCAAATGAAAATTTTAAATTATTTCCATGACCCCCAAAATAGCTCCGTCTGTACCTCGGGTGATACATCTTGACAGTAGGGATGTTCGATACGATCCTATATTTAGAAGTATCGATACTTTTGCTTCCCATACCCGATATTTTGTGTCAGAAAGAGTAACTAACTTCAGATTACTTTTCTTCTTTGTTTCCTTCCGCTGGATATCGATAATTTTATTCCAATATTTTAGAGTATCCTTACTTCCTAAAACGTTAAGAATCGATACATAACGATACTTTTCGTGTATCTAAACATCCCTAATCTTGATAGCTTGTCGTTCTTGTCAACTGGCCTGCAGGGTGAGGTGTTGCCTTTACTATCTTACATTTTGATGAAATCTTATGATAAATAAAAGCTTCAAATGAAATATTGACGAATATGAACGAATATGCATAGAATTTAGAATATAAATTCATATTGCAAATTTCAGATTGTCTATGCATTGGTTTGAACCGGATTTTTTGGTATTTTTACCGAAAAGAGGATATTTACCGATAACATCATTCTCCACGATTTTTAAAAATCATTTAAATATTTCTATACTTGCCGAAAAAGAGCTGAAACCAAAAATTAGGCTAAAAGTCAATTTTATGGAGTATTCATAGTTTTATGCCCCATATCAGTCATACATATGCATACATACGCAGGCAGTCGGGCACATGAGAGGCGTAGATTTGGGTTGCCTATGATTACGAACGCACATTCTCATTCCTTACTCCGCTTGCCCTGAATTGATTTTTGTGCATACAAAAGGTATAGACTGGTAGATTACCGCCATTACCTCATCAACCTGTATGTTTTATTATTTAATTAAAATGAGTGGTCTGTTCAGAGGTAAAACAGAAAAATATTCAGATAAGCAAGAATCGAAAAAGGAGGTTCCAGAATGGTTTGCGAAGTACTTTGAAAGAGCGGGACCAGTATGCACATTGTAGAAGTTGTAATATAGAACTACGAGCTCAAAAAACATGTTGTGTGCGCGCCTAATACAATAACAGACGTTTTTCATGACTCAAAGGTCCTGGATCTACACTGATCTTACCTTATACCGAACTCGACACTATTTACCGATTCCGCTTTTTCCCGGTTTGGCAATATTGCAGATCTGCAGATCACTTTAAAAGCAATTAATATCTCAGACGTGTTATAATAATAGAAATAAGAAAATACAACAATGTTTGGAGATACATTTTCATAAATAGGTATTTTTGATTCTGACTTATAATATCTAGACGATGAATAATAGGTGGATGCGGATACTTTTACAAATATCGATGTTTTAGGACCCAGAAATGCAGAATGTGCTGTTTGTTTACATTTGGTGTGGATTTCTAGATCATAAATTGGCAAAAATTGTTTTTGAAGTAACAAAAGATGATGAACCAGTTGGAATACGTTTTATATCCTTTTTTTGCAAAATAACAAAAATCGGTAGATTTCTACTGGTACGTATTATGTACAACACCCTGTACGAGATATACAGACAAAATCAGATTGCCATGCATGAACAGTCGTCAAAAACAGTGAAAACATCCTACCAAATATAATAGCTAGAAATTCGACCTATTATTTGCCGCATTCCCATTGGTCCCACTTGAATAACTGATCGTTTTTTCTGAAATGATAAAAATTTGAAATTCTATGAATGTTATCCTAATTCTAAAGCACAAAGACATACTATTACATCTATAATGTATCCTTATTTATATGGCAACCGTTTTTTCACGACTTTATTCAACATTTCAATAGAAATCACTGATATTCAGAGAGCTTTGACAGCTTCTGTCAAATTGCATTTCGATAAGGTCTTTTCCTATTCGTCCAAGGGACCGTCAAATGTTAATGTTGGTGAAATTAGCCCTTAAACTATTATTTATTCTAATAAAAGTTTCAGAATATCAAGGAAGTAATTTGCCGATGACATCAAATATGATCTAGTTACTGACGTTAACTGTTTGGAGGTCAAGTTCGAAAATAAAGTAGCAACCACCAATTTTGATAATGCCTTATAATATCCTAGTAACATAATGAATTTCTAGAAAAATCAAGACCTCTACAAACTTTGCAGAACGTAATGGAAATATCTAGAAATAAACAAACCTGACAGCTATGTTGCAATTGACTGACAACATACCACACCGACTATTTAACAACTCATGACAGAACTTAAACCATGGCCCAGCGTACTATACAGAGTGTTACACTCTGTGATGTGCTTATATATATTCATCTCATCTCGTTTATGTATAATATCAGTTTCTGTCATGCGAACTTTATATTTTGTATATACACGGCGGAATTCCTGTAGGATTCCAATTACCTGCAAGGGCTTTTAATGAAAACGCTGTGAGCTTTTCAGGCGTTATGTAAGTAAAAGCTACGAACACCGTGAATGAGCTTTTATGAGTTTCTGTTTACGTAAGGAAGAATGCGGCTCGCCATTGCGGTAGTTAAAGTGCACACCTCCATAAACTAATTTGGCTTTTTGGTTAATATTCAATTGTGGTTCATAGGTACAGTAGAAAAGAAGTAATGATTATGTACTTTCACCGAAATAATTAAATGTAGTGACGATTTATGGAAATGTTGAATTTGTAGCTGTAGTTATTTATAATATGTATTTGAAATCTTAGGTGGTCTTATTAATTCAGGTTTGGGCTATTTTTATTTTCAGTGACAAGAGAATAAGATTGAATTAGTATGCTTTCGGTTTCATTGTCTTCGCTTTCAAATTCTGATACAGACAAAACATACACACATACACGTTTATATTATGCTGTCCGCGAACAGCACAGCACACAATACAACGACACACACACACGGCCATCCGCCCGCCGTGAACATGAAATGAATAAACCGTATTGTGTTTGTATATTTGTGTGTTCGACGTGCGCGCGTACACGTACGAGTGTGCGTGTGTGTGTGCGCGCGTGTGTTTATATAAATATGTGTATACGTCTAACGTATTAATACCGGTTGTACCAGGGCGCGCGCTTTCGTCTTCGTCGTCGTCGCTAGGAGTACTAAGGCGCGCGCACCGTTACGGTAACCGGTGGAAAACTTCGAACATTCTCTCGACCCTTCGCTAGATTGGAAGCGACACGGTGTAATCGAAAAGATAGTTCTACGTTTCGGTTATAAAGGCTGCTACACACAGTGCCGGCGGCAGGGCCGCCGGGCAAGCCGCCGGCTAAGCCTCCGTACACCCGGCGGCATGCAAAGCCGCCGCGCAAAGGAGCCGCCGGGGTGTGCCGGCGGGTTACGCGGCTTGCCGGCGTCACTTCGTTCCTGGCATTCGAGCGGTAGTGTGGTGCGGTTTGTGTGTTTAAACAAATTAAAATGTCGTTTAATTGGGACGACGAAGCTGTGCTGCTCTTAATTGAAAAATTTCATGAAAATGATATATTATGGAATCCCACAAAATGCAGACTATAAGAATAGGAACAAACGAATGGACGCATTGAACATAATTGCAAGTGTATTTGACATTGATAAAGGCGAAGTAGAGAGAAAGTTAAAAAATGTAACCTCTCATTATTTTCGGGAAAAAAGAAGTACAGTTGCTCAAATCTGGTGCAGGCATAGACGATGTATAGAAACCCAAAAAACATACTATTGCGCAAACGCTGACACCCCACATCATCTTTTTTATACTCTTCTATCATTACTTTCTATTTTGTAAACTTGGGTGCAACCAAAACCTTCTCGTCCTTTTGTATTTTTTTCTTATTGCTGATAATTTCCTTATTCATTTTAACCAACCAACCATAAAATATGCACTTCACTAGCGTTCTATGTGACTGTCACAACCGGAATGATGCTTGGCGGCTTTGCGCGGCTTGTGCCGGCGGCTTGTATTGCCGACGGCATTGCCGCTCGGCATAAACCCGGCGGCATTGACGCCGGCACTGTGTGTAGTAGCTTTAAGACAACAACTGTCGTCGTCGTCGTATTCTCACTCGGAATGAGGAGAGATGTCGCAAATGTAAAAAAATATTACGAAGAGCGAGCTGAGATCGCCTTTCGTATATTACGTTCGATCGCATTTGGACCGCTTAACGGCTGTGCGCTAGCTAAATCCGCGATATTGTCATAATATGTCATTACCATGAATAAACGTAACGACCATGGCGTCCTTGATTCTATGGTTATGACTCCTACAGTTATGACCGAAACAGTCGCTTGACACGTAATTATTCCGTAACCAGTTGTAACTACTTAAGCTGCACTAATAATTACGGAACATATTTTACAATTCTGGATGTATTCTGTAACACAACTTTTGTAAGCTTGTGTTTCAGAATTTCCGATAGCTGTAGCTTATATTTTACGTATTTATATATCTGGGTAAGGATTAATAATGACAAAGCACAACTTTAGTACAATAGTAACTTCACGCTTAGGAATATGATAATAATCGGTCATCAGAGTTTAACGATTCTCTTAGTGAAAATAAAAATACTGTTAGAGAATATAGATTTAATATCAGATGTGACTTCAGTTTAAGTAGTGATTTTAAGTTCAACAAAAGATTTCTTCTGACACCTATTTGAAAATTGTCTACCTGATATAGGACAAAAGCTTGTAAACAAAATGAATCGGTGGTATGGATTGACGTTTCTTCAGAAGAATTGCCCAGCACTTGCTCGGGAACGGACCCGATACTATGGTGTGTGCGATATGCAAAAATCACCGAAATGGATATGTTTATTTCCTTAATTCAAAAGTTGCATTTTACGCTCAAAAACGATCTACCTTGACGTCATTTTACATCTACCTATGATGTGCAAACATATCGTGCGAAATCACAATATCTATCCAAAACATGCTGGGACAAGTTATTACGTTCTCATTAATTACAAGTGCAGATATTTATGTTACGGAATTAAGTAAGGCTTGCAGGTACTGCAAATTACTTTCAACTTGTAGGCTTGCAGGAATTGTAGTTTTTTATTTACATGCCCGTCATATCTGCTGTTACTCAACCCAGGTTTGAGTCTAGCCTAAGAGCTTCTAGCTTTTAGGAGCGTAACGTCAGTCGTTCCGACAATTGTAGGATGCCTTCATAGCCTTCTTGACTTTCAGAGCCTTTTCTCTCCTTCAGAAAGGCTGGGATATTTCTAAATTTCTACTGTTCCGTGATAGTGTCAGCGCTCTTCTATTGTGTTTTCTTCTTGAATTGCAGGAAATTTCAGGCTATGTAACAGATCATACCTATAAATGGAAACCATGAACAATTTGATCCAAATGAATATTTGTAACATAACCTCAAAATAGAGCGCTGACACGGAAGAGTAGAAAACTATGAAAATCAAGGAGGCCGTAAGGACGTTCTACAATTGTAGTTTAGTGGTTAGCCTTACTTTTACCCGGCACTCCGCATTGTCCTAAGATCCAACACTGGATTGCATTTCGTGTACATAGTTTTGACCTATTTGAGATATTCATCAGCTTTATCAAAAAAAAAACTGCCGGTACTAATATTCTCAAGGCAACTTGGGCTAAAGCTTTTTAGCAAATTCACAGATAGCGGCCTGAGAGATTAAAATCCAGCTGGATAGACCCTTCAGGAGAATTTATACGCCTTTTTCCGTTGTCGGGTGGATTGTAAACAATCCGAAAACCAGGCAATTAAAAATAATTATGAGGAGCCGAACGCTTACTCTAGATGTAGACTGAGCTGGGAGCTGGCGGCCATTCCATTCAGAACGTGGGCGGCCTATGGATTCTTGAATATTCTTTTCAGCTATTTGCTTGACAGAGGCGTAGGAAACGTCTCCTATAAACAGGGAGTGGTGTTCTTCCTCTTTTAGTGCTACCTCTTTGAAGGTTTGGAACGTATTGGTTTATCTGAATAGTGTGATAGACGACATTCCAGTCTGTTATCTGAGCTTATTCAGCTATGGTACACCTACTCGACATCATTTCCATGTTGCATTGTGGGGTATTTCACGCTCCTGAGTGGACCAAATTTCACAGATGCTCACAAAATGTATCCTGATCACCTGAATATCGTGATCCCCGAACGAGACAACCTACCTGACGTCATTTTGTTATTGCATGTTGGGAAGTTTCACTTTCCTGCATGGATCACATTTCGCAGACGCTCACGAAATGTATCTGGTTATTTAAGCTACTGAAACGGTCAACAACTATATATCTCTCTCTCTTTCTCTGTATTTGCGGCATCACAGCTACGTACCAAACAAAGCGAACTTTGAGAAATACCAGTTGACATAGGCAACCTTGTACGGTCCTCACTCTGTATGCGCTAAGTGAGAATATATCCTGAAACGTCCTCACTTTGTTTCAGTATATGGACCTCGTTAAGTTGGGAGCTCGGTCGGTCTCCACTTTGTCCTATGTACAAGTCATACATTTAAAATAGTTTGCTTCATCGTATATTCGCCACTTTTAGATATAACAATGGCATCAATCATGCCTAAAACCACATCTGTATCTGCATTGCTTTCTGGTGGTCCTCACTTTTTATGGTATACTGGCAGTCCTCACATTGTATGCCAGTCAATATATACAGGATGGCCCATCCATGTGTGGACGGAATATTACTCATAAACAAATACATTTTCGGAAAATCTATTTATGGGAGGTTATACATGATATTTGAGGGCCTTCGTCCTCAAGTTTTCGTAGCTCGAATGGAGTTTAGTACAATAATGCTAAATAAAATGAGTGAAGACACTAATTTCCTGGATAAGGTCCTTTTTAGCGATGAGGCAACTTTTAACAGCATAGGTGTTGTCAACAGGCATACCATGCACTATTATACGACGGAAAATCCTTACTGGGCTAGGCAAATAGATTCCCAAATTAAATGGAGGTTGAATATTTGGAGAGCAGTTATTGGCAGACAAGTTGTCGGGCCTTTCTTTTTCGACAACAGATAAACAGGTACAGAATACTTGAATTTTTTGATCGAGCATTTGCTTTGGAGGATGTCAACCTGCAAACTCGGATGCATATGTACTTCCAATATGACGGCGCACCTGCGCATTATCATAATCGTGTGCGTAACTATTTGGACACCTGGAGTAACAATCGTTGGATCGGTCGTGATGGCCCTATATCAGGGCCTCCTAGATCACCAGATATGACACCGATGGATTTCTTTCTATGGGGCCACGTTAAGCAAGCGGTTTATAGATATCCACCAACTACCCCGGAAAATATGAAGGAAAGGATTAAGGATGCTTTTTTAAATATAAGGGAAGACATGCTGAGGGATGTGCTACGGTCATTTATCCAAAGACTGCGGCGGTGTATTCAACATGGTAGAGATATTTTTGAGTAGTTTTTGTAGATTAGGTCTTGAGTAGTGATTGTTGTTTGTTTATGTTGTTGTTATATTTGTTTTTCTCTATTACGCTTGAAGCTGATTTATACTGTTATGATTGTTATTAGTTTTTACGACAAATCTGTACTCTTAGTGGCAATATGGAAGTAGCCCACTGTTTGTCTTTTGTTCCCATGGATGATCTGCATCAAACCGTATACCAAAAAAAAGCTCACGAAAAAATTGAATCCACACTTGCACAAATATACTTGCACTTGAAATTTTTGAGAAAAAGTACAACTCGCGTTTTTGACTACCCTGTATGAGCAAAAACGAAAATTCAAAAAAGTAACAAATAAGATAAAAGTTGAGGTGCGTAAGTTTTTTTTTATACAAAATTCAGCACTCTAAATTCCAAAATAGCGGATTGAGGGGTAGTAGCTAATTACCAAAACCCCATAGTATGTTATATCAATCTTCTTCTTTTGAATTGGTTTATCCAAATATGCAATTAAATTTGAGGCATTCTATTTAAAAAATCACAACTTTGATATGCAGGTCAAATTTGGTACACCCTGTATAATTGCCAATATTTTAGAAATGTGCCTTCAAATATGATGTATAACATGCCATAAATATATTTTTCAAAAATATATTTGTTTATGAGTAATATTCCGTCCACACATAGATGGACCACCCTGTATATATATTATATATATTACGAAAATAAATGGGCAAAATCCGCAAAAAGTGAAAGTGGATTCGAGCAGCAAATAGGATAGGTAACCAGAGCAATACGTATTTCTGCTTGTTGGCTACATCAGGCCCGAAATGAATGCACAGATGCAACCACAAAAGTAGATACACATTCCCATACATGTGTGTAACCGAGGAAACGGAGATGAAGAGGAAAAAAAATGACAAACGTAGTGCCAGTAAGAGCCAACCTACATATTGTAGTATAAAATGGCTAGAAGACCTCGAATTTTCATGTCGCCTTCCAGCCATTCTATACTACAATGTATAGGTTGGCTCTTGTTGGAGACTTCGTGTGTCATTTTTTTCCTCTCCGTCTTCGTTTCCTCAGGTTACACCCGTATCTGGATGTATAAGCATATGTATCTACTTTCGTGGTTGCATCTGTGCATTAATTTCGGGCCTGATGAAGCCAACAAGCAGAAATACGTATTGCTCGGGTTACCTATTCTATTTTCTATTTCTGCTCGAATATTCTTTCCTTTTTTGCGGATTTTGCCCACTATTTTCCTATTTTATGTTATATACCTTTTTCCACATGATTATTTTCTCTTTGTAGATCCTTTGGGCTTGAAGTACAGCAAGTGGATATAACCGGCCGCGTGGTTGTGGTTAGATGTCGCTTTGAAAATTCCAGGTCTTCTAGCCATTTTATACTACAATGTATAGGTTGGCTCTTGTTGGGGACTTCGTTTGTCATTTTTTCCTCATTTCATTTAAGCAATGATTAACGTTCTGTACCTGGTGGAATACGTTAATAAATGATTTAAGTACGGAACACTCTGCATGTATGCGACATAATCAATATTTTGTTTTTAAATCGTATGCTTTTCTGTTTTCTCCTGGTCTATCGGATCCAAAATGTCAACCGAGACAGACTAATCTGCTCCTTGAACATTCTTGAATCTAAAGGAGGGAGTTTCTAAATGGTCGCCAATTTGCCAGATTTTCGCTATACCCTTTTACTCCATTCCATGCCAGCGTTATGCTCCCAGTAAAAAATAGTCCCCCGAAATCACATTCTCGTCTCGACAAGTCATTTAGCATCATTACCAAGGTACACTGGAGTGCTTTTTTATAAATGCCTCCCGTGCTTGCCATCAAATTTAATGGTAGCGGCATTATAAGTGCTAGAATATGTTTTCACATTGAGATACGCTTACGCATTTGGGCAGAAAAAACGGCCAAAGGGTCAAAATTATCTCCTGCTCATGCAAGGGCGGACTTAGACGAGGGCCTAGGCGCTCAACAGGGTCAACCATGGACAGCTGTTTCATGCTTTTTGGCAACTCATCAGCATGGTCTAGGCCACATTGGTGAAAAGGATGACAATGCAAACTGAGATACAGTTCCAACAGAGAGCTTGCTGTTTTCTCTCTCGTTATTTCAAATAGATATTGTTTTTGTCGAATTTACTTACAGTAAATATGAAACAATCGCATTTCAGGCCGTTGTAGCGATCAGCATTAAATACAATCTAAAGTGATCAACCATTTCTGCAACTTGATAATTGTTACTGATTTCAAAAATATAGACATGCATACAGGTGACCGTTCGGGTTTCAACGTTTAATATGAAAGTCATCCAGTAAAGTAATTGTTTTGTCCCAGATGATATGTCTTTTTCCATTTTTCGTTCACCTTGAAGAATATAATTCCGTTGTAAAATCCTACTATAAAAATGTTTTAAGCAGCAGGGTGAATTTTTGGTTTGTTAGGCTGGCTTATGCCATCATATACCAGTCATTAAAGTAGGTAGACTATGTGCTGTATTAAGCACAAACTAACCTTTCTAAGAAAAAAAGTTATGATCGTGTATAACAGATTAAATGAATCGGGTCAGTCAAACAGCCTCATACAATTGAAATTTGAATATTTACCATGTTTGTGTGTAAAATTTTGGAGCTGTTTAGATTTGGGCCCCCACTGAGAAAATTTGCTACCCCCCGCAATTCAAAAAGTTCTGGACACAAAGAACTCTGTGGACGCACATGAGCGTTGCTATGATCAATCCCGCGTAGATGACGATATAAAATTCCACAGCACACTAATGGACTAACTACGAAAGCTCTTACTAATAAATTTACGGGAAAATCTATGATGCGTGAAATATGTCTAATAGTATTGGTGTGGATTTCACAATTTAACAAACCATTATTTTGCACCAATAGGGTACGAGTACCAAACAGTCCGTTAAATATACCCAATCAGCCTCAAGATATCTCCATCAAGTTTTTGGCAGCAAATAACATCAAAGTATTCAAAACAAAACATTGTAAAATATGAAGTGACAGTTTGCCATGAAAATGTTTTCAGTGTATTAGATATTATGAAATTATATAAAACTAACCAAAATTTAAAAAAATGCTTGATGTCTGAGTAAAATACATTTGTTTTCATTCTAGCTAAAGGTTTCTCCATGCTTATTGCAACTTTTGTAATCCATATGCGATTATATTAACTTAACATCACCTACCGTGTTTATAGTTTATCCTACATTTACAAACTTGCACTTCCAAACCCTTACATAAAAAACCCTTTTCACTCAAATTTTGGTTAGATGTTGCGTTTCAACACATTCATACACTTCTTTTCAGTTCCTCAACGACATTTTGACACCACTGGTCCGCAACTGTTCAAGATTTTCAACATTCGTACATACAATTATAGTTGCAGTTTTTTGTTTCGATTTCAGTGTTTTATCAGTCGCACCATCGGTGATGGTACATGGTATACTCAACATAACCACGTATTTGGGGGTTATTGCAGATTTAACGTGTACACGACAGTCTAATATGTATTTCTGCACAAAAAAAAATCTTGGAGAGAGCACTTTTTACACGGAAATTAATTCTTCCAAAATTCCATTTTCCACAAATAGCTGGACGTCAAATAACACAACAAGTGACCACAAAACATAAACTCCAGTGACGTTGGAGAATAAATAGACCACAGCAGATCGATTATCGAACACAGGATGGAATGGATGCGCTGCGTTGTCATATTTCGCCATCTGAGAGGTGAATAGCATAGTCACATCGTGGTTGACTGATTTTGAAGTATATTAACATGTGAATCATACACGTTAGAGCTCAAAAATTTTATTCCTTAAAAAAAATTAAAAAGATATAAAAATTCTGAATACCTAAACCGTGTAGGTAATGTATAAAATATTATTTGTTTTATACTTTGCCTATGTATTCTATACAATACCAACTGCGCAGCCGGTAATGTATGTAAAAGACGAGAGCAAGGAACGGGTTGTATGTATCGGCAGGCAGGCAATAAACGAAATGCGCCCTTGTAAGCAAAGAAAATTACATTATGTTACTTATAACCAGAATAATTTTTAGTTTCACATCAATTTTACTGTAGTAACAGAGGGGTGCATTTCTTGTACCTTTTTCATAAAGCTTATTTTTAAGAAGTACTCTAATTGTCAATTTTGAAGAAAATTGATTTTAAATATAACTTGTTTCATTTGCCCGTCATTTTATAGTTATGCCTGTTAACATTGTTAAATTTAGACCAAGATCTATTCATTTTACACATTGTCGGTGGAACTGCAGGTACTCTATACAATCCCTAGGAATTGTATTCATTACCTAGGTAGAGTATGTAATGGATAATAATATTCATGATATTTCATACATTGCCTCGGCAACCTAGGTATTCTATATATTGCCTATGTTTTGTATATATTACCTGAATTGCACAGATTACCGGTAACATATATATTTCATTTATTATGTTGTTTTATTAAATACTGTTTCAGTTACTGATTTTATTCATTTATTGTTTTTGGTTATTTATTGTTTATGTTTATTATTTATCCACTCATTTTAAGCAATTTATACCTTGTTACTTTTTTTAAAAAGTACATTCGTCCGTCGCTAGAATGTTTTTAAAAAAATCCGGATTTTCAATGTTTTTGTGCAAAAACCACTGACAGAATGTTAGCCTGCGAGGATAGTCTTCTGGTAACAAGGCCTGCACTCGTTGTACATGGTAGGGATAAAGCAAAATTTCCCTTAGGATTCTATAGACTATGGTATGCGATAGTCCTACGCGGCGGCCTAATTCCTGAGTGCTGATAGCTGCATTGATTTCCACGATACTTAAAATTTGTTCCTCCTGCTCTACAGTAACCTACCTTAATTTTTCAACATGTCGGCGAACTGTTGATTCGAGAACATTGTAAATAAACACGACGACGTACGCGAACAAAAACAAAACAACACGCCCGAAGTTCTGCCCGACAAAACGAAAAAGTAATGTATCTATGCAAAACGATAACTAACCACTGTTACCATTTGCGATCGATTGCCGGTACGATAAGAGTGATGAAAGACCGACGCGCTGTTGCCATGTGTGTTTTAAATATTTAGTTTAATGAAATTTATTCACTTACTGACTACAAATTTTGGCTTAATTAGAAAAACTCAATGCCATGTATTTGTTAATTACCCAATTTAAACACGTTTTCGATTAGAGGAATTAGTAAGATTGTAGTGATTGTGGGCGATATAAAGCACTTAAAGTTGTAAACTATAAAGCCATTTAGACAAAAAATCTATTGACTTTTGGACTATAGGTCATATGAACTTTTTGACTTGTTTTGACCCCCCCTATTACCCATTTCAATAATGACTACCATAACGATTATACCCTGTATGTAAATTTATAAAAAGAACAAAATACATGAAAGCTGTCCTGTTTTCTCTATACAAAAGCATCATATTGGAATAAAAAAGTGTTCTTGTTTATAACACAATCGCTTTTTCACGATTTTATTCAATACTTCAATAGACATCACTGATATTCAGAGAGCTTTGACAGCTTCCATTTCAATAAGGTCTTTTCTTATTAATGAAGGTGAAATTGGCCGTTATCTACCAACTTAAAAACTTGAGATATACCAGCCCGCACGCCCTACAACCCCTACCCTCAAGTTTTAGCCCCTACACATTTTACAAATGATCAGGCGCCTCTGAAACTTCTAAAAACGAAGTTTGATCGATTTCCATTTTTTCGTCTTTTGCTCCGTAACTCCGGCGCCACTGGACTGAGTTTTAAAATCTAGTGCTTTTTCGTCCTTCTCATAGTAGTAAACTTTTTTTAGCGGACAAGACAGACAGACGGAAATGAGTGACATGGTTTTTTATGATATACATGTCATATAGCATCCAAAAAACCTTATAATAAAAAGGCAACATCTATGGTTTATATACGTGGATTTTGTAAATCCTACATCATTCTCCTGTATGATGCTCGTCCCATTGCGACATATCATTGTCATAGCTAAATGAACTATTAGCTATCCAGCGCTACTCTCGATATTTAATATTCTATTATATGAAACATGACAAGCCCAACATGAGAAATGTACCTGCATTTTCGTTTATAATTCGTTCTCATTCACAATTCTGTTTGTGGTTAACGTGTTGCCAGAGTACCTTTAAATTGAACTGTAAATCCTTTATACCGCCGATCTGTGTCATCACCAAAGTGATGTCAAACACATTCCCTTTGTGTGTTTTGCTCTCAAAATCTCTCTACAAAAATGTCTGCGATAGATCGATTATTCTTTCCGCATTTTGTACTTTGCGTGTGCGAGACAATTGAAATGGTTATTGGTTGTAATTCACATAATTTGAATTTTCCAAAAGACAATAGAAACTGTGTGAATGACAAATAAACCATTTTTTTGACTTTAATGTAGTATTTGAGTTCCGAAAGATAGAAATTCCTAATAACTTTCACACTTTATTATTAATAGTAATGAAAAATCCCGAAAAAGTGTTGTGTACTTATGTTGCTTTAGCAGAAAATGGGTTTTGGGTTTCATTGCTTATTATTGAAGATTACACTTAAATATTGATTTATGTTCTTATTCTGTATGTAATATTTACAAAGGAGAAACCAGGGCAAAGAGAACATCTGAGAAAGTTTGATTACCCGTTTTACATCTAAACCATGAGTCGACCATAGTGAAAAAATACACAGACCTATTCGTTCAACTTTCTTCAATACATAAGAAGCGACGTGGTTATATAACTAAGTTATTTTTAAATTTTTCATGCTTTATTCCACGTGGAACCATTTAAAATGGAAACCAAAACAAAAGGGTTGAGTGTTCTCTACTGCCAGTATTTTATTGGGTGATCGTATGAGAAATAACGTTTTAGTGAATGTCGGTTTCTCTTCTACTGGGTGCTTTCAAAACATAGGACACACATTGAAGGAATCATTCCTTAGACCATTCTGAGACTATTTTTAAAGAAATATTTTGCTTAGAAGATACAAGGTGAACAAACTATTCCTAAGTAATTATTTCTATTTCAGGTACAATGCAAAATTTTACCTAATCCTTCCCAAAAACATCACTTACTGAATAAGCAATTCTTATGGTTGTTTGTGAGCTTCTAACAAAAACGTTCGGAGATAGATGTGTTGAGGAGCTAGGTTATTCTATATGGGCCATCTGAAGTTATTTGAGGTTATACATATCTTGTTGGTTGAAGCTGGAACTGACCGAACTAACAGCACCACAGAAAGCCTCTTCTGATAGATTGGTCAACATCTAGACACGCAAGGAGCAAACGACCAGTTCTTAATATACAGCGTGATTCAGAAAGACATCTATGGTAGAAGGGACATCCAAGAATAACAAAAAAAGGTTCTGCAAACGTACATCCTCAAATGTCTCATTACCAGTTTAAGGGTATTTTAAATCTCTACGTCATAAAATTTTCAATGTCAATGTTGAAGCTTTCTATATGGATGTTGCTTCAAATATTCAAATGAAGTAGTCTGCGAAAGGTTTTTCAAGAAAGCCAATTCATGTAAATTCGAATACCAAATTCAAAATGCAATAGGTGTTGCACAGAAAATAATTTTCTTTTTTTTTCTAAAGGAGTCGAAATTTCCCAATTTTTACGCCACTGGTGTATTTTTAAGCACAACGTTTCTTATATGTGTTCACCATAATGTGGATACAAAACCCAAGTCCGTACTATAATCCACTTCGGAGATATAATTTTTGTTTCGATTTCGAAATTATAATTTCAACACCATCTACCATCTCGGTATCTTAGGACCCTTTGCTTATATGAACTTGTTGCATGTTTTTAATCTACTCTATGTCCTTGAAATATTGCCAAACTCTTATGAATAATTCTGTATATTGCTAGACCTATGAGAGATAGTAGCTTCGCGAGTTCATTTGGCAGGACCAGACTGCAATAATCAAGTATCTAATAAAAGTTGCATGGACATAACTATGATAGCGAGCAACACACGTTACGTTACCGTTTATTTCCCCACCCCCAAGTGACTATCACTGATTAAATATCCAATTGAAATAAATTAATACGGTATGGTGATAAATTTAACGAGCAAGCGTAATACCGCAATTAATTTATCTATGAATTATATTCTTTGTAATAGCTTCATGTATGCCCGTATAAATTGTGTTTTTGCATGTGTTCTGTTATCGTTTATCTGAAATGTGATGTTTTCTGGATGTATGGCTGCATGTTAACAAAAATAATCATGGATTCCGGCCGGAAAAAGTGTGGTTTTATGTGGCTCGTTAGTGCTTGCTCTTTGCACATGAACGGATGTATCTATCGATCGGTTTATTTTCAATTAGTAAGTGGATTTTTGAGCTAATTTTGTGGACAAGTAAGTGTAATCACTAACATCTTTGTCGTGTTTCAATCACACCGTCAGAAAGACACTTGATTGATACCGTGTAGCTTGTGAATTATAATGAATAATATCAAGATTGTGAGGAGTGGTATTTTGTAAATAGAATACTCTCCATATTCTTGCAATCTAGGTATAAACATTACAGTAAGTTATAAAAATGGCTTCAAGTATGTTGAACTTCCCACATAACTTTACTAGGCACATTAAGTTCGATGTATTATAAAACACTAGAAATTATATGTTTGTGATTTCCATCTGGTTTGTGAAAGCAATGTAGCAATATAGCATTTTTCATTTATAACAGATAAAAATTAGGTACATCTGTGTGAGACTAGCGTTACATTTTACTTGTGATAGTAAACTCTACCTGGTTGGTGATAACTATGGAACAGTACTGTCCTGTACGTATGAACATGACCGGTTAGGAAACCACCAAAGTGCTAATTTTCAGTAATAACGGAGATTAGGTATCATTACGCCCGATTAGCGTTACATTTTGCATAGGTGACACTCGAACAGCAGGGCGCTCTGGATTGTGATGTCTTAAAGGCCATGTTTCAATACTCGTAGGTGACGGTACGACCTTAGTATAATTAATGTTCGCGCATGGTTTCAAGGCTGACAATTCGAGGGCAGATCTTGTTGATGACGATTGATGAATATATTCTGTTTGATTCTAGCCACCTAAGGTGAACCATGAGGTAGCGGCCGCTATAAATAGAAATTATTGCACGCAGGGATGCGCGCTTGGTCTCTGTACAGCAACATGTGAGTTGTTAATTAATTGCAAGTAGCAATACTATCTCCTCTAGGTTCCAAGAAGGAAAATGGGCGCATGCTGACAGGTATTCACATTTAAGCAATGGCAGAACTTTAGGAGTTGCGCTAAAGTCCAGAGTTGGATTTGAGTGGTCACTTGTCATTCACATGGCGAGTGGTTCAGCACTCTGCCATAGCGGAATCTCATTAGCCTATCTATGAACTAATGACCTTCAGCGGTCTCTCAATTGCTTAGCTGCGGTGCTATCAGTAAAAAACTGTACCATTTAGAGTAAATTGTGCCCCTTATGTCCACACAAAGTTGATAAAACCATTTCTGGCGTACTTTACGGAAAAACAAATCTTTCTGACTGTATTACCTTCTGTTCGGTTATACTGAGTAATACCAGGGCATCAGTAAACAACCCCTTTTTTTAATCAATTATAAAAACAGCTGCTTGATCTCTAGTCAAAATTGGGCACTTTTAGGCCCAGTATTCAACTGTGACTGAAAGAAAGTATCTTTACTTTAGCGGGCGAGGTAGACATTACTAAGCCTAGTAACGGCAATAATGGACAGCAACCATGACAGTCCGAAACCTTGCGGTAAACATCAGGACCTTGTTGTCAGCTTGTCTTTCATTTCGTTACATCCGATTATACACTAACGAGTGAAATTTTTTGCCCTGTAAAATTTTCAATGAAATTTTTACGCTACTATGCCATTAACATAACACAACTTTAGGTTTACCTTAGCTGGTGCTCAAAGGAACTGGCAGAAGCGGTCAGAGGTATTCTAAAAAAAAACAAGGATATGCATATGTAGTATGAAAGACTCACAAGGAAATCTAATAACATCTGAACAAGAAATTCGCCAATTAGTTGCACTCAACTCCTCTACCTGTGTCTCTCAGAAAATGGAGTCAGACTTTGGCGAGAACTTATCATTTCCCTGTACCATTTCATCTTACAGAGAAAATTCTATTTCTACTGGACCAACCACCTTAAACGAGGTACAAAATATTTTAAACCAAATTCGAAACAAAAGGTCTACTGGCTTTGATAATATTACTTCACATCTTTTAAATGAAATTCTTAGTTGTATTGGTGATACTTTGGTATTTTAATTTAATAAATCT
The DNA here is from genome assembly GCA_963669975.1 of Acanthoscelides obtectus. Lineage (NCBI taxonomy): Eukaryota > Metazoa > Arthropoda > Insecta > Coleoptera > Chrysomelidae > Acanthoscelides > Acanthoscelides obtectus. The sequence goes on along the minus strand of CAVLJG010000008.1, from coordinate 80,405,901 downwards.
GTTGAGGGTGGTTGTTTTCCTAAAATCTTAAATCTTGCGGTGATTAGACATATATTTAAAAATGGTGAACATGATAACGTTGATAACTATCATCAAATTTCATTATTGAGCAATATATCCAACCCACTATAACAAATCACGTATCACAGATTATGCGATTTTGCTGAAAAATCTCATATCCTGTATATATGCCAACATGGAGCTGAGAAATCCATCGAAACTGCAAGCTGTCAGTTGCTTGACTTGATGAAGGTGAATATGTAGTATCTTTACTTTTAGATCCATCTAAGGCAGTCGACGCTATAGACAGCAACATACTTTAGCAAAAATTATATACTGTGGGTGTTAGAGGCTTCTTCCTGAATTGAGTTATCTCTTACATGCAGGCCAGAAATCTGAAAGCTAAAGTTGGAAGTACAACATCTAATCTATATCCTGCTGAACATGGTGGACCTCAGGGATCTGTACTGGGACCATTGCTGTTCAATTTATACGTCAGTGATTTGCCCATTCATATCTCAGAGTGATATATAACCATGTTTGCAGATGATAGCAAATCTGTAAAAAATGTCAAATCACCTTCACTCCAAAATTTTAATTGTATTCGATGAATTCTCTGCTTGGGGTCAAAGAAATCGGTTAATCTTAAATCCAACGTAAAGCTGACTTAGACTTGAATATGTATGGTATTATTTTATCGGATTCTTGTAAATTACTTGTACACATTTTGATTGTAAACTAAATTTTCATGAACGTATGTAAAAATTTAAGTATAACATATTTTGCCATTTTACAACTTAAAGATGTTCTAAATGAAAAAGCTGTTATCAATGTATATTATCGGCTTGCTTATAGCCATATGTCTTATAACATGATGATATGAAGGAAATCTTCCGAAATTAATAGAGTATTTGTTGCCCAAAAAAGAATCATTACGTTATATTACACTGTATTTACATTTTGAAATGTGTAACTTACGATAAGAAGTTTAATAACCTGTTCCCAAATATTAATGCTCATCATAGAAATCAAAATTTAAAGATCATCCATACACATACCACGACACATTTTAAAAAATCACCCTATTATAACTGCGTCAAATTATACAATAAATTACTAGCTGAAATACAGCAAATTAGTAATAATTTTCGACTTAAAAGAATATTGGCATCAAATGCATTTTATAAGTGATTTATATGGAATGTACAACCTTGACTACCTACTTAAAGATGGAATTGAACATTTATATGAATTGATATATTTATATTGATTTTACTTATATTTTTATACATTTTATTTATATTACTCGTATATACTCGTAGCTTATTTTTTTTTTCATCACATGTACTATTCTGTATCTAAGTGGTTAGTAAAGATAAAGACAAAGTAAAGATCTGACCTTGACATTTTTCAAAGATACCTTACTTCGAAAAATACAGACACCTTCCGTTGCTTTTGTTATACCCGGTATGTAGTGATCGTGATGTGCGTATCATATGTCACATAACATCCAAGAGATCTAATATCCTTATTTCGCGATTACAATACTACTTTTTCCTTTTGCATTATTTGTTATTCCTATATTGTATCTCATTTAACGGATGTATTTTATTTTTCCTACTTCCAATTGGTTATATGATGCCGACAGAGATAAATAAATAAGGAGTTAATAGCGTCCATCTAATTAGGGTCCAGCAAGAATTCCTCCTGTGGTGGGTGTATGGCAGTCGGCGGATAGCTCTAACGAAGGCACGAAAGGATAACTGCACCGCAGGGAAATCTCCGCGGACACCGCAACGTGGCCGAAACACCGAGTGGCGAGCGTCACACCTGAAGGCTGATACGATGCCGACGTGTTGCAGGTTGCACACTACGAGCGTTGAACTACACATTATTTCGGAAACAGGAAATGAATGGCACATGCCGATACGTGCATTGTAACTGCTATTTTGACGCGATTCCTTTTTTGAGTGATTTGAATAGATTGATTTCGATATTTTCTGCCCATTTTTAAAAAAAACAACTTTTTTTATTTTTTTTTTATATCCAAACAGCCGCGCAGGCAGAAGCCTAAATGCCGGAACACCGCGGCTGCTATGATGATCCCAAAGAAATTTTGTTAATACGATTTTTGAACTGCCTTAGGTTAGTAGAACTGGGAAAAGCTTCCTCCCGTAGATTGTTCCACAATCTAGACACCCTCGGGACGAAGGAGCGGTCGTATCGGCCAGTTCTGGATGTACGAAGTTTGACACGGTTAGGATGGGACGCCGAAGTCAGGTGGGTCTGTCTGTAAGGCACATCGCGCGGCGGCATCATGGATGAGAGCACAGAGGAGCAAAGCCCGTTGGTGTAGCGATAGAAAAGAGCTAGATCGCCGACGACCCGCCGGTGCGAAAGAGTCCCGAGACTGTCTGTTAGAGAAGAGTCATCGATCAGTTGGACCGCCCTCCTCTGGACAGCATCGAGCATGGACAATGTAGTCGGGGCGGCAGCACCCCAAATGTGTGAGCAATACTCGAGGCTAGGCCTTATCTGGGCCTTGTATAGAGTGAGAAGGTCATGCGGAGAAAAGTACTTCTTAGCCCTAAACAAATAGCCTAGCTTTTTCCCAGCAGCTGCAGCTGTTGAAGAGATGTGTTCGTGCCAGATCAGGTCCTCGGTGATCTGGACTCCGACCAGTCGAAATGAATGGCTCTTTGGTAGAGCTCGGCCGTCCATCGAAACTGTATGAGCGCTAGGACGCTTTTTGTTCGTCAAAGTACAGTACTGTGTTTTGGAAGCATTGAACTGTACAAGATTGTTGCGTCCCCAAGCAGTGACAGCCTCCAGGTCTCTTGTCAGAGAAGAAGTCGTCGCTAGTCTTCTTTTTTCCAGCTCAGCGGCAGAGATCGGCTTGTCACTCTGAATTCCTGCATGTAGAGTGCTGTCATCAGCGAAGCTGTGGATTGGGTTGATCGTGCAGGAAAGGAGGTCGTTGATATGTAAGAGAAACAGTGTTGGAGCCAAGACCGATCCCTGGGGAACACCCGCGTTGACCTTGTGGGATGAAGAGGAAAATCCGTCAATTACGACGGATATCTTGCGGCCAGAGATAAAGTCAGCCACCCATCTGCAAAGCTTTACTGGGAGGCCATAGGATGGAAGTTTGCTTAAGAGGGCAGCGTGCCACAGCTGATCGAACGCTTTCGTGATGTGAAGAGCAACGACATGAGCCTCACCATGAGACTGGATGAGTTTACGTGGAAATATGAAAAAATACAGTTTACATATAGTTGTAACTGCATACGTCTGCAAAATAATGATCGTTACTGTTTTACTGAATTTAGTGCCGGCGTTGTAAAGTATCGTACAAGCATATCGAATTTCGTAGATCACACTAAAACATGGTTTTTCTTTACAATATCATTACAGGAAAAGATATTACTCGTGGCACAGCTTAAGTACTTTACAATGACGTTACTCGTGATATACCGCAGGAAAGCAGTTACAATGCTCTTACGCGGAAATTTCAGTAAGCTCATGTATGTGTGGCGTCAATTACAATTTTCGTGGGTTAAAATATGCATGGTCGTCCTCTTCTCATGATCATTTCGCAGTAAAGCTGTATAATAACCGGAAAGCGAAGTTATGTCTAGACAGACAAGGTCCCAGAGATGTACGAACCTTTATCATAAAAAAGGTAAAATTATTAAGTTGGACTTGGCGGCGTGATCCAGAAGGCTGAATAGGACCGTTTGTTTTATTCATTTATATTTATACAGGGTGTTCCTTAATGATATGCGAATATTAAAGGGAGTGAGTGTACATGAAAAATTAATGTTAGTTTGCTTCATAAACTATGGTCTAAAAATGTTTCCTTACAAAAACTCGAAGTTTTAGGAAAAATACTAAAATACTAAAAATTCTGGTAAGTAACTTTACAGTGTTCTTCGAAGTAAAATGTACCCATAACAGTAATCTTATTTGCAATTACGATTTGCAAAAACTGCTGACGTACCAAAGAAGAACGTTGTACCATATCTTAGCATGATTATACAGAAAACAGTAAATTTTGCTTACATAGTAATTACATATTTTTTTGCTTTTTTCAATGATTTTTCAAATATGTAGAATATTGTAATTTTCAATGCATAACCTCACATTATGTATTAGCAGCTATTGGGCTTACTGTTTTTCTCCACCATCTAGCCTCTTTACTCTGTACAGAGTCCAAATACTGCACTGTCCATAGACTTGACAGGATTTTAATTGTTTTTTATGAACCAAGGAATGTTGCTCACATTGTAGCTCTAGCTCTTAAACCATTAGTGCCTGCGGTGAAGTTGCGATATCACTGAAGTACAATTTCTGTTCTATGCCAACAGTATTCGGCAAAACGAGCACATTACTTTTATGATGCTCTTCGTTCGTTATAGCTACGTAACGCGGCCGAAATATATCATTGTTATTGTCAGAGTATTCCTAGGCAATTTTAGGAACTTATTTTCACTTCCGCTATAATACAGGCGAAGTCACTTCCGTCTCTGGATCCCCTTTAAAATATTTATGGTAATTCCGCGCAGGGAATTCCACTAGCTGAGAAAATCAGATTTCATAGTTTATTCGTACGAGCAACGTTCCTGACTCATTTTACCGGGTTCTCTTGCTTTCCTGCCCGCCTAGGTTTCTATTTAAATGCAACTTCAATAACTTATTTCATCCATACATTATTGAGTTACAAATTTGATTTTTACTTCGTACGCCACTGGCGAGGAAGCATTGTAATCGCGAAAAATTTCGAAAATGAGATGTCACTCGTTTCCGTCGGTCTGTAATGCCTGTATGTCTGTCAGTGTGCTAATCCTTGACCACGTTATAGCTTGGAAAGTACCGATGAAATTTTCACACAAGGTTACCACTATGCCAAGGACTAAAAGGCATGTGTTTTAATATCGATCACGTAGCGGCGGAACTATGGACAAAAAAGTATAAAATTAAAAATTTCCGTTCATTTAGCTTAAAACCTAGAATGGTGGAGTGATATGTTTGACCCTCAGGTGTCGCTGATACGGTCCGGCTGATCCATGTGAGTAGCAGTCGGTCGTCGTTGCTCGCTTGCTGTATAATGTGGACCCTCGATCGCGTTCCACGCGGGATGTACTCATGATCTCGATCATAAGCGCCCGCAATAATTTTTCTCAGGGGAAGGAGGAGGCCCATCTATCTGCAAAAGCTAAATTTGCGTATTTGTGTCTAAAACTTTTTGTTGAGAGAGTCGTAGCATAGTTTTTCTGAGAAGATCCTTTATGAACTGATGCCAGAGTTGCGATGGAAATGCAGAGTCAACCTACTTGACGACATATTTTTATATTTGTAGTATCATAGTCCGACGCTTGAATATAAAATACTTTTCCCCGAGTGACTCGTACCTATCCAAGGCATTTCACGAGATACTGTTTTTATGACTCTGAATAGGTATTAAGCTGGTGATTTATGTTGCGCCCTCAACCAAACTGCGTGGTAGTTTCAGATAAAAATTTCAGATAGCTTTAATTATATCGGTTTCGTGCTAATTCTTCTCTTTTTCTGATTTTAATGATTCCACAGCGTTCTTGTTCGGCGTTAATTATTGTAGAAAAATGGATGCGAAGTTAGCGTTTTTAGGTATAGTATTTTATGTGCCCCTTTATGTGCACCATTTTTTATTTTATATATTAAAAAGGTGACTCAAAAAAGTGATTGAATTTCTGAGGTAGAAAAAAACATTGAAAGATACGAGATATCCCTATAAACATCCTGAAATGTTCTTCGCTAAGATATAGGATTGCTCTAGCGAAAAATATAATATCGACTATCGAAGTTTTTGCGTAATATTTTGTTGATCAATTTCAGCAGGGTCTCTCGTAGTTGTTAACAGAAACATACGAACGTCTTTGTGTAACTCGAGGAGCACCTGACTTATAGCCTACTTGATCTCTGGACCTGTACCCTCTGGGGTCATGTGGAGTTACTATAATTATTTGTTCACAAAATTTTAGTTTCTGTAGAGTAAGAAGCTTCATAGCGTATAGCGTATTTTTTTTAATAAAAACTCACTCTTTCAAGGACTTTGTTCGCTTTTTACCTTCAAAGCGGGCAGTTCTTTGAAGATCGTCTAATGACAAAAGATACCTTGAATATTCCAATCATTCAACGAACTTTTTCTAATGTTTTATGTTTTGCAAGTACCCGGAGTCACTTACGACACCAAAATTTAGCAAATTTCCGGAGTGAATGAAGTGAATATATTTGCCTTTTTAAACTGTAGGATTCCACCCCAAATGTTGATATCGAAATTTTTTAAATATCTAAGATGGCGGCGTCTATCAATCACGTGAGATGTTCAGGAGGGGGTTCGATACTCAATCTCACTTGACCTCACCTGCCAAAGACTGGGGTGGTGTCAACAATCAATCCCGTATTTTGTTCGGCAAGAAATATTATAAGACTGAAAAATGGGTGAACGTAACGTAAAACATGTGTCTTGTTTAAAATTTAGCAAAATCTGACGCAATTACGAGTATTAATGTTTTCTGTGTTATTCGAACGCCGCAATGTCGAAACACTTGACATAAAACTAAGCTAGTATAAATCCAACACACTTGAAATGATTGAAGGAAATAATTTTTTGAAATGACCTCGAAGGTGATAGACAGGATAATGGGAAATTACTACTTCAACGTACAATTTTTGACATTTTACACTTCCGGTATGAAAAATAGGATTTTTCCATTTAAGGAAACTATCTGCATCCTCAAATGACCTTATAGGTCAAGGTTAAGGTCACGTGCAAAGTCACCGTTAGATGCCCATTTTCAAACGTTACAAGTATGTTCTTCAATATTTTAATCTAGGAAACGTATCGTTCTAGATATTTTGATGTATACATACTTTTTGAACACCCTGAATATTCTGCCCAACTTCCATAGAAAATGAAGTTAATCTATCGGAGTAGCTGTTAGCGTGAATGAACTACATCAAGGTAATGGAGGTACACGTCTAAATGAGCATACAAAAAGCAGCATAAGAGAAAATAGCTGTAACGTCAGTAGTACAAACGGAAGCCAGGCAGACTTTCTTGTTTTCTTGAGGTAATTCTAGAAATGGATATGATGTCATTCTTCAGGACCTTTTTGCAGATGGAACTATACCTAGCATAGTGGAAAGAAAAAAATGAGACAGTGGAAAATGCTTTGAAGTTGGAATATATGAAGACTATGAGGTAATGATAATGTCAGTGGAAAAACTGTAGTAAAGTGGATTGACTTACCTAAACGCATATCCGGTTTTGATGGAGGAACTTAGCTATATGCGAGATAGTTGCTTCTGTCACCTAACCTCTGAGAGTTGCTATGTTGCTATCCTGTCTACCCTATGGACACGATTTAGAGGAGATTTCCTTCTAGCGCTGCGCCAATGGGCTTTGCCCCTCAAGAGCTCTCATCCATGATGCCTGCCGAACTTCGTACATCCAGAGGTGAACCGATACAACTGCTTCTTTATTCCCTAGTGTATCGAGATCCTGGAACAATCTACATGAGGAGGCTTTTCCTAGTTATACTAACCTTGGGCAGCTTAAAAATTGGATCAGCAAATTACCCGGTACCCTGGCATTTAGGTGTCTGCCTGCACGGCTGCATCGGTGTAAAAAAGCACTTCCTTACCTGACGGTCTCAAACCCTTTTCAGGAGATCAGTAAATCGGCTTTTTGATCGATATGTCGATAGAATTTGTTACCTCGAGCCCCCCGCCGCGTCGTCTTATTTCACTGCTGTCAAATTAACTCGTCAGGCTCTGGACTCTCTCTATCTAGGTCAAAAATAGACTTATTCGGCCTCTTTTTTGTCTTTTGACTCACATATATTGTCTGTTTACATATTTCTATTACAATTTTTTGGAGTTAACACTAAAAAAACTCATCAGTCTAATAAGGACCTACCTGAGATGAAAGCACTTAAGGAGATTGTTCTTTCTACCAAATAAAAATAAAAAACCGTACAAAAAGAGCAATCACGCAAATTGTAATATATCCCTTTTTAGTTTACCTTTTGCCCGTAAGAGAGAAGGATAATAAATAGGAGCTGTAAATCATTTTAATTGACACCTTTGGTTCGGTGCTGCTGTACCAGAGGGAACATCACTGGATCACTGGAAATTACATAAACTCAAGTGTGAGAAAGTAACACTCTCGCATCTTCAGATAAGAAAAAATTTGGTACATTAAACGATAATGAGCTCCAAAATAATGAATATCTCAATGCTAAACACCTAAACAGAGGCGAAAAATAATAATAGTAGATGTAATTCACTTAAAACTAGCAATATCAACACGGGTGTCTCAGAATTTATTTCATACATTTTACTCTCCACCCCTACTGGCGAATAATTATTGTAATCGCGAAATAATTCGAAAATGAAATATTGTGTTTTTTGGATGTAACATGACATGTACATCACAAAACCATGTCAGTCGGACTGTCTGTCTGTACGTTTGTCGGTCTGCCTATCTGCTTATCTTTGGATCATCTATAATATGAACAGGACTGCTCGAATTTGGATGAAACTTTTACACAACGTTACTGCCATGCCAAGGTCGAAAAAGCTTTGTTTCTGAATAACGGTGCAGTGGTGACGAAGCTAGGGGCAAAAACACGAAAAAAAGAATCAGTCACACGTCGTTTTTTTGAAATTTGATAGACACCTGATAATTCTTAGAAACAAATTTGTAGGAGTTGACAATTGATGGTATACATCATTTTTTGGCGGCAGTATATTCATACACTTCAAACGTTATCAATTGTTTGCACCTATCAGCACGTACTCGTAATTTATACATCAAATATTTCCCCATACATTTTTCCTTATAACTGAGAGAAATCTTTTTAGACGCGACACGCGGTCGGTCGGGGCGATGCGATTCAACGGCGACTTTCATATGCCGAACCCTGCCTTGCATCTGACAGCATCGCCGGAAGAGATGCTATAGTATCGTAGTATCGTAGCTGGTGCTTATGACATGTTTGACTGGCGTTGACCTGCAGCGTTTCCAGATGGTAGCGTTAGCGTTATCAAATGGATGGTGATATTTAATTTTTTTGTTATACATGTTTGTAGATGCGTGGGAAGTGCAGAATTAACCTACTTGACGACATTTATTTGTTAATAGTCTCCTTCCCAGCACGATTAATTCGAGCTAGATAGGAGAACATTGAAACTTACGGTTAAGGGCCGGGCAGCTGTTACTGATCAGTCTTATATAGGACAAAAAACTGTTTCTCGTTTGGAATCGTTCTTAGTGAATTGCAGCTACAACCTAACTTAGCACATGTACTCAAATAAAAGCGTTCTCACCAAACCGATGACAGCTTTTCGACTGCGTGTCTAGTATGGTTTTGTGACCATTATGATGTATCCCCCCACCGTCTTGAGAAAATTTGGTCTTATAAAAAGTTCCTCCTTGTCTGTGATTGGCTTCCCTGAGAAAAATCCATGCGAGAGCCTATGCTGCCAGTTGCTGGAGTGGTAATTGAAAAACAACGCCACCAGTAGGCGAAAGCGGGTTGAAGTCGAATTGTCGTTGGTCTGCTTTTGGTAAGAAATGATTTTCGATCTGGCACAATACGTGGCTGGACCCACAAAGCCGAAACTAAAAGGATTCTGGTCTCTACTTTGGAAGTCTCCCCATGGAGTAAGCTATTACGAATATACTGTTTCGCTGAGATTAAACCGTATAACCTCCTAAAGTTGCATATGCACGCGTGATACTGCCCCCTGAGGAGACATTTTATTAAGATACTGCTCTGGCAGGGTGGACGCCTTATTGTGCCGCACCGTGGTCCTTGGTGGTCTGTGGCAGAAATATGAATGGATACTGTGTTGTAGATGTTGTAGCTTCTAAAGTTTCAGCTTAATTATTTACAACAATAATATGACGGTTGCAAGAAAAACGAGTGGCTTCGCAAACATTTATGGTGTAAGTGAAATTGTGAAGAATGGCATCAAGCAGGTTGACTCTGCACTTCCCACGCAACGATATCATCAGTTCATAAAGGATTCTGTTGAGCACAAGTTAGACTCGCTGCGAAAAAAGTTAATTACAAACATGTATAACAAAAAAATTAAATGTATTAAGGCAGTCAAAGAGTTCCATGAAATTAGTCCATCGTCCCAACCCATTTGACACCGTTACGATTTAGAAATTTCTGAAATGCTTTACCGACAGTATCGACCATCTAGCAACGTTGCTGTAGCTAACCTGGTCTTCCGTCAGGTACGGCACCAGGGCAGCCACCATTGAGTACAAAAACCATCGGTAACTACGCCTAATAGGTGCGTCGGATTACCGCGATTCAAAGAGTATAAATATCGAGTACTAATACCATAAAATTGAGATACGTCCTCCTCCATCTACACTGCCCAGCCCCCTAACATTATTTTTTCTGAAAATAATGAGCCTCCGAAATGCCGAAAAAATGAAGTTTAAGCGATTTTTATTTAATTTACTTTTATCGCCAGATCTGCCGCCACTAGACCGACTTTCAAAATCTTTACAGCTTTTTTGTCCTTTTTTATGGTATAGTAGTAACCAGACACCGACGGAAATGAGTGACATGGTGACACGTCTTACAGGGTGTTCCATATTTAAAGGTAGTATGAACCGGAACCTTTTCATATCTGAAAATAGCAAAGTGCTTAAGTGCTTAAATCAGTTTTACGGATATACAGGGTGAACATACCAATTCTTTAATATCAGATATCTCGGGCAATATTGAACTGATTTTGTAGAAACTTTGCCCGATAACAAAGTTACCTAGAAGCAATATAAAACTAGACAGTTGGTGAAAAAAATCGTCGCCATTCTCGATCTTTTTCACTTTATTGCTTTTTATCAAAATAAACTCATTTTAAGCTGGATATTGAAATATGTGACTGTAGAAAAAAGCCAATGAGTGGTGTTGATTAATTACAAAATAGATTGATTGCGCTTCTTTCGCTGTTTTAACTGAACATTTTCATTCATTCAAATATGTTATTTTTAGCAGCTTATGGGACACAAAACGAAAAAATTTTAAGTGTTATCGACTTGGCTTCATCAACATTTTACAAAGTAATGCTTGAACTTGAACTCAAAATATTTAGTTTAATGTTAAGCACTGTTTTGTAAAATGTTGATAAAACCAAGTTGATAACCCTTGGAATTTTGAATTTTGTGTCACATCAGTCTGCTAGAATATTTGCACAAATAAAAAAAGTTTTACGTTACTACTCTAGGTATCTGTGTTATATCATAAAATTCCAACAAAATCGGTTTAGTAGTGCTTGAGATCGTGTTTAGGTAAATTACAAATATCTCCGTATAAAGTAAAGTTAGAATTTTTTCATTTTCAGATATGAAAAGGTCTCGGTCCATGCTACCGGCCATTTCACCAGGTCAATTTAAGTATGTAACCTCCTGTTTGACATCCAAAAACATCGAAATGCTTCGTGATCACACTACGTCCTCGCCAGTGACGTGTGAGGTAATAAAAATAATACAATCATGATACCGTCACATGTAACTAATTCCAGAAATTAAAGTTTAACTGAAGAGTATAGGATGCTGAGAATATTCACAGCAAAAACTTAAGGCTGCATTACAGCACGTTAAAGTATGAAAAATGTTCATACGTATAAGTAAGGGTCAGGAAATTCCAAGATTTCAGGGCGTTCAAACTTGTTCGTCTTTGGTTTTCGGTTTTTGCAAAATAATGTCGTTTTCTTGAAGCTACGAGTATATTGATTCTACTTGGAACGTGTCTCTTTGATTTTCTCGCTATGTTCGTTAAAAAATAGAGCAACTCGATTATTATTTCCATTAACGTTAAACAGATTGATGTGGTCCTTTAATGGAACAATGTTGTCGGAAACATAGCATCTGAAAACACACTGATAATGTTTTTTTGCAAGAAACTGGAGTATTTTTATTTCGACAATTTTGTCGGAAACATAGCATCTGAAAACACACTGATAATATTTTTTTGCAAGAAACTGGAGTATTTTTATTTCGACAGTTTTGTCGGAAACATAGCATCTGAAAACACACTGATAATATTTTTTTGCAAAAAACTGGAGTATTTTTATTTCGACTAACATAGTGATACATCAAAACAAACGTCCTGGTCTTATACGTATTAATGTGACATGTAACGATACATTTGTGTGTATCAAAAGTCATCCTAATATCTCAGTGTGTTTTCGAGAAATGTAAGGTGAAGTATCAAAGACGCCCAAGTTTAAAGAACTCCGGATTATGGAAAAAACATTTTCGTTTATACAAACTTATTTTAAAAATTTAACTGGCTGAACCTGCGCTTCAATTTACCTGACAAAGCTCTACAAAACCGTATATTTATGACCACGTGAAAATGCCATATTATTTTTATGTATCTATGATTTTTATGTAGTATGGAGTGTTAAAACTGGAAAATACGTATGATTGATGACCATTCGTCCAAACGTATGTATACGAAGACTTCATCAGGGTAGTGTAATCCCTGGTGAGATCACACTCCATAGTCTAATGAGGCGACGATCACTATGAAGGGTTGATTAAACATGATTAGCGACGTGTATGGGAACATGTTAACGGGCTAGCGGTCTGCGAATTCTGGCAGCTATGCAGACATGTATGCTGATTTTTTAATTAAGGGAGGCAGATTAAGGGCTACACAACACGAGTTAACTGCAAATAGGGCTGGTAGGTTTATAGGTCATTCTATCAATAGGCGGTGTAGTGCAAGGGATGGTGCAACTACTGAACTATGCCATGCTTCGTTCAATGGAAACATGATTTTCAATTTAAAGTGACACGGTCGACGAATGTATGGACGAGCCTTTACCAAGATTACATCCGATTAAACAAACGAATTTGGACTTAGTTTTATTCATTATATCCCAGTCAGGAATCGGGATGTCAATGCAAGCCTATCCAGCTTGAGCCGCCAGTTTGATATTTGTTGACATTTCGCATTACATTTATATTTTATCTGGGAAAATATGTAAAAATGCCTGGATTTCCATACTGTTTTAGTGTCTTAGACAATTACAATACTGAAGGCTTTTGTGCAATGTAAAAAGTAGTTTGAGCCGAATAAAAACGGTATTTTGTGTGCTGATACTCAACAAAAAATGTTACCTAACACAACAATGAAAAAAGCAAGACAATGGAAATAAACGAGAATTCATCTTGAATATTGAACTGAAATTTTTGAGTCTTGTCTAAATTTGCGTTTTATCATTTGAGCGCCAAGAGACAATGTTAAGGAACCTCACCATGTCATAAAATTCTACTATACTAAGTGACATATAAATCCGAACACCCAGTTTAAATGGTTTTATTTCAATAAAAGTTGGTGAATGTATTTATCTTACTGTAAATAACAAGTGAAAAAATTTTCAGCCTTATCAGTTGGACATTCCGGGTTTTATAGTGCTTTTTTTTAATTCACTAACGCTCTAAAAATGAATATTTCAGCCGCAGTAAAGAATCAACGTTGGCGGATTTTGGTTCTTGACATCCTTTACGATCGGTTACGATGCCTAGAGTACGGAGACCTGTACGATTTCGTCAACTTAGTGAGTTTGATAGGGGCCGTATAGTGGGACTTCGGGAAGCTGTACTTTCTTTTCGGGCAATTGCAGTTAGAGTGCAAAGAAGTGTAGACACTGTGGTTAGATGTTGTCAGGCATGGCTTCGAGAAGGCCGTACGCAAAGAGCAAGGGGCACTGGACGCCGCCGTAGAACAACAGACCGTGAAGATCGCCGCCTAAGATTATTGGCCTTAAGGGACCGTTTCTCCACTACCAGGTCCACTGCAAATGAATGGTTTGCAGAACACGGAAGACCTATTGGCATGCGAAGTGTTTACCGACGAATGAGAAGTTTTGGCTTGTTTTCATACCGGCCACACTGGGTCCTCCCTTTAACTCGAGAACACCGACGTAATCGCCTTGGGTGGTGCAGACAACGGTCACTCTGGGATCAGGAATGGAACAGTATTGTCTTTAGTGACGAGTCTCGATTTTGTTTAGGCATGCACGATGGTCGTGCCAGGGTTAGAAGGCGACGTGGTGAAAGGAGGAATCCGCAGTTTTTTCTTGAAAGACATGTTCATCACACTGTTGGAGTTATGGTTTGGGGTGCTATAGCTTATGGTTCCAGGTCACCTTTAATCTTCATCAGAGGTAACATGAACGCGCAGCGTTATATCCACGAAGTTCTAGAACCCCATCTTTTACCCTATCTTGACACCCTGGCAGATCCAACTTTCCAACAAGATAATGCCCGACCACATGTTGCAAGAGTCACAATAGACTTCTTTCAACATAATGATGTCACATTGTTACCATGGCCACCAAGATCTCCCGACTTATCCCCAATTGAGCACGTGTGGGATATGATGGGTAGGAGATTGCTCAATTTGCAACGTCCTCCTCAGACTCTAGAAGCACTTCGAGAGGAGTTGGTGGTTGCCTGGAATGAGATACCACAGGAGGACATCGACCACCTGATCAGAAGCATGCCTAGGCACGTTGGAGAATGCGTAGCACATCAGGGTGCATCCACACATTATAAAGGGCTTTAAAGCAGTGCAATCATTTTGAAATTTTTATAATTTACATATTATGCTTCATAAAGTACTTATACAAAGTTTTATTAAAATAAAACCATTTAAACTGGGTGTTCGGATTTATATGTCACTTAGTATATATCAAATCAATTAAATCGCTTAAAGAATCGTTATCATATTAATATAGTGACAGTGGTATAACATCAGTAAGTGCTATATTATGTACTTTGTATTTGTAACTGTGCTCGTATTACACATAACATAGACAGCTATTTGGAAATCGAGTCTGGTACTGTTTCAATAGTAGGTATTCCGGTATTTGATGAAGGGAATTTTTTGTATTATAACCTACGAAAATCACAAATTAGGGTGAAATTGTTAATGTTCTATACCGTTAATGAATATTTACTTTCGTTGATTCGCTGTTTTAACAGTAACTAAGTGATTCACGTCGCAATACAGATAATATTACTGCACTGCTATATGAGTTCATCCAGCACAATTGGCTAATGGAATATCTTTTCCAAGGAAAAGAATGTACTCTGATGTATTGGTTTGCCACTTTGGTAGACACTGGTAGGCAAATCTACTCGAAAGTATGTATTATACCTATGTTATTATAATATTAGTTCCCACCCATTGCTAAACAACGCCAACGTTGTGATAAGTAATCCGCTAGTTCAGCGTCAAGTCCTGGACAAATGTACGGGGAAATGTATGTCTAATAGGTACATAGAAGAGTATAAATACACTAACGCCAAAGAATTTATTGATTTTTCGTGATAATAATTAGCATAGTAATAACCTTGTGTCAAAAATTCTTCAAAAACCGAGTTATAGAGGCGTCAAGGATTTGGATAGTAACTTTCTTCGATCGGTACTGTCTACGTTATCGCGGGGCCAAAGATGGAGAGACAGGCAGACCATCGGAGATGAGTGACATAGTTGTTTGCGATGTAAGAGTGATTTTCAGACTTTTTCACAATCACAACACTTCAATCGACGTGGGAAGTAATAAATGACGTCAAGTGGGTTGACTCTGCACTTTCCACGCAGCGACCTTATCAGTACAAAGAGAAATATGTTCAGCATAAACTAGGTTCTCTGAGAAAAAAATCAGTCGCACAGGTCAATACAATTAGTTCATAGACATTCTTTCTTTGCCTTACCGGTAGTGTATCTGAAAACTCGCCTCTCCCCGATACCTAACTCCGAAGGAGGTGTCACCGCGATAACGCGGCTATAAAACACTATGCTGTTGCGCGGCAGACATACATTTCGATGACGATCTGACAAAACGACGTATGCGCCAAAATTCGGAAATTGGGATTTTCATGTTTACTCATAGAAGAAAACACGCCGCGTCGATTGCCGGTGGTCTCGTAAACGACAGATCAGCCGTTACCAAGATATTCGCAATTAAGTATGTGTAAGCGACAATGCACCAGCCATAACCTCAAAATACTCAGTCAAGTTGGCGCTTATGCAGCACGTGCTCTCAACCGCCAGCCCTGATACAGGTAAGTTATATAAGGTTTATCGGAATATTTTGGTTTATATAGGGTATCTCGTAGTTGTTGCAACATCCTAAAGCATTTAGTATGATTCTGTAACTGTAAATAATGATCACAAAGATGTGGCGCTTACGCATTCAGTCTGTTCAAGTACAAACGCGTAAGCGTCATAACGCTATGTAACCTTTATTTTCACTTTGCTTGATACTGATGAAGGTATTTAGTTATATTGAATCAAATAGCATGAATATGAGTAATACTTGAAATAAAGTGATTGCTGGATTTTATAGAAACGGTTTATTTAATTTGCAAATCAACTTTAAAATTTCATTCACATGTGGCGCTTACGCAAGTGTTTTTTCAGAATGTCTAGCCGCGGAAAACGAATTGTGAGCATGGCGCTGGAAGATGAAACTGATCAAAGTTACCTGGAAGACAATATGATCAACGAGGCATTAAACTTCGACATCATATTTCAAAGCAGCTCAGGAAACATAACTGAAAATACATCCATCGAATATACGACCACCGAACATGAAATCATGACCGAAGGCGCTATCTATCTTGAAGAAATTCCTGACCCTGCTTTTCTGGAATGTGAGCAACTAGAGGTACCAGAGGATCTGACACAGAATAATGAGCGCATTACCACAAAAAAACTTGTACCATATAGTAGCAGCTCATCAGAATCTGGATGTGAATCAGCAATCGATGAATCTCCAAACCAAGATCACCGTGAATCATCAGCATCATCTTCATCTAGCAGTACATCATCTGAGACATGGAAAAGGAAGAAAAGACCAAGTCGTAAGCTGAAAAATAAAAAAAAGAAGGCTCATGGCTCACAGTACAAAACCTACAAAGGAATTACCAAACCCCCCAAAGTACTACTACCAAATCCATGTTTTGGTAAAAAATGCAAAAATAGTTGTAATGATTTCAGTCTTGATGAAAGGCATGCATTATTTGATGCTTTCTGGGCAATGGGTGATGGAAATCTTCAAAAAGCTTATATAAATGGATGCGTCAAGATAGATTATGTTAAACGAAAACGAACTTTGGAGATTACATCAAGAAGAACGTTTACATATGAACAGTACCTCATGAAGGGGAATACTCAAGTTAAGGTATGTCAACAATTTTTTATAGCTACGCTTGGAATCACGCAAAGAATTATCAGGAATGCAATATTAGGGAAAATACAAGCTATAACCGATGGTAGAGGCAAGCATAATCCTAGACATAGTATTACAGCATCTCAAAAAATGTTTCTTGAACAGTTTATCAAAGGACTACCAGCTGTACCGTCACATTATTGTAGGGGCTCAACTAAAAAGCTTTATCTACCTTCTGATATAAAGACGTTTACTAACTTGTATGAAATGTACTCTCATCAAAATACTGATAAAATGAGCATTTCTAGTTTTAAAAGAATCATAAAGAAAGAATACAACATAGGAATACATGTGCCAAAAAAAGATAAATGCATTAAATGCGAGCGTTACAGACATTTACCAAGTAACTTAAAGAATGGCAAAGAAGAACTCGACTTTCTAAGACATATTGAAAAAAAAGAAAGTGCGAAAAAATATTTTCTAGAAAAACAGAAAGACAACCATGATTCGGCTAATTTGATTGCTAGCTTTGACCTACAAAAAGTACTGACTACTCCTCATGGCAAAAGTATGTTGATAGGATTTTCGAGGAAATATGCTTGCTATAACTTCACAATTTATGAAAGTGTCACTGCTAATGCGTTTTGTTACTTTTGGGGCGAGAAAGATGGAAGAAGGGGTGCGAATGAAATATGTTCTTATCTTTTTGACTACCTGTTACATTTGGATCAGAAAGAAGAAAAAACAAGCGTGCACTTATTTTGTGACAACTGTCCCGGACAAAATAAAAACAGGTATATGATTTGTATGTTGGCGTACTTCATAAGTATCTCAAAATCTATAAGGAAACTGACAATAACATACTTAGTCTCAGGTCACACGTACATGCCAGTAGATAGTATGCATGCTACTATCGAAAGAAAATCGAAAAATTTGTTTATACAGGCTCCATCAGAATGGCCAACGATACTCCGCAATGCCAGAACTAAACCGAAACCATACAACGTGAAGATTACCAATTATTCTTCTATAATAGACTGGAAACGCATTACTTCACAAAAAAGACTGAAAGATGCACAAGGGAACGACATAACAATTTCTGACGTTGCCGAGATGATATTTGATAAAGACAATACCTATGTAAAAATAAAAACAACGTATGAGAACCAAGCACACGTTGACCTACTGTTCCCGACAAAGACTGTGAAAAATCTGCCTAAAGCTTATCATTCCGAACTACCGATAAACAAAAAGAAATATGATAACCTAATTGAACTTTGTAAAGCTTTCACAATTGATGTACAATATCATTCTGAGTATTACTCTTTGAAAGGGCATAATAGTGTGGCAGACACGCTGCCTGAAACTGATATCGAAGAATGTAATGATGAAACTGAAGACTGAAATACAAAAGTATTAAGAAAACATGATTGTTTTTTCATTTTAGACTTTTTGTTATGACAGGTGTAGTTATTTTTGTTTTGAGGAGAGTTTTTTATTTATCAAAGTTGATGTTTTAGTTATATTTTACACCAAGGTGGTAAACAATAATTTTTTGTTTTTTTGTTATTACAAAATAAAAATTTTCTTTAAAAAGGATCACCAAATTCTTTTCTACCCATCCAACTCTACCTGCTACAAACAAGTTTCCACGCTATAGTCACAAGTTTTATTAATGCGTATCCGACATCAATGTCTGTCGACAAACTGCAATAAGATGCGTATGTACCGCGTAATCACCGGTATGACCAAGAATTCATATAATGCAAGAGACTTAAGCACCGTATCATTGGACGTAAGTACCAAACGATGCCAGTAAAAGGTCGTAAGCGACATAAAATATGCGTTTTTTGAATTTTGGAGAGATCTCCAATACTATTTGATATATTAGATCATTTCTATCGCTATTATAGACATAATAATCTTTAGCAGGGTATTTAAATGCTTTGAGTCCAAAATAAACGGTTTTCTACCTCTCCTGTAAAATTTTGTGAATGGCGCTTACGTCGTTCTATCAGATCACCATCGATTTGATGTCGTAACAGAACCGTCATCACGGTCGGTGCATGACGCTATCAGCAGCTGTGGCCGATAGGTACGCGACCCGTCTCCCGAGAATATTTACCAAGTTTTTAGGGCTAATGCACAGAGAAATCTATCATGTGTGAAATGTGTCTAATAGGTGCGTAGGAATACCATTGTTAGGAGCGTATAAATGTAAGGGTATCAAAAGATTCAGACAAACCCTGCCCACCTCTAAATTTTTTTTAAAAAGGTCACAAAACGAAGTTTGAATGATTTTTATTCGTTCGTTTTAGGCCTTTTTCTTTGCCGCCACTGGACCAATTTTCAAAAACTTGACATAGTAGTATCATTCTGTAAAAACAGAGAGGCAGATCGCCGGAAATGAGTGACATGAGTTTTCGTCATATAACTTATAAAAAATATATCTCATTTTCGAGGTTCTTCTCGATTTCAATCTTTCACTTTCTACTTCCCCGCCAGCAGGCGTGGGAAGTAAAACATAGTAAAATATTATTTTCTGCAATACTTTCCTATGTTATGCGTCATCGCCAGATGGAAGCGTTATCTCTGAACTGCTTTTTTCTTTGCACAGCTATGAAGCCCTTACGTCCGTATCTTTGTCTCATTTCATCGCGCAATTTGGCCGCCCCGTCCCGTCCGTTCCATTAGCAATCAGATAATGGCGAGCACACACCCGGCCAACTTTATTATGGGCTCCGTTGGTGGGGTCCTGCGGTCACACCAGCGATTACCCCCAGACTCGAACTTCCGGAGCACATCCTCGCAAGGGTGAATTACTTGATGGCGACTGCGATGTTAGGATAAACGCTATATTGCCCAGCTTGATAATCGATATATGCATCCTTAGTGGATGACCAAAAGGACAATGGGAAAGTTAGCATCCTAACCAAATTATGTTCAATATTGCTGTGAGATTTTTAGATGTTACCCTTTGTTTGTTCTCATTCTTTTCATAAAACTTTCACTTATATCATATTGTTATAAAATTCAGCTAGTAGCACCTTGGGCGTATCTGACAAAGAAAAGTTGGGAAATGATCCGTTAACCACGGATGTTATACGTATACATAGAGATATAATAATAGTAATAATAATAGACTTCTTTATTTATCCACAATTATATTGTATTATAGCCAAATGTCAGACTTATATGGCGAAGTTTAGCATGCTGCTACTCTTACACTTAACCATATAGTCTCTAGCAGATGTTCAAAAGAATACACTATCCACAAACAGATTTGGTTCATTACATCGAAAGCAAAATTTAAAAAAAGAGAAAAAGGCATACTTTCCAAACCCAAATGCACCAAAAAATTATTAATCTGAATTCAAGATGGAATAAAAAAGAAATGAATGAATGATTACGTAAATTATATGTTTGGAGGGTTGAGTAATAATGTTTTAACTTTTTGTCGAAAGACAGGTAATGAAAATTCTTTATATACTTTAGGAAGGTCATTATAAATAATAGCAACATTGTAAGAAAAACTGCGTTTAAAAAGTGTAGACGTATGCAGGGGTATTCTAATATTATTTTCTCTGAGAGTTCTAGAGTGAACATCATTAATAAATGAAATTTGTTCCTTCAAGTAATAAGGTTTAGACGTGAGCAGCAATTTGTGAACAAAAACTGAATAGTGATACTTGACCATGTCATTAATTTTTAACCAGTTTAGAACGGGATATATCGCTGATAGAAGATCAAATTTACGTAAGCCAAAAATGAATCGTATGCAATTGTTTTGAATAACTTGAATAATGTTTTTAGTGAAATTGTTTTTTACGCAATTTAAAATTTAGTAAATACCTGTTTGCTATAAGAGTGCGCAGCCGTAGCTAGGTTTTCTGAGATAGACTTTTAACATGTTCAATAAACCTTAATTTTGTATCAAAAACAACACCAAGAATTTTTGCAGAATCAGAAAATTGCAAAATTTGGTTATTTATCTGAATGTTCAAGACCTGTGTTACATTGTATGTTTTTCTTTGTGCGCAAAATAATAATATTTTAGATTTTTGTGGATTAATAAGTAGATGGTGATCTAAAGAGTATTTAATTAATTTATTAACATCGTTTTGTAAAATTTGAGTAGTATTATTGGCATTATCTGGGTTAAATTAATGGAGCAATTGCGTATCGTCTGCAAATGACTGGACACGAGAATTATCAATACTTTTGCTTAAGTCGAACGTATATATGAGGAACAGAAGCGGCACAAATACAGAGCCCTGAGGTACGCCTGAGGGAATTATTGTCACTTGAGACATTTCTTGATTGAGAAAAACAAACTGACTTCTTTGATGAAGGTATCTGTCGAAAAATGAAAGGGATACACTGTCAGACCTATGTAATTTAATTTAGCAAGTAATGATTTATGATTGATGCTGTTAAAGGCTTTCGAATAGTCTATAGAGATTAAGGCTAGTGCCATTTTCTTATCTAAGGCACTTAAAATATTGTCTTGCAGATTAAGTAGGGCAGATGTTGTAATGTCAAAATGAAAAAATACGATTTTGTGGTCCGAAATACCATTCGTGTCCATGACGGAAGAATAGCTGCATATTTGAGGATTATTTAAAAATATTGGATCGATTAATATTGCAGTACTATCTGTGACACGGGTGGCTTCCGTTACGATTTGTGTGAACCCCATCAGCTCAAAACTCAGTGAGAATATATTATTAAAAAAATTCATATTCAGATCTCCCAATATCACGATGTTATGATGATATAACGAGAGGCTGGGTAGGAAACCATTTAATAAATCTGCACATAGTTGTATGTTTTTAGAGAGTGGTCGGTACAAAACACCTACTTACAGTTCTCACTTACCCGCAACCAATTTAACCCAAATGCTTTCGAAAAAATCACCAAAATTTGTATGAATATCTACCTTTTCAGCATGTAAATTTGATTTAACATAGATTCCAACACCACTACCACGAGATTCTCTATCACAACTCAAGAAACAATAGTAGCTAATATTAACCACATCATCAGGAATATTTTCATTTAGCCACGTCTCTGTAACAGTGAGTACATCAAAATTTTCTAATGCTATTAAATTTACAATAGCATCAAAACTAGACATGAGGGAACGTACATTCAAGTGTCCGATAAGCATTTTACTACCAGTCATTAAGAGTATTTGAATCGTACATAATTTAGAAAGTATTCTAAATAATTCTTAAATGATCAAAATAAAATTCGTGAGAGATGTCTTTGTTGAAAGAATTCATACACTGGGCAATTTTTGTCTGTCGGAAGATGATCGGTACTGTAAGATTTTTTATACTGGTGATTTGATTACAAACAGTTGCAAGATTTCGAATGTGCCTGCTTACAAAAGGAAGTGTCATGGTTTTCTCCACACTGAGCACAGACTTTAGGATTTTGGCATTTTTTTCTAGAATGATTAAATCGGAAACAATTTGTGCACTGAGACACTTCATTATTTTTGTATACAGATACATTTTGAAATCCTAATAGAATTTTTCCATTATAATCTGCAAAGATCTGTTTAAATAAATTACCTGTGACCTCTGCGTAAATAATATATTTTTTTTTTGTGCAATATACTTGATAAAATTTATCTTAATATCTTCTTTTTCTATGAAATGGTTCTGTCTTGTGATGTCTTCTACTATCTCTTCTCCGGTAATTCGTTCATCTATATGGTAGCCCACGATTTTGATTTTAGGTCTAAACATTTTCGGTTCAGACACCTGGTACGATGCTGGCAATTTTTTCTGAATTTCTTCCTTTAACTGCGCATGATCACTTTCGTGGACCTTAATTTCCACACCGCCGTTTCTAAAATTCTTCACATCGTCAATTTTGATTTGAAGTTTAGACAAGCTTAAGTTTTTGTCTAGATCTTTACGCGTCTTCAGGCTTGTTTGTTGCTGACTGGGTATAATCACTATGCTTTTCAATGGGATTTCCTTGCTATTTGCATTTTTCAATTATGTCAATCCTAGTATTCAGTTTCTTGAGCGCGGCAACTACAGTTTCTTTTTCAGTAATATTTGTCGACAATAAATTCAGCTGATCTTGAAATCTAGTGTTCTCGTTCACAAGTTGCTCAATCAATCTATCTTTTTCTATTAATAACTGACTGTATGAATTAACTTTTTCATATAATATTTTTATTTCTTGTTTTAGCTCCTCATTTGTTGTTCTAAGGCACTTACTGTTTTTAGGTGTTTCCGTTGGTGCATCACTTGGTTTGGTTACCACCATTTTTGCACTCTCAGACGTAGCTGAAGCAATCTCAGTTTTCTTTTTTTTCTTATTCATGGAGTACCCAGTATGGTCGTATCACTTTCTTCTAGTCTAGATGATTGATGTCAAATATTTTGTCAAAATTCTTCGCTGTATTGGCCGAAAAAATGTTTGCCACTGGAAAATCTGTTATCCTCCAAGAATATCAACGGAGCTGCACCCAAACAATAGTTGCAGTAGGGAGTAATAAAATATTTCGACAGTTTTCTCGAGGTATACGCGGATTCAGTGCAATAAGGCAAGTCAAAATGAAGTGACAATGACAACGATATGACTATATGACAGCGACCGACGGTCCTTTTTGATCTTCGTGCTACCAACTATTTGACAACTATCCTACCAGTTACCATTGGCGCCCGCAGAATTTTCCCAGGAGAGCCAGTAGAATCATACGAATCTGTGAATTTGAAGCAAAAAACATCCTCAATAAGAGATACCGTGGGAACATGTGAGCGCTCAAAAACTTTTTGAGGAGTGGGAGGAGGCGGAAAATTTTCTCTGAGGCGGCGAAATCGTAAAAATCTTAGTGTTACTATTTTTCTGATATCACCTACATGATATATGAAATGACTTTTCTAGTGATCCCTTGGGGAAAATAGTAAAATATTCAACACACATGTTTTTATCCCTTGATCTAATTTTAAATTATTTTTAGAATGTGTCACAGTGATAGTAACGAAAATCCTACCAAACGTACCCGATTGTTGACAGGCTTTCATCTCTGGTAGTACTCTGTGACTAGACCACAGATATCATACATTCAAATGCGACAGTGATTAATCTTAGCATTAGCAGCTATTGAAGAAATTTCCTATCAATTACCAAGGGCACCCGCAGATATTTTTCTCTGGAGGGCCAGTACACACACGAATTTTCTTCCAAAATTGTTTGAAAAAAAATAGCTCCGACGAAAGACATTGTGGGAACGTATGAAGTTAGAGGCTTTTTGAAGTATGGGAGGAGCTGAATTTTCGCTGGGGTGCCCAAATCTTAAAGATCCTACCAGAAGTTTTATGATATACAAAAATAAAGAATGTTTTTTCTCATATTAATTACACCTTATGTTAGGTAATACCAATTTTTTCTGCTGATCTCTTGAGGGAAACATCTATGAAAAACACATATTTTTGTTACTTGATATGTTTGTTTAAATTATTATTAGAATGTGTCACAGTGCTAGTGACGGAAATCCTACCAGACTCAATGTACCCGATTTTTTACATATTTTCGTTTCTCGTAGTACTCTGTGTTGTTACCAGGATACAGAGTGTTGTAAATTTATATGCCGCTGACAAGACGAATCAAGGACAAACCATGAGTAATTAATCATATAATAGCACTGTGGTCAGATGAGATCACACTGCTGATATTCTACATAAAATTTTCAATGTCATACACTTATACCACCGGATTTCTAAAGTAAAACGGATGGACTTTTTTTTATATTATTACGTCACATATTCAAACCGAGGTTTTTAAAAAGGAAGAGTTTGACAAAGGAGAGACATCACATCATGAATAAATTCAATAGACGTTTCAAAAAAGTTATTGGCGTAAAAACTATATTTTTCTGTAGGGGTCAAATATCGCAGTTTCTACTTTAGTGGTGTCGTTTGAGCAGCGAAAACCTGAGTATATATTTTTATGTATTTATTAGTACAGTGTGCAATCTTTTTTTTAATTAGATTTCTACCTTTTCCGTGATTATTTCACTGTAACAAGATTTAATAATTATAAAGCTTTCCCAACCTTGATGATTTGGTTACTTGCAAGAATTGCACTATAATAATCAGTATTTTCTAATTCCTTGAAAAGTCAAGGATTATTTGATAGTGGAACAGACAGTCCACCAGAAATTTTGTGATTATAATAGTTATATCATGTGTAAGGAAGAGCCTCTTCTTCTATTTCTTATTCTGCAATTTTCTGGAAACATGAAAATATTTGTTTCTGTGTGGAACTCTCATGTAACCTATGCTAATCTTATTCAAAGTATTACAAATCATTAGAGATAAATAGAATTTCATGAAGAAAACACATGAAATTTTTATAAGAAATTGAAACCGTCCCATTATAAGTGCATATACTTTGCAAAATGGCTGAAATAAGTGTTTCTGGGCAGTTAGATGGTACTAAAACATTTTTTTTTCGAATTGAAATACTATATCTCAGTACCTTTCTCTTTATCGGAAGTACTGTTGATGGCTGGGTATTAAAGACTAAGTGAATTAAGTAGTTCGTTATAAAACGTATATTTATTTGGTAACAATCACTGACGGTGACGGTACCGTCGTTTCATAGTACGTATGATGATTTTTCCATTCTCATCGTAGTCGTAATCGTTGTCTTCATTCTCTGCCGAATGGGGTATCTCCCTGTAAAAAAGCAAAAACAACTTATAAACAGCAAACGTTTTACAACTGTTATTATTGAATATAAGTAATAGCAATATGATAGTGTTTTATATAAAAAATAAAAATATGTAAGTAGCCTAAAAGTTTGTAAGAAGTGGAGTGAAATTTTCTTCTTGTTAGCGTACATTTCTTGTTTTGATATGTTCAGAGTTAGCTGATTTATTTCTTATTGAAAGATGGAAGTCAAAAATACTTGTGTAGACATGTTCCAAATCTAAGAAAAATTGATTCTCATCTGTCGCGACATTTGGATGTTGCTGTCACAAAAACTCAGTTATCAGGTTAGTGGTTCATACCTGTTTTCACGTCTCATTCTTTCTTCCATGTTTTGCATTTCCGCCATAGCTTTTAACTGAAAGTGAAGTTCCCTGGCGGCAATAACTTCGGGTGTCTCCAGCGGTACTCCATTTGGCCCTAAAATGGCGTGCGGATATTGCTGGGGCTGTTGTAATTGCTGCCCTTGCTGAGAGTTCTGTTGAATTATGTCACTCGTTCTTGACCGTAGCACCTGAGGAACGCTTATTCGGGGTTGTGGGTAGTTCTGTTGTGGTTGGAACATATTTTGTTGTCGCTGGACGAAGTTAGGTTTGCCATAGACTCTTTGTCGACCAAAGTGTTGATATTGTGGGAGTAGGCCATTTTGTGCGTATTGATCGCCATTTATGGATCCTGTAATAATAAATTAAATACTAATGTATTTCAGGCCAAAACACGTTCAACAAATATTTGAGCTAAACTGTAGTTGGGACTTGACGCCAGGCAATACGTCAACTAACACTGACGCTAGAGGGAAATGCAGCGTTTAAAGTATCGGGGAATGTCTCGTTTAAAGGAAAGAAGTCCGGCATTTGTAGTTTAGTGAAGTTGGTGACACCTTCATAAGTTCCACAAATCAAGCTATTTATAAAGAAATACTAAGTGACATATAAATCCGAACACCCAGTTTAAATGGTTTTATTTTAATACAAGTTGGTGAATGTATTTATCTTACTGTGAATAACAAGTGAAAAAATTTTCAGCGTTATCAGTTGGACATTCCGGTTTTTGTACTGCTTTTTTTTAATTCACTAACGTGGCGGATTTTGGTTCTTGACATCCTTTACGATCGGTTACGATGCCTAGAGTACGGAGACCTGTACGATTTCGTCAACTTAGTGAGTTTGATAGGGGCCGTATAGTGGGACTTCGGGAAGCTGGACTTTCTTTTCGGGCAATTGCAGTTAGAGTGCAAAGAAGTGTAGACAGGTTAGGTGTTGTCAGGCATGGCTTCGAGAAGGCCGTACGCAAAGAGCAAGGGGCACTGGACGCCGCCGTAGAACAACAGACCGTGAAGATCGCCGCCTAAGATTATTGGCCTTAAGGGACCGTTTCTCCACTACCAGGTCCATTGCAAATGAATGGTTTGCAGAACACGGAAGACCTATTAGCATGCGAAGTGTTTACCGACGAATGAGAAGTTTTGGCTTGTTTTCATACCGGCCACACTGGGTCCTCCCTTTAACTCGAGAACACCGACGTAATCGCCTTGAGTGGTGCAGACAACGGTCACTCTGGGATCAGGAATGGAGCAGTATTGTCTTTAGTGACGAGTCTCGATTTTGTTTAGGCATGCACGATAGTCGTGCCAGGGTTAGAAGGCGACGTGGTGAAAGCAGGAATCCACAGTTTTTTGTTGAAAGACATGTTGATCACACTGTTGGAGTTATGGTTTGGGGTGCTATAGCTTAAGGTTCCAGGTCACCTTTAATCTTCATCAGAGGTAACATGAACGTGCAGCGTTATATCCACGAAGTTCTAGAACCCCATCTTGTACCCTATCTTGACACCCTAGCAGATCCAACTTTCCAACAACATAATGCCCGACCACATGTTGCAAGAGTCACAATAGACTTCTTTCAACATAATGATGTCACATTGTTAGCATGGCCACCAAGATTTCCGACTTATCCCCAATTGAGCACGTGTGGGATATGATGGGTAGGAGATTGCTCAATTTGCAACGTCCTCCTCAGACTCTAGAAGCACTTCGAGAGGAGTTGGTGGTTGCCTGGAATGAGATACCACAGGAGGACATTGACCACCTGATCAGAAGCATGCCTAGGCGCGTTGGAGAGTGCGTAGCACATCAGGGTGCATCTACACATTATTAAAGGTCAAAGGGCTTTAAAGCAGTGCAATCATTTTGAAATTTTTATCATTTACTTATTATGCTTCATTAAGTACTCATACAAAATTTTATTAAAATAAAACCATTTAAACTGGGTGTTCGGATTTATATGTCACTTAGTATACTTGAGAATGATAATGATTTACAAATACTCATTCGGGAAATTAGCTTATGTATAATTAAATGTCAATATTTAAGGGAGCGCTTCTTGGGTCCATACTACGACGAACACTTGAAAACGACCAAACTTTCGAGATACAGGGTGGTAAAGTTTCCAATATGCTTGGCATACCACTGACTTTCCTTAAAATGAACAAAAGCTGAAATCTGTATTCATTTATAAGCAGGTCTTGACAAAAAAATAAAATCTACTTATCTGCATGGTGATACTGTCGTACCATATTAACGATATTCTTATGATGATGCAGAGAAACGGCTTTTATTTTTAACCGAAAATACTGCATCGAATTGAAAAAAATAAGTGATCTTATTTGCCTAGATTTGATTGGGGATTTCAAGTATAATTTTTATTTTAAGAGAAACCATCATGGTTTGCCAAAATTGACGAGTGAAGGTCAGTAGGATTATGGAAATTAACACGTCTGTACATGATGTTTCCTAATTGAATGTCGGTATTTGAGGAGACGATTTTTTAGTCAAATTTAAGAAGTAGAGTTCATATGAAAGTATGTTATAGATGTTCTAACTTTTAGGATAGAGGGTGCGAAAATAAATCATTTGTTAAAGAAAATTAACGATATTTAAAAAGAATGGCATACACGTATCAAGAGGTATTTATTAATGTACCACATTTTTTTTAATTTCCATCAGTGGCGTTCGTATGGAATTTCACTTTTCCGTTTTGGCAGACATTGATGGTACGATTCTGATTTCTCTTAAAATATAAATTATTTTTTAAATCCCCACAAATTTGCTTTCATAACTTTTTCTATCCGATGCACGGTTTTCGCTTTAAAAAATAAAAAGAGTTTCTCTGCATGATCATAACAATACCGTTAATATGACAGTATCACCATGCAACGAAATATATTTTAGTGAAAACCGTCCATCCAAAAAAATCAAGAGATCAAATCTACTCATGAATGAATACATATTTAATTTTTTTTACTTTAAAAAAAGTTGATTGCCTGTCAAACGATTTATTTTTGAAAACTTTACCACCCTGTACGTATCTCAAAAGTCAAGACGTTTAGGATCTATGTACGTATGTTTTGACAAAAACGTTTGACAGCTTTAATAGTTTTAACCTTTTGGGGCCTACTGATCTACTAGCATGGTTATCAATTCAAGGTCAATTTACTTGGCTCCTGATGATATTCTGACATTTGCACGGTGAATATTGGTTGCCTATGACTTATGTTTTGCATTAGCAATGAAATGAAAAAATTGTTCAGCTGGTAGAAATATCGGGTATAGTCACACGCACTAATTATAGTAACGTTCAGCCAGCTATGTGGGAATTTATTTCAAGTACAAAAAATATCTGTTTGTAATTTAAGGACAGCGCATAAATAAGAATCCTTATTTTTGCCATGCTTCGGCTTACCTTAGTTTCCTGGAAAGATCATAATCTTCCAAGATAATCACCATGCATATAATATATATTACAATGAGTGTTACATAGCTGAGGTATCACAGGAAGTGTAGATAGTAGGACCAGCCTAGTATTGTGTAGTGGGGACACCTTAATTGACAGAGTTATCGGTCAGAATACTGGCTAATTTGTGCGATTTAGAAAGTCGAAGGACAGGGTGTTAAGCTACAGGTCAAATTTGACTGTAGAAATAGAGTATCTGAAAGATGGAATCATGTGACGGTGAATGCCGGTATCATAAACAGTCCAAGAAATTGAACTTTAATCCGAGTGTGTTTATAATTCTAATACAGCTTTAATATACTCGTAAGTTTAACTTGATTATTCTGAAACTGCCGTTCATTTCACTGTCTACGTTCAATAGACTCTATATTCTGTTGAGGATTGCCCTGGGTAACTACAACTCCCTAACGAGTTCACCCTTGTTTTCATTGGATGCCACACAGCGACAAAGGCGCTGGCAAATACCTGTTGCAATGCTCCTGAAACTCCCACTTCTCACTTTTGTTCCATACCTCTCACGCTAATACCTCGTTCCAACGCAAGCTTGGAACACATTGCGAACATTTTAGGTCGTTCATCACGTTTTTGCGGAACGTTTAGATTATGGTAATTTTATTTTTTCTACAGGGTATATTAGAGGTAGATGTTTGAATAAAAGACTTAAATAGGAGATGATTTCATATCGAGCTTCATGGTGGTTGCAATTGAATTTTCTGTTAAAACTGATATTAGACAAAGGTGTTCAACTGGTTAATGTTCACATGTGAAGCTTATCATGTTATTTTCATGTTGATAGTCCGCCATGCTAGCCTAGAAAAAACAAAGGGTCACTTGGTAGACAGATTAATAAAATAAATTGTAAAAAAAGTGTCGATTGTACTTGAACAAGGTCGCCGTTGGAACCGAAATGTTGTACTATAAAGATGAAATTGAGCGTATGTGGTTTGATTGGGTCAGACAAACATGGGGGTGCTCACTTGAATTTGATATGTAGGTACGTCACAAAAAATCATGCCACTCAGGTCTATATGTCTGTCTGTCTGTCCGCTAATCTTATATCCTCCTATAACTTGAGAAGTATCGCTCGGATTTCGATGTGTTTTTTAGGTCCAGTGGGGTCAGCGAAAAAGGCCCAAAACGAAAAAAGTTAGAATTACTAAAACTTCGTTTTTTGACGTTTCAGAGGATCCTGATAATTGTTGAATAACATTTCAGAGGTAAAACAACTTGTTTTATCTCAATTTATTGATGTTATATCAATACGCTCACAACCTTAGACATATTTCACACATTATAGATTTCTCTGCACATTAGCGCTTAAAAATATTCTCGGCAGACGGATCGCGTACCTACCGGCCGCGGCTGCGGTTTTGGTATGTTATCACACGTATTTGTGCCGCGACACAGTATAGTTTTTCCTATGCTCTGACCGCGCCGCCACGTCTGAACCGAGTTAAGAATGGTAAATGTAAGGACCTGTTTCATTGACTATTTTCCTCAGAGAGTCTAGTTTGTGCTAAACAATCATCGCAGTTTTGTGAATTGCATCACTTTAGAGATATGATAAAGTCGAGGAGGTTATAACTTCTTGGAGAGGTAGACATGGTATGCACTCGAACAATTCTAAAATTGTGTGCCCTAATAGGGACCCTAATAGGGACCACTTAAACGGAAGAATCCTTCCACTTAAAAAGGGAGGCAACATTGATGGTGTCTAGATATGGTACAAATCCACAATTATATTGTGCCAATTGCATCTGCCGTTAGAAAGCAGCTTTTACTACTAGGACAAATCCCCGCCACCGTGCCCGCGTTATGCGCAATCAAGCCACATCACACAAAAAATACGAATCACACACATCAAACATTTTCGCAGTGCCTCACATCTAGGTGCTGATTTGAATTTTCTGTTGACATCGCAAAATAATTTTCTATAAAACTTAAATGACTGGGAATATAAAAATAATGTAATAACCTGTTCACTTTCATAAATCTCTTCTCATCTGTTGCTTCACCAGCCAGGGATTTTCTTTTCTTTTC
This sequence comes from Acanthoscelides obtectus, assembly GCA_963669975.1. Taxonomy (NCBI): domain Eukaryota; kingdom Metazoa; phylum Arthropoda; class Insecta; order Coleoptera; family Chrysomelidae; genus Acanthoscelides; species Acanthoscelides obtectus. Next base: position 80,374,073 of record CAVLJG010000008.1, on the reverse strand, counting down.
TTTTCTTTTCTTTTCTTTTCTTTTCTTTTCTTTTCTTTTCTTTTCTTTTCTTTTCTTTTCTTTTCTTTTCTTTTCTTTTCTTTTCTTTTCTTTTCTTTTCTTTTCTTTTCGTTTCTTTTCTTATCTCTATTCTCATATTTTGGAAATTCAGAGAATTTGCATATGTAATTTCCAGGTTGAACAAGAAAAAGTGGATGCCCAACTAGTTTCTAGTTGTGCATACATCTCAAATAAGTCTATTTGAGACAAGAAACCAATGGAATTATCATCAACACCGATTATTAGTACACACATCATCACTATGGCCTATGCACTGCCGTTTCCTTCTAGCTATAGTCTAAACTGACGTCCAATAATGCCATGTCTGAAGCAGATGTTAATCACATCAGAGCCAAACATTGATAGTTGAAGCATCATGACGCTTAGGCAATACGTGCAACTACAAAGCGAGTTCACAACAAGTCTCCATCAGCTAAGTTAACATCTTGTAGAAAAGTCGACGTTATGTCAAAAAAAAACCTATATAATGTCAAAAAAACGGCATAATGTCACTTTTCAATATACATAATACCCGTGCAGTTCTGGATATTCGAAGTTCGACACGGTTAGAATAGAGTGAAATCGACGATGGCTTGCCAATGCGAAAGGGGTCCGAGATCGTCTGTTAGAGAAGAGTCATCGATCAGTCGGGCAACCCTTCAATGAACAGCATCGAACAGGGATAATTTACTCGGGGCGGCAGCACCCCAAACATGTTAGCTGTACTCGATGCTACGTCTTATATGGGTCTTGTACAGAGCGATGTCATGTACAGCAAAGTACTCCTTAGCTCTAAAGAAATAGCCTAGCTTTTTTCCAGCAGCTTCCGCTATTGACGAGATGTGTTCGGACAGATCAAATCTTTCACTGGTCTTTAAGCATGAAATGCTGTATGTACTTTTTCGGAATCACACAAGGACGATCTCGCTAGGAAAACAAATGTCGAATGAACGTACGACGCAAATTTCGGTCTTAGCAAACCTGTCATTATCTTCTTAATGGCGGTTGTAGTACTTCAGTCCGGTCTTGTCGTTTATTTTTAAAAAGTGTTAACAATTTTTCCCCTGTCATTTATAGTTTCGGCTATTTTGACTAATGATTATTGATTTTTTCTATTTGAGTGCCGTTCATGAGAGTGGAAAGACAATGGAGGACCCACATAGGTATGTGAATTAGGACAACACTCTAGTTTTGAATATTGAAGTTCACCACACCTTGAAGATATTATAGGTTTGCCACTAAATACTAGCTTACTTGAGCATAAGGTATCGGTACCGGATTACATGCCTGGCTAGATCTTTCTTATCCAGAACCACTTCTACTGATCTTCATGAACAAGGATTAGAAAATTCAAGTTAACTTACCAAAATTAAATGGAGTGTATGCATACTGCTGTGCATATGAAGCTGCGGATAGACTAACGATAACAAATAACGTAAACATTTAACAAAATTTGGTTCTAACGTCTCACTACGGTGGTACTTTCTAACTGAAACACTTGTCAGGTTGTCGTACACTAAGCGATTATTTTGACCCATAAAAAACTTAATTTCTTATATATAACAGAGCGTGTCTGATATTATCATATGCTGCTTTTTAATCGATTTTTGGCCATTAATTGGTTTGCGTATGTGCCGCACGTTGAAAAGTTTTTGTCACCATGTTCCAATACAGGAAAATATCGGGGGCAATCACTGTATTATGAGTTAATAAGGTGCTATATGGAAAATTTACCATGCCTTGTTATATAATACACTTTCGTCATCCCTGAATACTTAGAAAAAGTGAGCGTTTTCTTGGTGTTTGATCTCCTAATAGTTAATAGTATATCTCAGCTGCTCTTCCATGTAGCGTACATTCATCTGTTTCAACAGCTATGTTGTATTGACGAATCACAACAAGGACGAGACAATGCATTATGTTATTGGTTGCGTGGAAAGCAAACATAGTTCACCAAGGCGCTGTATTTGGACGAAGTGAGCTTCACATCCATTTTTAATGACAACACGGCTGCTTTTTAGGTCACTTTTGTTCTTTGCGCAGATGATTCACTGAGTGTGTTTATTTTGGAATACAAGGGACCTACTGATCTTATCACTCTACTCATCTACTCAAGATTACATGGGCTACATCAGTGTAAGATTTAGAAAGTCACCTTATCGACCATTTACTTCATTGGCTATTGGAAGAATACTCTTAAATCTGTGTAATTTGTAACCATGATTATCACTCAGGCGAAACACTATAGACAGTGCAAATCGCAACATTGATTTGGCGGTACCATCGAAAAAGTGTGCAACTTGACAACGGACTTGTACATTTCATGGACCTGTGTCTATTTTCCTGTTGGTGTCACAATCGATCCGATTGAATAAGGTCCTATCCGTCCTGCTTTCAGGACCTTAGTACGCTTGCCCAGCTTATCATATGAGATCGACTGTGAAAAATCCATTCTATCCGAAAACAGTAAATCATTCCTTGCTTTAAGAAACCTTATACATTTTGGATAGGTACAACAGAGTCAGTGTTGCCATGAATCCTTTGACGCTTCGGCTGTGTAATAATCGTGGTAAAATACTACGTATCTCTCAATCAACATTTCTTCAATATGTGGATAAGTAACCGCCGAAATTTAGTTCATAATGAGGACTTGGGAGTATATTTTACTGGTCTAAATCTACGTGAAGTAGCTGATGGATAAGATGACCTTCTAGATCTAACACTAATATGGCGCATATGAATTGTGAGTGATAAAACTAGTAAGCTCCAAAATGACAGTGTGTGAAGTTAATTGTTAGGGAAAACCAGTAATTTTAACAATTTGGTCCGCCTGCTAGACAGGTCGCGAAGCCTTGCAATATATCGTCTTTTCATTGGATCAGCAAACAGCTTTAGCATTGATAACCCCAGTATCCAATAATGCAAATATAACAGTTCATCTCTACTCCATAAGTTCATCTCAACTCTCCAAGGATAAGACGAAGTGACTTCAGAGACCAACTGTAAAAGATTCACGGCTCGTAAACAGCTGCCGCTAACCGCTGGCGCAAAGGCAGCGTGCTCTACAAACGTTCCTCATATTGAAGATGTCCCCAGACGGAGGCCGGGCATTGACAACCACAGCGCGTCCGCACTGGTTATCAGTGGCGGGAGATAACAAGTGGTTTTCGGGAAACACACTCTCCCTTGCAGCTACTTCACAGTATTATTGTTCCATTTGCAACTATCTGGCTCACAAGAGCTTAAGCTTGTGCATTTCACTTCCGGAACAGGTGCCTCGTCAATTGGGAGGGTATGTGTTGCGATTCACCCACTTGAAACAAATGCGCTTTACAGGGTGTTTCAGAATGACAAATCCCTATAAAAAAATGTGCTATAGAATCACGGGCCCCTAAAGGACGCTGTTGGAAATTAAGTTTTTCTAATATAACTTCTTAAACAACTTAGTAACAAGTTGAAACTTCGCACAATCGTGTCCCTGGAACACAATTAACTCATTTAGATCGCCAGGAACAGACTGACCCAAACGCAATATACATATAAATTTTACATTCTGTATTATAGTAGCTAAACAATAACATTTTCGCAAAAACTGTTTTGAAGTTGAAAAACATGTGCTCTTGTTTGACATGGATAAAATAGATCATTTTTGAGCAAACATTTTTGTTTCCGCACAGTTCTAATTATTTTCGCAATGGATTCAGTACGCTGGTAGCTCCAATTTTAAAATAGAGTAATTATGGTAGCAGATTCGTAATTGCCGACTCTAAAAATTTCAGAACAGTAATTTTTCGACCAGTCAGTCATTCATTTCTATTAAATTTGTGTTCCATATATATACAAGATGCTGTATAGGCCTCTAGTTGTACCATCGTTGTCCCTTCATAGATAAAATACAGACCCACCGCTGTAAGTCTCGAGAGTTATCCTTTCTAGTTGATTATGGCGAAACATCCTTGAGGTTACGCTTTTTAATGCAAATGCTCTCTCGTCACGGTAGTTTCTGTTACGGCTGCGACTGCGACTGCAACTCACCAGAGGATGGCCGGAAAGCGTACCCCATATAAAAGGATAGTGGTCTCAGGACAGTCCTAGAACACACTCGCATCTCATACACGATGTTGCTACGTGATAAAAATGCGAGGCGGCAATTCGGTTGTATGGGTATATTTTCACTGCATATGACATAACAACAGAAGTAGTATGCTGTTGTTGCTTCCAACGTGATAACGTAACGTATAAGTCAACGCCAAACAAAGTGGCGTGCACGTCATCACGATAAAAATTCCCCGACCTAATGCCTAGGTTTCTATCACAAACAATTGCTCTATTGCAGTTTCATATTAATGTGATATATAAATTGTAAAATGGTCATTACTCTCTTATTATGGTTAATAGTCATATAAACATTGTTATTAAAATATCACATAAGTTGCTTTCTGATAAATTTAGACGCATTATGCGAAATAAAATGTTTTGCAAACGCTCCAATCACTTATCGACATGTAAACGCACTAAACCGATTTCGCAGCGTTGACACATTGTCACCTTGAAACTTATTTAAACTGGGAACTGACATTTGTATTAATTTTGACACTGAATCAATTTGTGGCATTTCAAATCTTTATAAATCCTTTGGCCCCGCATACTGTAAATCAACAACTGTTTGTTTCAAAACAAAATTATTCATTTTACGAGTAGATAAAGGCAATTTTGGTATATAAAGATGCCCAAACAGTTAAATAGTCGGTGTAAGGAACTCGTGGCCTCGTTAATGCACTACTTTGAGCAAGAAAGGGACAACAACGGGCCTTTGTTGCCTTTAAATGCTGTTCAAGAGGTAGGTTACTAATAATTATATGTAATGTATATTAATAATAGTGAAATTTTATTTCATTTTTTGTAGCGTGTTGCTGCTGCTTTAAAAATTAGTTTAAGGACAGTTAGTCGTATTTCCGAGGGTGTGAAAAGTGATGCAAATTTAGAATCGCCCAAGAAAAAGCGGAGTTATATTAAACGTGTAACCAACACAGCGACATTGGATACAAGTGCCATTCGAGAAGTGATCTATAATATGTATCACAAAAGTAAGATCTTATTATAATAACTTATCAGAAATTTGCATTAATTTGTTAACTAAATTATAATGTCATATTACACATGGTTTCAGAAGAACAAGTTACGATACAAACTTTATGGTCTCGATTAAGAGATAGGGCATTATTTGATGGTAGTGCCACGTCTTTAAGGCGGTTGCTTAGAGATCTTGGATTTAAGTGGCTTAAGGACAATCCGCGACGAGGGCTCATGGAACTACCAAGTATAGCTTTGAAAAGGGTGGAATTTCTAAGGCAATACAATCAAGCCAAGGTTGAGGCCTTATACCAGTTTGTCTTCCTCGATGAAACTTGGATATTTCAAAATGGGACCATAGGTCGCTCTTGGCAAAATGGAAACCAAAAAAGCGTGAAAGCTATTAAAACAGATGGTAAAAGGTATGTACTTTTACACAATTTGCACTATAAAATTTAAAACTAATATATTTTAGATACATTATATTACATGCTGGAAATGAAAATGGGTTTATTGAGGGTAGTGAAGCGATATTTTCTTCGAAAACAAAATTGAGCGATTACCATGGAGAGATGAACCAGGACAATTTTTTGAAATGGTTTCAACATCAGTTATTAGAAAAATTGGAGAGTCCATCTATGATTATACTGGATAACGCCCCTTATCACAGCATGATATTGAACAAAGTGCCCAACAATGCATGGACAAAAAAAAAATCCAAGACTGGTTGACAAATCAAAACATACCATTTTTAAACACAATGTTTAAAACAGAGCTATTGAGTATTGTTGCTCGGTACATAATGCTTCTTAATTATATATATTTTGGTCGACAGTTTATATTTCTTTTGTTTATTCCTATTCTTAAAATAACTGCTTTTTTAGAAACAAACCACCTAAAATATACGTGATTGATGAATTGGCGGAACAACATGGGCACAAAGTTCTTCGTCTGCCTCCTTACCATTGTATATTTAACCCTATTGAGTTAATTTGGGGCATAGCAAAAGGTTACTATAACAGACATATTGGTAGAGATGGTAACAGTGAAAAAGACTGTTTGGATATGTGGAACGAGGCTCTACAAACGGTTACCCCAGACATGTGGAAAAATAGTGTTCGACATACTGAGCAAGAAATTTTTAAATGGTATGAAAGAGAACGAATTTTTGATCGACCAGACATCGAACCTTTAATAATCAACTTTGAGAGTGATGAAGATTCAGATTCAGACAGCGCTGAAGAAAGAAACTCCGACTAACTTTATTGTACAGAAAAAGCTTACACCAGTAGCTTACCTAATTTTAGAATGCATTTTTCTGTATGAATTCTGTAAAATAAATACCATGCATAAAATTTGGAGGACCCCATTTGGATTTTTATTCAGTACCTTTAAGCTATCAATTAAATATGGTAGTTTCATAGTGTCATCTGATCAATAATTGTCATACTTAATGACTATGCAAGTACAGATCTATAATTTTATTATACTATTATTTTTGTTCTCATTTGAGGTTAATATTGCTTATAAACCTAGATATGTAAATAATAAATTTTATTATTTTACAAAAAGTTTGGCAACAATGTAAATTTTTCAACACACCCACCTTGATGACGTGCACGCCACTTTGTTTGGCGTTGACTATATATCCATTTGCCCTGACTATCGAGACTTTTTGAAAACAGCGGAATTCCCAAGTACGCACTGAATCAACTATTGTAAAAATAGTAAATTACATACCCGGTGACCAGGGTGGATCTGAAGGGGGCGAGGGGGTGCCCTCCTAGATGCCAAGTCTGTCATTTTTCCAATTGCTGTATCTTGGTGTAAAAATAGATAAAATGACCTGAATCGCGAGACGTGCGCCCCCCTTAGACATACTTTACCATCACTTTTCAATTGTCACAAGAGCATTTGGTCTTGGAAGCGCTGTTTGGTGCTTAGACACTCCCCAGCTCTCCAGTCCTCAAAAGCAGCTACCTCCACACCAGAGACAAACCTCTGCCTAAACATGGATGCAACCACCGCTGCTCCCTTCCTAGACAAATTCCTAAATCACAGCACAGCGAGGATGCCATATGATGAGGTCAATAGAAAACAATTCACCCACATAGATTGCAAAGGACGGACTAGCACTAACAAAATATTGCTTATGTCATTTAAACGTTGAACAATATTGCTTCAAAAAGATCTGTTCCTTTAGCTAAGCTAAAAAGATTACTTTTATTTTATTTCGCTACATTGAGCCATTTCAATATTGCTTCATTGATTTACATTGCAGCCGATAAAAAGTATGGAAAAGACCTAAAACTATATTGAGTGATCTGAAAATTTATATATAACAGTATACTAGATGAAGGACGTACCAAAATTTATGTATATTTAGCTAAGGTAACAGTGATCTTCAACGTTGTCAGTGTGAAAAGTTGAGTTATTATCGGAATCCTTGACATTAGTCTAATCTACTTATACCGTAAAACAAAATATATTTGAAGATGCATTCAAATGCTACATTTCTAAGTTCGGTATTTAAAACTAACGAAGGAAAGTGAAACAAACCTCATCGTCTTAGTCGTCAATTAGCTGTTCAAACAGAGGAAATGCGGAAAGAACTTCGAATAGAACGCAATGCCATTTTAGATGTAAACTACGGAATGCAGTAAACAGAAGACACAGGCAAGTGTAGAGTGCTCAAAAATATACTTTAAAAAAGTGAATGTTTAATTTTATTCATAATTTACATTACCGAAGCCTGAGCAGGTAACAGCTGCTGAGCCAGATAATTTCAAAACTTACTTAGATGAACATTTCTACTAGTCTACCTATTTTATCAGTATGTATATCAAGAAGATATTCTATCAAAAATGTGTGTATGAAATTTGCGAAATAGTAAGAATTTATATGCATTCTTCATCCACCTTAAATTCTCCATCCCGTATTGTCATGAAAAAGTGGTAATAAATAAGGGCTATAATAATATTAGAAACCGTACTTGGGAAAACATAAATTTCACTACAGTAGTAGTGAACTATTTTTTCGTAAGACAATGAGCAGGCAATATTTCTGTGCAATCCAGCAAAGTAGGTATATTATTTTTGATCCTAATTGAAACAAAAAAATTAAAGGCCGTCCAAATTGGAGTTCCCATTATAAACAGTATAAAATTTCTGTATCTGGTTGGAACATAATAAAAGCTCAAAAAGGCTATCGCTTTCGTTTGCCGGACCACAGACGGCTAACCATGGACAGCTGTTTCAGGCTATCTGACAACTCTTCAGCATGGTGTAGGATTGGTCTCGGTGGACAACGATCGAAAGCTGAGCAATTCTGCTGTATTCAGAGTAAGCCGTCTGTTGGAACTGTATGTCAGTTGACACTAACAGCCGATTCAATCGATCAAAAAGACCTCTCAAAAATCACCCCAGATTGAATAGAATTCTGTTGATAATGTGATTTTTATTTAATCTTGCGTGATTTTTGGGAGACCCTTCAGGTATCCTCCAGCTTCATTTGACTTAAATCAAAAAATCCTTTCTAATAACAGGATCAACGTCATAATTTGCAATATTCACTGACGAACCGCTAATGATACTGATTCAGGGAGCGACTAATCGTAATAAGCCATCAAAATACTTATTTACACTGTTTCACGTGATTACTCACGGCCGAGCTACAGTTTGTTCACTGTTGTAGCGTTTTCATGCAAAACCTACTATGTATACCCTATTCGAAGTCCACTTACGCCTCGGATCAACAAAGATGCAGCCACGGCAGCCTAAGCGTTGCAATAGCTACTGGTCGTTCGGCCATAAATCTACGAACAAGTGTAGAATTCGACAGGATAGAACTCAGGCTCTGGGTATCGCCGGCACGCCGACGCCTGCAGTTTCTTTTCATATTCGGTGCATACATAGCTTGTGTTTATACGTCAGCATGCCGTCTAAGGATAGATCAGATGAAAGTGAGAATATTTCTTTCAGTGCTTCCTTCAGCCATGCTTCCTCTTCAGTGATGCCTCCTCCCCGAAAATGTGACAAGAAGGGACATTTGAATATTCAGGCAAAATAAATTGTCCTTAAGATTATAAGAGCGAGATTTTAGAGGATCCTGAAATGAAATGATATTGCAAGAAATTTGGCAAACTAAATAGGCTTATGTCCTAAGACAATTTTCAACATTGTTAAAGAATATAAAAAATAACAAAAAATTGTCTCCACCACACAAGAGGCTGCATTAATCGAAGCTGTTGGATGAGTTGATAACTTTGATCGGAATGCCCTCTCAGACGCAAAGTCCATCAATTTTTTGAAAGGCAGGAACTTCCCACCATAGACAAAGTACAGGGTGGTCCATAAGTCCTTTGAAATTTAAAATTTGAATAAAATTTAACGGGTGAGCGTGAGCGGCGCGGGCGAGGTGGGGGCAGTATCTTCAGTGTCTGGGAATTCAGTCGCCATGGAGTGTTTCACTGGAGCGGATCGTGCTTTTTGTGTGCGCGCGTTTTATCAAAATAATGATTCGGCAACCATTGCGCGGCGTAAATATCGAGAATACAACAATTTACACAATTTTACAAAGTGTCCAACAGCTCAAACGATTAAGAACTGGGTTGCTAAGTTCGAAGAGACTGGTTCGACGTTAGATAAACAGCGGTGGGGTCGACCAAGGACAACTCGTATTGAAGAAAACTCAACATTGTGGCACAGTCTGCTCGTCAAAATCCTACCCAGTCTACTCGTAAGCGTTCCAGTGCACTAAACGTACCCAGAACATCTTTACAGCGGATTTTAAGGAAAGATTTACGTCTGCACGCTTACAAAATTCAGTTAGTGCAGGAATTAAAAGATAATGACGCTATTCAGAGACTAAACTTTGCGAATGAAATGTTGAATCGATTTTCTTCGCTCAATAATGTGTTGTTCTCGGACGAGGCTCACTTCCATTTAAACGGGCATGTAAATAAACAAAAATGCCGTTATTGGAGCCCCAAAAATCCAAGGCGTAAGCATCAGAAGCCATTACACAGCCCTAAAGTTACAGTTTGGGCTGCTATGTCAGCGCATGGCATCGTAGGCCCTTATTTTTTTGAGGACGACAGAGGTCGCGCATTAACTGTTACTTCGGAGCGGTATGTAGCAATGATAGAAGAGTTTTTGACACCAGCGTTGCAGAATTTTCCAGGCTATAATAAGCAGACCTGGTTTCAACAGGACCGGGCAACTGCCCACACCTCCAACACTTCTATGCCCGTCGTCTGTCAACTTTTTCCCAGCAAAGTAATTTCTCGAAGAGGAGCCATTTCCTGGCCACCACGTAGTCCAGATTTGACCCCAATGGACTTCTTTTTATGGGGCTACCTCAAGAGTAAAGTGTACGACACCACTCCGCGATCAGTTGATGTCCTGTCCAGTCATCGACAATTTTAGACGTCGTTTATATGAGTGCCGTGATCGTAATGGATTGCATTTAGACGATGTGATTTTTAAAACATAATTCCCATTCAATAAAGATGATAACAAAATATAATAATTCTTCATAATGTAACTAGTTTGGTTTTATTCCTTTTTTTTCCAGCTCAATGGACTTATGAGCCACCCTGTATTAAAGGAGGTTAATAGTGATGAAGACTTACCTACTTTCAAAAGGACAACATTCTGTAGTTTACTCAAAGAACTCCATTTTGAGAAACGGGGCAGAAATAGTATTTTGATGGACAGCCAAGAGATTATTGTATGGAGAAGAAATTATTTAAAATCGACAAAGAAATACCGCGACCAGGGCAGGAAGATTTATTACTTGGATGGAATCTGGATGAATGCAGGACATACAAAACCTAAAGGATTGCGCTGACTGACTCTACAATTAAATTACCAAGACAAGCTTTCTTAAATGGACTAGCCAGTGGCCTAAAGAATCCGTCATGTGCGTGTATCTAACCAATTCGTAATTTGTGTTGTAAAAACGGTGTCAAGTAGACTGAATCTATGAGCCCACGCTGAGAACTTAGCTACACTAAACTTAGCTATATCTGGTAGATTTGGACCCAACACCTGTTAGATACTTTACTTCTATTATTATTTTTCTTGAATACTATATGAAAAAATTATTGCCAGGACAAGGAAAATGATTTGTTATCTGTCAGATTGGCAGTGAAGATAGCTTTGTGCCCACTGCCCTATGATAGCTTTCTGCCCACTGCCCTATGGACATTTCAGTCAAAGGAAATGACAGACTACCATGAAGAAATGGACGGGAGTTCATTTGAACGATGGTTTGAAGAAACGCTCCCAAAGCTTGACGACAATGCTTTCATTGTACTTGATAATACTAGAAAAATAAAAAAAATCCCACAATGTCCACAAGAAAGGCAGAAGTTGCATAGGTCGCGCAAGAGACAATCGAAAGAAAGATGTGAGATCTGGAAAATATGATCGATATTAAAATTGAACCTGTAATAATTAGTATTATCCATTCGGACGATGATTCAAGTATTTTCAGCGACTAAAGAATTTTGAAAACTTCATTCTTTAAAAATAATCATTTGTTTTGTTAGATGATTCCAAGACCATTGAGGAAAATATAAACTTGTACAATCTCGCTTTTGGGCATGTTGTGCTTCGCCTGGGCGTAAATGGACTACGAATGCGGTATAGGTACGAATTTCTCTAGGATTTCCTCTTTGAGGGAATGCGTTTATTTACAAGGCCTACTGGTGGTCGGTCTGCCTGTTTGTATGTTGGTCGGCTGGCCTGTCTGACCGCTAATCCTTCTATCTACGAGTATAACTTGGAATAAGGTTTCTACTATGCCAATGACGAAATAGCTCACGAAACGAAAAAATACAAATATGGTCCTAAAACTTGGGAAGTATTTACACACGCGAATCGTGTAATATCTGTCAACTAGGAACAAAAATAATATACACAGCTATATTATGCATGTTCAATTTGTTTCCAAAATATCGATAATCAGCGGTAAGACTATACTCCAGTGGCGGCCGGTCCATAGGGGCGAAAAGGCTACAGCCCCCCAAGACAAAATGCGAATTAACAAAAAATTTAAAATATGATTTTGTGATTAAATAATTTCCAGATATATACGAAAATTCAATCAAAACCTGAATTTTAATAGTAGCCAGTTACGCAACACGCAATATATATATATATATATATTATCCGATCCCAATACCCCGAAGTCGCGAGCTAGATTCCCTATCGATTCGAGGCTAGAATAATTTTTGCCGCGATCGCCGACCTGATTGAGTGGCTCGCTACGTCATACCCCCCACGCGCTTACGAGTTTTATACGGGATTTTAACACGCGAGGTGGCGAAATAATTTTTAGCCAGTCCCGATTTACGTGTGTACGAAATCGCTTCGTCGCGTCCCCGTGCCGTCGTTCGGGCGTTCAAAAAGTTTAAAATGGCAAATGAAGTACAAAATTTGTTAAAAGGTGAATTTTCTCGGCTTCCGCTTGCTGAAAAAATAATACTAAAATCCCTTGGAAGGCCGATTCCAAATATCAACCTTACTCAGGCTGATAAATCAACGAAAGCGGGTTGTTTTAAGACACATTTTAAGAAAGATATCTATAACAAAAACAAATGGATATGCGGTTGTGGCACATTAAACGCCCTGTTTTGTTTTCCGTGCTTACTGTTTTATTCAGATGCAGCGGAAAAGACATGGACAAGAACTGGATTTAAAGATTTAAAGCATATAAACCAGAAAATTAGTAAGCATGAAAATTCGGCTCGTCACATGATTTGTTCGACAGAATTAGCTTTATTGGGAACAGCTAGTATCGCTGCTCAGTTAGATTCCGCTTACAGGCAAAATATTATTAAGCACAACGAGCAAGTGGACAAAAATAGATATCTTTTAAAAAGAATAATAAACTGTATAAAGTTTTGCGGTAAATTGGAATTAGCGTTAAGAGGGCACGACGAAAGTGAAGACTCTGAAAATCGTGGCATTTTTCGAGAGTTGACTAATTTTACGTCCGAACTGGATACAATATTAAAGGAACATTTAAAAAGTGCGACACTGTTTAAGGGTACTTCTAAAACAGTACAAAATGAAATACTAGATAGTATGTTGGAAGTCTGCCAACAAGAAATTCGACAGCAAATTAATGCAGCAGAGTTTTTAGCTATACAGTGCGACGAAACAACAGATATTTCACATCATTGTCAAATGGTAATGATATTTAGATATCTCCATGAAGGTGAAATACAAGAAAGATTTTGGCGTTTTTTGAGCGTTACGGACAAGACAGCTGAAGGTTTGGCAAAGTGTATCGAAGAAGAACTAGGCCCATTATTAAAAGATTCACCCCACAAATTAATTGCGCAAACTTATGATGGTGCAAACGTAATGAGCGGTAGCAGTGGTGGAGTTCAAACAAAAATCAAACAAAAATATCAGAACGCTCATTTTATACACTGTTACGCTCACCAACTGAACTTAATTATGCAGAGAGCAGCCAGCCAAAATCCAAAAGTAAAAGTGTTTTTTCAAACCTGTCGGCAATTCCAAGTTTCTTCTCCAACTCCACGCACAGATGCGATTTATTGGAAAAAATAGTTAAAACCAAAATGCCAAAGGTTGCGCCAACACGGTGGAATTATAACATTCGCACAGTCAGTGCCGTTTTTGAGAACCGTGAAAGTCTTATTGATTGTTTCCGGGAGTTAGAGAATAAATGTGATAAAACAATTACTAGTAAGGAGGCATACGGTTTAAGAAGAGCACTCGAAGATTCTGATTTCATCTTTTTTTTGACTTTTTTTCACAAAACCCTACCGCACGTAGCTATTTTGTTTAACCAGTTTCAAAGTAGGAATAAAGACAGTGTACAACTTTTAAAAGATATTGACGTATTTGAGAAGGCCATTGTATTGATTAGGGACACTACAGAGGATATACAGCAAACTGTTGAAAATGAGCATGGAGACAATGGAAATAAACGCAGAAAAGTAGGACCCGAAGAAAGAAATTGTATTATTGCAAAAGAAGTTTGCGATATAATAATTGTACAGACAAAAGAGAGACTTTCTTACAGGGGTCATCTAGAAGCTGCATCTTTATTAGATACACAAAACTTCACAAACTATTCGAGATATTTTCCAGCAAAAATACTGAATTCAGTTGTGACTTATTATCCAATGGTAAATAAAGAAAAACTGAAAACCGAATTAGAAGTAATGTACATGAGGGAAGACTTCAAAAATATTACAGGTGGTTTGAATTTGCTGTCCCTATTGACTAATAACAACCTAGAGGAAACTTTTAGCGAAGTAACTAAGTTGTTGCAAATACATATAATTATAACTACTCCCATGTCAACTTCCGAAGCAGAGCGCTGTTTCTCAACCCTTAAGAGGATAAAATCGTTTTTAAGAAACTCGATGGGCAATGAACGACTGAATGCATTGGCAATGATGTCTGTTAATAAGAATCTGGTACATAATATCAGCAATTTCGACGAAAAAGTGATGGAACATTTTATTTCACAGAAAGACAGAAGATTAGACTTTACATATAAACATTAAAAAATATTTTGTAATAAATAGAAGTGTGAAGTGTGACAGTTGAAACACAATGTTTGCTCTAGCTGTAGGTAGGTATACTTAGTCGTTTATAATACAATAATACATTTAGGTATACCGTATTTCTGTTCTCTTTTCCAGTTATTTATAGTTACATGTGTTGTAAGAAAGTGAAAAACTATACTTTTGAGTACTGTTGTTCTTTTGATAATAGATGCTCTGTTGCTTTCATATTAGATGCTGCTTTCTTTTGCGATAAGTTCTCGTACCTAAAATATGTTTGTTCCTATACAGAGGACTGTACATAAAATATATAGGTATAGGATTGCCAACTGATCCATCCACAAAATCAGGACATAAAAAATGCAAAAAAAATTATAGCTCTAAAAATGTATATTTGAATTTGAAGGCTCAAAATGGAAGTTTTTGGGCGTGGCACCGTAAA
Source organism: Acanthoscelides obtectus (assembly GCA_963669975.1). Taxonomy (NCBI): domain Eukaryota; kingdom Metazoa; phylum Arthropoda; class Insecta; order Coleoptera; family Chrysomelidae; genus Acanthoscelides; species Acanthoscelides obtectus. The sequence continues at coordinate 80,358,966 of CAVLJG010000008.1, read as the reverse complement.
AATTCTTTGCCTCCGGCGGTGACTGCGGCAGGCCACCCTTCCCTACAATAGCCCCCCATTTCTCACAGCCACCGGCCGCCACTGCTATACTCGTACATATAGAATAGCTCCATCAGCTATCGGGTTTCAATGTCATTAATGTGCACGTGAGTTTTCATAAAGTTAGCCATTTTTATACTCCTTCCAATAAATATTCTTGTGCTTAAAAATCTGAAAAGGAAAGTTTGCATGTAAGATTACAGAGCTCACTTGAGTTACGTCAGTGATAGCAAAGCACAAAAGGAAGCTCTTTCTAAGCAAAGGAAGTTCACAGATCAAAGGTAAGACCTTAAAAAACGTTTTGTTTTTTGTAGACGAGACGAAATATTACAGACGACGTTAATTAAATTTGCGATGTATTAATAATTTTTCGAGCGATTCGCCGGTGATGAACAGGAACTTTTCAGTACCGGAAGTTAGAGAACAACTAGCAGTAAACAAATCCACGGCATCCAAATTTAATTAAAATTCCGGCTGCTAAACATCAATTAAAATTTAAACAGAGGAAAGGTCGATCGGAAATATGCAGTTTTCTGAATGTTTTCCTATTTTCCTGCAGGAATAAATTCCCGGTGCACCTAGAGATCCAGTTTCTAATTTTTCTCGAATATGCATATAGCGTTAAATACACGGAATGGTACGGACACTCAGCGGTTAAACCAGTGCCTGCCTATATCTGTCGTTACACCCACGAGCTAACTATTCTTAGCATCAATAAGTGCGTGTTCCTTCTGGATGTAGTAGGCGCTTTGATGATATCGTCTATCGCTCAAAAGGGTCTGGGTACTAAATAAGATGTGAAAGCGTTTTCTGTTAGTAATTACTCGTAGTCTTAGGTGTAAGCCAACACACTCAATACAGAGTTAAAACAAGTCGTCTAGTAATGTCTTTTTCCTGCAGTGCGGTGCATGCATTATGCATTGTTACACGTAACGGGATGGTACTAACTATAGGAAGAAGCAATCATCGTTGTATGTATATATCTGAAATGAATTTAAATTTTACCTCCCTAAAATACTTTTTGGGTGTTTGATGTCTTCTGAGCACGCCATAACGTCGTTGGCGTCTTGATGCAGGATCAGTTTGTTTTTTAGGATTGCCGTTTCAGAAACCTTTTTGAAATTAGAGTCAACCTTTTTTTTAAAAAATTAGGAACATTATCACTGATTCACATGCTTTAATTAGTAACTCATTCATTTGTTTCAGGTGCTGAATCAATGTTACTTGGAGTTTTTGGTGAGTAAATGTTATCTTTGACGATACCTAGTAATTTTCTAAAGGCCATATTTCGCCACTTTTCTTTGGGCTATATCTAAGTATAATAATAATAATAATAATAATAATATTTATTTACTCAAGTACAAAGATAAGAAACAATATGAGTAAATAAATATAAAATCAAAACAGGCCCAATAGAAGGCATCGCCTGTACATGGACCAATAATTTAAGTTGAAACTGTAGCATGCAAATGACAAAAAAGGACAAAAATTAGCTACAGTAGATTATGTATTTAGTTGATGTTCGTATTTATGAGTTTATGAATTTCAGTCCTAGATATAGAATGTAGCCACTTTTTTAAATTTCTTTTGAAACAATTTCCGAAACGTAAATCTTTTAAATCTTTAGGTATAATTTCATAAAATTTAGGCGCTAAATAGAGATATGATCGCTGCATTATAGATTTATGCGGTTGAGGAACTACTGTGCCACGAATTTTGTATCTGGTATAATGATTATGTTTAGTTTTTTGGTCGGTGTTTACAAATTTATGGTAGTGAGTGATACTGTGTAAGAAATAAAGCTGTCTTATATCATACGTACATTCGAACATCTGCATATAATTTTTCAGTGGGATAAAGTTTCGGTTTTTTAAATATCATTTTTAGAATACTTTTTTGAAAAACATCTAAATTATAGATATGTGAGGAACATGCAGCTCCCCATGCTAATATACCATATGTGAGATGAGGCTCAATCAGTGCATGGTATAATGTTTGAAGATATTTTTCTGTCAATATATTCCCAAGGTATTTGATTTTGTAGGATACAAATCTAACTTTCTTTAAAATATAATTGACATGGATGTCCCATCGTAAGTGAGGATCCAAGACCACTCCAAGGTATTTTATGTTGGGCACTCTATTAATTTGCATTTTTTGATCATTAATATTGAAGGTGAAATTTGTGTAATTTGGCAGATGGCATAAGATCCAAATGGTAAAAAATGTGTTTTAGAGTAGTTAATGCTTAATTTTCTACTGTTAAACCACCGAATAATTTTGATAAAATCATTTTCAATTACATTTTTCAGATCAGACCAGTCAGTGCCATCATATAATATTGCAGTATCATCTGCAAAACTAGTTATTTTGCCAACACAATTAATTTGGAAAATATCATTTAAATATATATTGAATAACAGCGGACCTAAGACAGTTCCTTGTGGGACACCACACTTAATATACATTTCTTTACTAAATGATCCTGATATCTGCACCGATTGTGGGCGATTTGACAAATAACTTTCGATCAGTGAGTACGTGTTTCCTCTGAAACCAATTCTCTCCAATGCTTCTAATAATAATTTGTGATTAACTGTGTCGAAAGCTTTCTTTAAATCAACAAAAATGCAGATTGAAGGGATTCTGTTATCAATATTTTGATATATTTGATTTACAATTTTAGTTATTGCGTCCGATGTAGCCTTCCCTTCTGTAAATCCATATTGATTTTCACTTAAAATTTTGAATTTTGTGAGGTATCGAATCATTCTAGTAGATAAAACTTTTTCAAAAACCTTTGCTACACTGGATATTATTGATATTGGTCTATAGTTGTTAACATCTGTCTTTGTTCCTGATTTATGTATCGGTGTTATATTACCTTTTTTTAAAATTGAGGGATATATGCCAAATTCAAAGCATTTGTTGATTAGGTAAGTGAGTGGTTCTGTTATGTCCTCGGCTATAATTTTCAAATGCTCGCTTTTAATACCATCGAACCCAGGACTTTTCCGATTTTTTAAGGACATAACAGTGGTGTATACTTCATATTGTTCGACTTTATCCAAAATAAATGAGTTCAAAGTTCTTTTTGGAGGCTGAGTATTTTGTACATTTGCTTGTATATTACTTGCTAAATTTTCGCCTATGTCAGTAAAGAATTGTACAAATTTATCGCATATCTGTTGAGTATTATTTAATACTGTTCCCGATGTTGTATTTAACTCAGTGACACACTCTTTAAATTTTGTTTTCCCAGTAATCTCATCAATAGTTGTCCAAAGCCGCTTAGGATCATTTAAGTTATTATTCAATTTATTTAGGTAATGTTTTCGTTTGGTTTGCCTTGCAAGCTCTATAAATTTATTTTTATATTGGTTGTAACAGTCGGTATTCTCTGTAGTTGGCGTTAGTTTCATTACATTATATAGTCTTTCTTTTTCTATTGCCGATGTTATTAATCCTTTGGTAATCCAGGCATTTCTGCTTTTCTCTTTGTGACTAATTATTACTTTATTGGTACTAATATCTATTAGTTTTTTTATTTTCTCTATGAACAGTTCCGTTGCTTGTATTATTGTCTCATCACTGACTACCTTTGCTTAATAGCCTGAAATATAATAGAATCCGACTCGAACAAGTCGTGCATAAAAATGATCACTTGAGTAAGTTTAAACAAGGTTTATACTTTGCTAACCTGAACGAACCTGAATAAAAAGTAAATCGAACATCAAAGAAGAGAATTCAAAGCTTAATTAGTATTTTGCAGATGATATATGAAACTGGTTGTTGTATTTGTTCCATATATGAAAGTAGTAACTATGTACTCAGTATTGAAAATATCATCCTGTTATTCGTATAGGGAACTTAGCCGACCCGACGTGAAAGACGAATGTATGTGTTCACGTTATTATATCATTAAGTACCCTACAAATTAAACACGAGTTGTGTTTCTTAAAATTCAAATTCAAATTCAAATTCAAAATATTGAAGGCAGACGGACCATAGGGACTAAGGCACCGCACGGGTATTACGTATCTTGAAAATGACATTATGTCGATTTTTTTTTGACACTGTATTGGTTTTTTGTGACATGATGTAGGTTTTTCTACAAGATGTTAACTTAGCTTTAGGTGATGGATACGTTTTAAGCTCGTTTTCTGATTGTACGTGTTGCCTAAACTTCATGAGGCTTCAGTTTTCAAGGTGTAGCTCTGATATGATGTAAAATCTGCTTCAGAGATGGCATTACTGGAGGTCTAAGCTGTAAGTTGTGTACTATATCTAGAAGGAAACGGCAGTGCATATGTGCATAGTGAGGATTTGTGTACTAATAATATGTGTTGATGATAATTCTACTGGATTCTTGCCACAAGTACACTTACTTGAGATTCAAAGCTAGAAATTAGTTGCGAATCCACTTTTTATTATCCATTCTGGAAATTACATATTCAAATTTGCTGAATTTAAAAAAATGAGAGAGATAAGAAATAATTATATTCACTGAATACTGTCGAATTACAAGTCATATACATGCTAGCGTAAAAAATTGTAATTTATAACGTTCAACATAACCTGTCTCAAGAAAGGTCAACATATAAATAACCCGTGGGGCACAGCTAATAGATATACTTTATTCGGAGTATATTCACTAATGATTTTCTCACACAGCACGCTCAGAACGTTCCTAGCGACAAACGTGGAATGACTGTTTGCACCCTAAGAACTACCTAGTCTGCAAGATGACATTTTATAGGTTTTTTTTGACTTTCTATAGGATCTTTGACAAATAGAAATTGTTTCTGGGATATGCGCCAGTCGGAGTACTTGACCAGCACAGTATGAACTACCACTATACAGAATTTCATTAAATTTGTCCGGTGATTACATTCCATATGTTTTGTGCCTGGTTCTTTGCATATTCAGCACAGTTTTGTGTACCTTACTTACGATTTTTAGAATTAAACCCTCCCAGCAAAAATTACTTTTGCTGATGTCTCTTCGTTCCCCCCTGAAAAACAAAAACACAGCACTCAATCCAGTTTTTCCTTTGAGTTTGCTTCAGTATAAAAAATATGAGAATCGAAAATTCTTAGAACACTTTAGCTCAAACAACTTAATAACGTTATGGTAATAACCAAAATAACCAACATGAGGTAGCCAGATTTTCGGAGGGAGGGGGGGGGTGGGTAGAGAGAGGGGTCCTGGGATCATGTTTATGACAGACTAAGAGCTTTACATGCTTAGCACTATATCAACAAAGCTCGAGACTTTGACAGAATTATAGTGAGACGAGCGAGAAGAAGAAGCTTGGCTTGTTCGTCTCGCATGACAATGGGGACATAATGAAGGAGACCATAGCAATATTTAGAGAAATTGCAATACTACATTGATTCGTAACTGTTTCCAAGCTGCCTTAAAAATTGCACCTGTTGTTATCGATTTTGACTAAGGTATAATTGGCTTGCCATACACTGGTACAATGTTATTAAATTTACCGTTAGTGTCGCGTGCATTTCGTTAGCGTAACCGTATCGGCAACGCGGTGGTGGTGCCCCAATTAAGTTAATTGGAACTTCACAGCCAATTAGCTAACACTGCCTACTTGCCCTGACGATACAACTATACATTGAATATTTGTCTGAAGTGGAAGCGATGTGGTGCTCTATAACAGCTGTGCAATGACGACTATATTGAAAGGACTCACAAAGTCTTCAATAATATGTGGGCTGATGTGTCTGGTTGTTCATCTTCTAAATGATTCCTCAGTTATCCTGATGACGTCCAAACAACTGCTTTGGTTTCCTACTGGCGTTATGATTGAAGATTGTCAGCTAATTGAGAATTGCCTAAATATGAGACGGCATGGAGTGATCAGGAAGATAAGATGCGATTGCCCAGTTGTACTATATACAGGGTTATCCAAATTAAGTGTCCACCATTAGTAACTTTGTTATTAGTGAAAATACAAAGTTGTTTGAATTAGCAAACTAGTAGCATTTTTAACGCTGGTAAAAATGAGAAATAAAAAAAAGCAATTGAGAGTCGTTATTTTGATTTTTTTCAGTAAAATAACATTTTTTTAAATGGAAACCCCTGTATATTATATTTTGTTCTGTTAAAGCATCAAATTTTAAACAAAAAAGTTCATAATGACTTTTCCGCTAAAGTCAAAAATAAAGTCAAAATAACGATAAATATTTTTAATTATTTGCAGTATTATAATATTAAGACGGCTATGAAAACAACATGGCGTTCGCGATTTGACAGCATTAAGATAAGCGACAAATTGTTAAACTGGACATACTCGCAACTAGAAGGCTTTGGAAAACAATGATAAAATCAAATAATGTCAAACATTAGTGTAAATACTTGTTTATAAGCTTTATTGTGTCATTAATTTAAAGAAAAATGTTCTCCCATGAAGAAAAGTGTGATATGTTAGAATGCTATTTAGTGTGCAGAAAATCCTCCTTGAGAGCAAGAGAATACTACAGTGAATTATATCCCGCTCGCATTCAACCGTATGAACGATATTTTCTGAGACTTTATCGAAAATTTAGGGGCAACGAAAATGTTTTTGCTAAAACAAGGGCAAAAAAAGAATTCATAATAAGCGAGGCCACGGAAATTGCAGTTATTGGATATTTTGAAGCTTATCGTGAGAATTCAATAGCAGATATTCTCAAGGACTCTAATTTCAGTTATGGTACTGTTCAAAGGATTTTAAAAAAATACAAATTTATTCCGTATAAGTACCGACCAGTTCAAACGCTTTTGGCAGGGGATCCAGAGAGAAGACTTGTTTTTTGCCATTGGTATCTTAGCTTCTGTCGCCAAAATGTAAATAACTTTCGTTACCTTTTATGGACAGATGAATCAAATTTTTCAAATTCTGGAATGTTTAATAGAAAAAACCACCATTATTGGTCAAGAGAAAATCTTTTGTTAGTACATCCAAGAGGCCCACAAGTCCGTTTCAGTTTCAACGTTTGGTGCGGTATAATTGGTTCAAAAATTGTTGGCCCGTTCTTTTATGAGGGAACCCTAACTGGTGAAAGATATGTGGAATTTATGTCAGATATTCTGACTAATTTCTTAGACGAATTGGATCTTATAAGTAGACATCATCTGCATTTTCAGCAAGATGGCGCACCTGCCCACAACTCCAGAGGTACTTATCATTTTCTAAGTACTACTTTTAATGATCAGTGGATAGGAACAAATGGCCCAATACAGTGGCCTCCCAGATCACCAGATCTAAACCCACTTGATTACTTCTTGTGGGGTTACTTAAAGAACCAAATTTACAAGCGAAGGTACGATAACCTTGACGCGTTAAAGACTGCAGTTAGGGAAAAGATAACCCAGATAGATGGTAGGACCATACTTAAGACAGTTCGAGCAGTTGAAAAACGTGCCCAAAAATGTATTGAAGAACAAGGTGGTGTTTTCGAGCATCTTCTTTAAAAAAAATTGTTATTGTATTTTGTAAGATTATAAGTTGATGTTGAAAATAAAGTTTGTCGATACAATTTAATTGTTTCAGATTGGAGGCCATAACTTCAACAATTTGTAACCTAGGAGAAAAGTTATTGTAAGCTTTTTTGTTTAAAATTTGATGCTTTAACAGAAAAAAATATAATATACAGGGGTTTCCATTTAAAAAAATGTTATTTTACTGAAAAAAATCAAAATAACGACTCTCAATTGTTTTTTTTTATTTCTCATTTTTACCAGCGTTAAAAATGCTACTAGTTTGCTAATTCAAACAACTTTGTATTTTCACTAATAACAAAGTTACTAATGGTGGACACTTAATTTGGATAACCCTGTATACGAATATTTTTTTAGCGCCAATACGGCTTAAGTGCTGAGGCTTTGGCTGATTAGCCTTTCTCCATTATGGAATACAGAATGATAATACTGCAGCTGTCTATAGGTTACGTCATGAACTACTACATAACAGAATTTCGTTTCATCAAAAGTGTAGTCTTATAGTTTTTGAAATTTTCAGCATTTAATTTCTTTGTTGAAAAATTGGCTTGCATTCAGTTAATCTCCTATCATCTCTACAAATAACAAAACTTTCGTTTCTTCTATCGAAAAATCCGTACCTGGACGAAAAGTAAGTAAAGAGCGTTTAACCATACTACCATGTGCTAACGCTGCGGGCACACACGCGCTTAAGATGATAGTCATTGGGAAATCAAATAAATCACGGGCATTTAAAAACATTGATTTTCCTGTACACTATTACGGAAAAAAAGTGCATGGTTGACAAAAGACCTTTTCAGAAAGTGGTTTGATGAATGCTTCGTACCTGAAGCTAGAAAATGGTTAAAAGATCATAATTTTCTTCAAAATGCGTTGTTGCTTCTTGATAACGCTCCCTGTCATCCGTCTGAAGAAGAACTAACAACTGAAGATAAATGCATCACTGCGATGTTTCTTCTGCCAAATTGCACTGCACTGATTCAACCAATGGACCAGAACATCATTCAGTTTGTCAAGCAAGACTATAAGAAAAACCTTCTTCTCAGAGCCGTATCAAAACACCAACCAATAGAAAAAACTTAAAGAATTTAATATAAAAGACTTGGTTTTTGCTCTTTGTCAGTCGTGGAATGCGTTACCGTCATCAACTATTAAATCGTCTTGGACAAAGTTATGGCCAGATATAGTCACCACTCCTAGCAACGTTCCACAAATCAGTGTAACTTCGGAATTTATAGAACAAGTCGCAACTGAAACACAGATAAGCTCGGAAGATTTGGAAATCTGGTGCCGTAGAATGGATAAAGAGGAAAATGTTTTTCATGAAATGTCTGACGAAGAGATTATAAAAGAGGTTTCTAATTATGCAACAATCAGGAAAATAACGACGACGTGATTGCAACTGCTCCACAAGTCACAGCACAAGACGCAATTAACACATTTGAGCTAGGTTGACAATTGGCTGAAGAGAAATGGTACATCCTATAACGAACTTTTACTTTTGAGAAGTCTGAGGGACAAAGCTCTGATCTCGCGTTATAACAACCTTAAACAAAACAAAAAATTGATGAATATTTCCAAGCTTCATAATTTGATAAATTCATTAATGATTTTGATTAATAATTCTTGATTATTTTGGTACATATGTATGTGCATTTATGCTTAATTTTATAATAAAACGTAAGCTCTCTATTATTATTTAATTTACTAAATTCGACATACATAAACTATGTGTGATTTGTACTTCAATGTACATACATATACATTAAATATATAATCTTACCATTGGATATGTAATTTGTCGGATTACAAGGTACTCTTTTGTAAAAAATTCCGGACTATAGGGGGTTTTAGGCAGTACTGTATAATCCGACAAATTCGATAGTCCGACACTGCCCTGTATGTTTGTCGGATTACCGGAGGTCCACTGATTTATTTTCGCTTACAAAGTGTTAATTAACTGACTGAAGTATCAAATTTTTTGAAAAGGTAGAACGCTCTACATCACTACAAAGCCAGATTAATCAGGCGAATTTCGTCAAAAAGTATTCCATCCAGCTGGGTGGCGTGCTATTCGATTTTATAATCTCCCTTATAGAGAGTTGGTTTTTCATTTTTTTTTTGATTGAAACACAGTATTCGAGCATAATTCAGATAGGTAGGAGAGAAAGTATCAAAAACATTTTATCCTGCTTTGTGGTATTAATATTCTACACACCGTTTCTACTTTTTGTTCTTGCTATATAAAGCATAAATAGACAATTTCTAAAGCCCTTTGGACTGTTGCCTTCAGCTTTCTTGGCGCAATGAGGGGGGGGGGTGGTTGGTCAGGGGGAATACAGACATAAGGCCTTTGGGAGTTTTTTCCCACATTACCGTCGCTTTAGTGATTATTCTGTATGAATTTTAAAAATATACATATGACCTAATTACTATAATTAAAATCAGTGCACTGCAACAACATATAAATCACAAACAAACTGAACATAAATCAGAGAGGTTGTCGCTTACCCCGGTGCCAGTGCATGCCTCATAACTTGGATACGAAATGGAAAACATTCATTTTATGACCGTTCCAAAGTTTTTTATGGCACTTGGCTGTCTTTCGCTGAATTATATCCCCAATTTATTTCCTTTCTGGAAACACTTCTTCCACTAGCTCAGCTAATTTAAATCCTCTCTGGTCGCTAAAAACGGGGAACTCCTCTTCCCGCTAAGTTCGGATGAAAGAAAAATCAAGAGCCAATTTAAAGCTGGAATCGTATCCAATTGTCTTTTTTGTCGCGGTGAGAATAAGGATACGAGGATTCGAATTTACTTTTTTTAAGGGCTTCCTTCTATCCCCTACGTCAAAAAAGAATTGTGACCACGGAAATTTTTGTTTATTTTCTTAGATGTCATAGTACATCTGCTGTTGGTACTTGTGTCACGTCTAAATCAGTAATCTTTCATCCATTTTGATGGAAAATTTGAGGAGATATACAGGGTGGCCCATTTATGTGTGGACGGAATATTACTCATAAACAAATACATTTTGGGTAAATCTGTTTATGTTAAAAATTTCAAATGCATCACCCTGCATATTTGTGCAAGTTTGGCTTCAGTTTTTTTATAAGCTTTTTTTGATACTAGATACATAAGTGTTTTTACGGCTATTTTTTCGGTTATTAGCACGTCTTTTATGGAACGGCTTAATTCCTTAAAATAATCCCATCATCCTTGGAAACAAATAAATTGTTGATTAGTTACAAACTTTCAAAATTAGCTTTATGAGCGTTATAATGAAAACGTGTTTGAAAATGAATTTTTCTAAAGAAGTGGTGAATATGGTGTTCGTTTTGGCCCAAAGAAATAGTTTCTTAGCATCTCGCATCTAAAAGCGACGGTACCCTAATATGCGACATCCAAGGGCGGAAACATCCTCCACACTACGAGAATGTTTTGAATCAACCGGAGCAGTGGAATAAAGTAAAAAATGTATAAATAATCCTTGTGTCACCAATGAGGCGAATCAGTTGGAGGATCTATTAAATTTGCAGGAAAATCCCCATTTAAGTCCACGACAAATTGGAGCAGAAACTGATATATGCAGAACTTCTGTCCAAAGGATTATTCACAAGCATCGGTACCATCCATATCGCCTATGCTTGCACCAAGGCCTTCGTCCTCAGGATTTCGCAGCTCGAATGGAGTTTAGTAGAATAATGCTAAATAAAGTGAGTGAAGACACTACTTTCCTGGATAAGGTTCTTTTTAGCGACGAGGCAACTTGTAAGAGCATAACTGTTGTCAACATGCATAACATGCACTATTATGCGTCGGAAAACCCTTACTGGGTTAGGCAAATAGATTTCCAAAATAAATGGAGCTTGCATGTTTGGGGAGGAGTTATTGGCAGACAAGTTATCGGGCCTTTCTTTTTCGACAACAGGTACAGAATACCTGAATTTTTTGATTAAGCAGCCTTCGCTTTTGGAGGATGTCAACCTGCAAACTCGGATGCATATGTACTTCCAACATGAATGCACACCTGCGCATCATCATAATCGTGTGCGTAACAATTTGGACGCCTGGAGTAACAATCGTTGGATCGGTCGTGATGGGCCTATATCTAGGCCTCCTAGATCACCAGATATGACACCAATGGACTTCTTTTTATGGGGTTACGTTAAGCAAGAGGTTTATGGATATCCACCATCTACCCCGGAAAATATGAGGGAAAGGATTAAGGATGCTTTTCTGAACACAAGGGAACATATGCTGAGGGATGTGCAACGGTCATTAATCCAAAGACTACGGCTGTGTATTCAACAGATTGGAGATATTTTGGAACAGTTTTTGTAGATTAGGTCTTGAGTAGTGATCGTTGTTTGTTTATGTTGTTGTTATAGGTGTTTTTCTCTATTACGCTTGAAGCTGATTTATACTGTATTTTTTTGAAAATTTCCGCCAGTTTTGTTGACTTCGGCAGAAAATTTTAATAATCGGTTGAAGGGCTGCGGTTTTATTTTCACAAAAAAGGCAAATTTTTAAGAAAAGTTCACCACCCTGTATCTTAGAAATGACACAATACATACAAGCGTACCTATGCTTATGTAAACTATTTTATTTAGAACCACCTAATGAATGAAGCCTTGAAGTTTGACCAGATAGTTTATCAGATTATTGATCACCCTGTATAATGTGCACAGTCCTTACAATACTGCCCTCGTATTTTTCTAGATTTATCTCATACACATAAAATAGATGAACCTATTATTGGATTACCACGTGTTAAGGTAGTCTGGATTTGTATTTAATCAACAATATTTTGCCAGGTTCAAGGAATGGCACTGGTTCTCAGTTTTAGCGAAGAAAGATAGCTTACAGTGGCGCAGATGAATGTATTTCTATTACTAGGAACGAAATGGGGAATTTTTATCAAAAAAGAGAATTAAAAATTGATGTAAACTATCTATTTCAGCTACTAAAAAATGTCGTCATTTATGTTGACTCTGCACTTCTCACGAAAAGCTGTCATTACTTTATAAAGAATTATTCGGCACAAGTTAGCTCTGTTCAGAGAAATGTTAGCTACGAACTTGTATGACAATGAAATCAAATGGATCAAGTCAGCGAAACAGGCCCATACAATTAATATATAATCTTCACCCATTTGATAACGTCGCGATCTATAAACATGTCCCCTGCCCTACCGATAGTGCCAACCATTTGGCAACGTTGTTGTAACCAACCTCGCCAGCCGCCAGCCATTCATCGGGCATCTATCAGGTATGTCTACGTTCGTTGAGTTGCGTAGGACGCGTGTGTTGAAAATATTTCTCTATCACTTTAAGTCTTAAGGGCAATTGAACTGGGAGATCTAAGATGTGTAGAATATGTCTAATAGCTGCATCGAATTACCGCGGTTGGAATATACTAACCTAGCGACAAAAATTGAGAAATATCCCCCTACACTTCTCAAGCCCGAATCCCCAAAATCAGCTAGCTTCGCCGCCCCTGGACCAATTTCCAAATGCTACCATTTTTTCTGTTCTTGGTATAGTAGCAAACCTGTGTGAAAATTTCATATAAATCTGACCGGAAGCAACAAAGTTATAGCAGACAGACAGGCCGACAGGCAAACCTATTGAAATGCGTGGCATGGTTTTTCGTGATGTACTTGTCATACAACATCTATAATATCTCATCTCAAAATTCCAGCTGTGGGGAGACGTCTTACCTCCATATCACATCCCCGGTCTTTGGACTCCTTCATACCTCCAGAATTTTCTTGAAGCAATGTTACATCGTGGTCGAGCTTAATAAATCATACTACTCTTGAAATGTGAGGCACTTCGCTTCTTATTAAGGCATCATCAGATTGTCACATTGACATAGAACGAATGTTAAAGGTATACTTATCTGAGCTCTATCTGTATTACCTATCTAGCCAGCGTTCTATGACGCTGTTTGAATTACTCATTTATTTATTAATAGATCCTGAATAAAATGATGGCTACGCCACTGCCGGAAGGAGGCTGTGCGAGCTCTGGTTGTAAATGAGAAGGGTAGAAAACAATAGCGCTCCACTTAAGCGGAAAACGACTCCGTTATTGTACGCTCAAATTGCGTTAATTTCCAGACCGTCGTATGAAATAAAAGGTGAAAGGAAATTAAGTCTTGCTTCTCTTAAGGAGCTGGGATCGATTGCCTTTTTGTCTCAATTGATGTTCTGAGAATGTAAATCAGGAATCACGACGTTTCGCGTTCTAAATACGACGCTGAATTTATTGCTAGTTGGGGATCGTTGAATGCTTACAATCATTTGTTTTTGATAAAAACGTTCTATGACAAAAATCAGGTCTCAGAGTTTTTATATTTGAATAAAGGCGCTTCTCAACGGGCAATAGTTTAAATTCATTATGTAGCTGCAACACAGTAGCCAGCAATCTGGACAGAAGCAGCAGCCATATTCGGGTACCAAACAGAAAGGAAGCAGCAAAACACATCGCACGCGCATGCTGACGCCTTTGGATATGGCCGACTTTGTCATTTCAAAGAGATGCCGCGCTGGCATGGGCGTGCGATGTGTTTTGCTACCCTCTTTCTGTTCTGTACCAGAGTGTAGACTATGCAATATACTGCTATATCTTTAATACGTAAAAACACATATTTGACTTTCTCGATATATTTCCATATACGGATACTATAAAATGTTGAGACAGGTCCATGAGTGCATAGTAGCCTCCAGCTTGACGATGACCGAGAGTCACATACCAACAGATAGAGCAGACCTTATACCTCTTCATGCATCAGCAATTTATTCAATTCTGCAAGACCATTTACGCGGTAGGGAACTTTGTTCTCTCTGGGTACCGCTTAGTCTGCCGAAAGAGTAGAAGACTCGTCGTCCGACTTGGTGCCGAAAGTTGCTGAAAATGTTCGATAAGGGACAATCTCGGTATGTGAACAGCATCGTGATAGATGACGAGACTTGGCTCTATTATTACGATGATTTTTCAAATCGAGTGGGATTGTGGAGCGTGTGGGTGTGAACGTACAGAAGACAGTCATACCTAAGTGGTACACGGAACAGTGCCTGCCTAAACTCATAGAGTCTAGGAAAAACCGTCGGCCAAAGTCAAGTATGGACACTTGGTATCTACACCATGACAATTTTGTCAGCCATTGACTTTGTAGCCCGTCTGATGTCTAATTTTGTCAAATTTAAGTTTCTGCATATTGCGGGAAATATTTATGAGATACGAAGTGAGTTGTTTAAGTATGTAATCGGTCTACAGCTCTGTTATTCTCAGATATGTCCAAAAAGTCCATAAAAAATGAGAGCAACCATACGCTGTTTACCTGAAAAATACGCCGCAAACTACCTGTTACTACAAATATTAACTTTTTTCGGATTTTATTTTTACAATCTAATGATGAATACTGCATCTTCAAACTGGTGTCTCAACCTTACTGCCAACTTTTCTCGTTCAGGAAAAATTGCCACTTATTTCCCAACCAAGTATTCCAAAGTAAAATTTTGCTCAACTTTAACTGGCTGTACTGGAAAAAAATGTACTACGAGAGTTTGCCAAGTAACCTTAAAAGTTGGCGCATTTAATAAGGATTCCAAAATGGTATAACACTTAGAAGATTACTCGTTAACTTATGCACAATTTTTATTTGGAGAAAAACTGATGAAAATTTTTCAAAATTTCCTAATTAAACAGCGATTATGAAAACGCACCAGGACCCTTAAGGATAACTGTTTGCACAACAGTGGGCGTCAAAATACTGCTGATGATGATTTACCTTTACAGCAAATGCTCAAACTGTTTTCCTTCAGCCGCAATACACGCTCGACATCTTCTTAAAAAAGATCGGGTTATTAAACGAGCGAATCCACGGTTATTAACAAACTCAGCTGCTTCCAATAGTCTTTGCCGTAGCTCAGCTACATTTTGAATCGGCTTGAAATACACTTTTTCTTTTACAGTTCCCCAGAAAAAAATCTAAAGGATTCAAATCAGGTGATCGGGCTGGCCAAGGTATTGTACCAGACCGCCTTATCCAACTGCCTGAAAAGTTTTGATCGAGATACTCTCTCACTGAGAGTGCATAGTGCGCTGGGCAGCCATTATGCTGAAACCACATGTCCCTGTAAATACTCAGTGGCACGTCCTCCAATAAATTTTCTAAATGATTTTGCAAAAAACCTAAATAAACCTCAGCAGTCAAAGTCTCTGGGAACTCAAACGGACCGATTATTTTACGATTTAAAATTCCTGTCCAATGGTTTATCTTGAAGCGATATTGAGATTTATCTTCTCTCATCAAATGTGGGTTTGCTACGTGCCACTCGTGTAAGTTATGCAGGTTCATGTACCCATCTTTCTTAAATGTGGTCTCATCTGGCCATAAAATTTTTTCATTGAACCGTGGATCTTCTCTGTGTCTTTCTAATATTGTGCGACAAAAAGCAACTCGGGGCTCATAATCCCGAGGCAGAAGAGCTTGAACACGCTGTACGTGGTGATGGAGCACGTTTTTTTGCAAGATTCTATGGGCTGTACTTTTGGGCACACCTGTTTTTAGTTCTATTGCACGCACTGAAGTACTCGGGTCTTCTTCGACAGCTCCTAGCACCACGTCTTCGTAAGGAAGGAAAGATCTTCCCTCACCTTGTGATTGGTTTGGTAGTTGGCCCTCTGAGAACAGTAAGCGGTGCATATTTGTGAAAAGTCGATGATCTGGATGACGAGCGGCATTCGGGTACCTCTCACAGTAAAGTCTCGCTGCAGCACTAGCGTTGCATCTGCATTCCCCATAAATGAGGTGCATGTTAGCATATTCTTGTACGGTGTACACGGACATAGCGGCACTGTACAATCACACTATCACAGATAGTCTAAAGAAAGCAAATGTTGTTTTGAAGAGCAATTAAACAGTCCAAATCCAAAACACAAGCGATCAACAGTCCAGTTCACGAATCCAAAATTAGTAACAGTAGGAAATCAACAAGCACGAACATGTAAAGATGCGCAGTAAACGAAGGAGTACTGATCGGTATCAAAGTGTGCAATAGCAAGTAAGTGATGTGCTTCATCCATACCACATACAGCGTGTTCAACCTCTCCTGCCCCGGGATTATGAGCCCCGAGTTGCTTTTTGTCGCACAATGTTAGAAAGACACAGGAAAGATCCACAGTTCTTTGAAAAACTTTTATGGTCGGATGAGACCACATTTAAGAAAGATGGGTACATGAACCTGCATAACTTACACGAGAGGCACGTAGCAAACCCACATTTGATGAGAGAAGATAAATCTCAATATCGCTTCAAGATAAACCATTGGACAGGAATTTTAAATAATAAAATAATCGGTCCGTATGAGTTCCCAGAGACTTTGACTGCTGAAGTTTATTTGGATTTTTTGAAAAATCATGTACAAAATTTATTGGTGGACGTGCCACTGAGTATTACAGGGACATGTGGTTTCAGCATGATGGCTGCCCAGCGCACTATGCACTCTCAGTGAGAGAGTATCTCGATCAAAACTTTCCAGGCAGATGGATAAGGCGGTCTGGTAAAATACCGTGACCAGCCCGATCACCTGATTTGAATCCTTTAGATTTTTTACTGGGGAACTGTAAAAGAAAAAGTGTGTTTCAAGCCGATTCAAAATGTAGCTGAGCTACGGCAAAGACTATTGGAAGCAGCTGAGTTTGTTAATAACCGTGGATTCGCTCGTTTAATAACCCGATCTTTTTTAAGAGGATGTCGAGCGTGTATTGCGGCTGAAGGAAAACAGCTTGAGCATTTGCTGTAAAGGTAAATCATCTTTAGCAGCATTTTGACGCCCACTGTTGTGCAAACAGTTATCCTTAAGGGTCCTTGTGCGTTTTCATAATCGCTGTTTAATTAGGAAATTTTGAAAAATTTTCAAATAAAAATTGTGCATAAGTTAACGAGTAATCTTCTAAGTGTTATACCATTTTGGAATCGTTATTAAATGCGCCAACTTTTAAGGTTACTTGCCAAACTCTCGTAGTACATTTTTTTTCCAGTACAGCCAGTTAAAGTTGAGCAAAGTTTTACTTTGGAATACTTGGTTGGGAAATAAGTGTCAATTTTTCCTGAACGAGAAAAGTTGGCAGTAAGGTTGAGACACCAGTTTGAAGATGCATTATTCATCATTACAGTGTAAAAATAAAATCCAAAAAAAGTTAATATTTGTAGTAACAGGAGTTGACAGACTGCCGTAGGGTGTGAAATTTCTATATCTTTTTCAAAGACCTATAATTTTCAAAACACATACATAAAATTTTTTTAAATATTTTTCTGATAGCTGTTATGACTTTGCCTATCACCCGGTTTCGGCTTGAAGTCGACTTCTGGGACACCCTGTATATATATATAGGAAAATAATGCTGAATGGAAAATGAACTTTATCTAAATAAATTCTTATGGAGTGTGCTGTTTACTTTTATGGTTTGGGGTTATACTTTTTATAAGCCTAATTGTGGTATAACATTTTTGGGGGTCAAATTACTGTTATTGAAAAATCGATGGATTTTCGAAATAATCATAATTTTTGTAATTGTATGAGGTACAAACTTAATGTACATATTCATTCTCTCCTTGCATAAGAAATTGCTCATTCAGCCTTGTTTTCAGTGGGTGAGAACATTGCAAAAGTCTTGCTCATCAAGTGGCTTTCGCGAGAGAAGGTTTCACGTTATCATGAAACAAACACAACGATTCAAAATACTCAATCAAAACTGTGTAAAAATGATTTGTTCAAAAAACAACAGAAATGAACCATGAAGTATCCACCATGCTTTTTTGATCTGTATCTGATTGATTTAATCGGGATGAACTTGTTCGACGAACCGTAAGACAGTATCCAGCTTATAAACACTCAGAAATACCCTAAAATGACGAAACAGCAGATTAAAAGATCTTTTTCAACGAGATCGTCACAACAATGAACTGTTGCAGAGGAATTTTTTCATGACAAACATATGCAGATATAAATTGCATAGTGAAAATATTCTAAGTGACATATAAATGCGAACACCCCGTTTAAATGGTTTTATTTTAATAAAATTTTGTATAAGTACTTAATGAAGCATAATAAGTAAATGATAAAAATTTCAAAATGATTGCACTGCTTTAAAGCCCTTTGACCTTTAATAATGTGTGGATGCACCCTGGTGTGCTACGCATTCTCCTACGCGCCTAGGCATGCTTCTGATCAGCTGGTCAATGTCGTCCTGTGGTATCTCATTCCAGGCAACCACCAACTCCTCTCGAAGTGCTTCTAGAGTCTGAGGAGGACGTTGCAAATTGAGCAATCTCCAACCCATCATATCCCACACGTGCTCAATTGGGGATAAGTCGGGAGATCTTGGTGGCCATGGTAACAATGTGACATCATTATATTGAAAGAAGTCTATTGTGACTCTTGCAACATGTGGTCGGGCATTATCTTGTTGGAAAGTTGGATCTGCCAGGGTGTCAAGATAGGGTAAAAGATGGGGTTCCAGAACTTCGTGGATATAACGCTGCGCGTTCATGTTACCTCTGATGAAGATTAAAGGTGACCTGGAACCATAAACTATAGCACCCCAAACCATAACTCCAACAGTGTGATAAACATGTCTTTCAACAAAAAACTGTGGATTCCTCCTTTCACCACATCGCCTTTTAAGCCTGGCACGACCATCGTGCATGCCTAAACAAAATCGAGACTCGTCACTAAAGACAATACTGTTCCATTATTGATCCCAGAGTGACCGTTGTCTGCACCACTCAAGCCGATTACGTCGGTGTTCTCGATTTAAAGGGAGGACCCAGTGTGACCGGTATTGAAACAAGCCAAAACTTCTCATTCGTCGGTGTAAACACTTCGCATGCCAATAAGTCTTCCGTGTTCTGCAAACCATTCATTTGCAATGGACCTGGTAGTGGAGAAACGGCCAATAATCTGAGGCGGCGATCTTCACGGTCTGTTGTTCTACGGCGGCGTCCAGTGCCCCTTGCTCTTTACGTACGGCCTTCTCGAAGCCATGCCTGACAACACCTAACCACAGTGTCTACACTTCTTTGCACTCTAACTGCAATTGCCCGAAAAGAAAGTCCAGCTTCCCGAAGTCCCACTATACGGCCCCTATCAAACTCACTAAGTTGACGAAATCGTACAGGTCTCCGTACTCTAGGCATCGTAACCGATCGTAAAGGATGTCAAGAACCAAAATCCGCCAACATTGATTCTTTACTGCGGCTGAAATATTCATTTTTAGAGCGTTAGTGAATTAAAAAAAGCAGTATAAAAACCGGAATGTCCAACTGATAAGGCTGAAAATTTTTTCACTTGTTATTTACAGTAAGATAAATACATTCACCAACTTTTATTAAAATAAAACCATTTAAACTGGGTGTTCGGATTTATATGTCACTTAGTATAATTACCGTTATTATTTGAGACTATATACAGGGTGACTTCGAAGTTGAGTCATTTATTTTAACAGTGAGTAGATCTGATCAAAAGAAATGTTTTTCTCCTATAACATTTTCCGGTAAAATTAAAGTAACAAAGTTATAGCCCTTTAGAAGTTTGAGTACCGCCCTGTCTCAATAATAATATTATGTGCTCGTGTTTGGCAACAACGGATATAATCGGTTCATCGCATCGGAAACCAAAAAGCGAAAGAATTTGAAACGCTTATCACGATGTTTTTACTACAATTTTATTCAGTTGTATTCAGTCAATGTGTCAGTCGGTAACGCGTGGTGTTTGTTGCGTGGCTCAAACGAAATGAAAAATGGCACATGTTTATGAAAATGCTGAACTTGTGGACATGATTCTTATTTATAGTAGTATAGTCTTTACAAAATGCTGCCGCGGCATTACGGATTTATGCGGATTGGTTTCCCAATCGAGTGCAACCAACCCCTCGTGCCTTTGTTAGTGTAGCACAAAGGACTCGTGAATCAGGTGACTTAAGACCTCACAGGGGAGAGCATGCCGGTGCTCCAAGACCGCACGATCAAATAGAACTAGAAGAACAAATTTTAGAATTAGTCAATGATGATCCAACAGTAAGCACCCGACAAATTTCAACTCAATTGGCGATTAGTCAATATAAAACTTGGAAAACTCTACGTGAAAATCAGTTCTATCCGTTTCACATACAAAAAGTGCAGGCCTTACAACCGGAAGATCATGAACAAAGGGTTGACTTTTGCAATTGGCGTTTAAATAAACATCAAAATGATGACAATTTTTTAAATCAAATTTTAGTGAGTGATGAAGCCCTCTTTACTAGAAACGGAATTATTAATTCACGTAATTCTCACGTTTGGGCTATTTAAAATCCCCATGAAATAAGGGAAACCAATTTTTAACAGCGATTTGAAACAATCAACCTGTGGGCTGGAATTGTTAATGGAATTTTAGTGGGGCCTTTTGAATTACCAAATCGCTTAACTGGTGAAACTTATCTTGATTTCTTGCAACACAATTTGCCTGGTTTACTGGAAGATGTATCTTTAAATATTAGACAAAACATGTGGTTTTTACAAGATGGGGCACCCCCCCATTATGCAAGAAATGTGCGTGAATTTTTAAATAGACTATTTAATAAACGTTGGATCGGCCGCCAAGGTCTCCGGACTTAAATCCTTTGGACTTTTGTTTGTGGGGTTGGCTAAAATCTCTAGTGTATAAAACATCGGTTAATACACGCGAAGAATTACGTGCTCGAATTGAGGAAATGAGTACAGTGATCAGAAATCAACCAGTGATTTTATTGCGTGCTTGTAAAGGGACATGGCTAAGACGCGGCCAGCTCTGCGTCGAGCAAAACGGAAATCATTTCGAACAGTTTTTGTGACATGCTTTTGGGCGCACAGGCCCGCACTGAAATACTTGTCGGGAGGATACTTTATAAAACAAGGTAACATTTTTTTAGTTTTTTTTTATTTTTACACACATATTTTGGTTTATCTTCCTTCTACAATTATTATCTGAAAATGAATGACTCAACTTCTACTACTAGACTAATCATATTAACAAATTTCTCCGCAATAATTGTAAGGCCTGGTTTTATTGGTGCAAGTTGTTCAAGGGGGTATTTGAAACATGGACGCATAAAACGGGTACACCAATTTTTGTGGGAAAACTTTTTATTCGACAACAAATAATGAGAAAACGCGTTTTTTGGGATTTAATCGAAAGTGTTGACAGGAATGAAACAACTTTTTAATAGGGTTTTTAGGTATTTATGAGACCTATAAAATGAGGTCACATGTAAAAAGATCTGTGTAATAGTAAACATGTTATGGCTGGAAAACTAGCCAAAATATAGGTTTTGACACTTGTTGGTAATGCGACGATAATTTCACGCAACTACTTAAAGTTCTTCAGATCCGTAGGATTCATGCTTCTAAATAACGACAACAAAATTGGAATCTCCAAATGTTTATCCCTAAAACACCTGTTATCCGGCCATCACTACTA
Source organism: Acanthoscelides obtectus (assembly GCA_963669975.1). Lineage (NCBI taxonomy): Eukaryota > Metazoa > Arthropoda > Insecta > Coleoptera > Chrysomelidae > Acanthoscelides > Acanthoscelides obtectus. Next base: position 80,336,918 of record CAVLJG010000008.1, on the reverse strand, counting down.
GTTTATTGAACAATATACAGGGTTCGTCCAAAGAGCATTTATTAGCAAAATACACGTGTTTACCTTGCCGACATGAACCACAGACCATTCCGAAAGATAAATGTTATTTTTATGCGAAAAACGAAGGTTCTGTTTTTTTTCTTCTAAACAGATTCAAACATATCATATTTGTGAGTAATTGAACACATGCGTTACGATATTCGAGAAGCATGCGTTACTATACACATCTTAAAACAAAGCGGATGTGTCTATCTTTTTTGCGAATTACTCGCAAATACGCAATGTTTGAATTTGCTTAGAAGAAAAAACGTAGCCCACCCTTTTTGCATTAAAATAATAAAATCTTCTGGAAGGGTTTGCAATTCATATCGGCAAGGTAAACTAATGTATTTTTCTATAAAATGCCCTTTGAACTAACTCTCTATATTGAAGAATTTCAAGTATCTGCGAGATACCATCGTCGCATTATCAACAAGTGACAAAACTTTCAGTTTGCCTCGGTTCTCGGCCATAGCTTTTTTGATATTTGTCGGATCTTTTTCCGCGTGGTCTCACAGATACCTAAGAATCTTATATGGAGAGCTTTTTGTCCCTGCCAACACCTTCGATTGCATCCCAAAAAACACGTTTTCTCATTCTTTGTTGTAGGATAAAAAGTTTTCCCACAAAAATTGGTGTACCCATTTTATGTGTCCATGATTTGAATACCCCTTTGAACAACTTGAAGCAATAAAACCTGACCTTACAATTATTTCGCAAACCAGGGGTATTTTCTTCTAATATTATATAGCCTATAAGGAGCAATATAAACAATAATCGTATGGTGTTATACTAGTCCTTTTCTAAATTGCCACGCTCCATTTTTTTTACTTCCTACACCGTTGACAGGGAAGTATTATAATAGCGAAAACGTTCAAAAATGAGATATTATGGATGTTGATCAAACTCAGTAACAAGGTTACTTCTATGCCAAGAACGAGAGAATCATACAGTTCTTGAAAATCACTCCAGTGGAGGCGAAGCTAGCGATACAAGAAAAAATAAAAATCACTTAAGCTTTGCTTTTTGACGCCTAAGAGGTTTCTGATCATTTTGAGCGAAGAAAACAAGTAGTGGACCCTGGTAAGTCTACACATCTATTAGATATATTTCACACATCATAGATTTTCTCCCGAATATTTGACCATTAAATAGAATGATAGAGAAATGTCTTCGGCACGCCTCTCTGTCCTCTGGGTCTTAGTGATGAGAGTCGCTGCGTCACTGCCCTGGTGACTACAAAATATACACTGAAAGAATGCTAACTCAGTGTAATTCAACCAGCAACACGAATGTCGCCATATTGTCGTGGTGAAAGAACAAATATGACACAGAAAGAACGCCTGCCTACTCAGAACAATTCGACGAAATGACATATGCCGCCATGTTTCTTACAATGACATACGGCGGTGCTCTCATGGTTGCCTACTTTCTCACGACATCTGTCACTCATTGTCGTCTATATTTGGTTGTTTTGAATGGTTTTCCTAATAACAAAAATTAATATTGCATTAGGAAAAACAATTCAAACACCTCACGTGTATTTGTGATTGGGTTCGTTCAAGAGTGATAAATAAAACAATATAATTATTTTATTCTGGTAGATAACGTAATGTGGTGCATTTGCAATATAGTGCAATGAAGAATTAGAAAGCCCCATGGGAGGTTTCTGAATAATAATTCGAATATACGATCATAAAAAAAATAAAAAAAACCCATGATACCACACTCAACAAAAATTCAATAACAAAAATATTGTGAAATCTGTATGTAAAGGGTACAAGATTTCGTTAATCAAACATAACATTATACTTCTGAATAAACATTAATTTGCAAAATTTTACATTTATTTTACATGAGTAAAGCCTGTATGTATATGGTACAGGCTATATATAGTAATTTAATAACTCAACATGAAATTCTAAAAAATAAAATAAAACACAATTCTATCACAATATGGTAAAAATGTCCTGGTCAGGTATGTCACAGCCGGGTTTGTGATGGTTCATCCATGGAGGTACATGAAATAATTAAAAAACCAGCAGCAAATATTCGAAAATGATTTACCTTGTGGCATTCAAATTTTTCATTTTCCTTGAACGACCATGAGATGTTCCAAGAGGTCTTTTCAAAGAATTTTTATGTATCAGACCTGTTTTGAAGGAGGCTTGATTATTAGGCAAATGGGCATACTTATCCAAAAAACTATACAGTTTTACATGGATAATATCTAGTAGATGACTTAGTTTGTCATTTGCGTATGTCAGCCTCTGCTTGTTGTCCTGTTCCTTGAAATGAACATACAACTGTAATGGGGTAAACTCATCAGAGATCACTGCTTCCCCACAAGTCTTTGGTACTTCTTTTGGCAGGCAATTTACATGGCTTGCTGCCGAAGTTGAAGGAGAATTACAATTTCTTGCTGAGAAACCAACAGAGCATTCCTTCAATGAAACTGCAATATCAGAATGACTAATGAGTCTTAGAATTTGACCATCAACATCTTTTGGAACTACAAGACAGTTCAAACGTGAATAGGGATCCTGAAGGGAAACATGATCAGACAGTACGAACTGGTCTTCGCAAACATAGTTATCAGATTTTGTACTGGATGCTAATCCACAGACATTGTATCATGATTGCCTTTGACTGGGATTTTTTGGGAATCGATGAAATTTCTTAGATGGGGGATATGAATGACTTACGTTCAATATGTATTTATTTTGGCAATAGGGATATAGGCACTGTCGTGTCTATCTCTTGCTTGTTTTTGCTATAGTAGTATCAAAAAGACTTAAGTGAAACATAATAAATGCCCTGAGCAACATCACAATATTATCAGAATCAATGTCATGTATGTACTCACCCGTATTTTATTAACCCACTCTAATCTTGAAATATGGGTGACAGAAACTGGAACTGAAAATATTGAAAATCATTTCTTGAAACACACAATTTATAAAAAAATAATGTAGGCATAGAGGAACCTAGTGGAGTGGGGAAATTTTACTCAGGTTTTTTGTTTCAAGGTGGACATAAACGCATGCTTAATTAAGGGTGTGATGACATACTCTAAATTCCAATAAATATCAAAAGTAAAACTGCTCTATTTCATTATCACATCTTACCTATATTATTTATTTCGGAGCAGCATTGTTCCAAGCCACTCCACACGTCGGCACATTTTTAGCGGTAAAGGAAAAATGGCAGCTTGACAGCGGTGACGTTGACACTATCAAGACAAGTGACACTAGCAATATTGACAGTGTTGCCGGCCATTTTTTCACCACGAAAGACGTTGCCACATTTCCTGTGTTGCGCCTTGTCAGTTCTCAGTTGACCCCACGTGGTGGTGACGATCTAACGAACGGATACATTGAGCGGCATATGGAGCGATGTGGGATGGGGAAGGGGCGTTTCCAGATACAGGGTACTATCGACTACCGGTACGGTAACTAATTGTATGGACCTGTGTGACTGACGGGGTAGTTTTAATTTCTCATAATTATATATTATGTTCGTAGCTAAAATTTTTCTCAGAGTGTCTAACTTGTTCAGAACATAATCCTTCATGAAATGATGTCAGCGTCGCGTGTGTGGAGTCATTTCTCTATTTTAAGTATCAATCATTCATTGTCCTGAAATTGTTGAACGGTAGTGAATAAATTAACCATTCCGTATACTGACTATGAACTGTTAGCAACAAACCGCGCATCAGTATGAGCATCCTCTGAGAACAAGCTGAAATTTTCTTCCCTTCGGCGACGCATCGCAAGCAGCCACGTTATTCTGGAAAGTTCAAATTTAAGCTGGAAGCCTCACTGCAAATATTTGGCAGCTGAGCTACGTAAGAAATTTCTGCACCAGCAGCAGAGAGCGGAGGATAATTAGATCAGGATGGCATGAATATGCGCGATGAAAAGCCCACGGATTGATATGCAGCCATACAATAGAGACATTCACATGCAGCTGCGATTTCATCTGGGAAATCAGGTATGTATTGTTAGAATATCAATATCCTAACTCAACTCCTGACATTTGGTAGGCAGAAAGATGGCGACTCTTGTGCTCTGTAGAAACGCGTCTTTGAGGTTAAGGACCCCTAAGAGCAACTTGTCGATCTGAAAATTTGACCAAGGTGATTTGTCCCAATATACTACAATTTTTAATTGATCTAAATTTGGATACCTTTGGGGGCAATTTTCATATGTGGTTCAGGCTTTTGGATTAACCAAGACAGAGCGTTCAAAACATGGAAAATGCAATAGTTTCATCAAAATGGAACGCAAGGAAAAATACCTCATTTATCAAAATCCATCAAGTCATTTGGGCTGTAGCCCCTGATTCAGAATCATTTTTGTCCGCTTACACACGCCCGAAAAACAAAACACCCCCTTTGAGATATGGAACAGTCTGTGTTACAAATAGGATATTGACATTGAGCACATATTGCATGCTGTGTCTGTTTTCAATGCCTCATCTATTCTCGGTCTGTGAGCGCACTAATGAGCATACCCATTCTGGTAACTCAAACGAAACTGCTAATGCAGTCACGTGCAAAAATTCCCTGATGCACACATATAATATAGGAAGAGATACGGTAACGTTCTCTTAATAAAGCATCTCATCCGCCGTGTTAGCTGTGTGTTTAAACAGGAAGTTAGTTTGGAAACGGGAAACTTCATCGTCGTCAACTCAATTATGCCGCTCACAATTCCAGAATCTTTGTTCGGTATAACTTAGATACTTCTGCGGACAAGTGACGGAGTTTTATTGGTAAACATAACTTCCAGCTAATGGAGTACGCAGCTATGGAATTTAAAGGCAAATATTCGTGCCTAACTCTAAAATGTTTCATAATTGCAGATTAGAAGAATTTCTTAGTTGATAAAGCTTAACTAAAAGTTGCAGGAAAGCAGGTACAGTACAAGGGTCGATAGATCTTTATTCCATCTGTTCATGTACAAGGTACAAGATGAAGATTTTAAAAAATTTTTGGATCTGTGATATGTGAGTTGCTTTTGGTAATCAGTGAGTTAAAATTGTGATGTGATCACGACTTTCGAGAATATGGGTATACTGAAGTCCTTACAAGTCATAGTAGTCTTTCGGTGGTATAAAATTTTCGTCCTTAGCGGCTAGCGCGGATGCACATTCCACACACATTCAAATGTTAACTTCTCAATCTCATCATGCCATTCGCCGTTGTAATGAAACACCTAGTTCCCGAAGCCGTGATCATGTAACGCTTTTTCGCGGTATTTATTAACAGATGTCATTTAGAACTACCAGTTATTAAGTCACAGTTCGTAAAATATCTGCCAACACTACTTGTGGTAACGCTGCTGCCGTGGCTGGTGCGTGGCGAGTTCAGTCATAGCAACGATTGGTGGTCGGCAGTGTTAGTAGGACAGGGAGGAAATTTCGTAACGTTGTCAAATGAATCAATATTTGGTCCGATTTGACTGTCTTGATCAATTCCATCCATTTTCCCCCGGAGAGGCTAACTTGTGCCGAACATTATCCTTTATGAACTGCTGACAGAGTTTCCTAGAAATTACAGAGTATATAATACCAAAAACCTTTGCGCGATTTCAATATTGATACAGTGATACCGGAGTTGTGAACGAAACACAAAAAGTGTCAGAAGGTCCCAAAACTACATGCTTTGATATTTTTATAATTTCTGAAATTGTTTTGGTGTATGTAGTACATCCCTTTAGAGAGACCAGAATTGAAAGAATAAAAATTCCAAACTTCGATTTCCAATGCTTTTTGTTTGTTTGGGTCAAAGAGTTTTTCGAATTATATACTGCTCTTTGGTGCGGAGTATTTTGGAGTACAACACAGTGGTATGGACGCCAAATTTAATTGGTGACATTAACTTCATTGATGCAGTGTAAGCTAAATTTTTAAAATAGGCAGCCATTAAAATGGGTCGAAGCCAGAATGCTTCATAACTAATGAATACATTGAAAATAGGGTCATTGAAACACCACAGGGAAATTATTGATTAATGTTTTCTATTTAAAATAGTTAATGGAGTCATAGATTGTCCAGAGGTGCTTGCACAAATAAATCTTAATGTTAATGAAATACGTACTCCCATTACAGAACTGTTTGCGACTCCATATCATTCTACCAATTGTATGAGTAAACGAGTTACTAGAATTCTTAGATCTGGCAATGTCGCTGTAAGCTACGGTATTTATATTTCATTCACATGAAGAACCTTTCTATTTAACTATAGTTTGTTAGGTTTTGAATATAAGTAGGTTGAGTATCAGATTATTCTTTGGTTCTTTAGTTTAATAATTTATATAAAGCTATTGTGATCTGTGACATAAACAAAGTTTTTTTTGTATGTAATGGAAAAACGTAAATTAATAAATAAATACAGAATTATGGCGCTAACCATATAGAAAAGGGGGTACAGTAGAATGTGCTGATTTTACAGTACGTTATACAGTTTACAGGTTATCTAGGGTCAAAGTTCAACAATATAAGTGTTTATCGCGTATATATATATATATATATATATAAATGAAAGAGTTATCTTTGGGGAAATCGACCAATTAAGCTAAGTGTACCCTTTTGACTTACAAATACTCAAGCTTTCGACAGGCTACGCTTTCATCTTCAGGAGTCCGTCAATTAGATTGGTGCTAGTGTTTGATGTTTTACATTGTATTTGGGAACACATGGCTATGTTTTGGTTTTTTTTTTATACAAAATTCAGCACTCCAAATTTCGAAATGGCGGACTGAGGGGTTGCCGAGGTGGGGGGTTTTTCTAGACAAAACACCTTATAAATATGCAATAAAATTTGAGGCATTCCATTTGAAAAATCACAACTTTGATATGTAGGTCGAAATTGGGACACCCTGTATAATGTCCAATATTTTAGAAATGTGCCCTCAAATGTCATGTATAACATCCCATTTTCCCAAAATGTATTTGTTTATGAGTAATGTTCCGTCCACACATGGATGGGCCACCCTGTAAACCCTGTAAAACGCTTACCACAGTCTGGTAAAAGAAAGTGTACACAAAAACTTCAGTGGCGTAACAGGCTAAAATCAAGATAACGAATTCAAATTCATAATCAGCAAACTGGACATGGATAACCAATTTCGTTGCTGCAAGAAGGAACTCTCTTGCATCTTATATCTAGGGTGTTTTTTGAAGTTTCACAGAAGCTGCCTGGACAGGAAGAAAAACGTCATTGAAGTGAGTAAGAATACCATCTATTGCTCCGAATCATGCGAAATAGCAAAAAAAGTTGAGGAGGATAAGATTTTCATAGAAAATACGATTTATCACTCTCAGCTAGGTGACCTTAAAGCCGAAGCTGAAGAAAGACTTGTAAAATATGAAGCTGAAATTGAGACACTAATACAGCAATCAAAAGAAAAAGACGTATACATCACTAGATTGAGAAGAAAAACAACCGATTTTGAAGACGAAGTTTTTGATACCGAGAGAAGCCTCAATAGTACTATTAGTGACCAACGTAATGTTATTGATAAAGTTAGCAAAAAATATGGAATTACTACAAATTAATTAGACCTTGAAATCAAAACTAAAATCGAATGAATGTGATATGATTGCTCTGAAAAAACAACTTGCTGACTTGCTGACCATGAGTTGGCAAGAAAGGAAATGCTAGTTAGCATTGAGTCCCTCACTAAAGAAAACGAACTACTAAGTATGGATTTAAGAAACTTGGGGAAAGAATTATCGTCTACGAAAGAAACTGTTGTTTCTCTTAGATCCGATGAAAAATCCAACGGTGTGAATGGGTATTGTGATTCCCCGGGATATAACTACCTTTATAATAGCTTATATGCGAAACTAAAGAAATATTTTACTGATCTGTTTTCAAACTTTGAAAGCAAAATGTCGAATTTGAGAACAGCTCCATCTATATCCAACGCAAACTACAGAACAAGTATAACATCCAACAAAACTGGAATTACAGTCGAAAATACAGACGTAATAGGACACCAACAAAACACACCCATGCAAAAGCAGCCTGATGAAGTTCAAACCAATCGTCAACCGCCAAAAAATACAGACGCGAAACTGAAGATAGTGCAAAAAAGCGGTGAAGTCAAAAAAGAAATAGTCAGAAAAATATCGGTCAGTCAGGATCGAATGGAAACTTCCATGGTGTTGCACCCAAAGTTTACCCTTATCTTCATAAAGTAGAGTTGGATAAAAAAGAAGCAGATGTGCTCTCTTACATCATTAAGAAGTCAGGAAAAAAGAAGATTTCATTGTGAAAAAGGTTCTTTCAAATAAGAAAAAGTTCAATAGTTTCTTTGTGGCAGCAGACTTCAAGTATACGGACCTGTTTTATGACCCATTGTTTTAGCCAGTCGGTGTACGTTATAGGAGGTTTGATTTTAAGCTTTCCTGGACAGGTATGATATTCGAGATGTGATTAACGGCACGAGTTCTAAAGCAAATGATTCTAGTGCAAATTCTGAAATACCTATGGATCTACAGCCTGATTCTTTTTAGTATGAATGACACCTCGTATGGAGGAGATGGCCTTCGAGTGAGGATCTTTTCACTCAATGCTTCTCCAACAAATTAGATATTCTAGAAACTGTTGCTCTCGAGTTAAATTTAGATATAATTTGCATTTCTGAACATTGGTGTGTAAATTCAGAGCTACCAAATGTAATTCTTCCTAATTATACTTTAATCTCGCACTTCTCTAGGTCGAGTCATACACATGGTGGTGTGTTAATATATGCAAAAAATAACGCAACTACGGTAGAAATGCCGTCTATAAAATCGTACTCTGTTGAATCCCACCTGGAAATATGTGCTGCTGTGTATAATAGAGGTAAATCTCATGTAGCGATAATAGCTGTATACAGACCAGGTACAGGAGATTTTCAAACCTTTGAAGATAAATTAACTCTTGCTCTGAGTTACGCTTTGAATAAGTATAAATATGTAATTCTGCTAGGAGACTTTAATATCAGATATGAATTAGCAGGATCGCTTGAGACTCAACTTTTTAAAGACATTTTAGATTGTTTCAACATTCAATTAGCAATAAACCAACCAACTATTATTTTTTATTGTTGGCCAAACTTCTGTCTCATCAATAGACTATTTGACTACGAATATTCCATCAGATTGCTATGAAGCCTTTGTGCTAAATTGTAATCTTCGGGATCATCTGGCCCATCTTCTTACACTAAAAAACTTTTCTGCAGTAATAAGTAATCCGAAAATCAAGGCCATAACTCTGCGTAAATTTTCGCAGAGAAATATAGAGGATCTTTCGTATTATCTGGAAAAGACTGATTGGTCAAACTTATATTGTGAGTCAAATATTGATAGGATGTATGAAGAATCTGCAAAAACAATTAATTAAACTATCAAAATGTCAACGTTCGATCTAAATAACATGTACACAATCAGTGGTACACAAGTGAGTTAAAACAACTAAAGTCAGAGCTAGATGATATTTTTTACAATTTCACCACATTCAAGACTCATAACCTACGTGATCTCTACAATGAAAAAAAAAAACGACAGTACAAAGCGAAAATCTAAACGGAAAATACACTTCTCACCTAATACAGTCGGCTTCAAATAAAACAAAAAAAAAACATGGCAACTTATTAATGACCGTTTAGGAAAACTTAACCAAAAAACTGAAACTAAACAGATTGTAGTCGATGATCAGATAATATCAAACAAAAGCGAAATGAGTAACACTTTTACAGATTACTTTTCTAATATATGCAATAAAAAATTTGCTGACACTTTTAGTCAGAACATGGTGCTACCTTGTACTCATTCAGTATCAAATTCATCAAATTCTATTTTCGTACCATATATAACGGAATATGATATAATGAAAACGATAAATTTCCTGAAGAACAAATTGAGTTGTGGCATAGACGAATTTCCTCCAAAAGTTCTTAAATCAATTGCTCCTATCATACTGGCACCTTTGACTTACATGATAAACTCTTCCTTGAACAGCGGAATATTCCCTAATCTATTAAAAACAGCTCTTGTTCTGCCTTTATATGGAAAACATTGAAAACTATAGACAAATATCACTCCTTTCAGAGTTTTCAAAGGTTACTGAGCGAACAGAATCATCAGTAAATTTGTAGTGAAGTTTAACTTGCTATCTGATGCTCAGCATGGATTCAGACAAAATAGATCTGCAGAGACTGCAACCTCTGACCCTTTGAATTATGTTTATTCGCAATTAGATCAAGACAACTATGTGATAAGCATCATGTTCGATCTATCTAAGGCATTTGATATGATGGATAAAAATATCATTCCAAAAAACTAGAACCGTTAGGTTTGAGAGGTCCTATATTGAAATAGATCGAGTCTTGCTTATCTAATAGAAATATAATTGTAAAGATTGATAATGGGTTATCCGATACATTCTCTGTAAATCTGGGAGTTCCCCAGGGGTCCGTATTGGGTCCTCTAATATTTCTGCTTTTTGTAAATGACTTGCCAGACTTCATTTCAAGGGGAAAAGTTACAATGTTTACTGATGATACCACGATTACTGTATCTGGAAGTTCGGTAGATGAACTACACAAAAACGTCCTAGTCTTATTTGAAGAAATGGAAGTTTGATGCCAAAGAAACAAGTTGATCCTAAATAAAAACAAAACTACCGCAATCAACTTTCATATTAGAAAAGCCATACACTCAACTGCTAAGAAAGCATTACATTTATGTGTTTTACAGTTAATGGATAGCGCGAAACTCCTTGGTAGTTGGTTCGATGCAGATCTCTCCTTCAGCACCCAAGCTGAGGATGTGTGCATGCATTTAAATAAAGGCTATTATGCCATATTAAACATGACGCAGTATTTAGATAAAAAGAGCCTATTATTACTATACTATGCTCTCGTATACAGCCTTTATCTTATAACATTTTATGCTGGGGTAGAGCCACAAGCATCAATAGAGTTTTTATATCACAAAAACGAATAATTAGATTGTTGTTCAACCTTAGTTTTGGCGAAAGTTGAAAAAACACATTTATTCAAAATAAGCTCTTGACAGTTCCTGTATTTATGTATATAAGTGTGTCAGCTGTGTAAAGCGAAATATCAACGATTTCAGCACACAAAATGAACATCACACCTATAAGACCAGAAATTCCATTTTGAAAGTTAATCGTTTTAGAACTATGGCATATACAAAATCACCCACTTTAACTACATCTCATTGTACAATACTTTATCTCGAGATCGGCGAGATATAGTGAGCTATATAGAATTTAAAAATAAAGTTTTTAAGTATTTAAGTGAGACATGCTTTTATTCTATAAATGAATTTTTAAATCTTCAAAATCAGTAAGCATTATGCATTCTATATTTTATTCTATATCCTTTATATATTGTTTTAACAAGTAACTATTTTTCTGTAGTTTTGACCTTGACCTGCTGAATGAACTTGTATTGTACTTTCTTATCTTGCTTTATTAACTTGTTTTATCTATACAAGCTATGTTAACTCGATTCACATTTATTGTGATATTTTATTGTACCACTTTCTTTTGACATGCCATGTGAACTTTAGTTTGGAATTAGGCTAAATATACTACTACTACTATATATATATATATATATATATATCTCATATATGTTTCAGCGTATGACGTATTACTTAAGACAGGGATGGGTGAGCGCCCTCAAATGAGTATGTATAGTCAACGCCAAACAAAGTGGCGTGCACGTCATCACGATAAAAATTCCCCGACCTAATGCCTAGGTTTCTATCACAAACAATTGCTCTATTGCAGTTTCATATTAATGTGATATATAAATTGTAAAATGGTCATTACTCTCTTATTATGGTTAATAGTCATATAAACATTGTTATTAAAATATCACATATGTAAGTTGCTTTCTGATAAATTTAGACGCATTATGCGAAATAAAATGTTTTGCAAACGCTCCAATCACTTATCGACATGTAAACGCACTAAACCGATTTCGCAGCGTTGACACATTGTCACCTTGAAACTTATTTAAACTGGGAACTGACATTTGTATTAATTTTGACACTGAATCAATTTGTGGCATTTCAAATCTTTATAAATCCTTTGGCCCCGCATACTGTAAATCAACAACTGTTTGTTTCAAAACAAAATTATTCATTTTACGAGTAGATAAAGGCAATTTTGGTATATAAAGATGCCCAAACAGTTAAATAGTCGAAGTAAGGAACTCGTGGCCTCGTTAATGCACTACTTTGAGCAAGAAAGGGACAACAACGGGCCTTTGTTGCCTTTAAATGCTGTTCAAGAGGTAGGTTACTAATAATTATATGTAATGTATATTAATAATAGTGAAATTTTATTTCATTTTTTGTAGCGTGTTGCTGCTGCTTTAAAAATTAGTTTAAGGACAGTTAGTCGTATTTCCGAGGGTGTGAAAAGTGATGCAAATTTAGAATCGCCCAAGAAAAAGCGGAGTTATATTAAACGTGTAACCAACACAGCGACATTGGATACAAGTGCCATTCGAGAAGTGATCTATAATATGTATCACAAAAGTAAGATCTTATTATAATAACTTATCAGAAATTTGCATTAATTTGTTAACTAAATTATAATGTCATATTACACATGGTTTCAGAAGAACAAGTTACGATACAAACTTTATGGTCTCGATTAAGAGATAGGGCATTATTTGATGGTAGTGCCACGTCTTTAAGGCGGTTGCTTAGAGATCTTGGATTTAAGTGGCTTAAGGACAATCCGCGACGAGGGCTCATGGAACTACCAAGTATAGCTTTGAAAAGGGTGGAATTTCTAAGGCAATACAATCAAGCCAAGGTTGAGGCCTTATACCAGTTTGTCTTCCTCGATGAAACTTGGATATTTCAAAATGGGACCATAGGTCGCTCTTGGCAAAATGGAAACCAAAAAAGCGTGAAAGCTATTAAAACAGATGGTAAAAGGTATGTACTTTTACACAATTTGCACTATAAAATTTAAAACTAATATATTTTAGATACATTATATTACATGCTGGAAATGAAAATGGGTTTATTGAGGGTAGTGAAGCGATATTTTCTTCGAAAACAAAATTGAGCGATTACCATGGACAGATGAACCAGGACAATTTTTTGAAATGGTTTCAACATCAGTTATTATAAAAATTGGAGAGTCCATCTATGATTATACTGGATAACGCCCCTTATCACAGCATGATATTGAACAAAGTGCCCAACAATGCATGGACAAAAAAAAAATCCAAGACTGGTTGACAAATCAAAACATACCATTTTTAAACACAATGTTTAAAACAGAGCTATTGAGTATTGTTGCTCGGTACATAATGCTTCTTAATTATATATATTTTGGTCGACAGTTTATATTTCTTTTGTTTATTCCTATTCTTAAAATAACTGCTTTTTTAGAAACAAACCACCTAAAATATACGTGATTGATGAATTGGCGGAACAACATGGGCACAAAGTTCTTCGTCTGCCTCCTTACCATTGTATATTTAACCCTATTGAGTTAATTTGGGGCATAGTAAAAGGTTACTATAACAGACATATTGGTAGAGATGGTAACAGTGAAAAAGACTGTTTGGATATGTGGAACGAGGCTCTACAAACGGTTACCCCAGACATGTGGAAAAATAGTGTTCGACATACTGAGCAAGACATTTTTAAATGGTATGAAAGAGAACGAATTTTTGATCGACCAGACATCGAACCTTTAATAATCAACTTTGAGAGTGATGAAGATTCAGATTCAGACAGCGCTGAAGAAAGAAACTCCGACTAACTTTATTGTACAGAAAAAGCTTACACCAGTAGCTTACCTAATTTTAGAATGCATTTTTCTGTATGAATTCTGTAAAATAAATACCATGCATAAAATTTGGAGGACCCCATTTGGATTTTTATTCAGTACCTTTAAGCTATCAATTAAATATGGTAGTTTCATAGTGTCATCTGATCAATAATTGTCATACTTAATGACTATGCAAGTACAGATCTATAATTTTATTATACTATTATTTTTGTTCTCATTTGAGGTTAATATTGCTTATAAACCTAGATATGTAAATAATAAATTTTATTATTTTACAAAAAGTTTGGCAACAATGTAAATTTTTCAACACACCCACCTTGATGACGTGCACGCCACTTTGTTTGGCGTTGACTATACATGGATTATATGGCGTAGAGATGCATTTCAATTGAACTACAACCATTACGATAACCCTATTGGATCCTCCATAGCTCTTGAATTCCTCGTCATCGCACTTTATGTAGTGTAGTATGGTAAGATCATATGTATAATATATCTATTGTTATTAGAAACTCAGGTATTGCAAGTAATATAATTCACCGGAAATGCTGCGCTAGGCAGATGGAATGACCGAGGTAGCTTGCAGTACCTATCAATATACATTTTTAGACAGAATAAAGTTAATCATCCTGAAGTCAACTTTGTGTTACTAAGGGCACAAAAGCCTGAAATAGATAAATCCATGGCGACCCGAACCTGTCATTGGCCTCAACTAGAAACTGATTGAAGTGTCGCTGGTATAATGAAAGAAGAAAAAGTTGTTTAATATCAACTGCTAGCTCACCCTGAAGATGATATCAAGAGATATCCTCGCAGAAAGTTCAAGGTATTTCCGCAGAATTTATTACATTTAATATGGGTATACCTTTTGCATCGAATGTTGTTGAATATCGGTAGGGGAAGCCCATGAAGAAAGAAATAATGATGGCGGACATGTACAGTCATATTGCAAATTCAGCCAAATCCCTTTCCCATATGTTTTGTGCGGTATCCTTTGCCTAGAGGTAAAAAATAAGGTTATTTCACTTAAACCTAACTACTAACGCTTGGAATTTTCGAGCCCCAAAAATTCTTAAACGGATTTATATCGATGCGCGGGGAGTAACCAATCTGCTTGATTTCATGCTTTGAGTTAAAAAGGCATTGACCTTCATGTCAAACTTTTCTTTTTAACATTCTCTCAATTCTTTACTCCTTCGCTTCTGTTTTGGTGGAGTTTTTCCAACAATACCTGGATTTTCTGAACCTCTAGTCACTATATTTCTATTTTGCAGAGATCTTATTTTAATAAATCAATAGACCAATATCGGAACAGTAAAATCTAACAGAACTTTAAAGAATAAATTTGTAACTGCTACGCAATTCATGTTGTAATCGGATGGCTCTGGTTATTGAGATAAAAAAAACTTCTTACTGATGAAAATACTGATGAAATACGTCCCTGAATATGAAGACAAATAATCGCGAAAGTTTGAAATGTTTCGCGTTATATGGAAATGAAACAGCGAGCGAGCTGCTGCCGTGGGTGTTTCGATTTCGGAACCTTAATTAAAATCTCGACCAGGATGGTTTTGTGACGTATTTTAATTAAGAGACAAAGCCATTATTAGAACAAACCAAAGCAAAGAAGGGAAATTAACGCAGCAAACTTATCTTCATTAAAAAGATGCTATTTTAAAATACTGTGGGGATGGAAATGCAAGTCAGCTGGCGATTGACTTGACGGTTTTCCTGTTTGTACCATGTTTCTCTAAAAGACGTGCCTGCTAACAACGCTAAAAGGAACAAATAGCCATGTTTGATGATTGTTTAGTTTTCTATGCTTCTTCTGTTCGGACTTAGTTCTTATAAGTACAAGTATTTTTCCCCGCTAAGGCAAACACCAAAGTGGCTCCCTAGTACCGACAACGACCTTGAGTATTGTGACGAGATGTATGTACATTTCCGAGTCACTCAAGGGGCGTGTTTTCAGTTCCTTTACTCCTGATACATTCAGTAATAGGCCAACCATTTTTGTATGGTGGAATATATTAATTATGTAAGTAAGATCTTTTGGATAGGCAAACCTCAACAAATCTTGACAAACGGAATCGTGCGGATAGAGCGTTTGGCTTGGTTTGCGCAGGTTTGCAAGCGCTTGTAGCCGATCCGACCGATTGTCGGGCTTGTCACTAGAGTTGTTGATTCTCGTTACTTCTGAGTATTCGTTACTAATCATTAATCTTCTACAAAGTAATTATTTACTGTATTCGTTATATTGATTATTATGTATGGGTAAATAAAATTTGCAATTTTTTAATCATAATTTATTCAAATCTGCCGTGATTGAAGCAAAGACCGTAACTTCATATATGCAAAACGAGATGGGTTATTATAGAATAGTGTCATATGACTCATATGTGCCTAAAAACTGAAAATAGTTGATATTTACTAGAAACGCTCCAAAAGCGGTAGTTCGAAAGTTGATCGGTATATGAGCTTGAGGAAATTCGGAATGGCAAGTGAGTTTTCGAAGCTATGTGCATTTCAGTTAAGCATGTACCAGTATAAAAAAAATATGTGGAGCTTACACATAGTACCCAGATGTCTGGCAAGACTGATGCAGGAGCGACTGTGCAGCAGTGGTACCTAAGATGGTAGAAACCAGCGTTGTCACTCAACGATTGCACGCCTACGGGTACGGAAAACTGAGTAATCGAACTAATCATTTGGTGCTCGGATTGTTACTCGTTACTTCGGCACGGTTATCACGTATCTTGAAAAGTGATATTATGCCGATTTTTTTTTGACATTATGTAGGTTTTTCGCCAAGACGTTGACTTAGCACTTAGTTGTACGTGTTGCCTAAACGTCATGAGGCTTGTTATCAATCTTTGGCTCTGATGTGATGTAAAATCTGCTTCTGAGATGGCATTACTGGAGGTGTAAGCTGTAACTTGTATGTGTTGATGATAATTACATTGGGTTCTTGTCTCAAATACACTTAATTGAGATTCAAAGCTAGAAATTAGTTGCGCATCCACTTTTTCTTATCCATTCTGGAAATTACATATACGAATTTGTTGAATTTCAAAAATGAGGGAGATAAGAAATAATTATATTCACTGTACACTGTCGAATTACAAGCCATATACATGCTAATAGTAATTACAGACACCGCGGCCGCGGCGATGATTTCCCGTAATTCTCCTCAGTTTTTCGTAATTTATAACTTTGAACATAACCTCTCTTCAGAAAGCACAACATATAAATAACCCGTCTATTCAGCATATTCAGTAATGATTTTCTCACACAGCAAATATCACTGATTCTATACACATGCAGATCAATACACATAATCATCCAGATGCGATCTTGTTATTCAACCAACTTTCTTCTCAGAGATAAAAACTACAGACACGGATCATTCAGCCTCACAAAGCTGTGCAACCAGTAATGCGTGTATAGTTCAGTTGAGTGATTCCTTCATAGATGGACGTTCACAACGATCCTAGTGAGCAAACGTGGAATCACCGTTTGCGCCCTAAAAACTACCTAGACTGCAAGTTGACATGTTATAGGTTTTTTTGACGTTTTGTAGGTTTTTAACATGATACCCGTGGGTATCTATGAGTCACGAGTACTCGAGTAACCAATAGTTACTTTTTAAACAGCTCTACTTGTGAGGAGCCCACATGTTTGTGCATCTTCAGTCTCGCTTATGCACTCATGGCGAATTAAGTTTGCTCAGTAATAATATAGATCCAGCTGACATCTGGTGTTGTACAACTGAACTGAATTTTAATCTGCTTAACTCGGTACTAAGGGCCGTATCGTCAGTCGTTCGTACAATTGTAGGACGTCTTTATGGCCTCCTTGATGTTCATAGTTTTCTACTGTTCCGTGTCAGCGCTCTATTTTGAGGTTATGCTACAAATATCTATTGTGCATTAAATTGTTCATGCGTTTGATTTCTATCATCTGTTATCTATTAATCTATTATAGAAATATCCCAGTTTTTCTGACGCACAGAAAAGACTATCAAAATCAATAAGGCCATAAAGGCGTCTTACAATTGTAGGAGCGACTGACGATATGGCCCTAACTTACTAAGAGAAGTTACGGTTTGGAACGGCATTATATATGGTATCAAGTCACCTTTTCTTAAGAGGCTGTTTGACGGTGTAACAGTAGATCCACTAGCACCGCAGCCTCATTTCTTACCATTTATCCTAAAGCTTTACAACCCTATATTCTCTCTCAGAAGCATAATCCGAAGTTTGGACGATGATACATGACATCCTGGCAATGACAAATGTTCTTACTTCAAAATGTAATCATGCCTTTCTTTACCTATGTCTAACTGTATATCAAATTGCACCCACATTAAACCATTTTTACTGGGAGTTCTATTTTATTTGCTACTGAGTATATGTTACATTCTCCACTATCAGCGCTAAATCGCGGTATACAATATCGGAGAAGTGAACACATGTAAGTGCCTTATTGTCGGAAAATTACTGCACTAGCGTAAACTGCTCCGTTCAAAGTACCATCTATTTTATGGCTTAAATATCGTTTGAAATCGCAGACGCAGGCATCCGCAATGGGAACGGTAACTGGAACTGGAAGAGAAACGGGGACGGCAGCGGAATGGCTGGTTGCAACACATGGCGCTCTCTTCATATTCCCGCAGGCCGTGGTCGTTTGATAAGAACCCCCTCTCTTCCTTTATTCCATCTCCATGTCTTCGGATACGTCGGTATCTCCGGTATAAGTGAGAATTTATGATTGGATTGTTACTGAAGCAAATATCTTTGAATTTTATTCACGATACTATGTTTTAACGGTCCTACCATTAGCGCCCTTATAGCAAAATTCGGAGAGGTCAGGTTAGGCTTACAGGCACAGCCAATTAGTTTGAAGCATAATTGCTAGATGTTTAAAACAGTGGAAGAGATATGATGAGTAAAAAAACACACGCCACTGGTCCAAGAAGCGGGTACCCTATTAAGAATAATTTACTCTTCATGCAGAAACCAGGCGAAGGAATATGCCCCCCTTGCTCCAGTGTTGGGCGTCCATATACCATACCGTTCCTGAAATTCTTCCATCCTCATCACTATGTATATGAAAACAAAGAAGATTCTATGGCCTTGACAACAATATCTACGTGCCCAATAATTCCTGTTTCTTCTCCCTACTATTTTTTTGGTCAAGACACAAATAACATATAGCAATTTTCGTTTTCTAATGATGTGAATTGAGAGCACCTTGTGCTGAATATAACTGTGTGTTTGCCTAATTAGCCACAGTGAAACTCCCCATTGCCTTGCCGCGACTTAGTCATAGGCTGAGCTTTGTAGAGACTTACTTATATCTACACATCAATCTCTATCATCTAGGGCTACACTAATTTCGCTAGTCTTGCCTACTACACCTAGACCTACATCACCAGGTAACTCCAGATCAATGATTTGAGAGCCTTGATCTCCTAGACTTGGCTGTATGGAGGTCAAGGAGAAACTTCTTAGCTTGCCAAGCGAAAACATAAAGCCTTGGCTTGTAAAGATTGGTTAATATTGCTCTGTATCATTTATGTGCCAAAAAATTGCTTATAATTTAATTTAACTACATAATTGTTTTTATTGAAATTGTAACCGAAACGCTATTGGTAGATAAGATTTATTCGATTTTCTTGGTTATTGTTTGCTGAATTCCAACTTATTCTGTTCTATCTTCTCTCCAGTCACCATGCCGTTGTCAACTTTTGCCACGTACTTTGTATTAGCCAGGGTGTTGTTGATAATGATTTGCGGAAAGTGAACTGTGACACGAACTTGGAATTTAAGGGCTAAAATAGATTAACGGTAAAAGGTGTAAATAACAATGAAAAATACTTTAGTCTTTTTATATACTGTTACAATGGATGGTTGAAAGGCCGGACAAAAGTCATATTGGAGATTATCAACTATTTAATAAATCCATCCTGAGTACCAAAGTGTAGCAGACTGAATGATTTGCAGAGTATCGCCCGGAATATTGTAGTGCTCTTCGCTTTCATAAATTACCTTGCATTTCTCAAAAAGGTTTTCTAAAGCACTTGCATCAGTGGCGTTCGTGCCGGCAATTTCCAATGTTTTCCAAAAAACATCATTATGTTAAAGCCAGGTCGATTTACTTAAAAGACCGCCCCTTCGAGTTTTTCACTTAGGTCCACCCTCTTAAAAATAAATATACTTTCATTAACAAATACGTCAGTCTTTTATAGTTACATACAATAACACAAAATTCCTAGAATTGCAGCGATTCAAGCTACAGTCAGAGCAACGATATCTGGTGCGATACCTTAAATTTCACTTTCACAATTTCATTACATATATTTTTAGTACACTTTATCGGTATCCCATACAAAGAAAGGGGCAGCAACACTAACATACTGTGATAGACAAACACAGCATTTTGAGCTGTCGACTACTCGTATAAACGGTACGTGGTGGTATGCGAATAATGTCAAGTTGCAAGGTTGGCAGCAGTGAGATCGCGATTGGCCGTATCCTCGCGATCTATTCACAAGATCGCATCTTAGACACCACTCTCTCCTTGCAGATGGTAAGGATGTACCCAGATGGGCGATTTGGAATTTTATATTTAGATCAAAAAACGTCGTATGATGAGAGAAGTAATCGTTCGACACGAACGAATTCTGACTAGATAAAAGGAAAACGCATGATATTTCTTTTGATTCACGGAATCCTAGACAGCACCCAGGGTGCAATTGCATTCTTAAAATCTATCAGGCCCAACGAATTCAAATAGGTTAGAAGGAGCCAAGCTTATATGTTTACATTGCATTGTTTGCCGCCAAAAGTGCGTAGTTATAGTGCATACTTTTGACTGATTTGACTACCAATGCCAACCAAAGTGACAGCGCTATATCAACATGATAATTATACTTACCGGTGAAACACCTATCTTCATGAGACGTGTGGCGCTCTTTGTTAAGTTATGTAGGAAGTACCATGCCTTGAAATAGTCTAACACCACAATTATTTGCCAACACTTACATTTTAAGAAATAACACTAAACATGGAAGTTTAATCATAGAATTATGCAATTGATTTATGTCAAGTGCATTTTGATCCTCACTGCATACTATGAGAATTAGGAGACAAACAGATCCTTGACTGATGCCTAAAACGCCAGCTTGACAGTTGTTGACATTCCGCATTAGATTCGGTTTTTCTGCGAAAACGTATAGAAGTGCGTGGGTCTCCAAATAGTTCTAGTGTTCCAGGTAATTTACAAATATGGTAAAGTTTTCTGGGGACTGTAAAAAGCAGTTCAAGCTTCTTCATCGGTGATTAAATAGACTAGTCCTAGTTATAAACCGAAGTTGTTGTCTAGACAAAGACAGGTAGTTTTATGACATCTAGGATATCTGAGGAATTCCTTAGCGAGTGACCAGCCCGATGTGTCATCCCACATGCTCTTGAAGATTATGACGGTATGTTGTTTCAGTAGAGTTGTCATGGCTCTGATGGGCAAAATACAGAGGGATACTTGACTCAGAACTCTGGTTTCAGCAGCCAGTCTATCAGCTGTAGTATTACCCTTGAATTGTGAATGACCTAATGATGTACTTTATCTCTGTTTGAACAACACATCACAAAAAAGATAGTATACCATGCTGCATGAGAATATAACCAGTACAGTTGGATATAGGAATATCATTTCCAAAGAACTGGTTTGGCCATTTGGTAGACATTGGTAATTTGGAGACAAGCTCTGCCTGGTAAACATATAGCTCATTATAACCTGTTTGAACTCGTTGTTTGATACCGATACATTGAAGAGGTGTGCACCAAAGCTAAAACTGTATAAAAGCTGACAGCTTAGCGATTGCGACTGACAGTCATCGAGAAGTGCATTAACAAAATACTTCTGCAGTATCTCCATCAACATCACTTGTTTAACGACATATGTGTAAACCAGAGCAATCACGGATTTTCTAACTTTTGCCTAATATTAGAGAAGTAAGTCAACACAATTTAGTGATGAGACTGAGTTTTTTTTATTCAAATATAATTACAATTTTATATTGTCATTCTCAATGTAGCTTACCTCTGAAACTACAGAGCGCCGGAGACGGTACTTCCATTCATCATAGCAGTGCTGGAACTCCGATACTAGAATAGCCTTCAGCTGGTCAGTTGCAGCCGTTTGAATGTTTTCGACTGCATCAAAATGAGTTCCCTTGATGTGATTTTTCAACTTCGGGAAGAGACAAAGCCACAAAAACTCATGTCAGACGAAAAAGGAGGCTGAGGAGCCAGGAGCCACAGGAATGTCCTTTCTGGCCAAAAACTCGTTTATTGACATTGCTGCGTGATAAGGATGTTTATCGTGATACAACACACACTATTTTGATCTGGTGAACGGTGAAGTGAGTCAAAGTTAACTCTTCCTCGATCATTCTGTCTGCTAACCGATGATCTGATCGCACAAGATCAAGGATTCGGTTGATATATTCATTGGTGGTGCAAGGTGAAGGCCTTGCGCTTCGTGGATCATCTTCATTTGACTCTCGTCGCTCTGAAAATGCCTTAAATCACCGAAAAACCTGGGTTCTTGACAAATACTATGTTCGAAAGCATGCTGATAGCACACCGTTGCTGAAAATTGATGTCACTCATTTTTAGCACACGGATCAGATATTATTTAACAGATTTTTTTCTTTACCGTACAATTTTCACGTTATAATGGGTGATTTTTTTGCTAGTATCTTTTTGGCAACACTGTTTTCGACAGATGACGCGTAAATCGTGTCTTGTGTCATTGTCAAACTTGTTCAGTTTGGTCTATAATTTAACCATGAATCGACTTACGAACGAACACGCTTGCAAATTATTGAATTTTACTATCAAATTCATGCTCGGTTAACGAGAGTGCATCGAGCACTGTTTCCAATTTATGGGCAATTTGGTCGGCCTACTGAGGGAGCTATTCGGAAGCTTGTGACTAAATTTCGAACCCAGTTTACATTATTGGACATTACAACAACCACCACACGCAGACGTAGAGTGAGGACTGAAGAAAATATTGCGGCTATATCCGCCAGTGTTAGTGATGACCGTGAAATGTCGATTCGCCGCCGTTTGCAGCAATTGGGCCTCTGTTACTCCGTAGTGGAAAATTTTGCGATTTGGGTGTAAAACCTTATAAGATACGGCTGATGCAAGAATTGAAGCCACACGACCTCCCACAACGTTTACAATTTGGTGAATGGGCGCTGGCAAGGTTGGAGGAAGATCCACATTTTTATCAAAAAATTGTGTTCAGCGACGAAGCTCATTTCTGGTTGAATGGGTCCGTTAACAAGCAAAATTGCCGCATCTGGAGTGAAGACCAGCCAGGAGCATTGCAAGAGCTACCAATGCATCCCGAAAAAATCACTGTTTGGTGTGG